>BBPU01000058.1:1200000-1800000 GCA_000950635.1 Mrakia blollopis | reverse complement strand
CTTCTCCCTTCCCTCCAGATGATCGCTGAAGCCTCCACCATGGTCCGAGCCATCGTCCCTAAACACGGAGGAGATGACATCCGTTTCGCTGCCGATGCAGAGGAGTCCGCTGCGATTTGGAGAGGTCGAAAGGTTCGTTTCACTTTTGCTTTTCGGGTTCGACGCGTCGTTCGTTTCCTCGACGTGCTGTCAACTATTTCGAAGTAGCTAGCTTCTTAGCCAGCTAAGGCTAGCCCACTGATCGTGTCGACGTGCTTTCGTTCCTCGCAGGTGTCACACTGGAGCGTTATGGCTCTGAACCCCAAGGCCAAGAGTTGGTCCACGGACGTCTGCGTGCCAGCTTCTCAACTTCCTCGCCTGGTGAAGGAAACTCAGGAGGATCTGGCGAGGTGTGGGCTCACGGCTGCGATTGTGGGACACGTCGGGGATGGAAAGTGAGCAGACAAGACTCCTTCGATTCAAGAGTGTCTGAAGACCTCTCGCTGATGCTCTTTCCGAATTCGGTGCTCAGCTTCCATACAGGAATCGTTCGTCCCCTTCTCCTCCATTTTTCTCATCCAACCTCTTCATCCCAAGCTCACGCGTCCCTCGTTTCCTTCACACCTTCCCGCAGCTCTTCGAGAACCAAGAACAGTACGAAATCGCCGACGGAGCAGTCCATCGAATGGTTGAGCGAGCTATCGCGCTTGATGGAACCTGTACGTCCTGGGTTCGGGAGGGAGGGAACGGGCTTGAGCTGACTTCCTTCACCGCTTGTTTTCTAGGCACGGGCGAGCACGGAGTGGGAGTTGGGAAGAAGGTTCGTCGCGTCGTCTCCTGTCTCCCTCTTCGTTTCTTCTCTCAACGTGTGCGTGATTTGGAAGCTGACACGTAGGTTCATTATTATTTTGATTTTTATCTGGCGTCGCAGGAATACCTCATCTCGGAACTAGGTCTGGGAACAGTACAGGTTCGTTCCTCTTCTCTCCGATCCCTCCTCCTCCTTGAAGCTGACGCTCTCTCCTCTCTTCGCCGCTCGCTTCAGCTCATGAAACTCATCAAAGATACCATCGATCCTCAAGGTATCATGAACCCCGGGAAGGTGAGCATTTCTTCCCTCCGGTCCAGCTTCGCGAGAACGAGTCGGAAACTGACGCGTCGTGGCATTCATTCACCTTTCTCCAGCTTTATCCTGACGAACTCGAGTCGGAACATGTTGTAGCTACTTGGGGTCCTAAGGAATAGACCTGGCTGGAACTTGTTTCTATCTATCTCATTTAACACGGCCCGAGCAGGGGAGAAGGAAACGGAAGAGAAAGCAAAACGCGTTCGATGAGCTGTGACTCCCTCCCCCGATCTCGAAAAACTTCACCCATCAACCCCTCAAACCATAACCCAGCTCGTCCCATTCTCAGCCCGGAAATTGCACCACTCGCTCCCTCCCTTCCTACACCTCCTTCTCCTCCCATCTCTGCCAAACGCCCGCACTCCTACAACTTCTCCCTCCCTCCCCCTTCTTCCTTCCCATCCTCGCCTGACACGACAGGAGAACTAGCACGTGTTCCGAGCCTGTTTCAAGGAGCATGGGGGGAAAGACGAGGTTGCATTCCGAGGGAGCGCTGGGGGGAGGGGCCGAGGTTGAAAGGAGGGAGGAGAGGAGGAAGGAGAAGGAGAGGAGGAGGAGGATTGCGGTTGAGCTCGTTTGTCGATGGGAAGCGACGCAAAGGAGAAAGACGCGCGAGTCTTCTTGCTATAGGAGTGATTCTGAGAGTTCAACCCAGAGGATCAGCAGGGCACTATCTTCGAAGGGAGGGAATGCGAGCTCATCCACCCGTAGAGCTTGCTGTCGGCGTTGGAGGAGAAGGAGAGTCGAGCTCAGCTTTCGGACTTCCTCCCTTCTCCCTTTTCTCCATCTGACTTCCAACTCCCACCTGCACAAACTGCTCACCTCCATTCTTTCAACAAACGGATAACCCCTGATCTTCACATGTCTCCGATCTATGGGAATATCGGATCTATCCGCTTTCTCCCGTCCCTCGCTCTCTCTCTCTTCCAGACTCTTCGAGTGCTTCCTGTTTCTCGCTGCTGATCTTTCCCCTCCTTTCATTCTTGCCTGAGAAGTGACATCCTTTCCTTCAACTACATCCCTCCCGTTATCTCTCAACAATGCTCGCTTCGCCTTTACCAGCTTCCCCTCCCTTGCACCACGTCCTCTTTGACGACTTCCCTGCTCCTCTTCCTCCTCCCGTCTCCTCCTCCTCCATCCTCTCCGCGTCCTCTCCCGACCGACCTTCCGCGCCCACTCCAACGGCAGCCCTTCGCACAAGAGAAAGAGCTTCCTCCCAACTCAGCACAACCACCCACAGCACCACCTACTCCCACTCCCACACTCATAACCCTACCCTCTCCCTCTCCACAGCTCCCACAAGCCATCCTTCGACCATCCTCCTCAGCGATCAAGGGAAGACACCTCGAGTGAACAAGCTCGAACAGGAGGAGATTGTGCTCAGTGTGGATTTGTGCAAGTTTCATGCGGGGGATAGAGTGCCTAGGGATGCGTTTTGGAGACCGAGGTCAGTTCTTGGGGGGTTAATTTTTCGGGGAAGGTCGAGGAAGAGCGAAGAGGCGGAGGGAGGAGCAGGAGGGACGTGTTTTTGCTGATCTCTTCTTCTCTGCTTTTGTTTGGGTGGTTCGGTACAGGTGGGAAATGGCCAACATTCATGTTGCACTTTGGACGGGGTTGGATCAGGTTTATCGAGTGAGTATTCTTCTTTGCTTGGAGAAAGGAGGAAGAGAGAGAAAGAGAGAGCTGATCAAGTCGACGCGTTCGTTTTTTTTTTTTTTTTTTTTTTTTTTTTCAGCACGCTCCGTTGGTCAAGAAGGAACGATCGGAGAGGTTGTCTTTCTCGAGGTTTGCGGCTGCGGTGGTTGCTGCTATTGGGACGTGAGTTCTGATCGAAGAGAAGAGAGAGGGAGAGAGGAGAGGGAGTCGGTTGCAAGAGCTGACCTTGAGTTTCGTTCGGCTCGGGTCTTGTTCCAATGCAGACATCACGACGTAGAAGAGGAAGTCTACTTCCCTTCGCTCGAGTTGAAAATCGACATGGCTGCGAATATCGAGCAGCATAGCTCCGTGAGTTCCCCTCCGTCGAGTTTCTCCTCTTGCTTCAGCGACGTCCGGTTTCTAACCCGACTGCTTCTGTCCCTTTTCTGTTCTTCTGTTTCCTAGTTCGACGACGGCCTCCGAACCCTCAAATTCTACCTCCGATCCTGCATCCTAGATCCCTCCCTCTACGACGCGACCACCGTCCTCGATCTGATCGATGCTTTCGCGGTCGAACTTGCCACTCATTTCGCTGATGAGGTGAGTACCCAACCTTTTCCACAGAAGCGTCGGAATAGAAGCTGACCCACTCTCTATTTCTTGGCTCTCTCTCCTTCAGCTCAACACCCTTCACCCCGACATCCTCTCTGTGAACTTCTCGACGCGAGAACTCGACAAGCAGGGTGCTTCGCTTCAGAAGCATATCATCAAGGATTATAAAAGACATTTGTATACCGCTCTTCGTTCGTACCCCCTTCTCTCGTTCACTCTCGACTCTTTTGAAGTCTCAACGCGTCGCGTTTCTTCCCATCTTTCGTCTTCCCCTCCTGCGTCTACCTCCGTACTCTTGCTTCCACAAGCTGATCTTATTTTGTTCTCTTCTGGTTTTCGCGTTGCAGCCGTCCTGATCATCAACACCCCTCCCGGACGAGAATGGCCTCTCCTCTCCCCTCTCGTGCGACGAATCCTCCTCCCTCTCATTCTCGGAAGGAAGTACAAGACGAGTTGGAAGTGTGAGTTCATTGATCTCTTCTCACCTTCTCCCTTCTATTCCTCTGTCTTCTCTTTCTCTCTCCCTTTCCCTTTCTTCCTCAAAAAACACGCGTCGTCCGCTTCAAAACTGACCCTTTCTCCTCTCTTCTCCTCTTCCCAACCAACAACAGACGGGAAATGGCCCAACCAACTCTCCCTCTTCGGTTCCAAACCTACCGAGCTCGCTTCCTCCCCACCCAAACTCGACCAAACTCTCCCCATTCAACAACAGCAACAGCTTCCCCTCAGCGGCCAGCAGCTCTCCAACAAACCTAGCTTGATCGGGACGTTGAGCAGTTTCGATGCATCGAAACCTGTCAGGGCGAGGGTGAGGTCGGTTAGCTCGAAGGATGTGATTGGGGAGTGGACGGCTGGGGTTGAGAAGGAGAAGAAGGTTGGGAAGAAGGTGGATCGGGAGGAGGGGTTGAAGAGGGAGAGTGAGGAGGTAAAACTTGGTGGTGAGGATGGGGTGAAGGGTGAGGGAGTGGAAGGAGTGGTGATGGAGAAGTTGAAGGAGGTGGTTGGCGGGGAGGTAGAGCCTGTAGGTGGAGGAGAGAGAGGAAGGAGTTGAGGCGAAGAGAGTTGAAGGATTGCCCTGATCTCAGTTCGCTGCTGTTTCGTTGTTCCCTGTTTCTCCTTTTACGAACGATATCACCACTTTCCTTCATTTTTTTCCTTCGTTCCTCGTCTAGCGGAGAAAAGTTCGCGTCATCTAGGAAAATACAGTAGTAGCGGCTCGAACAACGTCGAAAAAGATCACCACAAAGACGTCCTTCGTTTCTTTCCTCCTCCCTCCACGTCGTCTCTCCCTCGTCCGCCTCCCGTCGGTGGTTCTGCTGAAAACATATCCGAAAACTCCACCATCACCCCTGATCCCATAGAAGCTGTTGATTCTGGAGGTTGTTGATTTTCCAGAGCCCGTGCCGCCGACGCGTTCGTTCTAGCTTCCGGCGGACGTTGGGGAGGAGAGGGACGCGTCGAGAGGGATCGGCGGGGTTGAGTTTTAGGGGGAGGAGAGTTCAGCTATATATTCCTATAGGATAGATGGTCGTCGTCAGCTTGAAAAGATGAACGAGAGGTGAGTGTGGAGGGCGAGGGAAGCGAATTGGACGAACCTGAATCGAAGTCGTTCCACTCGCCCCACCTCCAGCAGCACCGCTCGAAAGCTTCTCACCACCCAGCCAGGCAGCATTCAGTTCATCCCTCAACTTCTCCTCGTTCTCAGCTCCCGCCTGCGAAACTACTCCCTCGACTCCTCCTGCCTTTGAGTCGTCTGAGCGGTACGACCGCGACGACGCCTCCTCCTCCCTTCGACTCAAGTCCAAGCACGGCTCCTCCTTCCAGTGTTTTCTTCCTTTCCCTCACCCAGGTTCTATGGTGACAGCAAGAGCAGGCACACATCCCTTCACTCCATCCATCCGAGCGTCCGTTTCCGTTGGCCGAGGAGGTGAGGTTGGGGATTCGTTGGTGTTGGAGTTGGAGCTCGGCGTTCCGGAGTCGTTTGCGTTGGAGTCGGCGTGGTGAGGTGATGTAGAGGACTATGGAGGAGCAGTAGATCTGAGGAGGATGGATATTAAAGGTTGTGAAGGAGGTAAGGTCCAGAGCAAGGGAGTGAGCGGGAAGAGAGGGTTGGAAAGCGTCGAAGGGAGAAGAACGGACTTTTGGTAGGACTGAGATGATGACTGAGTTCCAGCCTGTTGTCTCGAAGATGTAGAGGAGGCTGTAGAGAAAGTAGAAACGGGAAGAATGAGTTCAGGACGAACCGAGACGCGTCGTCGACCATCGAGGTTTTCCGTCGATCGTTGGGGTGGAAGGAGCTTCTCACAGGCATAGAGCTTGGAAGCTGGAGTGGAGAGCATCGGTACAGTTGGTGTCGAGATGGCGAAAGAGAGGTGTGTAAGAAAGAACGAGCAGGTGATGGGAACGAACTCAAGAAAGGAACACTCACAAGACGATCAAACTTCCATTCCTCCTCGTGATACTGATCAACTTGGCGAGGATAGGACTGGTTGAGTTTACGTCCGTGTGGTTGTGGCCTTCGGTATCGTTCTTCTTCTTCGCGCTGAGGAGGTCGAGCGAAATGATGGTTGCGAGGACGGAGTCGAGGAGAGTTGACGTTCCTGGATTGAGAGCGAAAGCGAGAGAGAAAGCAGGTCGGACCCAAGATCAGGTGGATGTGAGGTATCGAGAGATGATTTGGGAAGAGGGAGGATGGGAGGACAAGCCGAAGGAGAGAGAGTGAGGGAGGTGGTCGGCGAGGAGCGACGCGTCTGGGGAAACTCGTCCCGACACGAGCTGGATACATGAGAGATCTGACTCACCTGCCCAGAGGATGTTGAGAACGGGAACAGGACAGTGAGGACCGTTATCGTCAAAGACTTGGCGGAAGAGCGGTAGAAGCAAGAGAAGGCGTCTCGCTGGAGAAAAGAAGGAACAGCAGAACGACCGAATTAGCGAAGCAAGAGCTCGTCCGGAGGGAGAGGAGGTTACAAGGTGGGCTCAAAGATAGAATCAAAAGATAAGGCAAGATATGGACTGACGAACGAGGACTGTTGAGCCAGGAAACCGATGGTCGTAGTCGTGATGATGAGAAGGCCGAAGAAGAGGCAAAGAGCGATTCGCTTGGCCGAAAGACGGCCCCCAGGCACAGCTCTGGCAAAGAGTATGCTTCTAATGGCGAGGAAAGTTTGGCACAGAGCGATCTGGTTTGGTGTGAGATGGGTGAGCGAGTGACGAGAAGCAAAGGGGAGGAGAAAACGTCAGAGTCGATCCGTTTGCGCGAAGAGAAGAGCGAGGAGACTCACGATGATGATGGAGAGGAAGAGTCCTATACGAGACTCAGGACCGTAGACGATGTCGGTGAGCTTTATGGGGAAAAGAGGAAGAGAAGAGGAAAAAAAAGGGGAGAGGGAGCGAGGTCAGCTTCGTTTCGATCTCTATCCGCTCGTCCTCGATGACAAGACGGCTCCTTCCTCTTTTCACGAAGCAGGAAGAAAGGATACTAGAGCTTGAACTCACGTAGTCCAAATCTCCTGGACGTAGGTTCTGAAGAGTCAACGTATGGCCGTCCAAAGTCGCGTCGAGGAGACAGAGGAGGAAGAGCCCGAGGACTGAAGCCCTCATCAGTTGCGAGTCTCGAAACTCTGTGAGATACGAGACTGTTTGGAACCTGAACGAGGATGAAAGCGAAGGGCAAAAAGATATCAGCTTCGAAGATGAACCTCTGCAGCGTCTCAACAGCGAGGAGGAGAGAGTATCGGAGGGAGGAAAGAGGGAGAGGGAGGAGGGAGTTGTGAGCTCACCCGAGGACGCCAGTTCCGACGAAGCTGAGGAAGGCTTCAATGTAGATCGGTGTATTCGAGTGCTCTATGGCTTGGAGAAGCGGCCCTGTAGGTTCGGCCATGTTTCCGACTGCTGTGAAGGCTGAAGAAAGGAAGGGAAAAGGAGGGAAGGTTCGGAGCTCTCTCGCGACCAAGAGGACAGAAAGTTTCGATGACTTGCTTCGGAGGCAGGTCTGCGGCAGCACTTTACTTTTCTCGAGCCAAAGAAAGTGAGCGCTTGCCAGTAGATTGGGATGAGATCTGTAGGCTTTGTAGTGGTTCGGAAGAGACGAGCGAGTTCCGTGTTGGTTTTGATCTCCTGCCTTGGGGACCTCGAACCTCTTTTTTTTCGAGCCTCTCGGTCTTGCTCTTTTGACAACCAACCAACTCCTCCTCAAAAACGGATACTCCTCGCATCTCAGCCTAGGACCCGAACCCATCTCCCCCTCTCTTCCCCTTCTTAAAAGACAGCTGCAGCAGCCCTCTTCCCTCCCCTTCCTCCCTCTCCCCCTCCTTCATTCGTCCTCCCTCCCTCCCTCCTCCCTTCGTCGAAATCAACCATGGCGGACGTCACTACCCTTGAATCCTCCCCTTCGGTCCCAGAAGCAGATTCTCAAGCTGCTTCTTCAGGTTAGTAACCAGTTTGTTTTTGTCAGAGAGCTCTAGTGGCAGAGCAGGGAGAGCTCGAACGGAGCGGGTTTAAATGGGAGGACGACCCGAGGGAGAGGAAGGACTCGGAGGTCAAAAAGCGAGATCGATCTTTTTCGACTCGTAGAAGGACCGCTTTCCAGAGGAACTGCTGTAGTAGGAGTAGAGAGGATATCTACCAGTACCGCTCTCTTCCTCTTTCCGCTTTCAAACGAGCTTTGACCTTGCCCTTTCAATCCGAGATCCAAGAGACTGACGTTTTTCGATGGCCTTCCTTCCCTCTCCTCCCTCACCCTTTTCCCCTACATCGCGCTCTTTGGCCGCTCTCTTACAGAAGACCAGAAGATCCAAGACGAATCTGAGGCTATTGCTCAACTCGAGTGTGAGTTTCTTGCAGCTCGATCTTCTACAGGGACAGCTGCTCGTCTCTCCCCTTCGATGCGAGCTCGCCTCTGACTTTCTTTCGCCCTTCCCTCTCTCTCTCCCGTTCTTTCTCAACGTCGCTCTTCCTCTCCTACCAGACACCTTCCCCGTCACCATCCTCCTCCCTAGTCCTACCAACTCCAGCACCTACCTTCCTTCACCCGATGCTTCCGCCACTCCTACCAAGATCGTGATCCACACTGCCGCGATGGAGGTTCTCCAGGATCTTCGAATGCAGGTCCAGGAATCTCCCTTCGGATACTGGCTCGGTCCCTTCTCGTTCAGGCTCCCAGTCCCCAAGGGAGCTGCTCGAGGAGACGTCGTCAACAAAGGTCGGGAGGCTCTCGAGATCAAGCTCGGAGAGAAGCTCTCGGACTTCATCGAGGTCGGAGAGGTCTTTGGTGGTGAAGGTCGAGAGGACGCTGAAAAGATCCTGGAAGTCGTTCGAGGTGAGTCGCACAACATCTAATCGTCGCTGGTAGAGTGCAGGTGCGCTTTGAGATCTAGAAGAGCCGGGAGCTGATCACTTCTCATCACTTTTCGCGCGTCGAACAGAGCCCTTCTCCGAGACTGATGCTCGAACCCAAGTCCTTCGATTGAGAGAGTACCTCGCCACCGGATCTGACGCTCAGGATCCTGCTGCTCTCGGAGTCTCTCCTGGAGCCAGCATGTACGAGGCTGTTCGAGATGGTCTCGTTCCTTCCATCGAGGAGAAGAAGGGTCAGCTCTCTTTTCCCTTTCATCTCTCTTCACGCGTCGAGCTCGAGCTCATCGCCGTCTCTCCTCACTGACTGTGATGTTCTCTCTTGGTTTCTTGCCCTCTCCAGCCACTACCGATGTCGCTCTCACCAACGGTCACCGATCCTCCAACGGAAAGTCGTCCAAGAAGTCTGCCAACTCCAAAGCCGTCTCTCCTCCTACCAAATCCTCCCTTCCCACCGCCAAGCTCGTTCCTTCCGACAAGCACCTCTTCAACGACTACGAGGGATGGACTGGAACTCCTCTTTCGACCTTCATCCCTCGACCTATCGAGAACCTCCATCCTGCGTCTTGCGTCAAGTCGTTCGGAGTTTCGCCCTGGAACCCTCCTCCTCCCCAGTACCGAGCCAAAGGGCACCTCCTCTACCTTTCGGTCACCACGCTCGAGGGAGAGTCTGTCCAGCTTACCTCTACCGTTCGAGGATGGTTCGTTTCCAAGTCCACCACCGTCGTCTTCGATCCCTCGGCTCGACCTTCGCCCAAGGACTTCGCCGCTCATTCGCTCCTCGATCTCCTCCACGGTCTCTCCCCCAACTTCTCTTCCGCCTTCGCTTCCCTCGTCGGCAAGGCCCAGCAGGAAGGAGCCGACGGAGCTCGACCTCGAGATCTCCTCGCCATCACTCCCATCCAGCAAGCTCTCGCTGCTCACCCATGGCTCGTTGAGCCCGCGACCACCACCGTCGCCGACCCCGTCAGGCAGCAGGTTTCGTACCTTCTCAGCGGAGCCACCGGACCCGACGGAATGGAGGGAGCCAAGGATTGGAACGACGAGATTCAGCAGGCTAGGGAGATGGCTCGGGAGACGATGCAGGATCGAGTGAACAGGGAGAAGAACCTTGCCAGGATCCAGGCTGAGTTCACTGCTGCTTGTGTGAAGGGAGTTATGGGTATTGCTGTGAGTGTATATCTCGTTTCGCCTCCTCTCGAAGCTCCTGAGCTCGAGAAGCAGCGTCTTCTCCTCCCCCTCGACGACCTCGAGATCGTTCGCTGACTTTTCTCCTTCTTCCTCTTTCCTTCTCTCTAGCGAGGAGACGTCATCCCTCTCAACCCTCACGAGGTCTCCGCTGCTCACATGTGGCTTCACCGAAACATCTTCTTCACCAAGGGACTCGACAGCATCGACTCGTTCTCGCACCTCGGATCCGACGAAGCTGCTCACGTCGCATGCGGAAAGGACGTCGCCGGTATCAGGGCCCTCAACCAACTCGACGTCGACGGAGCTTGTCTCCTCGGTCACACTGTTGTCGACTGGGCTGGAGAGCGGTGGGTCTGCCAGTCGTTCTTGCCTGGAATCTTCAGGAGGAAGGACGAGGAGGAAGCCGTCGCGCTCGCCGCCGCTGGAGAGGAAGCCGCTATCGCCAAGATCGAGGCCGTCGAGGAGTCCAAGATGGAGGTCGACGGAGAGTCATCCGCCGTCGAGAAGAAGGAGGTCGTCGAGACCGAGAGCAACCCTCACCTCATCGTTTACGGAGCCGACTTCGAGGCTGGACCCGAGGTCGTTCGATGGAACTCCTCTTTCCACACTCTCATGGAGAAGGTCGCCGATGGATTCCGACTCGCTCTTCACGACGTCAAGGCTGGTCCCAGCGGAGACAAGATCAAGCTCTGGACGAGCTCGGAGGTCAAGGGACTCAACGGAACCGACGGAAGGAAGTACATCCTCGACGCCTACCGACTCAGCCCCGTCGACGTCGAGTTTCTTCAGAAGGATATCGAGGGACCTCTCTACACCAAGTCCAACGTCGAGGCTCTCACCCGAGCCAAGGGATCGGCGCCGGTCGCCGAGGACGAGAAGATGGAGGTCGACGACGAGGACGCGTCCAATGGAGTCGCCTACCCTCACCGACTCGCTCTTCTTCGACCCGAGCTTCTCGATGCATTTTGGGATAGCGAGTTCAGGAAGTGGGCTACCGATCTCGCGTCCAAGAGGAAGGCTTCCGCTTCTCCTCCCGCCGTCGAGTCCGAGGAGTCGTCCGTCAAGGATTCCGCCGCTACCTCCCCTACCGTCGCTTCCCAGGAGGAGAAGCCCGTCGTCGCCGAAGAGGTCGAAGAGGAGCAGGAGCAGGTCGTCGTTCAAGCCAACGGAGACATCCACGTCCACAAGCCCACGGGAGAGGTCAGCATCACCAAGGCCGACGGACCCTCCGCTCGATTCGAGCTTCGATTCAACCCCGACGCCTTCGTCGACACCAAGCCTCTTCCTTCTGGAGATGCCGAGAAGGACGTCGAGGCTACCAAGTCGAACGCTTTCGTCGCTTCGCCCACCAACGACGAGGAGGACGTTGCCGTCAAGGCTGTTCGAGACGCGTCGGTCTTCCTCAGGACCGTCGCCGTTCCTTCGTTCATCATCGACGTTATCACTGGACGAGAGTCCGTTTCGGATGGATTGATGCTCACCCAGGCCTTCCACAAGAAAGGAATCAACATGAGGTTCGTTCCGTCTCTTTTCTCTCTCCCATTCGCTCTTTCCTCTTCTCCTTCACTGACCTCTCTCGATCGTCTTCGCGCACTTTTACAGGTACCTCGGAATGGTCACTGCCAACATGGAGCGAGTCCTTTCCGCTGGACAGGCCGCCGATACTGTTCCTCAGCTCAACTCCTTCCTCGTGAGTCTCCTTCAACTTCTCCAATACCTTCTCCCTCGTCTCGAAACTCTCGACTGACGAGCTTCCTCTCCTGTCATCCTTTCCATGCTCTTTTTCAGGTCGTCTCCCTCCAAGAGATGGTCTTCCGAGCCGCTAAGCGAATTCTCCGAGGCCTCATTCGAGGGCTCCTCGCCGACGAGTGGTCTTCGGTCGTCTCCCACTTCCTCAACTGCCTCGTCGGAATCGAGTCGGATCCCAAGCCCAGCCACGATCCTTCCTCCTTCATCCTCGACAACCCTTCCACCTGGGTCTCTCTCACTCCTACCTCTCTCCGAGCCATCATCACCACCGAGGTTCAGAAGAGGTTCCGATTCAACCTCCCCGATACCTTCCTCACCACCGACCTCAAGAAGCCTCAGATCGTCCGAGAGCTCGCTCTTCGATTCGGATTCCAGCTCGCCGCCAAGGACTACCAGTTTGAGGCCGTTGCCGAGGGAGAGGAGGAAGTTGCGAAGACCAAGAAGGGAGGAAAGAAGTTCAGGGGAGGAGCTGGATCGTCGACGTTCTCGCCCGAGGATGTCGTCGCCTTCGTACCTACTGTTAAGGACTCCGAGCCTTCAGTGAGTCGTCTTCTTTTCCTCGTCTCCTATATCTCGGAAATTTCTCTCTAAAGCAGTGAACTGACCCGTGTCCTCTTCTTCCTTTTCGACGCGTTCCTTTCCAACAGAGCGCTGCTTCCGAGGAGACCATGGAGGCCGGAAAGATCACCATCCAACGAGGAGACAAGCTCGCCGGACTCGAGCTCATGCAGGAGTCCATCTCCCTCTACGAGACCATTCACGCTCTCTTCCACAAGGACGTCGCTCGAGCCTACAACGCCTACTCGGTCACTGTCATCCAGCTCTACCGAGCCGCTCTCGGAGAGCGAGCGAGCAACGGGGAAGCCGCTCCCAAGGAGGGAGAGCCCATCGTTCCCGAGTTCGCCGAGCAGCTCGCGTTGGCGTTGAGGTTCCAGAGGCAGGGAGTCATCGTCGCCGAGAGGACCCTCGGATTGGATCATCCCGATACTCTCAGCTACTACCAGAACCTGGCCATGTTGGAGCACTTGGGAGAGGATGTCGAGATGGCGCTAAAGATGTTCAGGCATGTGTTGGAGCTTTGGGATGTCGTTTACGGAGAGGATCATCCGGATCAGCTCGTCCTTCTGGTGAGCCTCCCTTCTTCTTCTCTCCCTCTCGCCTCGTTTCTTTCTCGAGCTGACCCGTTCTTTTGCTTTTCTTTTTCAGACCAACATCGGTAAGCTTCTTCAGTACTCATCAAAGTCGTCGTAGTCCTCTGCGACTCGTCCTGACTCCCCTTCTTCCCTTCTTCTCCGCAGGTCAACTCCTCTCCCTCGGTTCCCAGTTCGAGTCCTCCTCCAAGGTCTTCCGATCCGTCTGCGACGTCGGAGCTCGACTTCATGGTCCTACCTCCATCACCATCGCCAACGCTCAGCACTCGCTCGGCCAATCCCTCTTCTGCCTCGCCGATTACGAGGGAGCCGCGCTTCACTCTGGAATCGCCGCCGAGATCTTCCTCGAGCGACTCGGAAAGGAGGATCCTCTTACCATCGAGGCCGAGGGCCTTCATCAGGCTTTCAAGGGTCAGGTCGAGCTCGCGAAGCGAGGAGGAGCTGGAGCTCCCAGGAGGTTCCTCGCTCCTCAGCGAGCGGCGTTGGCTGGACGAGCTGTGAACGGAGGAGTCGTGAGGAGTGGAGCCGAGGAGGTCCTTCAGGTCGCCGGAGAGGATAAGAAGAAGAAGGCGGAAGCTGCTGTTGTTGTTGATCTCAACGGAGCTGGATCGAGGGGACATCTCGAGGTGAGTTGTCGCGTCACTTTCGCTTTTCGCTTCTTCTTTCCTTCCCTCTCGGTCGCTGATCAATCTTCCTCTCTACTCTCCTTCCTTTCAGGTCGAGGATCTCGTCAAGTACGTCTCTGGAACCACCTCGAAGGGCTCCAAAAAGGGACCCAAGAGCAAGAAGGCCAAGTCGACAAAGTAGTCTAGATGGATTAGATCTCTTCTGCGTTCCCTTATATTCGTTTTTCGGTCTCGTTCTCTCTCTTCCTCGTACATACCTCCCTCTCTACCTCGTGTTTCGCTTCGATCTGTTGTTCTCTGTAGCTGCATCGTTCGCTCTTTCTCCTCCCTACCGTCCCCCTGTTTTTTTCGCTCTTCGCTCGCATTCTCACTGTTTCCCTTTCACACCTTCTACCCTTTTCCCTCGTTGCTTCTCTTCAGCCTTTATCTTGGATCACTCGCTTTGCTCTATTCTTTCTCTTTGCTTCGGCCACACCCCCAACCTACACCACCTCTCTCTCTTTCTCTCAGAATCGATCCTTTTTTCCCTCCCACGACGCGTGCTCGTCTTGCATGGCGCCAGCGCGCGCAGGTCTAGGCGAAGGACCGGGTCACTTCTTAGGGTTAAATCTCATCTTACAGGACTGTATGAGGAACAGGAGAGTCGGAGTTGGGTAGTGGTCAACGAGTCCGAGATGAAAAGAAAGACCGAACTTCGAACTGATCCTCTCCGCTTCCCTCTTCCCTCCTCCAGACGTTCTTCTCGTACTACACAGGATTCGGAGCGATGTCCAGCTTTTCTTCTCTACTGCTTTCCTGTCCAGTAGCAGTCTTGGCGACCTCTAGCCTCGCTTCCTCATCTGACCAGTAGCTCGACGCGTCGCGCACGAACCTCCCTGTACGCCCCATTCTCCCCGTGCTTCCCCTTGCACGGCCTTTTTTCGCCATCTAGATCAATCTACAGTCCTGTGACCCCGGTTTTGGCGTTTATTGGGTCCTGCAGATCTCCGGTTCTTCGTACCCCCCCCCCCCCCTCTCTTTTTCTTCCCTCTCAACCAGCACGAGGGTGTCTTGCTTCCTTCCTTCTTCGCCTTACGCCTTCTACTCTCGCCCAGCTCGGCGGTTCTCCGTGTTCCCATCGATCCTCGACATCTCTACCTCCCTCCCTCCCCTCCTACCCTCACCTCCTTCAGTTTCCTCCCCCTCCCCCTCACTTTCGACAACACGACGATGCTTCTTCAACAAAGAGAGTTGCCCTCGAACGTCTCCAACAAGATCGATTTCGAACTTTGGAATGGTCTTGTCCACCTCACAGCCGTTCATCTCACCAGGAGAGAAGCAGCGGCCACAGCGGTGAGTTTTTCTCCCTTTGATACTTGACTCAGTCGCGGCAATGCCCGAGCTCACTCTTGCTTCCTCCTTCTTTCTTCTGCAGGTGCTTGGAGTTTTCGGAGCCCTGTCTTGCACCATCGTCTCTAGTCTTCTCTTCTACCTTCTCTCCCACGTGATCTACGTCGGCAACGGAGCCAGGAGGGAGAGAGCTGAGTCTTTGAAGAGATTCCTCTCAACGGACAGTGAGTCGATTGTGTTTCTCCCTCAACTTCTACTCCTGCTAGATCTTGTGATCCCTCAGATTCCTATTGAAGAGGAAGAAGGATACTAACTCTCCACTTTAATTTTCTCTCGATTTAGTGGGCGTTTACCTGTTACAGCTTCTTCTCTTCGACCTAGGGATGTCGTTGGCAGCGATGGCCGACCTTCACTGGTCTCAGGTCTTCATCATCAAGCACTCGAACCTCTGCGTCTTTCAAGGTGTCGCCAATCAGTTCGGTGTGACCGGAGCAGCATTCTGGAAGTGAGTCGAGTCGCTCGATCTTCTTTCCCGTCGTTCAGGAATTGACGCGTCGCTCTTCCGTTTCCGTTCAGTCTCTGCCTCGCCGTCCAAACCTTCTGCCTTCTTTACCTTCGATATACACCTCCAGTATGGCTCAAGTGGGTGCTCGTGCCGTGTGGATGGATTTTTGCTGTGGTTCGTCGCAGCTCCTCATAAACAAACCCTTCGTTTCCGCCTAATCTCGCGTCGCTGACCCCCCTTCTATTTTCTCTGTCCCTAGCTCATGACCGTTATGGGACCAGTCTTCAACACGGCACCATACTCCTTCTACGGTGAGCTTCTTAGACTTGTTGTCTCGCAAAGCAGCACACTCACTCACTTTCACGCTTTTACTCTCGCTTTCCAATCCACTTCTCGACCGCTCCACCTCCCCCCCCCTTTGATCTTCACAGGACCCAACTCTGATGGTTGCTGGCTCACCATTGGCTCTTCAAACGCTAAATCTTGGCTCCTGTCCGTGTTCATCGTTCTTTTTCGTGTCGATCTTGTCGACGCGTCGCGATTCTAACCCTCCCCTCTTCTTTCTCTTTCTTCCAGAACCGTCGCCTTCCTCTCGGTCTCAGCTCTAGGAATCATGATGATTCTCTACGTCATCCTGTTTCTGCATCTCAGTGGAGCGCTTCAGAAGATCACCAGCCGCCAAAACAACTCGTCGTTTGGAAAAGGATCGAGCTCAGGCGGTGGACGATCTTCTTCGGAAGTTTCTGGTTCTGCTTCTCGAGGGAGACAGGTCAGAAAAGTGGCGAGGAAGATGCTATGGTGAGCAGTACAATTCACCTCTTCTTCGACGATCGTGGTGTTAAAAAGAAAGCTTATCAATCCTCTTTCGAATTCAGGTTCCCCATCGCCTACACCCTTTCCATTCCCCTCGTCGTCTGCGTCATCCTGGCATCTCAAGACCGTATCCTCGACCATTCGGTATATATCGCATCCAACATTTTGTTCGTTTGCATTAGTAAGCCCTTTCTTCTCCCTCTAATACGTTCAAAAAGCTCGAGACCAACGTCGGACGCGTCTGATCCTCCCTGATCTCCCGCTCCTTTCTTTCCCTCCCTCCCTCCCAGGTGTCTGCGATGGTACGCATCTCAATTTTTCTTCCCCTACCTCTCTATCTATCTCTCTCTCTTTCTCTCTCTCTCTCTCCAACCCAAAGAGCCTAACAAACTCATCCCTTTCCCTCTCTCTCTCTCTCTCTCTCCCAGTCGTCATCTTCGCCTTCACTCGCCGCCATCTCCTCGCAACTCCCTCCACCCCATCCTCAACCGGTCACGTCCACGGTGGAATATCCATGAACATCGTCACCTCCACCTACAACCCTCCCAACCTCAACCCCATCGAATCTTCCTCTCGTCGATCCAAATCTTCCGCCGTAGACAGCCTTGAAGACGACGTAGCGTCTTACATCGAATCGTCTCGCTCGTCCGCCGGGTCGAAGGAACCAGCTGCCCCTCCGCACGTTGAAGTTTGGGATTCAAAGCATTCAACTCCAACTCCAACTCAAAAGCAAGCCAGAAGGTCATCGAAAGTGGAGAGATCTGCTCGTTCGGAAGGACATGAGGATTCGTTCGGGTTGGTGAAGACGGATCGGTCGGGTTGAGGACGACTCGGAGGTGAGTTCATTGAACGCGACGCGTCTTTGTTCGAGCGATTGCTGATCCCTTCCCGTTCCGTTCTTTTCTTTTTCTTTTCCCCTTTTGTCGCTCTCAAAGTATGTAGTACTCAAACAACTTAGTCTAGCTATCTCATGAGAAGAGGTTCATGATTTTCTTTCCTAATCTACGCCGATAAATGCGTCTGGAAGGAAAGGAAAGGAAAGAAAAGAAAAGAGACTGAGAGGGAGGGAGGGAGGAATCGAGTTGATCTTTGATTCATTCATTTTTTGCTTGCACGCAAGGATTTGACGACTACAGTAAGCCCTCATGTTGAAGATCTTCACGAACGAAAAGAACACCCACGCTCGCTTGCTGGCTGGGACCCTAGAGCATGAGGAAAAAAAAAAAAAAAAAAAAAACGACTTGGAGGCGTCGAGTTCAGTTCAGCTCGTCGCGTTCTCCTCTCCTCTCTCGCTGTCTTCTCGCCATCGCCTTCTTTCTTCCTTTCTCAGTTCACTCACTCATCCCTCTCCGTTCCCTGATCTTCCATCTTCCTCCCTCGCTCGCTCTTTCTCAAAGCCCAACGTTCGTTCGTTCGTTCGGAAGAAAGGAAAGAAGAAAATCGCATCCGGCGCCAATCCAAAAAGATCGACTCGAAAAACGAACCATCCTCCCTCCCTCCCTCGTTCCCACAGCAAGAAGGTAAAGAACCACGCTTATGCGACAACTGCAAGCAAGAGAAGAGAGAAAGACGAGGTCAGATTCGAGTCGAACGAAGAAGAGGGCTTGAATTGGAGCGAGGGAGAAAGAGGAAGAAGAGCAAGACTCACGAGCAGAGGCAGTAGCGGACTCGTACTTGAAGGTGGGGGAGATGACCTGTCGGGACTTGTAGTACTGCGATGGATCAAAGAGAGTGGAGGAGAGAAGGAGAGGAGTCAGCTCGAGGTCGCGTCGGACAGAGCGGAAGGAAAGAAGGAGGGAAGGAAAAAGACTCACCCTAGCCAATCGGTGGATCCTGGACTCGATGAGAATGAGTCGGAACTTGGCGTCCTTGTCCTTTCGGAACTGGTTCAAGTGGGTTCGGACGGCGACGGCCTTCTTGATGACTGCAGGACGGGACGTGAGAAGGAAGAAGGTCAGCGACGAGTTCGAGTCGAGACGAGAGAGGTGGGACAAACGGCAGTAGAGATCCTCGGGGAGCTCAGGAGCCATACCAGCGGACTTGAGGATTCGGAGAATCTTGTTTCCGGTGACGAATCGGACCTGAGAGAAAGAAGAGAAGCGAAGGCGAGGGAGGGGAGAGATGAGCTTCCGAGTTTCTTCGAAATGACGACGAAAGACGACGCGGGGAGGTCGAGAAAACGCACCTGGGGGACACCGTGAGAATCCCTAAGGATGACACCGATCTGCGAGGGGGACAGACCCTTCCTGGCGAGCTTGAAGATATGGTCGCAGATCTCCTCAGGGGTGGACTTGAGCCACGCGGGAGCGGATCGCTTGTAGGGCAAAGCCGAGGAGGCGATACCTTTTCCGGGGGCGTGCATTCTACGAGAAATTGGAAAGGAAGGTAAGGGAGGGGAGGGAAGGTGAGTATTAGGTGGTTATGAGTAGAGTCGAGGGAAGGAGAGGGAAAGTCGAACGAGTCGACTCTCCCACCTCCTCTCTCGTACATCTCTCTCCCCTTCGAAGGGAAAACCATACGCCCAGCTCGGGGATGCGTGTATTCTGATAGGGAGAAAGGAAGGGGCTTGTGTATGCTTGGAGAAGCAACCACCACCTGCTCTCGCGAACGAGAGAGGACCCGTTCCTTCTGTGACTAGAGCGAACGGAAGCGAAGGCCGAAAGGGGAAAGAGAGATATAGAAAGAGGAAAGAGGGAAGCAAGCTGGCGAGTGCGAAGAAGGAGGGTAGGAAGAACGGTTTGGGAATGAAGACCTCGTTCGTACGCCAGAGAGGAAAGAGAGAGAGAGAGCAGAAGCGGAGGAGGGAAGGGAGGTGAAGAGAAGAGAAGAGAGAGTCTGTTTCTCCAAGGGTTGAAGTAGAGAAGGAAATGAAGCGTTTCGTAGTAGAAGCATATGGGGTTTCAAGCCAATGGTTTCTAGTAGGAGAAACGAGTTTTTTCCTCCCCTTGACTCCTCCCAGTCCAAAAAGACTCCTCTCCTCCTTCCTCCTCCTCCTTCCTCTCCTTCCCTCCCTTCGCTCGTCTCCCCTCTCCAACGTACCGAAAGATCTTCCCCGTTCAACTCCTCTTATCCTCTACTGCTAGCATGCCTCTACTCTCCCACTCTCTTTTCTCCTCCCAAGCCAACGAACGCTCCCATCCCACTCGAGCCACAAGCGAAGCCGACCCTTCGAGAAAGAGAAGGAAAAAAAGAGAGAGAAGAAGGAGCAGCAGCTCTCCGCCTGCCTGCCTCCCTTCTTCCCTTCTTCTTCCTCTCAAAAAGGCAAGACTCGCTTCCCCCGAAGGAACACACGCGAGCATGGATGCAGAGGGTTGTTTCGCCTCTTGTGGTGTGCTGCAAAAGGGAGGGAAGGGAAGGGAAAGGGAAAGGTGAACGAACCTTCCCATTTTTGAACGAGTAAAAGAAAGTAGGGTGAAGAGGGGACGGAGGGTGGCGACTGAAGAGGGAGAGAAACGTGGTCAGGGACTGGGTGAGGGAGAGAGAGACGAGGAGGAAGGGGAAGAAGGGTGCTCACAGTCTTGACGGTCGGAAACTAAAGGAGGGAGGAGAGAAGGGAAGAGAAAGAGGAATCCTTGGACGAGCTGGAATTAAAAAAGATATACATCAACCTCCAGGCAAAATCGATGGAATATTGCCGCAGCATGGCACAGTATAGAATACAAGTACTGAGCTTCAGAAAAGATTGAAAAACTTCATCATCATCGTGCGAGAGAGAGCAAGGCGAGCTCAAGCTCAAGCTCACGCTCTCCTCTCCTCCCGGGGTCCGCTTCGCCCTCCTTCCAAGGTCGCTCAGAATGATTTCTGAGACTGTTTGTGGTCCAAAATGTTTATGAATCTCTGATCCAGAGAAAGACGCGTTCTGAGTGTTTCCGATAGATCTACACGGGCGAGAACGGCTCGGGGAGGGGGGGGCGGGGAGGGGGGGGGCTGAAAAAGGCGGTTTTGAGGCAAAATCTACAACAGATCATACTCTCTGTTTATTCTACCTCCATTCTACGAGTTCGTGGGGCTTGTACAATAGGCTTCACACGTTTAACAGTTTCGATTATCGTCCGGTAGGACAAGCAGCAGCAGCAAGGCCGTCACGCTGCTGGGACTTTCCGAGCCCGCCTGAACCCCAAGGATCATCTTTTTCTGAGTCTTTTATTGGTTGTAGCGAAAGAAGCACTCACCAAGAAGGGCATCATATGCTTTAAGACTCGGTTTTCAGCATGTCGGGAGTATGGGAGGGAAAGTTGCTGATTTCGACGCGTCGGAGAGCTCGCCGCGGCCCCAAAGGTGTATCAGTGGATCTCAGATTGAATCTAAACCTACACTATAGTATGAGGAGAGCCTACCTGCGTCCTTCAACTCAAAAACAGATAAACTTTGACTGCTTTCTGATGAGCTCAGACGGGTTTGAAGGTCGCAGCCCAAATCGGCTGGAAAAAGTCTCCCGCTGCTGCACTGGAACCACGGTGTAAATTGCGTCTCTTTCCGGTTATTTTGAGTCCACTACACCCCGGGACTCTGAATCGGAGACAAAAGACGCAGATCTCACGTGAGCGTAGAATCAGGAAGCGAACTCGTCGAGGGTCGCCCGAAGTTGGAGTTGGCCCCCGACGCTCAGCACATATGCAGAATTCTGCGCCTTTTAAAGTTTCGAACCACTCCGGGTATCTATTGGAGAGCTTGTGAAGACCTTCGGGCTGTTTGGACGTCTTTGGATTGAGGCAGCAGCGTTCGAAACACCGCACGCAACGACTCAAGAGAGAGACGAGAAGTGAGTCGCAGTACCCTGGATATGCATAAATCTGCTTCTTTGCTTATTCCAAGGCAGACACACTACTCTACTAGACTAGTACCTACATGCTTGGGTCTCTCTCTCTCTCTTGAGATTATTCAGACTCGAAAGAAAGACTCGTTTCCGACTCCAGGAAATGGAGTGAGCTCTCCCGGCTCCGTCATTCTCCTCTCCTCCCTCTCTCCCTCTCGCGTCAAGATCGTAAAACTCATTATGTAGTAAAGCCAAAAACCCACAACCCAAACCACACATCCCTAGAAATCCATATCCCCACCATACGTCCCCCCTCCTCCACCCACCGGCCCCCTCCTCCTCCCCCTCCCCTCCAAACCCAAACCCTTCCCCCTGTCCTCCTCCCCTCCCACCCCCACCCACCGCTTGCTCAGCTCCCCCACCAGCTCCAGCAGCCCACCCATCCATCTGCGCTTTAGATCGTTCTTGAGCCCACTGTTCCTCCATATCCCCGGTGAGCAAGACGAGTTCGTCGAGGGTGAGTTGAAGGGCTTTGACCGGGGTGGTGGAAGCGACGGTTTGGACTTTGAGGAGGAAGTAGGGTTCGAGAGGGTGGGGGTGTTTGTATCCTGCGAAGAGGACGGTGGGGTCTTTGAGGAGATGGCTGGAGGGAGGAGGGAGGAGGAAGGAGGAGAGGATGGTGGTGGTGAGCTCGATGGATTCGTCGTTCGTTCGTTTTCATTTCAAGGGAGAGAGAAGATGGTTGGTTGCTCACCCCCTGATCATGTTCGCGAGCGTATGGTCTTGCTTTGGGAATCGAAACGTAGCAGCGTTGGGGATCTTGGTGTCTTCGGTGACTTCGACGCTGAGATTCACGGAAGGAAGGAAGAAACGGCGTGAGCGACTCGTTTCTCGACAAAGACGCAAGTCGAACTCGTTTTGGAGAAGGAAACATGGAATCGATAACAACAACAACAGACAGGGAAACAACGGAAGACGACCCAAACGAAGAACGAGCTCAACGCGACGCTGAAAGCTCCTCTTCCTTCCTTCGACCTGTCCGAATCCGAGCTGGGAGGGAGGGAAGAGACTCGACTCACGCCTTCTCTCCCTCTGCAGGCCACCACTGTTCCGTTCGATTTGGCGTGTTGGTCTCGTTGGCTGAAACGGCTCCCATGTCGACGAGTCTCTAAGGTGGTGGAAGGTGAAGGGAAGGGAAAGTCGTTCGGTCTGGTTTCGTTTAAGAGTCAAAGGGAAAGAGAAAGAGACAGGTCAGTTCTTCCGTCTCGCGCGAGAACATGAGGATCAAGAGAAGAGAAGAAGGGTGCAGTGTGGGTAGGAGTATCATTCTGACCATCTAAGGTTTCTTGGGCCGAAGAGGTTCTTTGTGCTCGTCTATCGCTCATCGCGACCGATCTCCACCGGTCACATCAGGGGATTGACAGATTAATGAGATTTGTTTGTAATCATTTTTGGTCGAAGGGGAAGGGACCAGCTACTGGGAACGCTGCTGGGCTTGGCTTCTGGGGTTGGGAGGGGAGATGGGAGGAGGACGAGAGAAGGGAAGGGAGGGCTGAAAGAAAGACTCACGAGTTGGCGAAAGAGAAGTCTTGAGGTTCCTGAAAGAAGCAAAAAGTCTGCTCGATCGAAGGGAACGCGTAAAGACGGCAAACGAAGGGAGTCAGCTGCTGAGATTGGAGGGAGTAAAGAGCGATGGGGGTGTCGGAAGAGAAGGGAAGGAGGAAGGAAAGGGATCATGTTGTCTCTCGGGTTTCTTAAGCCCTCGAGGATTGTTGCTCGTTTATCGCCATCGGATCGATCTCCACCGATCCTCGGGGGATTGACAGATTATCGAGAAGGTATGTAATCATTTAGGAGAGGGGGGGTGGTGTCGGAGGGAGGAAGGAGGGCGGAAGGGAGGGAAGGGGAAGGAGGTCGAGGGCGACGTTGAAAAAAACGAGGCGAGGCGAGGAAGGAGGAAAGGATGATACTCACGAAGAGAGAAGAAGGAAGAACCAGAGACGAGCGTGGAGTCGAGAAAGAGAGAGAGAAGAGAAGGTGAAGACTGAGAAGAACGAGAGAGGGAGAGTGGAGGAAGAGTCAGCTTTGAGCTCGAAGAAAAGAGAAGAAGGGCTGAAGGAGATGGAAGGAAGGAGAGAAGGAACTCACAAAGACCAGGTCGGTTTGCTGAAGAGCGAGTCGAGAGAGGAAGATCTGCGTTCGTTCAAAGAGAAGGCAAAGAAGGTGAAGGTCAGCTTTCGTGATCATCTTGTAAAAAGAGGAAAGCGAACGAGGTGAGGGCGAAGGAAGGGGAGGGAAGGGGCTGGGGTGTGGGTATCAGGTTCAAGAAAGGTTGAGATCGTTTCCAAGCGCAAACAAGGGTTCATCGACAATAAATAGTTGAAAAGCATCACGCAAAAGGAGAGAGAGAGTGGAAGAGGGGAGAGGGAGGGAAGCGAACGAACCTGGGATGGATGGGAAGGGGAGAAGGAGAGAGACGATGGAAGTTGGTGGCCAGCGAAGGAGGGAGCGATTTTGAAGGTGAAGAAGCGATTCTCCTCGAGGACGGATTCATTCAAATTCCTTTGTCTCTCTCTCTCGCACTCTCCGTCGAGAAAGGTACATCTATAGATATAGATACAGAGAGATTATTCTAGCGTTTTATGTTTTCTACTCGGCCAAAACCTCAGCGACGGTCTTCTTTCCCTCCACGACGCTCTTGACGTCGACGAGGGCATCGTCGAACGTTTTGAACATCTTGTGCTTGATTCCTTCTTTGATCTGATGGAGAAAGATAGAGGGTCGAAAGGCTGGTCAGCTTTACGCGAACGACTAAAGGAAACTCCAGAAAGAGACGACCCCGACTCGCCGTTCCATTCCTTTTCTTTCCTCCTCCTCACACGAGCTGGAGAAGACTTCCAAACTCACACAGTAGTCGGCCAAATCATTCTCTCCATCCACCTTGTCCTTGACAAAGAGTAAGTCGGCGTGTTTGGCAGCGCTGAGATCTGTTGAGAGACGAAACGGAAACGCGCGCGTCAGAAAAAAGGAAAAGGGTTGAGAGGGTACAGAGGAAGCCGCTACTCACCACTGACACCATCTCCGAGGAAGAACAGAGTAGGAGGGTTGGGAAGATCTGTGTAGGGAAGGATAGCTTTTGACTTGTCGTGACCGAATCCACTGCGAGGCGAGAGAAACAGAAGAGCGAACGAGCGAACGAAGATGATCAGTTCACCTCCCTCTCTCTTCCTTCTTCGGATGCAGACAGAAAACATGAAGTACTCACCTCTCAGGATGCCTGAACACAATCTCCCAAGTCTCTCCGTTCTGAGCCTCATCCGTAAACTTGACTCCGTTGGCGATGATCTCAATCTTTTCAGCTTCCTCCTCTCCAATCAGCCGGCCCAGGACCGCCCGAATTAAAGGCTCCATTCCTCTGGTTCAAAGACGATGGGGAAGTTCGTCAGCTCGAGCATCTCACTAGTAGGATGAGAGGGTGGAACTGACGAAGAGACGATGATGACAGGGATACCGTTCGCCTTGCAGTAGTTGTAGAAGGCCTTGAAGCCAGGGTCGAGCTTGATGTTGTCCGAAAGCACCTTTGCGGCTTCAGCGAAAGGGGTGGGTACCGAGTCGAGCATCAGCTTGAAGTTGTCCCTGGGTACGAAAATCAAGAACCAAGGCCAAGAGTGAGCAAGAGGACTTGGGAGCGAGAGAGCCGAGTCGACGGAGGGGACGAGACGAACGAACGAACCGGAAGGTAGCCTCGCCGTGAAGGACCTCGAGGTTCATCTGACGCCTGGAAAGGATAACGAGAGATCAGCACAGTCCAAGATAGGTATGGGAGACGTGAACCTACCTCTTGTCCTTTCCGAAACCGAGGTCTGAAAGAGAGAGGAAGGGAGCGCAGGTGAGCTCGACTCGAGCCTCGGAGATGGACGATCTTTCGATGGAGATGAAGGCGGAAGGACTCACTGTCGGTGAGGTCTGGAAAGCGGGGAAACAAGGTCAGCTAATGAACATCTACGTGACAGAGCGAAAGAGGTGAACTTGCAGTCATTGCTATAGAGAGAGAAAGGAAGAGGAAGGAGCCAGGGGAGGGTCAGCTCGAGCTCAACGCCGTCATCTCTCTCTCCAGCTTCGTAGTGAGCCGGGCTTGAGAAGAGTGAAAGCTTACCTATCCATGTTCGTGATCGTCCCATCCCAATCACTGAGAACGACGCTGGAGGGAGAGAAAAGTAGGAAGAGACGGAGAGAGGGAGAGGGAAGAGGGAGGGAAGGGGGCAGTCAGCTCCGAGCAGCCTCGACGAAGTTCCCTCCCACGTCTTCCCGCGGCTAGAAATGCTCACAACTTGGCCTCCTTATGGAGAGGTGGGTAAGGCAAGACCGACATGCTGAAAAGAGAGCGATGCGAAAGGTGAAGGGAAAGGCTGGGTGGTGGGTTGAAGTGAGCGAGAGTCAATTGACCGAGATCGAAAGTGAAGACGACCTCGCTTGCCTTCTCCCTCCTTCTCTCCCCCAACGACGAGGACCTCTCAAAACAAGCTGACCCTTCAATGGCGTACTCTTCCTCTGGAGAAGACCACCTACTCTCTCTCATAACGATAGGGAATCGTTGGGAGAAGAAGAGCCTTCCACAGTCGGCTGAGGGACGATCTTTCCCTCCGTCCCCGCTCCTTCCTCCTACTCACTCTCCTTGTCTCGGCGCCAACGACACATTTGTTTACCCGATCGTAGTGTTTTCGGAGCGGAACTTTTCACTTCATCGGTTGAGCGAATCTTACGGTATCTCTGTGTGCTCGACGGGAACTTTTCTCCGACCTTTCAGGTTTCCTCCCGCTTCCTCCCTCGTCCTCCAACCACCATCAAGTCCTATATCTCCCTCTTCACGTTTCAGATGATCTCCTTAGCTTCTTCTTTCGCTCTTGTCGCCTCAATCATCTTGTCGAGCCGTGAGTTGCCAGAATCAGGCTCGCGTCCACGTTGATCACCGAAGCCTGCCCGTCGTTGACACGTTCTTTCTGCAGGACTGGTATCGTCCGCGAGGTTCAACGCGAGGATAGTAGAAGTCAGCGGAACAGCGACCTCCTTCTCGCCTAGTGTCGATACAGCCATCGGGCAATGGTGCGTTTCAAACTGATCGACTCAGCCGCTCAAGGTTGAACGACGTCTTCTCTGACCTTTGCCTCCTTCCTCCTCGTCCCCCGAAGCTACCCTGTAAGCTCTTTCCACCTGTCCAGCTCCTACGCATCTTAAAGTGTTACTGAATATCATCTCCTGGGTCTGATAGCTCGCCTTCGACTTGACGACGTCGTCGACTCCCCTTTACCTTCAAGTTTTGACCTTCAACGGAAGCCAGCAGATCGTGAGTGTTTCTCTGACTGACGCTGGATTTAGAACACCTCTGATACGACTCCCCCTGATTTCATCCAGCGGAACACCATCAAGAACTACTCCATTCCGTCAAGCCTCGATCCTGTTTGGGTCGACGCAACGAGCCGCCTCACCTTCACCGTCGCCCAGTGTGAGCTTTGAGTTTCCTCATAGCTTCAACCGTCTCCCGAGAGCTCATCCCATACCCCTTTTCCCTCTTACAGTCCCTTACGCCGCAGGAGTGAGTCGTTTCGTCCCTCAATCGCGTCGCGTTTGACCTCTCCTCTTCCCTTGCGTCTGGCTTACCGCTTTCGGATCCTCCGCCGTCAGACTACAGTGTACATACAACTCCGAGCTTCTGATAGCCTTTCCCTACTACAAGGAACAGGCTGTGAGCTCTCTGCTTGTTTCCTCTGATTGTACGATTCGCTGTGGCTGAACGTCTCTTTCCTCATCACCTACCCAGTCACTGTTCAGCCTAGTAACCTCACCAGCTGTCTATCGACAAAGGTAACAAACTCCGTCGCTAGGGAGACCGGAGAGGGCTTCTTCACGACTTTCAATGGAGGATTTCGCGTCGGGACGGCGACGACTCTCGTTTCCTCTCCCTCATCAGCCACTTCCTCTTCCTCTTCCTTCGCCTTCGACCCTTCCAGCATCTCATATGACACCACTCGCTCGACTGCCAGGACCTACGCCGGTGCCATCGTAGGAGCCATCGCGGGAGGAGTCGTAGCCCTCGGATTGTTTTTCGGTGTCGTCGTTTGGAGGAAAACGAGGGATCGACGAGGATGGCCTCACCGAAGGCTGATCCTCGCGCAATCGGACGAGAACCTTCCAGAATCGGGAGCTCAACTTCCACCCCCTGATCTCGAGCCATGGTCATACTCAGGTTCGCTCCGCTGATCTCTTTCACCTTTCCCTCTCTTCAGATCCCATTTCGCCGCTGATCTGCCATCCTTTACCCTTCTTTTCTCGTGTTCTGATTCAGAGCTCATCCGGATGTCTTCTCGTCCCGTCTCTGAGCTGAACTATGGGTCCCGAGCGAGAGACGGAGGTCCTGCGAACGACGAGGGACTCGACGTCCTCCCCTCCTTTTACTCTGTGAGTTCAAGCCTGCCTCCACCTGGACCTCAAAGCGCCGAGCGTCCGATCTGGACGAATTCGCTTTCCAGACCTGACTTTCTCTGGATTCGCTCTTGCAGGATGCGACTGCAAGAACCTCGGTCGCGCCGACCCTTTCACTTTTCGTTCTTCCTCCGACCAAGCCAGCTCGAGCTGCTCTTTCGCCTTTAAGGATAGTCTAGCCTTGAAAATTAGTTCTCTATATCCTTGCATCGATTTCTCTGCTTCGATACCCCTCCATTTGATACCACCTTTCCCTCGACCCGCTTCATGACCTTTGCTCTTCTTCGAACTCTGTACATAGAATTCTTAGTGCGTTGGACTTTTTGCATCATATCTTTACGTCCCACTTATGACTTCACCTTTTATGCGGATCTACGATGAACCTTCGACAGTGGAGACGAGCAAAGAAACCGGTCGCTTGCATCGCCGCTTTTTTTTTTTTTTTTTTTTTTTTTTTTTTTTTTTTTTTTCCTTTCCTCCCCTCTCCCACTCCCTCAAACTTCTCTAGTCAACCTTCCACTCGTATCATCTTTCGTCTTTGAGTCGAGGCTAGAAAAGAAGTCCATCCTCGTACACAGGAGCTAGTCTACGCAAAAACAAAGAATCGAGAGATGCTCTTCCCGCTTCTCTTTAGTGCGTCCCAGGAGCGAAGACGGTTCCGTAGCCAGCAGGAAGAGACTCCTTTCCGCCCTCGGGGATCTCGAGAAGAGCCCAAGAAAGTCCGTTGGTCTTCTGGAGGGTCAGCGAGACCTGAAATGACGCGACCGAAAAGAGAAGGGAAAACGCCGGATCAGCTTGAAGATTCGGAGAGGAGGCGTAAAAAAAAAAGCCGAGAGAAAGCTGATGCTCACTTTGGTCCCGAGAATGGAGAACGAGCTCTTGGAAGGATCGATAGGACCGAAGAGAGCGAGAGTTCGAAGGGTTCGTTTGTTTTGAGGGAGGTTGAGGTCGAGGTGGATCTGAGAGTCCCGTATTGAAAGGCGAGATCAGCTTCGAGTGCTCAATCAAGCTGAAGATAAAGTTGACGGAGAAATGAAAGAAGAGCTGAGGGTGTGGAAAGACCAAGACGAACCTCGTTCTCCTCCATCACGACCTTCGAAGTCTCCTTGTCGCATCCCTTCGCGAAGACCGAGACGTGAACCTGAGTAGGAGTCTGGTAAAAGTCGATTCGAGAAGAGACGAGCTCTCGTTCGATGGTCTGATGCGAAGCAAACGCGACATGAGAGAAGAGAGTCAGTCGAAGAACGACCCGTTGCGCGAGAACCAGGAAAAGAGACGGAAGCAGGAGGAAAGCAGACGTACTGAATCCGGATCCGCTCCGACCTTCTTGGCTCCGATGAAGAGATGCTTGGAGGTCTTGCAACCTTCGATTCGAAGGAACTCGTCGAACTCGAGGACGCGACCTGAGAGGAGAAAGAGGAGAGGAGAGTGAGCGAGCTGAGGCGTTGATAGCAGTCTGATTGGACTCGCGCTTGCAGCAAGTGTATCCCTGAGAAGACAGGAGGAAATTGAAGCTCGTCAGCACCGTGCCAAGGGGACAGATGAGACGAGGGAGAGCAGGAGAGAGGAAGACCGACCTTGCTTCCCTCTCGGAAGATGGGCTACGAAAGAGGTTCAGCAACAATTCAAAAAACTGGGTAAGCGTTCTCATCTTCTTCAGCATGCGGGAAATCCAATTTGGCGAAACTCGGACCCACAACTCCAGGATGGTAAACACATTCCTCCTTCTCTGAACCAAACTCGACACCACACCCTCGCCTCTTGCACTTCGAGCCCTCAGGAATGGGCACTCCGGGCTCATCCTGCTCCTCGATGATCTCCTTGGGTACCACGGGAGCAGCAGCGACGGCGACGGCGGTAGGAGCCGAGGAGGTGGCTGCTGGTTTAGGAGGAGGAGCTGAACCGTAGGTCTCTTTGCCCGAGGACGAGATGGTGGTAGGGGCAGAGGCTGCAGATGCGGGTGAAGTTGAGGAGGAGATCGGAGAAGGAGGAGGAGGAGCCGATGCTTTGGGGATGTGGGAAGATTTGGTGCAGCCCTGAGAGACAGACGCAAGGTCGACGAAGAGAGGTAGGTGATCAGAGCTGACATGATGAGCGAGAAAGAGAGAGCGAAGGAGGACGACGAGCTCACGGGAAGCTTTACAAATTGATCAAACTCCATTACGGGCTTGTTGATATCCTTGCAGCAGGACCAAGACTTGAGGCCTTCGTGGAAGAACTGGGACAGAGAAGAAGCAGAGCTCAATCAGCTCCAGCGAAAGGAAGGAAGAGGAAGGTTGAGCTCGTCGAGTTCGGACTCACAGGAGCTCCTGGGTGGTAAGAGCAGGATCCTTCAGGGTTGTTGTCCTCAGAGTAAGTAGATCCGCATCCTTGTCGTCCGCAGGTGATAGTGGCCATTATTGGGAAAAGGGAAGGAGGAGGAGAGATGATGGGCGTTTGGAGTGACCGAGCTCAACTCGAAAAAAGGCTCCTTCTCCTTCTATTTCTCCCCTCGTTCGCTGCTCTCCCTCAACGACCAGCAACACTCAGACAAAAGATCTCAGCAGCCGAAGCACTCGCCATGGCCAGCTATTCTTTCATCCCTCGCTCAGCCGTAGCAGGATCCTCCTCCCATTCGGCAGCAGCCTGCCTTCGATTCCCCTTCGCTTCGACCTCGACCTCAACCTCCTCCTTCCACCTCTCTCCTTCTCCTTCGACCCATCCCTCCTCCCCTCGTCGCTCCTTTTCCTCGTCACTACCCTCCCCTTCAGCGAAGAAGCGACACAAGGTTCCCTTCGTCCCGGCTGCTACGACTCACTCCACGATCATCTTCAAGAACAAGCCCAACTCCTACTACCCTCAGAACCAGTTTCAACCCGAGGCCAACAAGACCTCAGATGGAGACGATCGACAGAGCCACAAGAAGGCCTTCTTGGGAGCTACCTTCATAGGATCAGCAGCTTCTCCAGAATCTGTACCGCCGAAGGGGAACCTGCAGGGTCAGTCTAGGTCCTTTAGAGCGAAGTCGAAACCAAAGCTGACTTCCTCCCTCCTCGCCGCCGTTCTTGCAGAAATTCTCTTTGCTGGTCGATCCAACACCGGGAAATCAACTCTTCTCAACGCTATTATGTCTTCCGAGGATCTAGTCAAGACTTCTTCGAAACCCGTGAGTTTTTCTCGAGCTTCCTTTCGCCTTTTCTCTCTTCCAAACGCGAGCTCACCCTTCTTCTCTTCATTCTTCCTTCTCCCAGGGTCACACAAAGATGCTCAACTTCTTCCGAGTCCCCGGTCAAATGGTTCTCGTCGATGCACCAGGTTACGGAGAACGAGGTCGCCCAGAATGGGGAGATACCTTCCAGTGTGAGTCGATTCGTCGCGTTTGTTCTTTGTCGTCGCGTCTCTCGTTCTTTATTCACAATCAGACCTGACACGTTCCTTGCTCACTGGCTCAGTCTTCCTAACCCACCGGCCTCCCTCCCCACCCTCCCTCCTCGTCCTCCTCTTCACCCTCGCCCACAAAATCTCCCCCTCCGACCTCCTCTTCCTCGCCTCCCTCCCACCTTCCATCCCTCTCCTCCCCATCTTCACCAAGACAGACCTCTGTCCCATCCACGAGATCGCAGATCGAAAGAAGACCTTGAACAACGCGATCTTGGCCGCGAGGGAGAGTGCGTTTGTGGAAGCCCAGGAGAGGGAGAGGAGGAAGAGGACGGCGAGGTTGGAAGAGGAGTTTGAGAGCGGGAAGCAGGCGAATGCCGGGTTGGAACCTGATGGAGGAGTGATTGCGGTGAAGGAGGTTGTGAAGGGGAAGACGTGGGAGGGGATGTGTGTCAGTACGAAGAAGCAGTGGGTGATGAGGGACAAGGTGAGCCTCCGAGATCTCATCCTTCGTCCGGTTCGTTCGACACGTCTGAAGCTCACTCCTTCCTTTCCTTTGGCTCTTTTTCTCACAGACCGTCGACGCCGTTCGATCCGCCATCCTCTCTCAGCTTCAATCCTCCCTCGCTTCCGATCTCGCCCACCGGGAGGCTCACAACAAAGCCCTCTCCCTGCAAAGGAAAGCCATCAGAGCTCTTGCCGGTGGAGATCGAGCCGAGAGCTCTCGACTCTTCCGAGGTCTGGGGTCTCGACAGCAGAACGCCATCGACGACTTCTTCGCCAGCGTCCCGGGAGCCGAGATGCGTCGGAACCCTGAATCCACGTCGTTGGAGGAGGAAGTGGCGGAGGAGGACGTGGATGAGGAAGAGGAAGGGAGGACGAAAGCTAGGTTGGGAACGCAGGCTTGGGGGACGAAGGATCCGTTCATTGGGAGTGCGTTTGGGAGGACGAAGCCTGGAGGGTCAAGGCTTCACCGGAATCGAGCAAGGAAGTGACGAGATGGGACTGTGTTCGAGTGTTCGATCTGCATCTAATAAACCTATCTACCATCTCGACATTACCTGCTACCTACTATCTTCATTCGTATGTAGTTTTTAGCTTCCTTCTAAGGGTGATGGTGGCTAATGAGACTCAATCATCGGACGCGTCGAAGTCAATCTCGAATCTCTTTTCTCACAGGCTCAAAACCGCCAACCTTTCGCGCCAACCTTTCGCCTTTCTGTACACGAAGAGAGAGAGAGAGAGAGAGAGAGACATGCCACGATTGATTCTTTGGTATAGTGAGTGATCTGCTTTACTGAACTTCCCTGTTTTTCTTTGGTAGGAAGATCGAAAGCCTATCGACCGGCGAACCCTCCTCCGCCTCGCTCACCCCTGAGAGGGAAAGATCAAGAAAGAGAGAAATCAGTCAGCGAAGATTAGAGTGGTCCCTACGGAGAATGTAAAAAGAGAGTGATAAGAAGAGGAACGAACCTGCTATCATTCAAAAAAGCGTTGCCTTCGCCGTCCGTGATCCTCCCCTCCTGAAGCTTTCCGAGCTCGAGGATCTTGGCGACGACCTCAACATCTTTGCTGGTTCCGAACTGCGAAGATAAAGATTGAAAGAAAACGCAAGGCGAAGTCAGCGAAGGTCGAAGGAGATGAGAGGTCGAAGGCGAGATTGAATCGGACGCACCACAGTCTCGAGCTGCTGATTCGAAGCTTTGCCGAGCCGACCGTTGGATCCTTCGGCTGAGAAGAAGACGTCGAAGGCTGAATGAGAATTTCGAGATCAAAAGTGGTTGGGAGGTCAGCTTCAAGCTCAGACAAGGGGAAGGAAAGAGAAGACGATGGAAGAAGATTGAGAGCCAAGGAGATGGGAAAGGGATGGGGAGGGGAGATGGCAGAGGGAGAAGAGGTGGAAACGAACAAGAAACAACGTCGACGAGAGGAGTAGATTTGTCCTCTTGGTACTTCTTGAACTGGAGGAGATGAGAGAGAAGGAGAGAGAAAGTGAGCCGTCAGTACGGCCGACGTCGGTCCCAGAACAAACGAGGAGACGGCGAGAGAAAAGGGATCTATCTGGACGAACAGCTTCAGGATTCACGAAGATCTCGTAAGTATCTGTGGAGCGATGGTCGTGTTGGTAGATACTGATGAGAAAATAAAGAAAATAAGGAAGTCAGCTCGCTCGAAGAAGGAGATGGGAGATGGGAAAGGCGGGCTGAAGGGACGTGCAGACTCACACTTTGGTCACAGAGGCGGGCATGGTGGTAGAGTGAGAAGAGAGGTAAGTAGTGTGAGTGATTTGGTTGATTGTTGGGCGGAGCTGAAGGTGGGGTTGAGAGATGATGGGCGTTGAAGGGAAGAAGGAAGGAAGCGTCTCCAAGCGGTTTTGGAAGGTCGATTGGCATTGAATCTGTCAGGACCGTAGAGCCGAGTTTGACGCTGGCTGTTGATTTCTAGATGAGTCAGAGTTGTCACATGAGGCATTGGGAAGCGAAACCTAGAGGGAACGAGAGCCGGGTTGAGCAGCGAAGGTGGGTGAATCGACGTCGACGGACTTGAGATGAGCTCGGCGAACCTCCTCCTCAGGGAAAACGCTTCCCTCCTACAGATACACCCACCCTACCACCCATGCCAGCTCCCATCCCATCCCCTTCCATAGAGCGGAACTTGCTTCGTTATCCAGTTCCACGTGGCAGAAGGGTCGTCCCATCGTCTTCGAGGCCTGGATCCGGTGGTCGACGACGCGTCTTGCCAATCCCAGGCGACGAAAGTTGATCTCTGTGAAGAGTAGACCGAGGGAGAGGTCTTCTTTGGTGACGATCCATGCTGCAGAAGTGGCAGAGGTGGGAGTGACGAAGGACGCGACGGAGGCGAAAGGGAGGAGGGGGAGGATGGACGAGCGTGGGTGTGGGCGGTCGGCTGTTGAGATGATCTAGAAAGGAGAAGTGCAAGATGGTCTTGAATTAGTATACAGACCTATGTGAGGATCGTCCGTGATAAGGTAAGAGCGGAGCCGTCGATGGAAGAGAGCGAAGGGCTGAGAGCGAGCTGGGCATCTCACCCTCAGACGTACCTGTCCAACATCCTCTTCCTTCCCCAACCTCAACACGAACATCCCCTCGACCCCTCCCACTAGCCGATAGCTTTCCTCTCTATCCTCTATCCCTCCTGCTTCTTCCCCATCCAGATCTCCCTCCGGAGCCAACCAAACTCCCACCCTCTTCTGCCCTTCCTTCCACACTCCCAGAGGGTCAACCCACAAACTCGACACGCTCGCCACCCTCATTAGCTCTCCTTTCTTCCAGCGCTGCTTGATCTCCATCACCGATGCCCAAACGAGTTCTCCGGCCTGCTCCTTCTCGACCTGGGTGAGCTCGCTCCCTTTGCTCTCCGCCGAGCAAAAGACTCGAAGTTGAGGCTCCGAGGGAGCTTGGAGCAATAGGATGACGACCCAGGGCTCGGGGGAAGATATCGGAGCTGACGGGAGTGAGGCTGGCGGGAAGGAAGCCCATGCGGTGGGGAGAGATCGACGGGGAGGAGGAGGAAGGGAGGGAGGAGGAGAGGCGAGGTTGAGCTTGTCGACATGGGCGACGAAAGCAAGAGGACCGTACGTTGGGAGGGACCAAGGGAGGGAGGAGGTAAGAGGAGGGAGGAGTGTGTCGAGCGGGTTGAGATGAAGGTAGAGCATGGCGGTCGGTGGTGGAGCAGCATCGAGATCGAGGGAAGGAGAAGGGTGAGCTCGACCTTCTTGACAACGCAGAAGCGCCTCACGACGAAAGGGAGCTGACCTTGTATTCAGATCTCGAAGGCGGAGTTTAGCAATCGTTTACGGATTAATCGCTGTGTCGCATGTGCGCACTTGCCCCGAGCAGGGAGATTGGACAGGATCCGATGTCGAGGAGCGACGCGTCGCCGACGCTTCCTCTCCGACAGCCTCATCACCAGCCCATGGTCCCATCAAGACCTAGATCGCAAAAATGGACCCACACCATCACGAGAAAGCGGATGTTGACCGCGAGGAGCTCGTCTCGTCCTCATTTCGCGACTCCTTCGCCAACTCTGTCGACTCGACTCGAAAAGACAGAAAAGAAAGAAAGAGCGTACAACATACATCTCAAGCCATAATCCTACACACCCCAGCTCCTCAAGCTGCAATCTAGATCTCCATGGCCTCAGCTCGAGCCTCCTCCCGCTCCTTCACGACCTTCTCAACCTCGTCGTGAACGTTCACGTCCGTCACCTTCGTCCACTCTTCCGAACTGCGACAAGCAACCACCGAGCGTGCCGAAAGTCAGTAAGCGTTTCCTTGTCTGAAGGAGCGAGAGAGGGGAAAGGGAGATGTTGACTGACTCTAACGAATCCTTGTACGAATCCTGAACAGCGCCGAGGAGGTTTCGAAGGTCGTCGAGAGCTTTGAGGAGGCATTCGAGGGCGGACTTCTTGCCTGACGAGGGTCCCGAACCAAGTTGAAGGATAGAAAGAAGGTGGAAGTAAGCAAGGGGGCTCGAAAGACGTGATGCCCAGCAGAGGAGGAGAGTCGAGACGTACCGTACATCTGGATTCGAAGGTGAAACTTGGCTTCTGATGGATGGGGCATGCTGAGGAAGCGGAAAGTAGTGCTCAAGTCAGCATAAAGGGCACAGACGTGCATGCTCTAGAAGGAAAGGAGGGACCGACCTGTATCCACAGAACTCAACGTCGGGGCTTTGAGAGAGGGAAGGAAGGGAAGGGAAAGGTCAGCTTCAACTTCTTCGAGCTCAGGTTTAAGCTAGCTTGAGCTCACTTCTTCATGACCATCCATCTCAGTGCGTTCCCCAAGGTGTGATCCTCATCCTTGATGTTGAACGTAGCAGCTGTCAGTCCAGGAGTGGCACCGTCGAGCTGAAGGAATGAAAGAAGGAAGGAAGGAAGGCAAGGTCAGCTCGAAGCTTTCTCCTTCGGCGAGCTCTTCCAGCTTCCTCACGAGCTCGAGGGAAGAAAAAAGGGTGGCCACGAACGATGGTGATCTTCTCAGGGTCGTAGCCGAGGGAGGGAGCAGCGATGTCGGACATTTGGGCGGAAAAGGAGGGGGGAGGGAGGGAGTGTTGGTTTGGAGGTCAACTTCAACGAGGGATTCAAGGAGGGACGAATTTGGGGAGGTTCGCGCAGTGGGTAGAGTTGCGAGGGTGAGAAGATCTTCACGGAACAGGAAACGAGTAGAAGAAGATGATAGAGGTATTTTAGCAGAAACGGTCTGAAATTTTCATCTTTCCAAACGTGTCTCGGCGAGAAGAGAGGAGCTGAGCTCGAGCTGGCTTCGGTTTCGCCTCGTTTCGCGACGGTCGCGCTCTAAAGCAACCAGGCTGGATCTCGTATTGGGATATTCTTACGTATGTCTCCATGGCAGCGCCTCGTCTATCGTATTCTGACATCGGAGGGGTAGGTTGTAAAGCACTCGTCGTCCTTGTCGGTTTGGGTCGACGCGTCCCTTTGTGATCCTCTCGCTGGCTAGAGGCATGACCTCCTGGATCTAGCAAGTCTGCATCAGTGAAACTATGCGCCTTGCTGAGATACTCGCCACACAGAACCGGCACCTTTCTCTCTCTCTCTCCCCCAGACTCAAAACAAAAGACAAACGAGCCCGTCTGTCTTCAATCTATTTCTCGCCCTCCCCCTCCAACCCGATATCCTCCCACCAGACCTTCGCACCTTCCTCACTCTCAATCCAGTCCTTCATCATCTTTGTAGCTTTCGGGTCGTGCTGGTTGATGAGGATCCTGGGCTTTTGGAGGGCGGGAGAGAGGAAGGAGGGAGGGGAGAGGAGGAGAGCTTCTCCGCCTGGTGAAAATCGAGTCGAGCGTCAGAGGAGCGACCCAGTGGTGGTAAAGGGTAGCGAGAGGGTTGAATAGGGGTAGGAAAGTGGTGGGGAAGGGTGAACGAGGAGGAAGAGGCAATAAGGGTCAGTTCGGATTTCGACGCGACGCATCTCGTTTTCCCCGCTTCAGCTCCAACAACTCACCGACAAAGTTGGCGTTTTCGGCTATGACTACTCTAGGGATTCCATAAAGCAGGATTGTAGACGAGCACATGATGCAGCAGCTGAGCGTCGAATAAATCGTGCACTCCCTGAAAGTCTGGATCGGAACTCTCCCGAGCTTCTCGAGGCAATCCATCTCCCCGTGACGCGTATTCGAGTCCGCCTGGTTGCCAAAAAAACGGATCAGTGAAAGAAACGGCCAAATCGGGGAAGAATTTAGGGAGAAACGAGTGAAAGAAGGGAGACGCGGGTGAGCTCTCCCGTGTTCCGTCGCCGCGGGATGGATGAAAAAGGTTGAGGCCGCCAGAGGCGAGCTCTCCTTCGCTCGAGACTGTCGGGCAGCTCCCTAGACTTCACTGTAGAGCTTGGTGGGTATGCCGAGCTCGAAGAGGGTGGCAGAGCGTGATAGAGGCGATGGGACGGGAAGAGCGGGAAGAGGCGAAGGATTGGGTGAAGGTTCGAAGAAGGAGGAGAAAGAGCTGACCTGAACTCGCTGGTTGTGTCCAACCGAGAGGACCTTCTTAGTGGGGTGGTGGTAGAGCTGTAGAGAAGGGGGCAAGCATGAGTAGGTGAGCTTGGTTCGAGGAAATGAAGAGGAAATGAAGAAGGGAGAAGGCAGGAGAGAAGGCGAGTATTCACGATTGAGCCGATTGGGACACCGCCCTCCTTCAACGACTTGATGGCTTGATCGTAAGCGAGCTGCAGGTTGACCTCATCCTCAGCAGTGATGGTGGTGGACAGGATAGAAGTTGACATGGCGAGGAGGAGAAGGAGGGAGAGGGAGTTGGGCGGAGGAGGAGTTCGCTCCCTCGAACTTGAGCTTCTCCTTCTTTGTTCATCTTGACGACGGCTCCGGTTGAAGAGCGAATTTATCACAAGGGGAGAAGACTCGCTTTGTAGATCTATGTAATCTCCTCTGGGCCAAACAAATCGTCGGAGAAAAATACCTAGTTTTGTTTGGGGGGCGAGACCAGAGCCCATTCCGTCTCCCTTCGACGACCTCTCCTGGACGTCCACACGCTCCTCCTCCTCCTCCCTTCCTCTCCTTCTTCTTCACCCTCGTTTTTCGTTCTTCTTCCCAGCAAGGGAGCTTGGCCTCTCACCCTCCTCTCATCACTATTCCTCTCTCTCGCACTCCGCCTCCGTCGAAGGGGCATAAATCGCACCCTTCCCTCCATACTTACTCGGACGTTCCCATGAGTCCTTACACTCCCCCTGCCCCTTCCTACGCTTCAACCTCCTCTCCACCTCTCGGAAACCCCTCCGCCATCAGCTCGACTTTTGGACATCTCCTGTCTCGCAAACGGAGAAAATACCTCGGGATCGTGCTCTTCGTAGGGGCGCTGCTCGCCGTCTGGGATGTGAATCTGAGAAGGGAAGCTGGCGAGTGGGAGGAGGGAGGAGTATCGACTGGAGCTGGGGGTGGGCTCGGAGGTAAGATCTGGGGAGATATAGGGAGGTCGGGCGTGTTTGGATCTGGGGTAGGAGTGGGATCGGACGACGACGACGATGTGGTTGTGCCAGGAGGGCTCTCAGGTGAGCTCTCGCTTCTTCGCTCCCTCCCTTCCTCCCCTCTCTCTCTCTCTGTCGTTGTTCGCCTTCCAGCTTTCCTTGCATTCCTGCACAATCAAGTATTGATCATCCTTCCATGCTCCGCCTTCCTTCGTTGAAATCAGTCGACCACGACCATCACAACCCTACCTCTCACTCTCATCCCAAACAATCCAAAGACGGTCGCCATCCCGTCGAGAACGGTCTCCTCTACGTCGATCTCTCCCTCCCAGCATCCCAGCATCCCATCTACCAGCTTATCTCGGACGCGAAGATAGAGTGGGACGCCAAAGTTGCTCGACAGTCCAAGACGCTCGGAGAAGCCGTCAAGGAGTACGGGAAGAGGAACAAGGGGAGGAAGCCGCCGAAAGGGTTCGACAAGTGGTGGGAGTACGTCAAGTGAGTTCTGGAGCTGTCTCTTGGTTCGAAGGTCCACCTTTGATTTCTTCTAAGATGATGGAAGGTACGATTAAACGCTGGTAGCTGATCCGAGCTCGCTTTGGGGACTTCTTAGGACTCACAAAGTCACCCTGCCGGACGAGTTCGACCTCATTATGCGGGACCTCAACCCTTTCCTCGCCTACAGTCCCAGCTCGCTGAGATCTCATGTAAGGGAGATGACCAGTTGGAAGGATACATTCACGGTTTCTATTCGGGGTGGGAAGGTTGACGCGAAGCAGTGAGTACCAAACCAATTCCTTGCTTTCTCTCCTTCTTTCGCGAGCTCGAGCTCTCCTTCCAACTTTCCTTTCCCTCGCCGCTCTTCAATCATCTTCTCCCTTCTGTTCCCTTTCACACCTCTGACTTTCCCTCCTCTCTATTTTCACCGTCCGCACAACCGCTCCTCCGTCACCTTCAGCAAAAACTTCGACTCGGAGAAGATTGGAGGCTCCAACGATCGAGTCGCTGGCCAACTCGCCCACATCGAAGAAGTCGCGAAATGGATTCCCGACATGGACGCTGTCTTCAACATCCACGATACTCCGTTGAGTTTCGTTAGTGCTGCTCATAAGGCTGAGCTCGCTGAGTTGGTCGAGGAGGGAGAATGTGAGTGCTTTGCGTGATCGAGTTCTGATCGGAGGAACGCGAAGACGCGTCGAGCTCGACTCGCAAAACTGACCTTCATCTCATCCCTCGTCCTTGGTTTCCTCGTCAGTCTTCGACCCTGAAGAAGAAGCCGACCGATCCTTCTCCACCTGGGGAGCTGCTTGTCCTATCTCCTCCCCCTTGCACACTCTCCACCCAACCCTCGGAACCGATCCTTCCTCCCTCCTCCCCAACCTCACCCTTCTCAACGTCCCCTTCAAACCCTCCGTCCTCTTCACCGATCCAACCACCAAATCCTTCATCTCTTCCCTCGTTCAAAACATGGACCTCTGCAACCACCCGGACATCATCTCTCTCCACGGAACGACGAGCGGGACGAAACCTGAACCTCAGGCCGAGTTGATGCCTATCTTCTCGCTGAGTAAGACTGGGTTGCACAGTGATATTACGGTGGTGCCGATGGAGCAGTGGGGTGAGAAGCAGAGTGGAGATGTGAAGCCTTTCGCGAAGAAGGAGCAGAAGAAGTTGCTTTGGGTGAGTCCTTTTCAAGCGCGTCTCTCGTTTTCGTCTCGTTCTTCGAGCTCGCTTCTTTCTCCGCATGCTTCCGCTAGAACTGACTCCCATCTTTTCTTTCTCTTGGGTACGCTTCGTCTGTCGTAGCGAGGCCGAAACACCGGAGCCTTCTACTCGAACTCAACTCCCTGGCGGTCCTTCCATCGATCTCGACTCGCTGCTCTCGCGATGGACAACATCAAGGACTCTATCGCTGTGCTTCCGGCGCCTCTCTCGCAGACGGAGGAGGAGCAGAAAGGGCCGTTGTCGAAGGCGACGGTGGTGTCGGAGGAAGGCAAGCTGAATCAGAGGTTGTTCGACATCGGGTTGGCGTACGAACCGACTCGTGAGTTTCCTCCTCCTTCTTTCTTCGTTCTCGAACCGTGGTCGAGCACGCCCGCACTCGAGAGTTGGCGAGCTGAGCTGACTTGAAGCTACTTCCTTTTTCCTATGCAGAATGCTCGCAAGAGGGTTCGTTCTCTTCCGCTCATCCTCTCGAAGCTCTTCCATCATCGCGTCGCTGACTCCTCCTCCTCCTCCTCACTTTATCTCTCCACTTAGACGGAACCTGCGACGAGATTATCAAGGAGCTTCCTGCTCGAAAGTCGTTGACCTTCGAGGAGGAGAACGAGTTCCAGTACATCCTTGACGTGGTCAGTTTTCGAGCCGCGATCTTTCCTTGTCTTCTCTCTGAATACTCCTCTCGAACGCTCGCTGACTCTTCTCCTACCTTCTTCTTCTGGTTTTCCTCCTTTTCCAGGACGGTAACTCCTGGTCGGCTCGATACAAGCGACTTCTCTCGACTGGATCGCTCATCTTGAAGTCGACGATCTTCCCTGAGTGTAAGTCGCTTCGCTCGCCCTTGTCGTCTTCTCTTTCCGAGCCCGAGGCTGACGATATCATCTCTTTGGCTGTTTTTTTCAGGGTGGAACGACCGAATGCAGCCCTGGTTGCATTACGTTCCCGTCAAGGTCAGCTCAACCTCCCCTCTTTCCTCCTCCTCGTTGCCTTTTCGACTCGAGCTGACTCTGTTCTTCGTCGTTCTTCAAATTTGCAGGTCGATTACGGAGATCTCTACGACATCATGACCTTCGTCCGTTCCTCCTCCCCTCCCTTCCCATCTTGCTTCGTCGCGTCGACTCGAACTCACGTGCTGACTTTCCTTCTCTCTTTCTTCATCCTCAACCAGTTCCGAGGAGATGGAGTCCACCCAGGAGAAGAACATCTCGCTCAGATGATTGCTGATAGTGGGAACGCCTGGTCGCTGAGCAGTTGGAGGAAGGTCGATATGGTTCGTTCGACCTTTTCTCTCCTCCCCTCTTCTTTGATCCTTCTTCCTCGTCTCGTCCAGCTGACACCTTCCCTCCTTCTTGATCTTGCTTTTGCGCGCTCATAGACGGCCTACATGTTCCGACTCTATCTCGAATGGGCTCGTGAGTTCTTTGCTCCAGATTCATCGTCGCGTCTCGCGTTTCGTTCCGTCGCTGACCCGTTTCCCGCTTCCCGCTTCTTCCATCCAGGTCTCCTCGCCCTCGATCGTCGGTCCATGGATTTCGAGTACAAGGGAGAGCCGTAGCTACCTCTACTCCGAACTTCCCACCTCGTCTCCTTGCTCCAGATCTAGACTTCGTTCTTTCCTTCTTCCTCCTCTGTTTCTTTGCGTCTTTGCGATCCCATCTCAGCACCTACACACATACACTCTTTCCCTCCATCTCTCTCATAGAATCATCTCTCTCCCTCTCTCTCTCTCTCTCTCTCTCTTTCTTCACTTCTCCTCGCATTCTTTCTGGGCTTTTTCTTCCCGTTGTTGCTAGGCTTTCCTTCTCTCGTGTGCTCTGTTCGATTCCCTCCCTTCGTTTCGTTGGACAATATTCTCTCCTTGCTCATTCTCACTATTTTTCGGAGCAGCTCGAGTATCGCGAGGCCGTCTCTCTCCAATGATAGAGGAAGAAGAAGAGGTCTGAAGAGGTGCGTCTTGCTGCGACCTGTTCAGCCGTTCGCGTTCGCCTCGTGGGACCGGCCCTCGCTTGCGTCCAACGACGAGCATCGACTCCCTCTTCGACCTCTCTACACCCCCCTCTCAGACTCGAAAGGCTTCTTAGGCCGTCCCTCAGACCTCGCACGCTGGAACGGCCAATCTCCTCAACAACGCGTCCAGGACGGCGCGTCGGAACCGTCCGCTCCGACGTTGGACGAGGTCGTGTTCGCGTCGACTGGGGCTGGAAGGATTCGGATTGGGGTTACGGAGGACAAGAAGGAGGAGGAGGAGGAGGAGGAGGAGGAGGGGATAAGCTCATTCAAAGCAATCCTCGGAGGGTTCGCTGGTACTTGGATCGCGGTCTCCATCATCTGCACCGGGTTCTAGCTCGTCTGGACCATCCCTTCGCTCGTCGTCAAGCTTGGATCCTTCGGAATTGGAGTTGTTGCAAATCTGGTCAGCAAGTTTTTGTGCTCGGATTGGAAGGAGAAGGTGGTTTGGATGGTGCTTTTGGGATTAGGTTGGAGGATGGTGAGGCCGATGTTCAGTGGACGAGTCGGGTGGTCGGTTTGGGGAGCTGGTCGATTGGTCACCGTTGATTTGAAGGTTGAGCGATGATAGTTGATCAGAGATGAAAGTTCATAACGACTCTCTCTCTCTCTTGTAATCCTTGGACGAGCAAGCGTCGAAGGAACGGCCGAAAAAGCGACATGGCCATGAGAAGCAAGAACAACGAGAGAGGGCATCAAAATCGTGAGGTACGTGAGAAGTATAAAGAAGCCGAAAGGGTGATACAGAAGAGATGCGAGATGATGTGTATATAATCCAAGAGAGGGGAGATATCGACGCGATTTGTTGAAGTTGGAAGGGATGAGGGTGGATGTTCATTTCCCTTTGCTGACGAACTTTGTGCGAGGAGGTGTTACCGGTCGATTGGCTGTGGGAGTGAAGGGAAGAAAAGAAGAAGAGAGATCAGCTGCGTGCAGACAGAGGAGAAAGCGAGGGAAAGAAACTCACCTGATCCGAGGGTGTCTGAGAGCAAAGAGAGAGACGAAAACGAAAGGACAGGTCAGCGAACGATCACTCCTTCGCGAGAGGAAGAAAAAACTCACACCTGCTGTGTTTACTGGCAGGTTTGAGAATCTGGAACGAGCACAGAAGCGTATCGTCCACGCTCATCATCGCTCCCGAGTTGTCGAACTCTCCACAGCTGAAACGGAAAAAAAGTAGAAGTCAGTTCGACGCGTCTTGAACTCGAAAGGAGATGTCGGAACGTACTAGTTCGGTGCTGAGAAAACGGTCACCAAAGCCCTCCTCGCGAAGAATTCGTATCCGTCCTGAGAAAGAGAAGAGAAGCGTCAACGAAATCCACAGAAGGTCAGCGAAAAGGAAGCGAGCGCGTGAGTCGACGAGAAAGTAAACTCACCTCAACGACTTGATGAGCACGACAGACGAGATCCTGGTTCACGAAGACGTGGTTCAGTCATTTGTTTTAGAGATGTGGGAGACTGGAAAGAGAGTACGTTCTGGGAGAAACTCACCAAATCGTGTCGCTGCAAGAAACGCGCGACCACGTCGACTCCGAAAGTGAACGAGACTCCTCGATCGTTCTCTCCCCATCCGGCGATATCCTTGTCTGGATCCGACCAGAGGAGATCGCAGAGGAGACCTGGTGTTACCAAACCAAGAAAGGAGGAGGAGAGAGATGAGTTTCAGAAAAGAGAGAAAGGAAGGAATCAGCGAAGTAGAGTTGAAAGGCTCACCGGTTTCAGGCACGTCAGTTGGGCGAGAGATCTTCTTGATCTGCTCCATGCTTTGTAGATCGGGGGAGAGTCCTGTGGAAGGGAGGAAAAGAAAGAAGAAGGAGGGAAGGAAGAAGTTTGTTCGACGTCCAGAGGAGACGCGAACTGAGACGGGAGGGAGGAAAAAAGGATCGAAGCTCACCTCCATGCACTGCAGGCGAAAGCGAGAGCCGAAAGAGGCTTGGTTCAGCGAAGTGTTCTTCGAATTGGGATGACCTCGCGACGGAAGAGAGAAGAGTCGACTCACTGCACAAAATCTTCTCATCGATGATTGCCGAGACAGGTAGACAGTTGAAGCAATCGGTGAACGTCTTCCAGAGCTTGATGTTGTAGCGTCGTTTACCTGTTACGCGTGTCGATCGAGAAGAAAGGGAACGAAGGGAAATAAAGTCGCGTCGGTGAGCTCGTCGACCTTTCCCTCTTCTCCCTCCTCCCTCCTCACGACTTCCGGACGAGGAAAAGACAAAAACAAGACTCACACTCATCGTAGAACCCATAAATCCGATTGATACTCGCACACTCATGGTTCCCTCTCAGTAGGAAGAAGTTCTCGGGGTACCTGGTAAACGAGGAAGCAAGATTCAGTTCTGGAGGGAGAGAGAGAGAGAGTGAGAGACAAAAGCGCTGCTGACTTTATCTTGTATGCCAGCAGAAGGCAGATGGTCTCCAGAGACTGTTTCCCTCGATCCACGTAGTCTCCCAGGAAGAGGTAGTTTGATTCCGGGGGCTTGAGAAGGGAGGGAGGACGAGGACGACCTGTCAGTTCTTGGAGAGACTCGGGCTCGACTCGAGTGGACCCTGAGGTCGCGTTTCGTTTCGCTTCGCTTCGAAGTGAAGTTGATGGTGGTAGCCGTTCGTCGCTCAAAGAATGCAGGACGAGTGGGGGGTGACTCTCGTAGCCGAGATCCCCATCGCCCTCAGGACTCGACTCGACTCGAACTTCGAAGGTGAGAAAAGAAAGAAAGAAAGGAAACTCACAAATCCACCATACTCAAACAGCCTCAGCAGATCATAGTATTGTCCATGCACGTCCCCACAGATCTTGATAGGCGCTTCCAGCTCGAGAAGCATCGGTTGAGAGAGAAAGATCTCTCTTGATTGGGTGGCGAGGTAGTTGATTTCGATGGAGGTGAGTTGGACTTGCTTGCCGGGTTTGTTACCTCGGACTTGAGGTCGACGAAGGGGGTAAGAGGAAAGGGAGAAGGGTGAGGGAAAAAGGAAGGAATAGGAGACGGTTTCTCGTTTCAGTCGAGACGTCGACGTTCGCCGCGCGCGACGCACGTGAAAGGAAGAAGAGGAAGAACGTCGCAAAAAGCTCACCTTCCAAGAGACGATCAATGATATCATCCACGTCTACGCTCTCTCCAGAGTAGTCTGACATCTCGACTGGTTTGGGTTTGGGTTTGAAGAAAGGCGTTGAAGGGAGGAGTCGGGCGGGAGGGGAGACTCGTCGATGATGTGTTTGAGGGAGGAGGGAGAGTAGGTTGGGTGAGGAGCCTGGTTAGAAAAGGGGTGAGTGAGATGATCAGTACTTGGGTGAGAGCATAGTCATAGATGGGTTGGTGGATGGGAGACCTGGATGAACGCTGTCGAATCGTGGAAGGAGGGAGAACGTCGAGCTGGACGACCTCGACTTCCGGAGACTGTTCCGTCCGTTCGTGCTCCCATCCAGACCCATCCAGCTGTCTGAGGGAATGAATCCAGACACTCTCTGGGCGCAACAACTCCTCCATCGAACGACACAAAGAGTGGAAAGAAAGGAAACTCACGAGAAGAAGGGAAGGAAGGAAGGGAAAGGTTGGTTGGTTCGAGCTCCTTGTTGTTTTAGCTGATGGGAATTGGCTCGAAGAAAGCGAGAAGAAGGTACGATGGGGAGAAGGTATGAAGGAGTGGTTGGGGGTTCGCGTTTGAAGATATCAAGTTTCGGTGTGGATGAGGTGGAAGAAAGATCTGGTTCGAAGGAAGGGAAACGAGGAAGGTCAGCTTGAGTCGTCGACTTTGACTCTTTCTTTCTTCTTCTTCAATCCATCGATCGCCCTGCCAATGCATCTCGAAAGTAGAGTCTCGATCCTAACGAGGTACATAGACAACTCCTGCTGCCTGTCTCTGTAGAGAATCTGCGAAGGATTGGAACGAGCAAACGTCGAAGCTCGTCCGAATCGTCATCCCATCCATCCCATCCACCATCTCCTCTCCTCTCTCCTCTTCGGGAGATCTGGCTCTCTTCCCCGTCCGTCTTGTATCCGGAAGAAAAAAACAGAGTACTTACAGATTGGGTTGGATTGAAGAAGAAAGGGTTTAGGATTGGAGTTGAGTTGAAGGTTGGGGGAGGGAAGAGAAGGAAAGGAAACCAAAAAAAAACACATCTTCGAGCCTATTCTTCTGTCTCTGAGCTCGGGGAACGGTCGAGTCGAGGTTGAGTCGTCTTCCCTTCTGCCTTCTTTTCATATCTAGGTTGGATATGACCAAAGCGATTCGGAATGCCTATATGGAGAGAGAGATTATATATTTTTTTCGTTGCGTTCGGCGGGGTTGTTCGAAAGAGAGAGAGAGATCTTGATTGAACGTTTGGCTCGACGTCGACGCGGAACGTTCGTTCGTTAATAACGAGAAAAGTTTCCACTCCTCTTCAAGAAATGATCACCCGAACGACTCATAACAGGACCTCGACGACCCCTTCAAAGGTTGGAGCAAGAGCTCTTGAGTTCTGAGCCTCAAGAAAGCCAAATCGAGGCTGAAAATCTGCCCCAAAATCGGCTGGAAACGGCCCAAACCTACCCCTACCCCAGCTTGTTCTCACCTAGACAACCTCTCAGTACCTTCTCGACGTTCTCGGGACGCGTTGTGACCTTATATCGTCTGGTTCTGGCGTGTGGATGCGTTGGAATGGAAGAGCAGAAACGACGCGTTCTCACTCACTGTTCTCCCTCTTGAGCGTCAAACGATCTGAAAATTATTCAAGAACTCTCGGAACCTTGAAGGTTTCCCATAATCTCTTCAGAGTTTTACGGATGGTATCCCTACCAGCGCAGGATCGAAAGGCGGCAGTGAGAATCAACCTTTTTTTTGCGACGCGTCTTTTTCTTCGCATCGTTCCTTCCTCCCTCTTGATTTTTCTCTCTCACTCCTGCCAATCCTTTTTCTCATTTTACAATTCTAATGACTCCCTTATCTCCCCTCTTCCTCAGATCTCCCGAGCCGCACCCCCCTAGAAAAACTCTGCGTCCTTCTCAAGTTCTCTCCCCTTCGTTGCCGCCTTTCAGAGTTTGGTTTCTTCCTCCCTCGTCATCTCTCTCTCTTTCTCTCCCTCTCCTTCTATACCTCCCTTACTACCCCCCTCCGGTACGAAACTCTACCAGCAAGATCGCAAAAGTGCACTCTTTCACGCAAAGTCAGAACCGGAAGAAACGGGCCGCTCTCTGGTAGTTAGAAGGGACGAAGAAATCCGAAAGAAAGGGAGGGAAGATCGCAGAGAGATCTAAAAGGGCGGTGCTTTGGATTTGGCCCTCCTCCAGCCTCTTGAAAACTCCCCCTCTCGTTTCGCTTTCTTTCCTTCAACCACAACTTCCCCTCCCTCCCCCCAAACCAACCAACCCAACCCAACCCAACTTAAAAACTATGTCTGGAGCTCTTTCCGTCGTCCCCGTTAGTGTCTCTTCTCTCTCCTCTCTATATCTCTTGCTTTCATCGCCGACGAGATGGGAAGGTGTCGGCGCTGAGCTGCCTTCCTTCTCTTCTCGTCTTCTTCCTCTTCTCTCTATACCATACTGACTCCTCCTCTCCTCTCTCTCTCTGTTCAGGCTGGTGTCCTTTCCGGAGATCAGACCCGAACTCTTTTCCAGCACGCTCAGAAGCACGGAGTGAGTTCTTTCTTTCTCTCCATCATCTCTTTCCTCCTCTTTCTCCCTCTGCTCCCGTCCCTTTCCCAACGCTGACTCTCGCTTCCTTTTTCTCTCTCTCTCGTAGTACGCCATCCCCGCCGTCAACGTCACCTCCTCCTCCACCGTCAACGCCGTCCTCGAGGCTGCCCGAGCCGTCAACTCCCCCATCATCCTCCAGTGCTCTCAGGGAGGAGCCGCTTTCTTCGCTGGAAAGGGTATCGATAACAAGAACCAGGGTGCTTCCATCGGAGGAGCTATCGCTGCCGCTCACTTCATTCGGTGAGTTCTCGAACCTTTCCTCTGATAGAAGAAGAAGGGGAAGGATGAAGGAAGGAAGGGAAGAGGGAGAGAGAGGAGGGAGAGTTCAAACGGTGGGGATTTCTCTTTTCGAGATCTCTTCTCGTTTTTGGGGACGAGTCCTCGTCACTCCTTCCTGCAGCACACATACGTTCTGCAGGCAGGACTGCCGAGCTCTTTCCACTAGAACTATCCTCCTCCTCCTTCTCGGCGAGCCGCATAAAAAATAAAAAATAAAGGAAACTCTTCGGATCCGCCTCCTCTTTTATCGACTTCTCTCATCTTCCCGAACCCATCCCTCCTCCCAAAAAACTCAAAAGCTGACTTCATCTTCTCTTCTCTCTCTCTCCTCCTTTTGTTCGATTCAAAAAGATCCGTCGCTCCCCTCTACGGTGTCCCCGTCGTTCTCCACACCGATCACTGTGCTCACAAGCTCCTCCAGTGGTTCGACGGTATGCTCGACGCCGACGAGGCTTACTTCAAGCAGCACGGAGTCCCTCTCTTCTCTTCCCACATGCTCGATCTCTCTGAGGAGCCCAAGGAGGAGAACATCGCCACCTGCGCCAAGTACTTCACTCGAATGGCTAAGATGAACCGTGAGTCTTTCTCTTCCTTTCCATCTCTGTTGTCGACGCTGTAGGGAGGCTTGTGAAGCGATCGATTGTCGCCGTTTCGAGACGCTCCTCTTCTTTCTTTCCTTTTGCTGACTTCGCTCTCTCTCCTTCCCTCTCTCGCTCCTTGTTCGTGCAATGATCCTACAGAGTGGCTCGAGATGGAGATCGGAATCACCGGTGGAGAGGAGGATGGAGTCGACAACTCTTCGGTCGACAACGCTTCCCTCTACACTCAGCCCCCTGATATCTACGAGGTCTACCAGGCTCTCGCTCCCATCTCCCCCAACTTCTCCATCGCTGCCGCTTTCGGAAACGGTGAGTAAACCCTTCTCCCTACTCCTCTGCACCTCGATCGCCGTCGTCGTCGCTCGAAACTGACCTCTTCCCTCCTCGTCCTTTCGCTTCTCAAGTCCACGGTGTCTACAAGCCCGGAAACGTCCAGCTCCAGCCCGAGATCCTCGGAAAGCACCAGGCTTACGTCGCCGAGCAGATCAAGTCCGCTTCCAAGACTCCTCTCTTCCTCGTCTTCCACGGAGGATCCGGTTCCACCAAGGCTGAGATCAAGGAGGCCGTCGGAAACGGTGTTGTTAAGGTCAGTTCTACCTTTCCTTCCTTCCTTCCTTCCCTCTCACAGCTCGCTGATACAGTTCCGTTTTTTTTTTTTTTTTTTTTTTTTTTTTTTTTGCTTCGTGTAGATGAACGTCGACACCGACACTCAGTTCGCTTACCTCGAGGGAATCCGAGACTTCGTTCTCGAGAAGAAGGACTACCTCATGTCCCAGGTTGGAAACCCCGAGAAGCCCGACGGTCCTAACAAGAAGTACTACGACCCCAGGAACTGGATCCGACTTGGAGAGTGAGTCGAACCGTCATTTTGAACGACGACGCGAACTTGAGCTGACCCTCCTCCCCTCCCTCTTCCTTCTTCGCTTCCAGGGTCACCCTCATCAACCGAGTCAAGGTCGCTTGCGAGGACCTCTCCAACATCAATAGGTGTTAAAATCTGCTCTCTTATTCTCTCTAGATCTCCTTTCGCTCTCGCCTTCGTTTTGAATTGATGTCTTTCACGAATCACCCTTGGACGGGCGTCGACGCCGATTAGAAAGTCTTTGAAAGAGCTTTCGTTTGCTTTCAGATCAGATGCGCTTGCTTTCAAACCTTCGTCCTTTGTCTTCGAGGACGCCTCCTATGTCTGAAAGCCTCAGGATTCCTGAAATGGGTTGAGATGGGTTGAGATTCCTCCGGGTTTCTGAGAAGGGTTTCTTTAGGTTGTTTTTGACTTTTAGGCTTTCTCGAAAGCTTAGATGGGGTGATATACCTGAACTGAAAGTTGAAAAGGGTTGAGAAGGGTTGCTAAGGTCAAAACAACCCTTCCTTTCTCGCTGCTTGAACCTCACCTCGAACGACGACCAGGCTCTCTCTCTCCCTACCCTCCCTCCCTCCCGCGGTCATCCCATGAGCCCCTTCTCTCGTGGTCGCCGCCAGCGCTACTTCTGCCAGCAGGACGGCTGTAGTTTCTGGACCCACGATTCGAACGGAGCTGCCATCCACTCACAAAGGTCCATCTCCGAGCTCCTCTGGCGATTCCTCCTTCTCGCTCTGCTCAACCTCCTAGGAAGAAGATCAAGCTCCCTCCGGTCGTCAAGAAGTTTGCAAAAATCGTCCAAGAAGGCCGTCTCCTCTCTAAGCTCAGGATTACAGACGTTGAAGCTCGAAGGTTCCCGGAGGAAGGGGAAGCGGAAGCGGAAGCAGAGGGAGGACTCGGAGGAAGGATCAGCAGAAGGGAGAGGTGAGTGCTCGTTCCCTTCGCTTGCCCAAGCTCGCTTCTTCTCGAGCTCAAAGAAGCTCCTTCTCCTCCTTCCTTAGATGACCAAGAGTCTGGATACCCCGGTATGGACGACCAAGGTGACGCTGGTGCTGTCAACGGTGAGCTCGTCCTCCGTCCTTTCCATCCCTTCCGTCTCGAAAGCGCGTCGAGCTCACACCGTTTTTTGTTGCTTCGCTCGCCTTCTAGATGGATCTCAATCCCTCTTAGACGACTTTCAGCCCTATCCCGATCTTGGAGAGGGTCCGTCGGGCTACCAAGAGGAGGGGAGGAGGAGGAGGAGGAGGAGGAGGAGGAGATGGCGGAGGGAGGGAGTTCGATGGGTTCGAATGACGACGAGTACGAGGAGGCGGAGGAGATGGACGACGAGGACGAGGATTAGGTGGGACCAGGTTCAACAGTGAGTTCGATCAGCTTCTTCGTCCGACGAGCTTCGTTAGCGTCGGATGGACACAAGCTGACCTCGACGCGACTTCGTTCTTCTACCCTCAGACCGACCTGATCGAACACCTTCACCACTTCCCCGCCATCTCCCTCCCTCTCTTCGATACCCTATCCTTCAACCCCGCTACCTCAGCCACCCCCATCTTCCTGAGCAACGACAACCTCAACTCCAAATTGTCGACCCTCCCGTCCCTCTCCTCTCCCTCTCCTTACTCTTCTTTTGGTTCATCCTTGGTTTCAGAACCGTTCTTTTACGTATTATGGTCTCTTCTTTTTCACCGAGTCTGCAGTCTTGCAGTAGCTCTGTCCCCCGTTCCGTTAGATTTCTTTTCCCCTCTCTTTTCTCTTTGTTTTTCTAAGTAATTGATGTTTTTCACGAACCGGATTTCTCTGCTCCTAACTCCAGCAAGAGTTGAGGTAGGTGATTAGTGAGTAAGGTGGGAGAGAAAGAAAGAAGGAACGGAAAGGAAAGGGAGGGAAGAGGTGGTGGTGGGCCCGCGTAACTATGTAGCTCGTACGCCTCGATTTGGCCAACGAGCTGTACATAACAGAAGGTGGAACATGAAGATGGAAGGAGGGAACTTTCTCCGGCATGGCTATGTATGAAGAGTGGGTTTCTCTCTCTCTCTCTTCCTCGTATGCCCGACGAATTCACGGAACTCACCTCGCGCGGAAGCTCACTCAGTGATCTTCTCCCTCCCATATATAGCTCTTCCCTCGACGCTACAACTACTCTGCTTCCCAACATCTTCGTATACATATCTACTTCATTCTTCCTCCAGCTCGTCCCTTTCTTTTCACTTCACGCACGGCCAGCGAATTCGCGACGCGTCTCGTTCAAAATTTCCTTCTCTCATAACAGCTAGATAGATCTAAACAAACCGAACCGGCACCCCATAAACCACCACCGCCGCTCCCGTCAAAAACCTCAGCTTACACTTATCCCTCGCTTCTCCCACCGCCTGAGCCGTCGTCTTTCCCTTCTTCTTCCTCGTCGTCGTGGTCTTCGAACCGCTGGTAGAAGAAGAAGAAGCTCGGAGGATGGAGCTAGCTTGAAGGTCGAGAGTGAGGAAAACGGCTTCTGAGAGTCGATCGATGTCGCGATCGGTTACGTCCCAGAGGTTTGCGATGAGAGAAGGGCTGGCGAGGGAGAAGGGAGGGAGGAAAAGAAAGAGGTCAGCTTTGTTCGTTTCGTTCGTTGCTCGCAAGAGAAGAGAAGGGGGGACCCACCATCCAGCCAGCATGTAGTTCCAAGGTGTTCCGGCTCTATCGAACTCTCCAAAGTCTCGAAGAGCTCCTGACGAACATCCCCAGAGCATCAACGTCGCGCATCGAGGGAGACTGCGGATTTTGTGAGATCGGATGTACTGCTCTCCTCCTCCGTGACCGAAGTAGCTGACGAGGATTGAAAGGAAAGGCCATCAGCTGGAAGTTTAGATGAGCGAGTTCGAGAGAGAGAAGGCATTGCGACTCACACAACGATATCCTTCGACCCGAGAGCCTGCATCAACTCCCCTTCACTCGGCACCCTCCCCACGATCCCCTCCCACCCAATCTCCTTCATCTGCTTGATCCAAGGCTCGAACTGATCCTGAGTCTTCTTGAGGTCTCCACTGGGGTTGAGGATGTAGAATCCGTTTCGGACGTCCATCGGGAAGACGAAACTCGACGGAGGCGCTTCTGGAGTGGGAGTTGAGTCCATCGAATCCGACGAGACGTCCATGTTGGCGAAGGCCGAGGCGAGGGAAGAGGTGGAGGACGGGAGGAGGTGTTTCGACAAGGCGAGTCGATCGGCGAGGAAGGCGAGGGATGGGATTCGACTGATGGATCGGCCGCGAAGGGAAGGAAGAGACTCCCAGGGGATGGATTGGACGTGTCGGTCGAGGATGAGGAAGGTGTGGTGTTCGTCTTCGTCGGTTGGAGATGCCTTTGGTCGATCCCTTTCCGAGTCTTCGAGGATCACGCGAAGATCCGTGACGAGCTGAGAGGAAGAGAAAGAGAAAGAGAAGGGAAGAAGTCAGAGGGGAAGAGAACGCGTTGAGAAAGAAGCAAGTAGACTCACCTCGTCGATGTCGATTTCAGCGAGAGCGACCGGGACTCCGTGGACCTGGTAGAGATCGAGAACGAAGTAGACGAGATCCTCGAGCTCCTCGTCTCTACAGAGTGGCGAGAGAGAAGAGAAGCATTCGAGAAGATTGTCGTCGAGGTGGATCTTGAGGAGTTTCCGACGATCTTGATCGCTCGAGCTCGAAAGCACTCGAGTGAAGAGCTTCTCCATCTTGGTGCGGAAGAGGGTGAACGATTCGATCGACTGAGATGATGGTCGATTGAGGATGGTCTGGGTGAGAAGGCGAGGATAGAAGGAAGATGAGCTCGAGGTCGAGGTCGCGGGAGAGCACACAGCAGAGAGTTGAACTCACCTTGAACGCTCCCAGCCAACAAAACTCGATGTTCGAAAGCAGCTCTTCCATCCTCTTATCCAGATCCCTCCTCTCCGCCCACCAAGCAGCTCTCCCTTCCTTCCCTTCCACGCCCTTCGCGTTCTTCGCTCCGTCGTTGCTCATCGAGATGATTTCCTCGAGCTCCTCCTTCGCGTTGAGGAACGTAAAGGTCTCGTCGTCGCCGTCTCGACGTCCTTGGCGATCTAGAGGTAGGCAGAAGACGAGAGGCTCCGATCCCTGACGATGCCGAGAGATGAAGAGGGTGCTTTGATCGTCTGTAACGTTGATCGTGACCACCGACCAGTTGGGAGGCATCTCGGTCGTTCCCTTGGTCGAGTAGATGGCTTCGGAGAGGTGTCGTTCCCGTACCGACGCCCAGTAGGATCGCATCGAGGAGTGTCGGGAGGATGAATCTCCGTTGGGAAGGGTCGAAGGGGAAGAGGAGAAGGTTTGATCCAGGTCTGGCCAGACAAGGTCGTCGGGAGCCGAGTCCTTGAACTTCGACGCGACGATTTCGACCAGCTCTCGGCTGAGAGTGATGGCTGAGCTGTGATCTGTTAAGCGATAGAAACCGAAAAGACCCCATCAGTCAGTCGTGCCAAAGAAGAGGCTGTTGAGAAAGAGTACGACTTACCGAGAGCCCAAGCGGTTTTAGCAGTCAAAGTCGACGAGCTCTGACCGAGCGAGGTCTGGAAAGCTCGAAGCAGACTGAGCGACATGCACGCTTCCCGGATCCGCTGGACCCTTCCACAGGCTGCGTCCGAAGCTAGAGTCTTGTCGAAAGCTGATTCGGCTCGAGCGAGAGTGGCCTTGACATCCTTCCGAGCTTTGGAGAGAGCGGCGGAACCGGACGAGGATCCCATCGGCATCGAGATGGCTGAGAGGGATAAGGAGAGAGTGAAGGGATCAGTAAGTAGTACGGTGAGGAGGACAGGAGTCGGAGGTGTACTCACTCGATTCGGTCAGAGAGCTCATGGTAAGATCTGCTTTGAACTCGTCCAAGGCGAGACGAAGAGCGACGGTCGCGTTGTAGCTGTGATCGTCGGACTGTTAGAGGGTAAGGAGAGTCAGCTACGTGCCCAAGAGCATCAAAGAGAGTAGAAGAGAGCTCACTCGAGTCTCCGTCGTCGATGGTAGCTTTGCGAGCTGATCCAAGACCGACCGAAGCGAAGAAGGATCGAAGCTCGCCGTCTCCCTCAGGATCGAAGCTTCAACGGAAAGGAAAGGAGTCGTCAGTTCGAGCCGATTTTCGCAGATACGGTGCGAGAGAATGAGTCACCTTTACAGCGAAGAAGCTGAGCGAGCAACGGCAAAAATACGGGTTCCGAGACTCCCTGCTCTCCAAGTGAAGCTCGAGAACTGCAGTCGGCGAAGGAGAGAAGAAGTCAGTCGAATAGCCTTCACTCGTTCGAAGTGCAAGTTGAAGAACAGCTCACCTTGGTAGCCTGAGTTCCTCGATCTCGAAAGCCGCATCGAAAGCTCTGAGAGCAGCGATTCCGATCTCGAACGATTCCAACGCGTCGAGATGGCGACGAGAGCGAAGATGGAGCTGGCCCTCCAGAGCAGCGAGTTCGGCGATATTTCGCTCTCCAATCTGGGAAACCCCAACAGAAGAGATAGGAAGGAGTCAGATCCTTCCAGTACTTTAAGGGAAGGCTCAAACGCAAAGAGAGAGTGGGAAAGGAACGAACCGTGTCTGCAACCGACCGACCCTGAAGGACGAGGCTATCGCACTCGTCCTCCTTCCCCAACAAGAGACTGAGCAGAGCACGTCCAGCGAGAGCGCGAGAGGCGCCGACGGTTGAGTTTGTGGACCGAGCGAGATCGAGAGCTTCCTGGAGGAAGAACTCAGTGTCGCGAGCTGTTCCTCGGCGAGAGGAGGTTTCCGAGAGAGCGAAGAGGCAGTCGAGGAGGCCCTGCGAAGAAGAAGGGTGCGATGTCGAAAGATGGGAGCTGGTCAGAATAAGAAGACGGAAAGGCGGGAGAGCAGAGAGAAGGGCCAAAACTCACCCTCGAAGTTCTCCACATCATCCCGTCGAACCTCCTCCCCTTCTTCGAAGCCGTCGAGCTTTTGGTCGCCGCGAGATCATCCGCCGAAACAGCATCCTCCGGTGCTACCTTGGCGACTTCAAATGGATTGGAAACGACGACTTTGAGAGGAGGAGTATCTTCTGGCAGAGTTGGCGAAAGTCGAGAGACGTTCCCGATCGCTCGAGTCCAGAGGCGATGGGATTGAGAGAGGCTTGCGACAGAGGAGGGGAAGTCGTCCTTGCGAATTGAAGCAAAGAAGAGGCTTGTCAGTTCGAGGCTGTCTCGAGAAGGTTAAGGAAGTGAGAAGGAAGAGACTCACTCGTGCGCGATGAATCGAAGCAGCCACCATGAGAGCCACAGCAGCTCGTTCGAGCTTCAAAGATCGTTCTCGGATCTTGGCTGCTGATCTCGACCCGACGGCATCGACGATCTGGCTGGCCTGGCTGAGAGCTTCTTGGTAGACGACGATGCTGAAAACGCAAACCGCAAACCGAACTTCGCGTCAGCATCGGCGAAAAGTGATTTGACTGAGGAATGAAAGAAGTGAGGGAAGAGAGAACGAACCTCTGATCAACCTTCCCTTCGTGAGCCAGGAAGTCCGAGTACCTCAGCAGGAAATCCGCTCTCGAAGCTGGAGAGACAGAGTCGACTGAAGCCTTTCCGAGGATGATGGAGGCCGAGGTGAAGATCCCCGCTGCTCTCGAGGATTTGCTGAGTTTGACGTACTCTGATCCGAGAAAGGCTGAGGCGGAGAGAAAGACTGGAGGAATGAATGAAGACGAAACGAGGTTAGGCTCTTTGGTGCTCCGTTTCGAAGGAGGATGAGTTCAAGTTGCGAAGACTCACCTTCGATCTTACTAGGATCCGATCGAGTCAAGCTTCGAATGATCTTGAGCTGTTCAATCCGAGCGAGGGAGTGACCGAGGAGTCCAAGGAGACCGGCGAAGGAGTCTGCGTAAGATCAATGAGCGAGACGATACGAGGGGTGTGAGTTGAACGCAGATGAGGAAGGGAGAAGAAGATGGGAGCTACTGACCAAGATGAGACAGGAACTGTCCGACATCGTCGAAGTGGGAGGAGGTCTTCATCTTCGAAGAACTTGTCGAGGTCGACAAAGCGGCGTCTGGAACCGGGACGACGACCGAAGCTGGAGTAGGAGTGACGAAAGAAAGGTTCAGTACGCGTCCCATCCTCTTCCCTCTTCGTCAAGGCTTTTCTGTACTCACTCTTCGCTACCCTGCCAGCAGGTGCAGCCTTCCCCTTTGCCGTCGTTGTCGCCAAAGCAGCTCCCCGCACCGGTCTTCGCGCAGGTCGTTCCTTCGGTTGTCGATTCGTCGCGACCAAAGGAGATTTGAGCTTCGTCGCCTCCACGGGTGGGTCGACGGTAAGCGCGCTTCTGAAGCTCTTGGCCGATTCCGAAGCGTGTCGAAGGAGAGGTTGAGAGGATGTTCCGCTGGAGAAGCAGTGAGCTTCGACGGCAAGCCAGAGATGAGAGAGACCTCGGTATTGAGGGAGGAAGGGAGTGAGTTGGGAGTCTTGACCGAAGGACTGCGAGAAAGACGACGCGACGCGACGAGAGGTCAGATTTGAAAGAAGAAGGAAGGCAAAAAAGAGAGAGAGGGGAACTTGAGATGAGCTCACCTGTCTCTCGAACAACGAAAGGACCTCTCTCTCGACGGAGACATGCAGAGCGGATCCAGAGGAAGGATAAAGGCACGATTGCTGGACCCCTCGAGCGAGAAGCCTGATACGCGATTAAACAAAGTAGGATTCAGCAATCCGTTGCTCTCAGACAGAAAGAACACAACTACAACTGACCTAATTCTCCTAACCGGAAACTCTTGCCCCTCGTAGACGACCAACGCGTCTTCGATGATCTTCAGCGAAGCGGCGGACGCTTCAGACGAAGATCCAAGTCCCTCCAGCGCGACGAGTTGATGTTCGAGGATCGCTCCCATAGCTGCTGGATCGACTCCTCCTTGCGACTTGCTGATTTTGGGAAGAAGAGAGATTTCGGAGGGAGGAAGAGAGAGGTCCAAGACAGCGACGGTCGTTGCTCGAACGATGAGAGCGGCGAGTTGAGCGAGGTCGAGGTGAAGGAAAACTTCTGACAGCGATTGCTTGGCGGAGAGGGAGGAGAGGAGGCTGAAAGTTGAGGGTGGGAGAGCGAGGATCGCGAAGATGAGGGAAGAATGGGATTGCTGGTTTCGAGAGGGAAGAGACGAAAACGAAAGCGCATCAGTTTCAGTCCCTTCGTCCTCCTTCCCTCCTTTCCTCCCTTCCTACAGACCCCGTTCGGCTGTCGAGGACTCACGAGCTTATCCCCACTCTTTGAATAACAGGAAGCCAACAACTCCCACCTCTTACTCAATCCATCCCTCAACGCAACCCAGATTTCATCCCCACCAGCGAACTTCTCTCCCACTTCCGTCAGCGCCTCCGTCCCAACCTCACACGCCAACACCAAGAAATCGATCGCCTCCGCTCCAAAGCCAGCCTTGTAGATCGCTCCGGCGCAGTTGTAAGCGGATCCGGAGATGCATCGAGCGAGGTTGGCGAAGTCGACCTCCATCGATGAAGGCGAGCGCGACGCGTCGTCGTTGTTGGGAACGACGACGAGGCTTTTGCGGAATTTTGAGCGAAGGGAGATGGCTCGTTGGAGGTGAGGGATTCCCGGGGAAGGAGTTTTGAACGGTGGGGAGGAAGGGGAGTCGGTTCGGCAGAGGGCGAGGAGAGTGTCGATGGAGGAGGTGCAGAGGTTGGCGAGAACGTTGGAGGTTGAGGAAGTGGAATCGACCTGAGGAAAAAGAGAAAATTCAGCTCTTGCGAGCAGTCGAAAATAACGAAACGATACGTACTTGATCTTCGAGAGCCAGACCTTCGCAGACTTTTATCAACCCTTCCAACACCTCCCTTCCTTTCTTCCTCAACTCCTCTTTCACGTCCGCACCATCAGCGGCGACCAGAGCAAGGCACGACCTCCTCGTCTTCTCCATAGCCTTAAACGTCTTGATGAGTTGTTCGGAGACTTCAGAAGGAGAGGAGAGAGTGGAGAGGGAGCGGGAGAATGAGGCGAGTCGGGAGGAGACGTTTGAGAGGTCGGTGGAGAGTTTGGTCGAAGAGGCTGACGGACAAAGGAATGGAAGTTCCGTCAGTTGGAGGGAAGGAAGGAGAAGGCAGAAATGAAAAGAGGAAAAGCGTACCAGCGGCCTTGCTTCCCTTCCCAAGAAAAAGCTCAATCGAAGTCGAAGCCTGCATCAAACTTGCTGTCGTCCGAGCGACGACGACTTCCGAGTCAAGTCCCGGTTCCTCGATGACCTGGGCGCGAACGGTTGAGCTGGTTGATGAATTCTTGGCTGGAGAAGAGGTAGGTAGATCGAGGAGACGAGTGACTTTGTCGAGGGTTTCGAGATCATCGAGCTAATGAACGAAGGCTGGGAGTAAGCACCAGAAGTCGCGTGTCGAGTTCGTGTTCGCGAGCGTTTGGGAGTGAGAGAGAGATCTCACCTTGGTAGCGATCTTGATCCACAGCTCAGCGACGTTGATCCACTCCTTCCCTTCCAACAGAGATGCCCGTCCTTCTCCCTCCTCCTCCATCCCCTCGACGAACCCAACCACCCTGCCCAACTGCTCATTCACGACCTCAAACTCCTTCGTCCCCTGTCCCGCTCTCAGGTAGATTTGACAACCCCTGAGCACCTGCTCCCAAAGGAGTTTAGGCTGAAGAGCTGGAAGACGAAGGAGGAGTTCGATGGACAGGGAGCGGAGGTCGAAGAGCGTTCGAGCCGAAGTTGAAGGAGGAGGGTTAGAAGGGTTGGAGAGAGATCGGATGGCCGGAAGGAGGATGGGTGGGAGGGAGGCGGGTGGAAGTTGGATCAGGTGTAGAAGGATGAAGTGGTGGGTGGAGTGAGGGGAGGAGGAGAGTTTGTTGAGAAGGTGCTGAGGGAAAGAGAAGGAAAGAAAGTCAGTCGCGAGCTCAACACGTTCCCTTCCCTTCTTAGTCGTGAAACTCACCTCCAACCCACTCTCCTTCTGGCTGAGATGCTTCCCTACTGCTACGACTGCTCCAAGAGCCCACCCTACTATCACTCCCGCTACGGAATCCTCCAGGGCCTCGGTTGGAGTGGGAAGCCACAGCAGACGCAGCGAGGAGTCCGAGCTGGAGCTGGAGGTCTCCTTCGCTTTGCTGACCGCCGTGGATCTCGAAGAGGAAAGTACCGGCGGAGTAGCTCGAACTGGCGGCGCTCTCTTCTTGATCGTCGATGTTGTAGAGGATGTAGTGGTCGAGGGAAGAAGGGAGGGAGCTGAAGAAGGTAGAGGATCGTGGAGGTAAAGGCTGAGGAGGTGAGGGTAGGAGTTGGAGAGGAAGGCGAGGGAGGCTTCGGTCTGCAGCAGCGAAGAAGCAAAGTCAACGAGGGTTCAGATGAAAATCAAAAAGAGTACAGCAAAGTTCCTGACTCACCAGCCCAACAGCATTACACCTCGCGACCAAGGACAAGCCAGCTCTCTCGACTGAGAGATCCGCCTTCCCTCCCTCCTTCGTCCTCGCTCTCAACTTGGCCAGAGCGAGATGTGCACAGGCGACGACGGCGAGGACGTTGGGAAGGGAAGGAGGAGGAGAAGCGAAGGGATTGGGAGTAGTCGTTGGAGCTGACTTGGGTGGCTGGGTCGACGGGGACCATTGAGTTTGAGCGAGGGAGGTGAACGTCTGAAGGGATCCGTTCACAACTTTCATCGCGAGTTTGTGGGAGTCAGACTCCTTCAGAGCTTCCGAATCTGTGGTAGCAGTCGTAGAGACCACCTTGGACTTGGTGGACCGAGAGACGGGAGGGGCGAGAGCTTTGGCCGTCCTCGTGGAGGTCGCTTTTGGAGGAAGGGAGGAGGAGGAGGAAGAAGGAGGAGGAGGAGATGGAAGTCCTAGCAGACGAGCGAGTCGAGAAGGAAGATCGGGAGTTGCTTCCGATGGATTCGTTATAGAGTGGAGGACTGAATCCGAGGGGGAAACGGACGGAGGGGCCATCCCAGCGAGGAGGAAGGGGAGGAAAGAGTGAGATGGAGTTGAGGTCAGCTTCGTTTCGAAGCGAATCGCGAAGTCGCGTCGATGTTGTTTTTTCTTTCTTCAGGCTCGTCTTTCTTTCCTGGCAAGCTTCCTGACGGTCAGCAGTTCGATCTGGGGTATATAAGAACATAATGAAGCAAACGCTCTAAGAACAATCTGGATCCTTTACGAACTCGTCGCTGCTCCGTCAGGCTCGAGCACTCCTGCTCTTTCTTCTTCCTCCTCCTCTCCGCTGCCACGAGAACTTGCCGCTTCTGCCTTTCTCGCCTGACGAATTGAATCCCAGATCCAGTCTGCATGCAGAGATAAAATTCAGCGACGGCGACTTCAACAAAGCTTGATCTCCCTTCCTTTCCCTCTCTCTCTCCTATCTATCCACTCTCTCTTGATCCTTCTTCTTCTCGTAAGTTTTTAGACTAGCAGCTTTTGAAATTATCTCTAGGCCTGTGTTCTGACATGAAAAGACAACGAAAGATCGCGAAGAACGAGGAGAAGTGTTTCGAGAAGCGATCGCGACGCGTCGAGATGTTCTCCTTCACTTGGAGGCAAAAGAGAGGAAGGAGTCTCGTAAGGGCAGATATCCCGATGAGTCAAAAGTCCATGCAAGAGAGAAATCTCCGATAAAGAGAGAGAGAAACGAAACCAGCAGAAGTCTACGAGAGAACCAAGCCAAGGAGAGAGTTTTGGAGGAATGGGTTCGAAAAGAGAGTGGTATGTGAGGTCTATGGATACAGTGAATGAGGAGATGGGTTGAACACGTTGCGCTTGTATACTATCCCACTTATCTTGAAGCGAGGGAAACTCCGAAGGCTGTCGAGAACCGGTCACGACGCGAGGCAAAGGTGGGAGATGGAAGGAGTCTAGCAGGTTCCGATGAGTCGGTTGACGGGAGGAGCGGCGTTATCTGAAATTTGATCCCACTGTCGGGTTGGAAAGGGTGGGAGTGGAAGAGAGAAGAGAATAAGAGTTCAGGAGCCAGGTCGCGAGAAGACAGAGGAGAAGATGCTGGCAAGAAGGAGAAGAAAGAAGGCGGACGAACCGTAGTTATGTTGGGGTCCATGTAACCGTGATTGTATCGCTCGATGTAAGCCGCCTGGAGGATCGAGAAAACGAAGAGGAGTCAGAGGAGAGAGAAGACGCGACGAGCGTGAAACACAACGATGGAGGGGAAAGACGAACGGTCGGAAACTCGGGAGGATCGCAGCCGACTGGCAGATCAAGGAAGAAGGGTTTGAGATTGATCAGCTCCCAATGATCCAGAGAGGAAAAGGGAAAACGACGTGGGAAGCGACTTCGGGTGCTTACTATTCTTTGCGTTCGCAGGTTGATAGACGCGGATGTAGTCGATGAGCTAGAAAGAGAAGTGATGATTAGTAGATGCTTAAGATGGTGTGGGTTTAAAAAAATGCGTACGAGATGGAAAGGCCAGTCGGGCTGAGGGACAGGAGAGAAAAGAAAAGACAAGAAGTCAGCTCAAATTGACGGGCCAGCATTTTTGTTTGAAAGCGTAAACTCACTTGCAGTCCCACGTAGTCGACCGCTCCGAAGTTTTCCGAGATTCCCAAGTTCGCGAGAATGTACTGAGAGAAGGAAATTCGAAGTCAGATCGAGGGCTTGAGGAAGGTCGCGTCGAGCGAAGTCGAGACCGGAACTCGCCATAGGCTCTTGCGGAACAGGCCTCATCGAGACCTGGGCATCCGCGTTGGGTCCCATACCGGCTGCTTTGTAGGTCCAAGCGTGCTTGTCGTCGCTGAACCAAGAGATGAAACCGTCGTTGCCGGGAAGGTACTGTTGAAGAAAAGAGGAAATCAGCGACGCTTCGTCGGACAGGGAGGAGAGAAACGTTGATGCAGAGCTCACTTCGAACGCGTACATAGAGAAGCAGGGAGCAACTCCATGCTCGTAGCCTGTCCGGAGGAAGATATCGGGAAAGTCAAATCAGGAAAGGAAAGAGTGGACGACGATCTGTTTTGTTTTCTCACAATTTTGATCGGTCTCTACCACCACCGAGGAGGATTGCTGATAAACTCCTCCCAGATAGGAGTTCTGGTGAGAAATAGTCGGATCCTCAATGATCATGTTGTCCGTCGTACTCAGCCACTCATACTCCGGGTTGAAAGCTGGGCGAACGAGCATCAGCGACGCGTCGACGTGAAGGGGGAGAGAAGGAAGAAGAACTCACGAGCCCATTGAGAAGACTTTCAGAAATATAGAAAAGAGAAGAGTCAGACTTGTGATCTATCGGGAGGAGCGAGAAGACGAAGAGAGATGCCACTCACCATCGAAACATGCCCTCTCAAAGTGGTTCCGTCGACTTGAGCCTCCAACATGTCTATCTCAGGAGCACTTCGTCCGACCCAGGTTCCATCGGGATGTTTCGGACCAGGATGCGTGGGATCGTCGGGGCACTGGATACAAAGGGAGAAAGATCAGCTGTGTAAAGCTATTTTTCCTGTCTTCCTTCTTGAACGAACCGTGCATCTGCTCAGCCGTTGGCCGGGAAGGTAAGAGAGAGCTCCAAATCCGGGAGCCCACTCAGATCCCGAAGTAGTAGAGATTTCAGGGAGTCCGTCGAGGGTTTGATTCATCAAGGTTCCGACGCTGTCGAACCGCGAGAAAGGTTAGCTCGTCGAAATCACGTTGGGATCGAGGGAAAACAAAGCACTCACTCGCACTCGTCGTAGCTAGGAAGATGGAGCGAACATTAGCGAAGCATGAGGGGTATTTCAGTCGATAGAAAGACTCACGAGTATGGCCACTGAGATCAAGAAGCGCAAACGAGATCAGCATCGACCGCGTCTCTCGACGCGTTAATTCGAGCTTTTGGCTCTCTAGACTCACCATTCCATCAAGGGTACCTCCGTATCCAGCTCTTCCGAGATTCCCCATGATCCAAACGGCAGGCCAGAGCTGAAAAATAAGGAGGAAGAGAGAGGAGAGAAGCCGGTCAGTTTTGACCTCGACGCGTCGTCTCGTTTCGTCTCACACTCACACCAGGAACATCAGGCCTTCCCGGTAGCTGAAGGGAGGTTTCCATGTATCCACCAGTGAAGCAAAACTTGTTCCAAGTTGAGAGCATTCCTCCAGTGTAGCTGTAAAGCGGAAAATCGAGCTTCAGCGATGAAAGCTTTCAGGGGATGTGAAGTAGGGTCGAATCCAACCTTCCACCCGCTGGGGCTCCACAGTCGCAGATAAGAAGAGGCTCGATTCGAGCCGAGGATGCGAAGGAAGAGTGGAGTAATCTCACTTCAAGTCGTGGTTCACGATGTCGCTCAAAGAGATGACCAGATTCCCGCCCTCGGTAGTAACGGCTCTCGGATCGTACCATTCGAGATTGTTTGTGACCCAATAGTGAATGTCAAAATTAGGAAAAAGAGAGCATGGATGAGGTTCAGCGTTGAGCAGAAAGCAAAACAAGAGAAGTCGAAAGGTCGTCGCTCACCAGATGCTTCCCAGTAGGGATCGTCTCCAGGGAAGAAGGATCTCCCATCAGTGTTGAACTCGTCCGAGAAGACCAGCTCCATGAGTTCTCCTTTTTTTTAAAGAAAAAAGAGCAGAAGTCTGAGCACGAAGAGACGCGTCGAACGGTGAAAGAGAAAGGAAGACGAGACAAACCGGTTTCTCGAGAGATGTGACTTCGCTTATCCAGAGGGGTGGCGGGATCGATAAGTCCGAAGGCTATGTGATAAGAAAGATATGGAGAGAAGTTGAGCATCAGAGAGGCAGAGGAGGAAGATGAGAGAAAAACGACGACGCCTCACTTTGACCGCCGACCATCTGCGGAACTTGACCACTCCCGTTGATTCCTCCCAGACTGCCGAAACGAGCAACGAGAGTGAGCGACGACCATCGTTTCTGGTTTGGAGAAGTTACGATAGACGCACTTGAAAGCTCCGAGCGTTCTCGAGTTGTTCTTGGAGAACTGGAAGGAAAGAAAGAAAGATGTCAGATCCTGTGGATACGGACGACTCGAGAGATCTACTTACCTCGGTGTAGATAGGATATCCCGCGCTGTTTAAAGCAAAAGTAAAGAGGTGAGGGTTCCAGAACGTAACAGAGAAGAGAGAGATGCGAGGAGGACGAGACGAACAAGAGCACTGAACGATCCCAAACGCATCAAGTCAGCTTTCTCTCTCTCTCCTCCCTTTTCCCTCGTCCAACCTAATATCAACTCACTCATGAGCGCCAGAATCAAAATCAGCATACAGCCCAAGTTTGCAATCCCTCTCCACGTGAAGATCGTTCCTCTCTTCGTATCCTTCCTCGGATCAGGGTTGTGAAGGTAATCGTCCGCTTCGGGTCCATCGGCTGCCCAGTACGAGGGATCTGTAGGGAGGATGAACTTCATTCGAAGAGGGTAAGATCGAGAGGAGTGAAATGTCAGCGAGAGAGATTGAGGAGGATGGAGAGGGTTTGACGCGAAAAGAGAGCGACGCGATTGATTTTGGCGTTTGGCTCACCTTTTCCGAAACCGTCCCGACAGAACCAGATCGGTAAGTTTGAGTAGTCGATTCAGCAGTGGAAGCCTTTTTTGTGCCGACGAAATGAAGAGGGGAGAGGGACGAATCGGTCAGGCCTTCGAGTCGTTCCCTCGGCCCTTGGCTCTCCGCGACTCGACGAAGAGGATGAAGGATGGAAGGGGAGAAATGAGCTTACCTGGTAGTAGCTACTAGCCGTACTAGCCACGGAGTTCCTGTTGTAGGAAGCCGACGTAGGTCCTGTGAGTAAGGGGTTCCCGACTGTTCCTCTAGAGTTGGGCGAGCTGACGGGAGAGCGGTCGTAGGTTGAGCTCGAGCTCACGGGAGCCAAGTTCTCTGAGGAACCGTTCCCGAGGTTGGTTCGAGACTGGGAGGATCCGTAGGAGGAGTAGGAACTCATGTCGTGGGAAGGGGAGTAGGCTTGTCGTTGACGAGAGAAGGAAGGGGATGGAGAGGAGGAGGAGGAGAGGGAGGGAGAAGAAGGCGACGCGACCTGAGCTTGTCCGGCGTTGTTGAACGGGTAGGAGGAGGGGGAAAGGTTCGATCGAGGTTGTCCTTGACGCATAGGACGACGAATTAAAGAGGTAGAGATGGATGGGTGGGAGGTGAAGGCTGAGATGCTGAGAGACCAAGGGAAAGAAAGAAGAGAAAGAAGGTCAAGGTGAGAAGAGAGAATGGTCGAGGACTCCAGCCAAGGGTGTGCGTTCGTTCGTCTTCAAATCACTCACTCAGCCTTTCTGGTTCTGCTGAGCGATCTCAGCCTCCAGAAGGAAAGGGTAAATAGCCGAAGAAAATCTGCTGGTAGGAGAAGATGCTCTAAAAAAAAGAGAAGAGAAGGAAACGTCAGTTCGCCTCGAAGTGGGAAACCGAAGAGGAACGCGTCTGCCTGCTGTTCCAAGCCTCCATCTTTCTCCACTTCCGTGGTGACCGAAGGAGAAGACGAGATGTTCGCGGAACCCTGGCTCGACGCTACAGCTAGCCTTTCCCAGAGAACACACCGCGGGAACGCATGCGTTTGGTGCGGGTTGAGATTGGCGTTCGCGACGAGACGAGAATCTGCAATCCTCTCGGAGATGAGTCGCGAAGAAGAAACTGGAGTGTAGAGAAATGATGATTTCGTTAGCGAGTTCGTCAAAGATAGAAAGAGACAAGAACAAGAATGAAAAAGCTCACAGCCAAGCGTCAACTCGCTCCTCTCTCTTCTCTTCCCTCTCCCAACCGTCTCGCTCTCTCTCATTCTCCCCGTAGATTCCAACCCATAAATATCCAAAAACATCTCCTCTGACCCTCCCATCTACCAACCCCCCTAACCTCCCCTCTCCCGAAACAACCCCACCCAAACCTCTCCTCCCCAACCTTCCACTCTCCCTCCGACTCCCGTCCTTCAACACTCTTCTTCTCCCCCTCTCTCCCCTCGTCCTCCTCATCGACGGCAAGATCGATCCCAAAATGAGGCGCCACCACACCCTTGACAACTCCCTCGAACATGGTCTTGATCTCGGCTTGCAGACGCGTTCCGGATTGATGGAAATCAGGGGAGGCGTTGAATTCGAGGAGGTGGACTTGCGGGCGGAGGGTGGTGGAAGTGGAAGTGGTGGGAGGAAGGGTAAGGAGGAAGTCTACTCCGAAGATCTGTGGCGAAAAAGAAACGAGGGAAGGGAGGAGAGGAGAGGGTAAGGGTGGGAGTCGTCAGAAAGAGAGAGGAGTCGACGCGTCGTTTCGGAAAAGAAAAGGTTGAAGACCCACCTCGAAACAATTCGGCAACGTCTGCATATGCACGCTCCCACACTCCACTGCAGCCTTAATCGCCTCAGCTCCCACCTCCCCTACATCCTTCCAAACCCTCTCCAGCACCTCCTTCGTCAAGACTCCCCCAGCGACCTCCCTCCCTTCCAGCTCCCAAAGCAAATGCACGTTCTCCTCGTTCACCTCCCCGGGGCTCATGGGCAGCTGCAAACACGTGTTGGTGAGATGAGGGAGAAGGGATTCTTCATGAGAGGATGGAGGGGAGTAAGGGAGGGAGGAGAAGAGAGCTAGGGTTGTTCGGGCGAGGAGGGTGGTGTAGGAGGAGGAGAGGAGGAAGTAGGCTCGGAGGTGGAATTTGTGGTTGGCTGGGGCTGGGTGGGGAGGTGGAGAAGGAAGGAGGAGGAGGAGGGGATTGGGGAGGTACTCCTGGTAGGAATGAGCAAGCAGGCGGTCGAGTGAGTTGAGAGCGACGGAAAGGGAGGGAGAGAAACGAAAGGGAACGAACTTGTACCACGAAATGCCTCAACTGACTACTACTCACTCCTCTCTTCTCATCCTCTCCATCCTCCTCTTCCTCCTCTTCCTCATCCTCAGACTCCTCATCCATCTCCTCGAAAATCTCCTCCAGCTCTCCTCGCGTCGAAAACAACCTAATCCCCATCCCTCTGTCACTCATCGCAGGTTTCAAGATCCACCACCTCTTCTCTCCTTTGACCTCAGCTTCCTCCATCTCCTCTCCAAGAAGATAAAGCTCGTCGGCGAAAAGCTCGTCTAGTTCGTCGGAGAAACGAAGTTCGAAGGTTGATGAGTTGGGCATCGCTCGGAGGAGGATGGATTCCGGTTCGAGAGGTGCGCCGGAGGTGGAGGCTCGGATGGTTTTACGTTGGGCGTCTTTGACGAGGTATTCGTGGGTGGTTAGGTGGAGGAAGTTCTGTAGAAAGAAAGAAAGAATCAAACGCGGTCGGTCAGGAAGAGAGCGAGAGGGAGGAAGGAGAACCTGGTGAGCTGAGCTCACTTTTCTAATCAAAGCCTTTCTGTAGATGTAGCTCGAAGCCAACAGAAGAGGTTTAGCCGATCCAGCCGTCTCGTGAATGAGCTCATGATCCATCTCGTCGTAGTCGCACCACATCAAGAGAGGAGCTGAGGGAGTGGGAGCTTCCGAGGGGAGCGAAGGGAGGATCGAGAGGGAAGGGAGGTGGGAGGTTAACGCTTGAAGGAGGAGGGTTTGAGTGTAGGGCGAAGGGAAGGAGCTGGGAGGATGAGTGATATATATAGGTGTAGGAGTCAGCAGCTGCTCGTAGTTCGACGGAGTGGTTGCAAGTTCGAGCAGGGAGGGAGGGAAGGAAACGTCGAAGCTGAACATTCCTTCCTTCCTTCCTCGCTCTCCTCCGTTCGGGACTCACACGAAAACCTGCAGAGTCGTTTTGAGGTTGAGAGCCGAAAAGGAGTCTTCTATAGAGGTGGCCATCGTGTCCAACGTAGAGTCTTCGGAAGAGATGCTGGTCGTTGCAAGGGAGGAGGAGAGAGAGAGAGCTTCAAGAGCTACAGAGCGTTCTCGGATCCGTTTCACTGCTCCAAAGCTGACTCTTGTAGATTCCCCCGAACAATCTACCCGAGAAGTAGCGACTCGCTCTTGCCTTCAAAAGGGAATGAATGCGAAATTCTCTCTCACTTTTCCTTTCTCCTCACTCGTTCGTCGCGACGCGGTTTCCCTTTTCGGCTCTTTTCTCTCATCGTTTTCGTTTTCTCTGGGTCTTCCCCAGCTCGTTCTTCACTCAATTATACCCACAGGAGTGTCTAGCGGAGTTCGCTTGCGGAGTAGTAGTTGAAAGGAAGAAACAAGATCGACTCCGGAAAAAAGCCCGTCGCGTCGCACCTTGCACCTTCCTCTTCCTCTGCTCTCCCCTCTCTTTCTTCCTCTCTCTCTCTCCTCCTTCGAAAGCTCGCTGGAAACGACCCCCCTGCGTCCGATCCGTCGGACGGGTCAAATTTGCTTCTTCTCTCCTCTCGGCTGGTCCGACACCAAACCCGCGAGAGACAGACAAACAAGCAACGTGAAGAATGGTCTCAGATCGCAAGAAAACTCCTCCGGGGAGGGAGGGAAGGCGAGACCTTCGACGCGACCTTCGATTCTCACTCAAACCACTATCCCGACTCTTACTCTCTCTCTCTCTCCCCCCCCCTCCCTTCGCTCTCTCTCCCCTTCCTCCCTCCTCCCCCTCCTTCGTAGCTCTCCTCGACTGGCACGATGTTGGGCACTCCCTCTCTGAAACGACGAGGTCCTTCTTCAGGCGGAGGAGCTCGACGGTCGAGATTCTTCAGTGGCATGGGAATCAACGTGCCTAGGCTGCCGAGGAGATACGTATGGATTGCTCTAGCCGGTGAGTCGAGTCTAGAAGGGATATATATCTGAACGACGGTGGAAGGGGAGAGAGGGAGGAGAGAGAGACAAGGTTGGAGAAGGAAGGAGGGAAGCTGAATCAACCGAGCGATGGAAGAGCTTCGTGACGAGCAGGTTTTTGCGGATCCACTCTTCTGAAGATGCAGAATCTGCTCCCGAGCTCTTATGTATAGATCTTTGCTTCAAACATACCACAAGACCGAGCTCGTTCACCTCCGAGCTCTCTCTCCGCCTTGTCTCTTCAGCCCATCCCTCCCTTCTTGCCTCCTCGTCTCCCTCAGCTCGCTGACTCTCTCTCTCTCCCTCTCCCTTTTCTATAGCTCCCTTCCTCCTCTTCTTCTACGTCCTCACCACCTCCTCCACCTCCTCCTCCTCCTCGATCCCTTCCTACCGTCCTTCGTTCGACTCCGTCCGTCAACGTCTGACTCGTCAAGCTCACCATCGAGCAGTTCAACTCTCCGTTCCCATCCTTCCTCCACTCTTACCACCGGCTCCTCCGAAACGACAGGTCAGTTCATCTATCAGGATGTATATAGACCTCTAGCAAAGAGTTTGGGAACATTCTCCAACACAACATCTGACAGCTTAAACTCTCCGTCAACTCTCTCTCTCTCTCGTTCGACAGTTCCAAGACGCCTTCGTCGCTCTCGAAGGACAGAACCTCGAAACCAAAAAGGTCGGTGGGATTCCTGGCTACCAGATGTTCGAGAACCTGTATACCCACAAGGGGATTCTCTGTAAGTTCCTGCAACAACGATTCCCAAGAGAGTTTGGAGAAGGAGGAGGAGATCGACCAAATCTAAGCTCGTCCCTCCTCCTTTTGTTTTCTTTTGTTTGCTACAGACGCCGTAACTTCCAAACCTGCGTCTCTACCACCCGTGTCGGAGATCGTTAGTATCGGGGAGGGAGTGGCAGATGAGACTTTGTGAGCAGCTTTCATCCTTCAGCTTGCTTTGGGTTCGTTTCGTTAGAGCTCACCACCGTCTCGGCCTCTGCACTTTATGCAGCTACAAGGTCATCACTCCTACTCAGGCTCTGGAGCTGTTTGGTGCGAGGGTGGCTAGATTGGAGGGAGATACTGTGAGTCCTGCGAGAAAAACCAAAACGCAAACGCGGCTGTTTTTAGACCTCTCCTCCTCCCGCTTCCCTTTGTTCGACGCGTTTTCTTCTGTTGCTGACCCTGATTTGTTTCGACGAGCAGCTCTTCTTCGCCGATGGACCACCAGTCAGTTTCCTTGGTGAGTTTCAACTCCATCTCTGTCTTTCCTCTCTCCCTCTTTCTTGAAAGCTCACCGCTTCCTCTCTCCTTCTCTCCTCAAACCCACTCCTCCGTCACCCGCCCACCCTCCCTCCTCTTCCTCCTCCTCCCTCCCCGCCCACTTCACCCACCCCGTTTTCTCAGACCATTACTACCACTTCGTCATCGAATGCTTCTCGAGCGCCTGGCGCGTTCTAGCATCCAAGGAGCAGGGATCAGCTCTCAACATGTCGCCTCCGGAACGAATCATCTTCCCTAGGGAGGTCAAGTGGAGAGATGGGTGAGTCCTGACCCAACCCTTCATTATTTTGAAGCAACTCGTTTGGTTCGACTGAGGAAAGCGGTGGAGGAAGGAGGGAGAAAAAGAAGGGAGAAAAGGGGAGACGCGAGAGCTGACCTTTTCTTCGTTCGCTTTTCGTGTAGACCCGGTCTCAACGCCTGGTTCCTGGGAACTGTCCTTCCGACAACTGCAATCGAAGAGTTCGCAGGCTGGAACGATAGGGCTGTGTCGGAGAATGTTTATTCGTTCGAGAGGAGTAAGTCGTCCCCTTCGAAACTACCCAAAACGTCGCGTCGCCTCGTCGTCTTCTGACTTTCGATTCCTTGCTGTCGTTTGGCTTCATCCAGTTGTCGTCGTCGACGTGAGTACTGCAGTCCTGGCTGGAGGCATTTTGGGAGACGAAGGCGGAACGCTGACTTGCTTTTCGTTCTATCGCGCGAATAGCGATGGGCTTCGCATCGACACAACCCTACTGCGAATCAGTGGAACAAGATGAACTCGGAGTGAGCACAGACTCCTCTCTCTCTCTCTCTCGTCCATCCGCTCGAGCTCCTCACTGAAACAAAAACTCTTGAACTTCCTCTTCTCCAGCATCGCAACGGTCCCAGCTCCCAAGGACTGGTGGGAGCCCCTTCGACAAGCTCTCATGTACTCCCTTCACATCCCAGACAAACCTCTATCGGATAAACGTTCGTTCTCTCTCCCTTCTTCCCTCTTTTCTCATCGCGTTCGTTCAACGACTTACCTTTTTTTTTCACCCTCGTTGGCCGCTTGTTCTTCGTTGCTTTCAGCCGTCATCACCTACATCAATCGACAAAGCACATCCCGTCGGAAACTGAAGGACGAGGATCATCTTGCTTTGATGCAGGCGCTTTACGAGGTTGAGGCCGAGGGGTATGCTCGTGAGTTTTCTTTCGCTCTCTCCTCCCCAACCAATCCTTCTTCTTGCCGGGAGCTCGGCGATGGGAGCTGACTCTACTCTCTGACATTCCTTGGCGTTGGTGGCTGTAGAGGTCTACGATGCGAGGATGGAGAACATTGGGAAGAAGGAGCAGTTCGCGTTGAGTTCGAGGACGAATGTGAGTCGACACGCCTCGAACTTTTCTGCTTCTACTTGTGAAGTGAAGCTGACCTTCCTTGCTCTTTGCGATGATGTAGATTATTGTTGGAGGTAGGTTGTCTCTCGAATTTTCAACTTCTACCGAATGCGTAGCTGATCTCTTTTCTCCTTCTCTCAGTTCACGGAAACGGATTGAGGTTCGTTCCTCTTCTCTTCTTTCTCCGCCTTCTTTGAACCTCGCTCATCTATGCTCTTTTCTTCCTACAGTCATCTGATGTGGATGAAGGAGGGCTCGACGGTCGTAGAAATCTTCTACCCTGGGTGAGTCGAGCTCGATTCCGATCTCGTCGCGTCGCGTCTCGATCACGGAACTGACTTTTCACCTTCTTTCGACTTTTGCAGAGGATTCACTCGAGACTAGTGAGCTTCATCTATGCCTCTGCATCTCTTTAAACAGCGCTCACCTCTTTGATTTCCCTTCTTTCAGTGAGCTGATGACTGGTGAGCTTTGCCTCTTCCTTCCTCTCGTCTCTCCTTTCTTCTCTCGCTGACTTTTCCTCTTGCTCTTCCTCTCTCAGAACCTCTCGGTCATGATCACTACACCGTCGTTCGTCCAACCTCTCTCTACCTGCTTTTCTCTTTAACCCTACGCTCAAACTCACCCGGCCGGTTCTTCTTTCTTTCGCTTTCTCACTCACAGTGGAACGACACCGTCCGACGGGAATCAGAATGGCGAGAAGACGGAGAGAATCACTTCCCTGATGATTTCCAAGGAACTGAGATCCCGTACGTCGTTTACATCACTCAAAACCTTCATCTCTCCTCTTCGTCTCGCTGAAACCTCTCCTTCTTCCTCGTTCGTTAGTGTGTCGGCAACGTTCATGAAGGAACTGCTCATCGACATCATCAAGAAGACCAAGAAGTACTCGGGTTAAATCTCCGAACCACGCTAGACGGAGGGAGGGGAAGGGGAGGGGATCGCATTCTTATCCATCAGCGTGTTCGTGGTTCCATCTTTGTTTTCTCCCAGATCCCACCCCTTGTTCCTTTGTTTTTCAGCCCTTTCCCTGCCCTCTGTCCTACTTTACACACCCACACCCACTCTAGCGCCGCTCTTGACTTATAGAATTTTTATCCTTTCTTGCTCTCTCATTTATTAGATCCTTGGAGTTTGTAACGAAGCTGGTGGTCGAGGGAGGGAGAAACGCGACGCGACGGGTCGGTCCAGCGACTCAGGCTTTTCGCTACCCATGCACGATCTCTCTCGATCGAAAGAAGAAATCTTGATCTATTATTGCTCGTAAGGAGGTAGCTTGATCTGACCAGGCGTTTCGTACGTTGGTGGAGGAATCCTGATCGTCTGCGATCCTCGTTCCTCCTCTTCTCCTCGGTCCCTCGAGATCGGCCTCCCAGAGCCTTCTGCGGTGGACGGGGGGAGAGTTCGAAGGTTCCTCGATGCTGAACTCGGGGAGGGGGTGGTGGGTGATGAGGAAGTAGATTTGGTTGTGGTTGGAAGGATTGGAGGTCGAGGGGAGGATGAGCAACCTGAAGCGAAGGAGAGAAATTCGGTCCATCTTCCTGGTTTTCGAAGGAAGAAGATGCTGATAGAGAAGGAAGGGAAACCGAAAGAGGAAGTTCAGGACGGCTGGTCATGACAAAGGTGATAAAAGAACTCGAAACGTCTGGACCTCGACGCGACGTACCTTTTCGAGATCGCCACAGCGCAGACGAGGAGGATGATTCCAACTACGGACCAGACGACGGTAGGTCGGTAGAAAGTATGGTTTGGCTGTTCGTTTATCATCGTGAAGAATGGAGAAGGGGGAGAAGGGTGATGGTGGTTTGGGGCGAAAGAAAAAAGAGGGATTTGTGCCTGTTTTGAAGCTCAAAAGTTGTCGGCGCTACCCTGGGAGAACAGGACCATGCCTGGGAGTCTGGGAGCCGAGAGAGAGCTCAATAGGGACCGATGAAGTCATGGGTTGAGGCTTTTAATCTGAGCGAAACCAGAACTGTAACTGTGAGACGCGTTGAGCCGACGAGCGCCGCCACGCGCTGAGGGTCAAAGCTCTTTCGCCCGCTTTTTTTCCCCCTTGTTCTGCTCATGGCCTCTTCTATGTATTTTGAAACGTCAAAGACAGGTCTGATCAGAATGAAAAAAAGATGCCGTAGAAAACAGCCAGCGAAAAGGAGGCTGCACCTGAGCTCACCTTCCTTCCTTCCTTTTGTTCTTCTCTTCTTTATCCCCCACCTTCAGGGATGAGCTTCCAGCCGACTCGACAACGCCCTCCAGCGCCTCCAACCTACTCTCCGCCTACACCTAGTCCAAATGACGCTTCTGCTCCGTCCTCCTCTTCCTCTGCTCTCCCTTCTTCAATCCCCAGCTCAAGCTCAAGCTCGATCCCATCCTCCTCCCTTCCTCCCTCCCTCCTTGCTCCCTCTCTCTGCGAATCTGACTGGATCATCCCGGTCTCTCTTATCTCCGCCGATGACCCGACCCCGTCCTCCTCCACTCATCGCCATCTCCCTCACCTCGTCGCTTCCGCTTCTTTGACAGCTCTCACTCCGACGAAAGCGAGCTCGCAACTCGTGCTCTCCCAGAACCTCGTCTTCGTCTCACCACCAAAGAGGGATCCTTTTGGGCTGATTCTAGAGGACGAAGAGCTTGAGGGGAATGCAACTGGGAAGGATGTGAGTTCTGTTGGGCTGGAAGGGCCGCCGTTCAAGCGAGGCAGGTCAAGGAAGGAGGGAGGCTCACGGAGCTGACCGTTGCACTTCTTTCTCTGCCTCCCAGGCTCGTATCACCGGCTTTCTAAACGTCTTCTCACCACAGAAGAAGCTAGTCGCCGGTATTTCGATATCCTTAGTCGGGACTCAGCGTCTCATCTTCCCTCCAACGGCAAAGACTGCTCGAGCTCTGGTGGACGAGGACTTCTTGACCCAGGAGGTAGTGTACAAGGGAGATGCGAAGGAGAAGGGTGTGTGGTTGGAGAAGGGAGTTACTTCGTGAGTGCATCAGTTGGAAATGGGAGAACGAAAGGAAAAAAAGAAAGAAAAAAAATGATGAAGGTTCTCTTTTTCCCTCCAGCTTCGAATTTTCCTTTCGTCTTTCTTCGACGTCCCCTCCCTCCTCGACTTCTCAAGCCAAACCGATCTCATCCGGCTGGCTGAGATACGACATCCGATCCAAGATTATGGGATCAGGCGGGTTGTTCCACAGTGATTTGACGGATGAGAAGAGGATGGTCGTGAGCTGTGAGTTGAAGTTGACGCGTCGGCGACCTCTTCTCTTCTCTCTCTCTCACTGACTCTCATCGGATCTGGCTAGGCCTACCTCCTCAGGATGATAACAGTGCGTTATATTATACCTAATCTCTATATGAAGCTCGTCTCACCAACCTCATCCTTCCTTCAGGTGTGATCTTTCAACACCACAGCGAAGCAGATCATCCTCAGCTCGGTCCTTTATCTCTCACTCTCTTTTCCAACGTCAGTCCCATCTCCCCCTCTCTTTTTTCTCCCACTTTGGACTCCATCTCCTAACCGCCCATCTTTCTCTTCCTCTCAGCAATTCACCGTAGGAGGCGGACTCGTCGTCTCCCTCTCTTTCGCAGCTCCTCCTCCAACCCTCGCCGTCTTCACCATCCACGCCTACCTCGTCGAAACCAGTCAGATTGCCTCCCACCTAGACCCGTCCCGCACAGCCTCCTACACCTCAGCGAGACATCTGATCGTCAGGGAAGGGCCGGAGAGAGGATGGTCGGCTCCTGGCTTTGCAGAGCGAGCGAGGGAGGAGGAGGGAGGGTGTTTGTTAGACGGGATGAAGGTTGAGTTGAAGGATGGGGAGGTTTGGGATTGGAAGCGAGTAGGAAGATTAGTGAGTCTTTCGTTCGATCCTTGGTCAGACTCGGGATGGGAAGGAGAAAGAGATGAAACGACGACGAGACGAACGCGACCGAAATGAAGTCCTGACTCCCTCTGTTTCGTTTGCCTCTCGAGCAGCCCAACCAAGTCTTCCTTTCCCCCAGTAGCCTCTCAGGAACCCAATCTTCTTTCCACCACTCCATCGAGCTCGTGGTAGAAGTCATCTTCAACGAGCAAGGTCCCGGAATCGAGGATGAACGCGTGAAGGTCGCCAGTCTTTTTTCGAGGAAGGTTTTGATCGCTAGGTTCGTCTTCCTTCTCCTTCCAACTTCCTCTCTCTCTCACACCTTCGGTTCACTGATGAGTTTGGGTCTTGTTCTTTTTCTATAGCTGCATCTGCATGGCTCGCCAACTCGACCTTCCCAACTACGCCGAGGACTTGCCTGAAGGTTCGAAGCTCAAGCCTCACCTGCCGGCAGGGTGGTTCGACTGCATGTGTGATGTGCCGTGGGAGGTTCTGGAGAAGCAGGAGCTTGAGTTGGCGGGTAAGGGGGAGGAAGGGGGAGCCGGTGGTGATGTTGGAGCTGAGAGAGTAGCTGGAGGAGGGGAGGGGAGGGAGGGAGTGAAGCTTTTGAGTCGACGAGAGGATCGTTCGAACGATTGATGACGCAGACCACCTTAGCAATAGAATAAATGCCTCCGTACGTGAGCGTGAGATGCTGTATAGGATCAAGAAGAAGGGAGACAAAGAAGGACGGAAGGCGCGTCGGAAGATGAGCCTCGACTTCGCTTTTTTTTGTTTGGGAAAAGGGAAAGAAGGTTATCACATACCACTGAGATCGCATCCAGTTTGCGAAATAATACAGCGCTCCAAGAAAAAAGAGGAGAAGGGATGCCTTCCAGGAGAGGAAAGTCCGTCATGAAGGCGTTTTGTGAGATTCCTCGTCCCTGCAACCCTCACGTCCTCTTCGCCCTTCTCTTCTAACCAAGGCAACCTCTTCTAGCCCGCATCGCTCTCCAGAGCTCTTCCTCGACGTAGGTCTCTTCTCCAGCTCCGTTTCAGGGCGGGATGGAAGCTGGGAGAGATGGAACGTCGAGCTCATCCACTCGTCCTTCCTGCCTTCCTCCCTCTTCCAGCTCTCGACTCCCTCTCTCTCGACCCCCCCTCCATCCAAGCTGCTTCTAAGCCGATCTGGCAAAAGAGTCGCTGAACGAAAGAAGTCCAAACCCGAACTCGGGAGTCGATCTGCTTCGTTCATGGACGCGTCGAATGAGTCTCGTCGCCTTTTCCCCTCTCCGTAACAACGAGCTTTGAGAAGAATAACATCGCACAGATAGACGTAAAGTAAGACAAGCCGGCGTAAAAAGAGAACAAAACAGTCTAAAACATAGCTTGGAAGGAAAGGAAAGGAAAAAGAAAAAAGCCCGAAGAGAGGAAACGAAGCACTACCAGTTGGGAGCGTAGAGAACGACGGCGCAAAGACATCCAGCCATGGTACCAACGGCGGGAACGGTAAGGATCCATCCGGAGACGATCCAAGCGAGACCTCGCCAGTTGAAGGATTTGACTGAAGAGAGAAGAAGGAAAGGCGGAATCGTCAGTTGTTCGTTTTCTTCAAGAGGATCTTCGGGAGGGAAGAAGGGAAAAATAAATAGACACTCACTGTCTCCGTTGCAGAGAGCGACTCCAATGGTGGATCCGGTAATGCACATGGTGGAGGAGACGGGAAGACCGTACTGAGAGGCGAGGAGGACGGTGATGGCGGCTCCGAGCTCCATGCAGAATCCTCGAGAGGGAGAATGCAGAGTAAGTTTGTTTCCGAGGACTCGCATAATGTTGTAACCGTATGTAGCCAACCCTAGGACTGAGGTATATAAAGCCATAAGGACGAAGATCAGTCAACGGAGAGGAGGAGACGACGAAGAGGAAAGAGAGAACGAACCGATCATTGCTCCTCCGAAGGCAAGGATCCAGACGGGGGTCTCGGTGTTGGACTTGAGAGGCTGTCCGGACTTCCAGATGGAGTAGACTGAGAGGTAGGAAGGAACGAACGAATGGTCAGTCGAGGTAGAGGAAAAGGAACTGAATGAAAACAAGACGCGTCGACTCACTGGCAGAGTAAGGACCGATGGCGTTGGCGACGTCGTTGGCTCCGTGAGCGAAGGAAGCGGTGCAGGCAGTGAGAACTTGGAGGAAAGAGAAGAGGTGCTCCGTCTCGTTGGGGTACTGCGTGGCGGCTGGAGGGAAAGAGGAAGGGAGGGAAAGAGGAGTTGGTCAACAAAGAGTCTTCTCGAGTCGGATTGGATCGAAGAGAACTCACTAGCGTGCATAGCCTCGAGTCGAGAGACCTCGGCCTTTGAGGTTCCCTCGGTTTGAAGAGCATGGACATCGACTGTTGGAACGAAAGAGAAACGATCGATGAGCTTCTGAACTCGCGAGGACGAAAAGAGAGGGAGGGAGGGGGGAGAAAACGAACCTGAGGTTCCGTGAGTAAGAAGACCGAGAAGCTTGTATCGGAAGATGATCTTGAGGTTGTCCTTAGAGTACCATTCCTGCTCGGGATCCAGCTGCGAAGGGTCCTTGGTCTCGACAGAAGCGAGAGGAACAGTGTGTCGAGGAGCAGAAGACTCGGCGGTTCCCTCGATATCGAGGTCCTTCTCCTTTTGGTGATCGTTGGAGTGAATCTCATCAGAAGCAGCTGTGGAATGCAGAGAGATAACGTCAGATAAGCTCGCGAAGAGATAGAACAAGGAGAGAAGAACTCACAGCTCGAGACGGTGGGGTCGTGAGTTCCATCATGGTCGTCTTTTCGAACCCTGTAGTCGGGGACGTGAGCCGCGGCAGCTCCGATCTGTCCAGCGTCGGCGGGAGCCTGTCGCTTCCAGAGCATAGGTCCGTAGAAGAACATGTACCAACGGATCGCTGGGAAAAGGAACGAAGAGATCGATCAGAGCTGCGACGCGACTGGAAGGGAGGAAGCGGGCAAAGGAGCTCACTGTAATCCTTCTTGACAACCTTAGCGTGAACGTAGGGGAGCCAGAAGAGCATGGCGAGGCTGGAAGTGCAGAAGAGGAAGAGCGAAAAGGTCAGAAGCTGGGGGGAGCGACGGGCGAGAGCGGCATTCTTCGATGAGGAGCTTACATGGTAACAACGGCGGCGGTTCCCACGATTGCGGCGGCGACAGTAGTCTCAGGAAGCTTGTCGAGTTTGAGGGAAGGCGATCCCTGAGGAAGAATAAGAGATGAAGGGAAGGAATCGTCAATCTTCTGTCGAACTCGCTGTCTTTTTGGGTTTGCCTTATGTTTCTCGACTGACCTTGTAGACGATGCTCATGGTGAGAACGGCGGTGACGAGGAAGAAGTAGAGAGGCGAAGCGTAGAGACCCATGGAGACGGAGTTCTCTCGGACGAGGACCACATACTGGGAAAAGAGAGGAAGAGGAACTGTCAGTTTCGACTTGGTGATTCTTCAATCTTACTCTCGACTGCAACTCACCTTGGTGAAGAGGAAGAGAACGGCACCGAAGACAGCGGCAATTCCGGGAGCGATGATGAAACTGCAGGAGAAAGGAGAGGAAAGGATCAGCCCAAATCCTCGACGCATCTCCTCCCTTTGTGACACGACTTCGACTCACCCAGCAAAGATTGTTCCGAGACCCTTTCCTCCGTTCCATCCCCACTGAACGGACTTAGCACCTCCAACGGCGACTCCCACTCCAGCGAGAGCGGAAACGATGGAGTACTGTGATCGAAAGAGGAAGAGACGAGGGGATGAGCGCCGAGTCGAAACGAAGAGGAGAGAGAAAAGGACGAACGGTGGTAGAGACGGGCCAGGACTGCTTGGTGCAGAACATGAGCCAAGCAGCAGAAACGGAGAGAGCGCCTGCACAAAGAATGGGAGAAGGAAGGTCAGATCGAGCTCGGAGTTGAGACAAAAAGAAAGTTTCCAGCACGCACATGTGAAAGCAAGCAGCTCGACTCCAGCGTTTCCCTGGAACGAGGAAAGGGAGATGATTCCGTTCTTGATGGTGGAAGCAACCTTAGCTCCGACGAGAACGGCACCCAAGAACTCGCCTATAGGAAAAAAGAGGAAGAAAAGGGACGGAGGGTTCAGCTCGACGAACGCGGGTTCAACCGAGAAACGAAAAGGAAGGGAGACTCACAGACCGCTGCGCACATGGCAGCTTGCTTCAAGGTAAGCGACTTGGAGGCTACTGAAGTAGCGAAGGAGTTGGCTACATCGTTGGCTCTGGAAAAGGCAGCGACGACGGAAAAAACGAAGGTCAGCGTTCGAAATCTCCCGAGTTGCCCTCGTCGCTCGAAGGACTCACCCGATGTTGAAGGCGTCGAGAGCACAAGCGATGGTTCCGAAGGCGAACAGGTAATCCCACTGGTGAAGAGTTCCAGACATCTTTATCGAGAGTCGAGGAAGAAGGACGGGAAGGAGGAAGGGAGAGTGAGTGAGCTGGGTGAGAGTTGAAGGCGAAGAAGAAAGGCTTTCCTCTCGCTCGTTTTGAGTCCATCAACCCTTGGCGGATTAGGGAACGTTCGTTAGGCAAGTGAGCAATGCATAAGGATGTCGGAGGGTTTTGAGTTGGGGGGGAAGGGATCTGGAGAAACAAGCAGCTGCCAAGGGGTTGAGATTTGGAAGTCGAACTTGAGCTCGAGGGAATTCGAACACGGGGGTCAAAACGAGAGAGATAGGGGACTCTCAAGGTGTCTGTAGATTCGGCTCAACAATCTGGATGTGAGCAGGAGAAGAAGAAGGGAAGAGGGAAGTTGAGGCTGGAGGAAAAGAGAGGCAGGAAGGGACGCTCGTGCGAGCTCAACAGTCTGGTTTTCGACCTCCGCAAAGGGCTGCGCTGACTTTCTCTTGGGAGAAAGCGCACGCTCGACCTGTTTCCTTTTCCCGGAGATTCATTGGAAGTAAAGTTAGCAAGGATTCCAGGAACGTTCACAGAGAAAGCGAGAACAAGGGAGAGCAAACGTGCAGGGTCCTGAAGGAAGGGGGGAGAGGAGACCAACCGCGTTGCGCGAAACTGAAAGTGAAGCCAGAGAGATCGCCATCGAAAACTCCCCGACGAGATAGTTCTTTCTCTAGTATGAAACATGCTCGTCTTCGTAAACCCAAACTGTCGTTTCACATAACAAAAAAAGAAGGAAAAGCGAACGAGCAACTCAAGCCAAATCGCTTCCAGCAGCCCCATCCCTCAACGCCTCCCTTCGGCTGATACTGCTGGGATCAAAGTACGGTCGTTCTCCGATACTGACGACCCTGTTTCCCTCTCGATGTTCCTTCCCGTAGTCGTTCGTCACTAGGCGAGCGAGCGAAGAAAGAAGGAAAACAAGCTCAGCGAACAAGACGCGTCGTCGCAAAGGATCAGAAACCGACGACGGAAAAGAAGAAAAGACGGACGTACCGGTGTGGAACGTGCTCCTGTTGTCCCATACCGCGAGAGAACCTTCTTTCCACTTGAACCTGACCTGCAAGTCGTGGTTCTGGTTGATGTGAGCTGGGTGGAAAGAAAAAGGGTTGAAGTCAGCGCTCGCTCTTTCGTTACCGCGCGCGTCGTTGACGGCCAACTCACCAAAGAGGTAGGAGAGAAGGTGATCCGACTCGTCGAGAGAAAGCTCGTTGATCCTCTTGGTGAAGCTGGTAGGTAAAGAAAGGGGAGATGTCAGAAGTGGGAAGGGACCAAGCGAGGGAAGAAGAGTAAGTACATTAAGACTCACGCTTTGTTGACGAAAAGTGACCTCCATCCCGTCACAGGGTTCGTTCTTATGACAGGATGAACGGCGCGGAGCTGTAGAAACCAAAAAAAAAAAAAAAAAAAAAAAAAAAAATCAGCGGGAAGACGAAGGAGTCGAAGGGAACGCTCAACGAAAAAATACCCACATCGTCGCCAGCGTTCTCCGGATGGCCTCGAGGCGACCTGATGTTGATGTCCTTTACTTGCTTGAAAGCTTCTCCGCTGTGGGTGGCAGTAAGAGTCGAGAGAAACTGTTGAAGAGCGGGAGAGAGTCGATCGTAGGCTTCGTACCCGGAAGCCCACAACTATCGAGGACGCATCGAAAAAAAAAAAAAAAAAAACGATCAGCGCGCGCGCAGGGGAGAGATTTCTTTTGTTGAGGAGGAGGAGGAGGAAAGCGAGTTCTCACAGTATCTCCTCCGACCTTGGGGATGGTAACGAGCTTGAGAGCAGCATAGTTGGAAGGGAAGGGTTCGAAGGTGATGTCGGAGTGCTGGTGGGAAGAGAGAGCGGAGGAAGTTGAGGTCAGCAACGAAAAAGAAAGAGAATGGACGTGAGATCAGCACTCACCCAGCCAGCTGAAGCTCGAGGAAGATTCGAGGGTTTCTCGAAAACATCTCGGAACCCAAAGCCAGGAACCTGAAGGAGCGAAGGAAGAAAGTCAGCTCTAAAGGAAGAGGAGAGCGACGCGCGCGAAATGGCGACCGGTGAATTGAAGAGAAAGCGGACTCACGATCTTCAACACCTCGTCTCCCAGCTCTGATGATGCGGGTGTGAGTGGATGGACATGGAAGGATGCTTCTGCGGGCCTGCCAGCTTCCCGTCCCAGCTGATCGATGAATTTCTTTTGCTGCTCCGTTGTAAGATCTTGCTCTCGAAAGAAGACGACTCCTCGTTGAGCGATGAGAATGGCGAGATCCTTGATAGCTACGGGGTTATCAAGCAGATCCGAGATCTGAGTTTCCTTCGAGAATTCGGTTCCGATGGAGGGAGTGAGATCGAACTGAGGGAGCTTGGAAAGGGAGAGGGTGGATTGGAGAGGAGCTGGGAAGGTCGGAGTGGCGATGGGCATTGGAATAAGAAGGCGAGGCTGTAGTAGTGGTTGGAGGAGAGAGAGAGTGAGGATCTCGGACACAGAATAAGAGAGAGTGGAACGAATCGCCATCGCCAGAGATCTGGAGTGCTCGAGAGCTCGCCTTCCACGCGTCGAAAGAGGGGAGACCGACGGTCAGAACCGACGAAGGCGAGCTCACCTTCGGTCGAATATCGTGTGTTGTAAGACTGCTGATGGAAGAGCGGATAGAAGATCTCCGGAGAGGAGTGGTGGTTCTGTTTCTCGACTAATCTTCTGTAGGACTCTCAACCAAAAGAGAAAGAAGAACGAAGCGTATCAACGCTCCGACTCTCTTCCAGCCACGGTACTCCTATCCTGAAAAGCTAAGACCTATAGCCTACGGTAGAGAGATATAGATTTGTGCGAGAGGGAATGCGGAAAGAGTGGAAGAGCGAACTCACGGACAGGGGAGGAAGGAGAGCTGAGGTTGAGCTCGAGCTCCAGTCCGAGTTTCGATTCGATTGGTTCGCTCGTCGACGAGAGCTGCAATCGCGATGGGATGTTGAATTCAGGATCTCGGGGGTTGGTCGATGAGATTGATGGGGTGTCTTTTGAAAGGTGCAAAGGAAGGAGAAGATGGTGGTCAGAGGCCAAAGAAGCGAAAAGCAAGACGAGGAGCGTTTCTACCTCGCTGCCTCACGACGATCTGGGAGTAACGGGTTTCTCTAGCTCGCAAAGCGAAAGGCTTGAATCTACTTTTTTTTGATCTGAAGTTTTTCGGGGTTTCTATATATCTTTTTCGGAAGGGCAACGGAGGCGCAGTCGAGGGGGATCCCTTGATTCGTTCGACCGCTTTGGACCCTCCCTCCCCTCTGCCCACCATCTCTCCTTCTCCTTCTCCTCTTTCCCCCTTCCTTTCTCTTCATCCAGCATGTCCTCCTACACTCTCCCCGCCGTAAGTGCTCCTCCATGTTGAGAACCCCATCCTGACGAGTGTCCGAGAACGAGCCCAAGCTTACCCGGATTCCATCTCCCTTCCTTTCCCTGCCTTTCCTTTTCCTCCCTTCCTCTGTCAGCTTCCCTACGCGTACGATGCTCTGGAGCCCTTCATCTCCAAGGGTGAGATCAGTCTCTCTCTTGTTGTGCGATACTCGTTGGCTGAAACTCTTTTTTCTGGCTTGCAGAGATCATGACCTTGCACCACACTAAGCACCATCAGACTTACGTCGTTCGTCTTTCTTCCCTCCCTCCCTCCTCCTGCTTTGCTTCTTCCTCCTCGGCTAGAGCTCACCCACCCTCCCTCCTTCAGACGAACCTCAACGCTGCCACCCAGGCTTACGCTCAGACCGCCGACGTTCGTTTCCTCCCTCCTTCCTGCTCCCTTCTCCTTCCCCTCCCTCCGCTCGAACCGGATCGACGCTGTCCCTCCTGACTCGCTCCGTTCCCTTCCGATTTTGTTTCTATCCAGATCAAGGCTCAGATTGCCCTTCAGTCCGCTCTCAAGTTCAACGGAGGAGGTACGGCTCGTTTCTCGCTTGCTCTCTCTCTCTGTCTCCTTCCGTCCATCACCTTCCATCGCCTTGCTCCGTAAAGCTGACTGACCTCTGCGTCCGTCGTTCCTCCTCCCTCTCGTAGGACACATCAACCACTCCCTCTTCTGGAAGAACATGGCTCCCGCTTCCTCTCCCGACTCCAAGCTCTCGGAGGGATCCCTCAAGACTCAGATCGAGAAGGACTTCGGAGATGTTGAGGGTTCGTTCCTTTCCCTCTTTCGACTTCTTCGGGCGAGGTTCGGTCTTTCCTCTTCCCTGGCTCACTCTCTCGCTTCTCCTTCGTCCAGCTTTCAAGAAGGCTTTCAACACCGCTACCCTCGCCGTTCAGGGATCTGGATGGGGATGGCTCGTTCGTCCCGTCCTCCCTCCATCTCCTTCCTTCCTTCCCCTCTTCACAAGAAGTGACGCCATGGGCTGACCGAATGACCCCGACTCTTCTACGTCCGTTTCTTTTCTACAGGGATACAACGGAACTTCTAAGAAGCTCGAGATCGCTACCACTCCCAACCAGGACCCTCTCCTCAGTGCGTTTCTACTTCGTTCGAGCTCACGGTTCGAAACCAACAGAGCTGACCTTCCGTTTCTTCTTCTCCTTCTCCTTTTCGCTTCAGCCCTCACCCCCATCATCGGTGTTGATGTGAGTTTCCCTTCATCTTCACTTTCCCACTCCAAGCCTTGACTGACTCGGGCCTTCTTTCGAATCGATCCTGCAGATCTGGGAGCACGCCTTCTACCTCCAGTGTTCGTTCCACCCTTCTCATCTCCTTCTCTCTCTCTCTTCTTCCGTTTCTCTCTCTTCGAATCACCGCTCACCACCCTCTCTCTTCCCTTTCCTTTGACTTCACATCTCTACAGACAAGAACGTCAAGCCTGACGTAAGTCTTTTCATCTCTCCCTCTCTCCTTTCCCTCCCACTCACTTCCTCCCCTTTCCTCCCTCCTCCTCCCTATCACATCAAAACAGTACCTGGCCGCTTACTGGAACGTCAACAACTGGGCTGAGGCTCAGAAGCGATTCGAGGTAAGTAGTGTCTCCGCGTTGGAGGAGGAAGGCGGACGATCTTCGAAGGTGAGCTGACTCTTTCTTTTCTGGGTTCGGTTGTTGAAAAGGCTGCCAAGGCTTAAATAGTTTCGACTGCTTTGCTTTGCGTTTATGCAGAAGGCGAGACTGTAGAGGCGAGTGATCTTGGAAATGAAATCTTGAAATCTGAATCGAGCTGGCGAGGGCGGAGGGAAAGAGAAAGAGAGGGAGGGAGGGAGATGAAAGAGGATGAGCTGAGCGAAGTGGGAGAAGGAGAATCAAGCGAGGAGATAGAGTGTGTGCGACAGCGAGCGAGATGGGGAGGAACGAAGGGAAGGGGAAGGGCGGTCGCGGATCCAGTTCGATCTCGTTCGACGCGTCTCCTTCTCGTCTCTCTCAAACTTTTGATATTTTTCCGCAATCCACCCCCCGTCGCCTCCGCATCGAGTCACACTGGGATTGAACGGAGCCCAGGCTTTTCTACCGAACCGTCTTATCGGTCTTATCGTCGTCCCAAGAGAGAGGAAGAAAGCGGAGGTCGGGGAAAAAACCAAGGAGGGGAAAGGAAAGGAAAGGAAAAACTTTGCTGGGCACTACTACCGCATGCCGTCGGAAGCCATTCCCTCTTCTCCCTTCACTACTCAGCTTTGTGCATGCTCTGTGCTCGATGTTTCAAGCAGGGCAGCGAAGAGAAGAAGAGAGCGAAAGAAAGAACCGAGCCGAAGTTTGGTTGAAACTCAATCCGCCCCTGCGTGCGTCTCATTCGTTTCAGCCCACATCCTCCGTTTTGGGCTTTCTTTTTCTCTAGCATTCCTCACACAGATTTCCGTAGCTGTTGTGCGCTGGATTGAAGTGCTGTACCTCATCTTTGTTAATTTTTTTCAAGTGCCTCGGGGTCGAAAACGGAGCGCCGTCGCCTCCGAATGGAGAGGAAGGGGAAGGAAGCGTTGAGCTCACCGCGTTCTCGGTCTGCGTGCTTCAGAACTTCCCCTTTCGTTGTCTGTTGCCTTTTTCGCCATTTCTTCCTCAACAGCCCTTTCACTCTCAACCATCATCCTCTTCTCGCCTTCCCCAAAAATCTTCTTCCACCTCTCCCAAAGCAACACCTGCACACTCGCCCTCGATGACTCCCACTCTTCGAACTCTCGAGCTCACCACCTCTTCCTCCCTTCCCAAGCTTCCTCCCTCCCTCCCCTCTGAACTCATCCTCTTCATCCTCGAACAACACCTCCTCGAACTCTCTTCCTCCTTCCTCTCCGCTTCCTCCTCCTCTTCGTCAGATCCAACCTCATCAATCTCAACCTACAACAACTCGATCCTCCCTCTCCTCCTCTCCTCCTCCCAAATCTACCACCTCCTCCTCCCCCTCCTCTACTCTTCCCCTCTCCTAGCCTCCCCAACCCAATCCTCCCACCTCCTCTACACCCTCGCTACAACCTCCCCCTCTCGCCATCTCCAATCTCTCACTTCCCTCACCCACTCCGGCCCTCTCTCCCCCTCCTTCGTCTCCCTCCTCAACGCCTTCGGTTCCCAAGTCACCTCCCTCACCCTCCTCAACATCCCTCTCGCAGACGAACACAATTCCTCTCACGGAGGAGGTTCCTCCTCTTCGCTTCTCAGCGTTTTGAGCGAGTGCAACCCCGTTTCTGCGAGGATCGAGTTGGTCGGGAGGGAGGTTAGGAGGACGTTGAGGAGCGAGGGGATCGAGGTTGAAAAGGGGAGTTTGAAGAGGAGGGTGAACTGCTGTGCTGGTGCTATTGGGGTGGGAGGGAAGAAGATGGGGAGAGTGGAAGGGGAGGAGGAGCAGGAAGTAGGAGGGAACGATGCTGGGATGGAGAGGGTTCAGAAGCAGTTGGTTGGAGGGAGTGTTTGGGATGTGGTCGAGTTGGGAGTTGTTGGTTGGAAGAGATGGGAGGAGGGATGGATTGAGGTTAGGGAGGAGTAGTCACTTTAGATGGGTTCTGTTCTGTTCCGTTCCGTTCATATCTGTTTGCTTTTTAGATGGGAGGGAAAGTCGCGTCAGCGTCTCGCTTTGTTTCTTGTTTTCACGACCTTCTCCTGCTGGACTTCTTAGTTACGACCTCTTCTTTTAGTTCTCCTTACGATCAAGCCTAATCTTCCCTTCTCTGTTCCAGCTCGCTCGAAGAAAGACCCCAAAAAAACAAACAAGGGACATACTAGAGATAAGTTACACGTCTCCGTATTCCGTCGCCCTTCCTCGCAAAGCTGCCGAATCGTATTCGTCGAGAATCCGAACAACCCGATCCATGATGATCTTGGGATCCATAACGATGTCATCCTGAGAAAAGGATGAAAAAAGATCTCGAGTCAGCTGGGAGGGCAGGAGACCGGAAAATGGGAACGAAAACGACGAAGAACTCACATCCCACCTCTCTCCTCGTCCCTTCTCAACATCCATCAACTGCCACTGCTCCTTGGGAAGGATTCCGTCCTCCCGCACGATCAGATGCTCGTGATGCAGCATTTCGGAGAGGAGTTGGTTGTCACCTGCGATACCAAAAAAAAACGAAAGGAGAGGAGTTAGCTCAACGTCTCCTCCCTCCACGACGCGTCGAAAACGAAAGCGAAGGAAGGGGATCGAGTACTCACGAACGAAGCTACCCGAGTCGAAGATCTCCATCACCGTCGAGAAGGGAGTAGTAGGCATCCACATGGTGTGAATGAATTCTGCGCAGTGAGGAGAGATGACAATCTGAAGAACGAAGAGGGGAGGAGGTGAGCTTTGAGCCTTGTCGACGCGATTCGAGAAAGACGGTTCGGAAGGTCGACTCACAGTCGCCGTGCTCATCAACTTGACAATCTCCTCCTTCCTCATGTTCATCAACACCGACTGATGGACCTCTGCTCGACCGGAGATGGACTTGAGAGCCTGGATGAGGCCGTTGTGACTTTCGAGGTTGAAACGAGGAGATTGGCTCTGTTGGAGACGGAACGGCGAAAGAAACGAAGTCAGAAACAGCTCGGAGAGAGAGGTAAGGAAAAGGAAGGGATATAAACTGACGTTCCTGTTCCTATCCAAGTAAACGACCACAGGCTTCTTGGGTCCGTCGTCGACGAGAGGAGCACCGAGCGACTGAAGAGCGTTGGCTCTGAACGGCTCAAACCAGTCGGGAACAAGCGAGGGTTGCATAGCCATGTGGGACATCATCTGAGAGATGGGAAGGTAGCGAGAGTCAGGTTTTGAAGCCGAAGTAAAGCGAGGAAGGGGAAGAGACGCGCGTCGAAAGCGAACACGCGAGTTCGAAAAGAAGAAGGAGGGAACGACGAACCTTCTTCCACTGATAGGTATCAGGATGTCGATGAGCGGCCCCTATAAACCCGTCAAAAACCATAACCCAGATCAGCACTGTTTCTCTTCCAGAAGCTGAAGCCAAGAACTGGACTGGAGGAAGGGAAGCTTTCAAACTCACAACGGTCGACAATCACCACCCTCTCGAACGCGATCAACTCTCCCGACCCAGCCCTCTTGTCCCAGTCCTCCTTCTCCTCGATCGGCACTCCAGGAAGCGTGATGTGAAGGATCCATTCGTCTGCGAATGAACACAAACGAGAACGATCAGCTCTCAGTCCGCCTCTTTCCTCTCCCTCCCCTCCTCCGCTTTCCTCTTTCGTGTTCGGACCATCAGGACTCACTCAATCCAGCATCGTCCTTCCACCCCTTCATCTCCATCTCGCCCGTACACCTCGGGAAGATGATCCTCGAAGGGATCGTGGTGCTCTCGTTCACAGGTTCGGTTTCGACGGCTCGACGAGTGGGCTGAAGAAGGTCATCGACTCCTTCGGAACCGGCGGTTAAGGCTGGAGGAGGAGCGACGTAGGGATAAGTGGAGGGGAGAGGAGTGGTGAGGAGGGAGAGAGCTTTGAGAGCTGGAAGGAGGGCTTCGGGACCGAAGTGGCTAGAGGTTGGGGAGCAAGCGAGAACAAGGTCAGGGAGAGGGAGCGAAGGAGAGAGAGAGGGGAGCGAGCGAGCGAGCTCACGGGAACATGGGAAGATATCCTCCTGGTCCTGCTTCGTCGTGGAAGATGACCTATACCGATGGAAAGCTCTCTGTCAGATCTACCTTCAGATGCCGTTTTTAAAAATGTAGCAAGCGAGCTTCACTCACGGTGACCCCTCCGAGAACTCTCACTCCTCCTTCTCCTCCTTCCTTCCCTCCTGCCTTCCCGTTCGCCTTGACCTCATGCCACCAAGCCTCACTCTCTCCCTCACTCCCCTTCTCCTTCCAATCCTCTCTCTCTCCATCCTTCCAGCTCAAGACATCAACCCTCTCCATCCTCTGATGCTCAGCGGCTCGAGCAAAGTACATCACGCCCTGGAGGAGATAGAGATGGTCGACAACCGTGTAGCCCTCCATCGACGTTGGGCTCATCACAGAGGGACGGAACTCGGTGAGAATCGAGTCGGGAGGAGGAGTATGGCTGGAGGGTCGATGGGAGGTTGCGGAGGAGTGCTTGGGAGGACGAGAGGAGTGGGAGGAGGAAGGGTGAGAAGAAGAAGAAGAGGCGTCGCGTTCGGAGGGTTCCAAGGACGAAGGGGAGGAGGAGTAATTCGACCATCGATAGAGGAGGAACAAGAAGGAGAGGAGGATGGCCAGAGAGTACGTTCGAGCTCGACGGGAGACGGCCATGATTGCTGGGATGCTGAGCTCTTCCCGGGAGAGGAAGAAGGGGATGGGTGGGAGTTGAAAGAGAGCGAGCGAGCTTCGAAGGGGCCGATAACAAGGTCGGCGCTCTTTTCGGCCGCTTTTTTTTTTGGTTCTCAGAAAACGTGTCTGGCGAGAGAGAAAACCCAAATCGAGAAGAATCTTCTCTTTACCCTATAGGTCTGAGGATTTTTGGGTCGCTGTAGGACAGCCAGCAGGATAGATAGTGAAACGGAGCTAAGGGTCGGGGTTCTCAATCTCCTTTTTTTTTTTTTTTTTTTCTTCTTCTTTTTTTTCTCCATCCTTGCATCCTTGGTTGTTGAAGAGTGGTGATCAGAGAGGGGGAAAAAGTGCTATGGATACAAAGTAAGAGAACAAAGAGCGAAAAAGAACCCAAACAACCACATCCCCGACGATAGAGACGGACGACGCGTCAACGCGACTTCTCCCTAATCTCCCTCCCACCTGTTTCCTCTTCCCTCCACCTACTTCATGCCCTCCGATTTCCCCACACTTCAGTGGCCCACTTCAACTCGAACCTCTCCTCCTCCCTCCTCCTCTTCAGCGCGATCGCGAAAGGAGAGAGGCAGGTTTCGTCGCTCGCGTCGAGGTCGTAATCTCCGAACGTGCCTGTGGGAGGGTGTTGAGGGACTTCGAGGACGTTCGACGAGGATGAGATGGCTGAATTTGAGAGTGGAAGAGGGAGAGGGAGAGAAGAGGTGGTGTTGGACGGGTTGCGAAGATTGTGGTGGATGATCGAGCTTGCGAGGGAGGTGGGGAGGGCCGTCGTCGTCGACGCGAGGTCCGGGGGGGGAAGGAAAGAGGAAGGTTGGGAGGAGGAAAGGTTGGCTTGATTGAGCGAAGGAGGTACATCGAACCAATCGTGTTGAGAGGGACGAAGGAGGTTCGACGATTGTCGACTTGGTCGTTGCTTCATCGTCGTCTCTGCCCTCCTCGATTCGTCGTCTTCCTCTGCCATCACCAAGCCGATCCCTTCAGCTTCTTCCCAGATCCCTAGACCCATGATGTTTTCACCACCGGCCATGATCTCTTCCCAGTTGAAAGCGTTGAAGGACTCATAGTCGAAGTCTGAGAGACCTTCCAAGGGGAGAGGGAGAAAGGCCGACGTCGAAGGCTGAGGGAGGTGGGAGACGGAGGAGGAGGGGAGATCGATGCCTGGGGTGCGAGGAGAGAAGTTCCTGGTGGCTGGAGTTGTCGAGGTGGAAGAGGTTGAGGTGGATCCTTTTCGGGTAAGAAGGGATGAGAAGGGAGAGAGGGTGGTTGAGGAGTGGGTCGTCGTTGCCGAGACTGGGAGGTAAGGGGAAGCCGGTGGGAAGGTGTGAGCTTCGTTCAAGGAGCTCTCGTCGGCTTAGTGGAGCTACTACAGCTGTAGATGAAGCTTCAGAAGGGAGATTTCACTCACAAGGAACGCTGGAATCATCTTCAACTTCTCTACTTCTCTTTCTTCCCTCCTCGCTCTCTGCTTTCGAGCCTGCCTCCTTCCTTCTCCTTTCCTGCTCGCGATCTTCCTCGTCGGCTCGAGCTCGTTTGCTCCTACATGGGAGAGATCGATCGTCGGCAAGGGTATCGTCCTGGGATATCTCCATTGAGCTGTCTGGTTGAAGAAGAGTGGGTGGATGGGAGCTGGAAGGGAGTTGGAAAAGGGCGAAGGAAACGTTGGTCTCTTTGAGACAGTTGAGGATTCTGCGTTGTCGAGAGGTCGGTCGGTCCCTGGAACCTGAGAGGTTGTTCGCACGAGGGTCGCACTGAGCTGACGGAAGCTAGCCAGGCTGGTTGCGCATCCACGGATTTGGAAGGTCGCGGTGGAGAGGGCGTGGAAGAGGAGGACGTGGTTGGAGGTCAAGGAGGCGAGGGGAGGGACGGTGGCAGGAGAAGGGAATTCAGGATCAATCCATCATTATCTGCTCATAGAGAAGAAAAAAAATGGTGGATGATGCAAAGCGATACATTGATATGGAAGGGCGAGTGTGCGCGATAGATATAGATAGGCGATTGTCCGATGAAAGAGTGGTAAAAAGAAGAGAATCTGGCGGACGCGTCGAAACGGTCCGATGCGATGGGATTGGGAAGATGCGATAGAGAGGAAGAAGGGAGACGGTCTGGATGGGTAGCGAATGTGGATAGGCGGTGAAGAGCGAGGAGCAAATGTAGGAAAGCGAGAAAGAAAAGAGAAAAAGGAGAGAACGAGCTAAAAAAAAAAAAACGAGCTCAGGGTTTCGTGAGCTGCTCTTTGCGGAAGAGCCAGAGGTAGCCGATGACGATGGTGAGCTGACCTGTGAGAGAGAAGAGAGGAAAGGAGAGGAAGCGTCAACTTGGAGAAAGGTGGCGTCGCGTCGCGAGAGACAGGCCCTCGACGAAAGAGGAACGAACTCAGCAAGCAGATCCAAAAGAGAGGCTCCACTAGAGGTAGCCTTCCGATGCCATCGATAGCTAGATCCCACAGAGCAAAGTCCGGGAAGACGGTTGAAGGTCCGAGCTGAAGAAAGGAAAGACAGAACGAAAAGCAGACGTCAGTTCGGAACGCGACCGAGAGAGGGTTCGCGATGCCAGAACTCACTCTTCCAGGGCTTCCAGCACGAGCAATAACCACGACGACGGCTCCGAGGCATTGACAGAGGAAGATGGCGGCGCAGACTGAAGGAAGAAGAAGGAAGGTTGATCAGCTTCGCGTCCTAGCTCCTCTCTCGACGAGGGAGCACCGCTTGGACTCACCATGGAATCGACTCAAAGTCTGAAGCAGAAGCATTCCCAGGCCAACTCCTTGGAGAGCATCGAGCACTCCCAGATAGAGCCAGAGCGCTGAGCCGAGGAACGGTCCAACTTTCCCAGCCCACGCCATGTTGAGAGCTGTGGAAGAGGAAAGGAGTCCGAGTCAGCTCACGAGAAGTGGAAAAGAGAGGTCGCCCGTCTCTCAACTCACCGACTCCAGAGGTTCCCCAGAGCATCTGGCACCTGCAGGTAGAAAGGGAGGATGGGTTCTAGTCAGTCAGATGTAGAGCGAGATGAAGAGGGGAAACGCGTTCGCAGCCGTCGAATTATTTCGATCTGGTTTCTTCCTCCCAGAAGCGAAAGAGTGACGAAAAGTCTACATACCATCTCGGACAGCCCAATCCAATCGCGACGATAGGAAGGAGCCAGGAGTGAACCTTCGCAAACCTCGTGAGAACAGCGAGGATTCCACCCCAGAGGAAAACGAAGAAGAAGACGACGAGAATCGCCGTCGCCCACACTGGAATGGCAGGATTTTTCCAGAGATAGCTCCAGTTCCTTCCGTAGGGAGGGGAAAGCCAGAAGTCTGGCGAGGGAAGCAGAAGGAAAGGTCAGCGTTCAACGAGCCCGAGCGCGACGCGTTTCGTCTCTCATCTCCAGCTCGGCGCGTGTTGAACTCACCTCGAAGTATTTCGGCAATCAAGAACCAACGAACGATCTTTTTCCTCAGCAGAGTGGACCAGAAAGCCGGTACTATGGGAGGAGCCTGTAAAATGCAGCAGAATTTCGGTCAGCGGGGCGGAAAATGAAAGCAGGACTCCCGCCATCCCATCATTTAAGCTTTTCCTCTTCCAATCTCCTCTTCCTCACGTCTAAAGGAATATACTTACCTGAAGGTAGTACTGAGGGAGACCCCACCACATGAAGAGGAAGAAGAAGAGAGAGACAACGGCGAGAGGCCATACGATGAAGAGAATGGCGAGAGGAGCGACGTATTCCGAAGAGTCCGTTCCGATGAAGGTCGATCCCCACCACCATAGAACAGCCGTCCAGCACTGCTGTAGTCCCTGAACGACGCAGGCTCGGAAGATCCAGGACTGGGTCGTCGCTCCTGCTTCTTCTCCGAAACTGCGACAGAGCGAAAGGACGAGTCAGTCGAGCTGGAGAGTAACCTCAGTCTTGAAATAGACTCACTTCATTCCAAAGAACAAGAATCCGGCCGAAGAAGCGATCGCGTAAGACCAGGTAGCTCCCGAAGCTGTAAAGAGGGAAGAGGGAAGAACAAAAGTCAGCGACGCGTTCCTTTCCTTCTTGTTCTCGCCTCTTCGAAGGCAGACGGAGCTCCTTCCGACCAGAATCACTCACTAATCCGAGTCTGAACTTCGCGAATTGATTCCACGCCGAGAGAAGGAATACCGATGAGAAAGAAGGCGAGGGCGAAGCTGTGAGAGAGGAAAGCGATAACTCAGTTGGGGATCTCGATGACGAAGGTGGTTCAAGGAAGAACCTACAAGATCCAAGGAAAAGCGAGTCCAACAGCCGCAGGTTTCAGTCGGAAGAGAGACCTTTTGATGAGCGCAACAAGAGGGAGAGAATCAGCAACGCGCATCAAACTCGACGAAAGCTGAGCGACGATAGACTCACCACCAAACGATACTCGCGGTGAAGAAGACAGCTCCGACGACGTAGAGATCGAGATCCTGTTGAGTAGCGGTACCGGAGAGAAGAACGAGCTGGAAGGCAGTCGCAGCGAGCAGTTGCCTGCATCGAAGGGAGGGAGAGGTCGGTCAGTTTCTACTCGAAGGAAGCACGAGAGGAGAGGAAATTGAACTCACCCGCAAGACATCACGATGGAGTAGAGAGGCCATTTCCCAATCATTCGTCCCATGAAGATCTGCATCCGAGTAAGCGGTACTTCTGGCATCAAGTTGTCGTCCGCGTCGGTGGAGTTTCCTTCGGCGGTGTAGATCGAGGGAGCGTGATGAGAGCTGCTACCGAATCCAGATCCCTTGGAGTTCTCGACCTTCAAAAAGAAGAAGAAGAAGAAACAGGAAAAGAGATTAGAGAGGTCGGTTCGTGCGAGAAAAAAACGAAGGAAGAAAGAGAGGAAACCTTTTCTCTTCGAAGAACGACGAAGTGGGCTTTCTCGGCCTTCTGAAGGTCTGTGATGGCCAATAGAGAGTGTCAACTCCGGAATATCATGCAGGCAATTCTGCAAAAGAGAGAAGGGGAGAACTCACATTTCTCGACGCAGAGATCCCCCGCCGAGTTGGTGGAATTCAAAGCCCTCAACTTTTGAACGAAGTCTTGGGTAACGGCTCCGTTCTCGTCGGTGAAAGCCAGAGCAGCTTTGTTGAGAGGAGACGAGGATCCATGTTCGTCGACGATGGAGCTGATTGACGAACGGGATGAAGCTCGACCTGGGAAAAACGGGGGGGAAAGCGAAGATGAGCAACTCGTCTGAAGTCTAGTGACGCGACCAGGCGATGAAGGCTGAAGAAAGGTGTCGTTTGAGTATATGGACTCACTGTTCATCGTGAAGGGGCGGCTGGGAGCGGTCAAAGCTTTGCCGTCATCACTCGAAGGAGACGTCGGGGAAGAGAAGAACGGATCCTTGGTTGCTCCGGCTTGACGAGCGATTTGCCTGAGCGCAAAGAGAAAGGGCATTGTTAGAGTCCGAGTATCATGGGAGAGGCTCTGTAAAGTACTCACTTGTTGGCCGAAAAGAGGAAGTTGGCGTACGAGCTCGAACGATCTCCCGCCTCTTGCTCGAGGTCTTTGATCCTTGGAGGCTGGCCGAATTCGCTGGGAGTTCTCGGATATCGATCCTCGTCGGACTCGGAGCGAGATACACTAGAGCTATGATGAGAGTCTTGGGAGCCTCCGTAGTCCTGGAACGGGAACGAAACCCAAATGAAAGGGATTAAGTCAAGGCGGAAACGCGACGAAAGGACGAACGACGTCAACTCACACTCTCTCCAAACCTCCTGGGGCTTCGATGAGAATCGCCGTCGAATCGAGCATTGGCATCGAAGGGATCCATGATCTCTGGGGAGCCGCGAGGAGATGCAGACCCTGAAGAGCGAAAGGGAATTAGCTCGATTCGAATCACGTCGACCCCCTTAGTTTTCCTCACCGTCGTCTCCGTAAGCTGCTTGAGGGTGATCCATCGGCGAGCGATTCGACCATTCGGCTCTCTCAATCCTAGTAGCGTCTCCGTAGGATCGACCTGCCAAGGGAGCAGTGGGAGGAACGTAATCCGAGTAGTCGTAGGCATGTGTTCCAGCTCCTTTCCTCGAAGCGCGAATGGCTCGCTTCTGGAAGATTTCGATTCGTCCTCTCCATTCGAGAACAGGGAATCGTTGGACGGCAGATCGAGCTCGGAGAATGGCTCGTTCGTCCTCCGTAGATTTGAGAGCGAGTTTCTTTTGAGAAGCAGAGTTCGGTCAGCTCGCTCGATGCCAGTGTTGCAATAGAGGAAGGATAAAGGAACGGACGATGGTCTTTTGGAGCTGAGAGATCATGTGCGAAGTACTGAGGGACGGAGAGAAGAGAAGAAAGTTAACTCGGGTTCGACGCGTCTCTGCTTGATTTCCGTCGGACTCACCTCGTCGACTCGACCGGGAACCACCACCCAGGCATCAACCCGAGTCCTCCAAGCCTTGCTCCAACTCCAAGAGCTCCCTTCCTTCCGAACTCGACAGCGACCAGTCCAAAGGGCTCGTCTCTCGAAGGAATCAAAGCGAAGTCGGCTCCGCTAAAGAGCGACGGCGGTAGGGAGGTAAACTCGGGCTTCGAGAAAACCTGCTTCGGATACATCTCCATGAGCCGGGCAAGCTTTTCTGCTGCGAACTTCCCGTAGAGATCGATGACGGGTCCGACGGCGATGAGCTGGATCGACTTGTTCTTCTCGAGGAGAGATGGGAAAACGTCGGAGATGATGTCGACTCCTTTTTGCTTACTCTGTGAGGTTGGACGAAAAGAGGTAGAGTCAGATCAAGAAGTTTCGGTCATAAGGGATGGGAACGAACCCATCGACCGACGAAGACGAAGAGCTGAGCCTTGGGGTTCTGTTCGATCCCAGCCCACTCTTGAGCCTGTCTCTTGAGTCCAGGTCGCCTGTGGAGGGATTAAGGAGAAAGGAAAGTCAATTTGACGCCAGAAAGACGAATGAAACGACGAAGGCTACGAACTTGGCTTCGGCAGCTTGATTTGCGACCATGTGCTTGACGTCGACTTGTTGCTGGTCGAGAGCTTCGATATCGTCAGGATCTAGTATATGCGAAGGAATAAAGAGAGGTGAGCGAGGACTTCAAGACGAGAGAGCAGGTGAATCGAATGGGAGGAACGACGAACCCGGGTTGGGAAGGGAATCAATTTGCTTCAAGATCCAAAGAGCAGGGTACCGAGCCCAAGATCGCTTTCCGTACTTGTCCGAGACTCCAGCGACTCCGATGGACTTCTGATGAGCGGCGATGAAGGCTGACGAGAACGAGGTCAGCGAGAGCTCGAAAGAGAGAAGGAAAAAAGAGAAGACTTGAACTTACCAGCACCAGCGTGAAGCAAGTTGAAGGTGTTTCCATACTGAATATACTTCTTGGTAACTTCCGTCGGGAGATTAAAGGCTGCGCAAACCTCGTTGAGCTCGTCGTCGTTCCTGCGACGAGCGGAAAGAGGAGAGAGATCAGTGACCAAGATCGGTTGAAAAAGACGTCGAGCGAACTCACCTCAGAGGCCAGAGACCCTGGAACTCGGCGTTGTGAAGAGAGAGACAGGTAGGGAAGACTTTGGGAAGGAGGTAGAGAGGAGCGAGAGTTCCATGGTAGTCGTTGATGTGGTACTGGGGAGAGGAAGAAGGGGAACAACTCGGTCAGCTTGGATTCCCCTGCTTCGTTTTGAAGAACTCACGATGTCGACTGTGGGGTTCCTTCGGATAGCTTCGGCGATAGCTTGATTCCAGGTCGAGTAGAAGACGGCGGAGGAGAGGTCGTCCATTCGAGCAGGGTCTGGGAGAGGGAAAGTGGAAGAGTGAGCGTCGAGACGGAGGAAGACTTGGTTCGAAACGTATTGAACGGGGACGTACAAGGATCGGACTTGGTTTGAGCTCGGAAGACGGGAGAGTCGAGGATGTAGTAGGTGATGTGCTGGTACTGTTAGAGGAGGGGAAGAAGTCAGTTGGAGCAGGAGAGGGTCGAAAGCGGAGAAATGGACGAAAACGAACGCGGTGGATTTCCAGTTCGATCAGGTATGGCTCTCCAAAGATCACGACCTCGATAGGCTCGGCAGGTTCCCCGGCAGGATATTCGATTCCTCCAACTTTGGGAATGACCCAGACCTGCAAAAGAAAGAAGAGTCAAATCCAGCGAGACGACGCGACGAGGGATTCTCCCAGTCCTACGATAGAAGAAGAGCTCGACTGACCACCTCACAATCCGTCATAGCAGTAGCCATAAGCTTCGACATGACTCCGAGACCTCCAATCTTGACTTTGATGTTCCAATCGAGAATCTCGTACTCGAGAGTGGCTATGAGCATCTTCCTCGTCTTCTTCTGGTCCTCAGGCCATCCGATGATCTTCTGTCCAGATGCTAGACGGCTCTCTTTCTCCTCGTCGACGGAACTCTCCTTTCCGGCCTTGACTCCGTACTTGTTGACCTGAAGAAAGAGGAGAAAGAGGAGCGGAGAGATCAGCGAGCGAGACGCGAAGAAATGGTCGAAATAGAGAGGATGGACGAACCTTGATGGCATAGAACCTCTTCTGGTAGAGCAAGGCGGTGATGATGGCGGTGAGGGGAGGGATGATGAGGAAGAGGAAGAAGAGGACGATGTTGAAGGAAGCGTGACCGCGAGGAATGAGCGTCCACTTTCCGCTCTTGTCGTTGATCTTCAACGTCCAACCCAGCTTGTTGACAGGAGGAGCGGTCATATTGAAGTAGTTGGCAGCTGTGAGAGAAGGAAGGAGGGAGTCCTAGTCAGTTCTACAAAGGCTGGAAGGCGCGTTCGATTCCTTCGTTCGAGGAAAGGAGAACTCGACTCACTGAGAGAATTGGGAGGCAGCCGATCCATCACTCCGTCTCCGTCTGAGTCTCCATAGAAGTAGTCGTCAAACCCAAAGACGTTCATCTGGATGAACGAAGGCCACCGAGCGATGATCTGCGAGTGAGAACGAAAAGGAAAACAAATCAGGTCGCGTTCTCTCCTTCAAAACAAACAGAGAAGACTCACCGGCAGCTCCCAATCGCCATCCGTCCCAGACTGCTTGAAAGCCGAACGAACTCCCTGATCGTAACCGAACTGGTTGAAGTCTCCTCTCGCGAGGATCTTGGGAACTCGTCGTTCTCCTCCGGTGTACGTCGAATCATCTCCATGAACCGTCGGCGCGGCCGATCCAGCGAGCTCGGACCAGTACTGGACTTGGATATGCTGGATATTTGAGAGTCAAGTAAATGGTCAGCAGGTGCTCGAATGAATGCGACGTTGAAGAGAAGAGCAAAACGAACGTGATGTTCCCAAAACTGATCTTCAAAGGTTTCGTCGCCGATGCTCGTCGTCTGCTCGTAATCGGCCCAATCAGACCAGTTGAGACCGTAGGTTCCACTGTAGCGGAATTTCCTGTCAGGGGCGAAGGGTTTCTCGTCGTCAGTTCTCGATTGAGCTTTGTCAACTAGAAGAAAGAGAGAGGAAACGAAGAACCCACTCAGCTCCAGCAGCAGCGTGATTGAGAGTCCACGAGCCAGCAGATCCAGTCAAGAGAGTCTTGCTATAATCGGCTTGGACGGTCCAGACCATGGCGTTATCGAGAGTTCCCTTCCGGACCAAGAGATGCGCGTCGGCCTGTGAAGAGACGAGACGAAAAGCGAAGGTCAACGTCTGCTCTCGCTCGCCTGCTCTTCCTCTTTTCAGATCACACTCACTCCAGTGAAGCCTCCAGTTCGGTAGGTAGACGAGTTTCCAGCGAGGATCTCGTACAACCCGTCGGCAGCGTTCTCGATGGTACGAGTATATCTCCAAGCGGAGGGAGGAACACCAGCGAGTTCCGTCGGTGGGGTCTGGTTCTCGAGCCTAGTGCATATTCCGGTCGCTCCTGCGAAGGTAGGAGGTGTTCCTGGACCGAAGTAGTTGAGTCTGAGGTTGGAGGTGACCGAGGCGCTGAGGAGGAAGAGAAGTCGAGGAAGGAGGGTCGCGTCAGAGGAAGAGAAGGAGAAAGAGCGAAAGAGGAGGCGACGCGAGCTCACCAGTCCATCTCCTGATCGTACTCGAGTCTGTGAAGAATAAGAATATTGATTAGCACTGAGTGCACGATATGCAGGAGGGGAAGAGCTCGTGGGGCACTCACGAAATCTCGAAGGAAGTCTCGTTCGAGGAACCTTCGACGGTCAACAATCGCGCATCATGCCCAGGAGAGAATCCAGTGAGAACGGGAGGACCGAGGAGCCAGATATCCTCTGGGACGTAGGCTCGGAATCCGAAGGGCTCGAGGGTGATCTCGGGGAGACTGAAGAGGAAGAGAGGAGACAAGAGTGTGAGTTCGAGTCGTCGAATCCGATCCCACGAATCTCTGTCTTGCTGAGAGTTGGACGAGAGGGAGGCTCAATCGAACTGGGAGATAGCGTAGAGAAAGTTTTTCCGCACCAAGCTCGAGTCGGCTCCTGTCCGTCCAAGTTGAAGTAGAGGCTCGATTTGACCAGATCCAGCGTCTCGTACGGGTAGAAGAGATTTCTGACGGTAACCGGCCCAGGGTAGGGAGTCTGCAGACAAAAATGAAGGTGAGTATGTGTTGAAAAGCGCAAACGAGCCGAGACGCGTCGAGCAAGAGGGAGAGATCAGGATGAGACGCACCTGGATCCAGTCGGGGTCTGCTCCATCTCCACAGGCGGCAGAGTAGGTCGTCGTCTTGTTCTCGTTGTGCCAGAGAAGCCAAATGCTCTCGGACATCTCGTCGAGGAAGCCGTCCGAGTTGAGCTGAGTCGTGAGAGGACTTCGAGAGTTGGATCGAAGACCGACTAGGATGCGAAGGAAAATGTATGAGCTTGATCTCGCTGTGGAAGAAGCAGAGCTCTCGGTAGCGATAGAAGCTACTCACTTTCGGTCTGAGCGGTACCGGACCCTGGGAACTGAACGAAGTAGGTTTGACTCGAGTGAAGGTTGACCTGGAAGCCGTCGACGAGAGCAGGGTAGGTGGATCGAAGGTTGAAGATTCTCTGGAGATATCGGAAGCCCGGAGCAGTAGGATCGAGGTGGTCGAGAGAGTTCCAAGGATCTTGACATCTGTAGAAGGAAGGGCGGAGAAGGAGGGAAGACTCAGCTGGGCTGTTTGAGAAGGAAGAGAGAAGAACGAAAGCGAAACGGACCCGAAGAGCGATTTCCCAAACTCGAAGTTGTGGTACTGAGTGGAACCGAGCTTGTAGCATCCGTGCCTCTCCCAAGCGGGTGTAGCGGTCATGGCTTGACGTCCGAAGAGCTAGAAAGTAAAACGAGCGAGTCAGCTCGACTTCTCTGCTCCTCCGTTCGCCCACTCGTCTTCGTCAGAAGAAATTACTTACGTAGTTGGAAGCCGAGTTATCGAACATGTACATCCCTTGCTCTTCTCCGTAGTAGATCAGAGGGATTCCAGGGATCTGACGAATGAAAGAAAGAGGGAGTCAGCGAACGAGCTTGTCCTTTCGACTTCTGTGGTCTCCAATGTACCATCATCATTCCGACGTAGTTCCCGAAAGCCTGCTTCTGAGTTCCATTCACCATAGCTGGCCAGCGGAAGACGTCGTGGTTCGTGACTCCCATCTTTGATCAAAGAAAAGGAAGAAGAAAGGTCAGAGTGTGAGTTGCCGTCGAGCTGGGTTCACTTCTTTCTTCTCCCTTCGTACAGCACTCACCCAGTGTCTAGGATCGTATAGGCCTGTCTGGGAGTTGATCATGTCTTCGTTGATGTTGATCTGCCTCCAGGCAGTAGCGAAGTCGATGGAGACGTCGTCTGCGGAATTCGATAGGAAGACGCGTGAGCGAGTCCCAGCGAAACGAAGAGAGGAGCAGTCGAGAAGACGAACCTTCTACGCTGAGATCTCCGTCCATCTGCAAGACTCGAAGGAGAGACCGGTAGAAGCTGAAAGGTGTCCAAAGGCAGGGTAGCGAACAGCTCAGCACGAGGCCAGTCGAAGGAGGAGGAGGGAGAAGGGAACTCACGAGTAATGGAAAGCAGTCGAATCGTAACCTGCAAGACCTTCCTCCCGCATGAACATCCCAGGATTGGAAGGAGTGGCAGCTACCGCTTCCTCGAAGGTTCGGTTGTTCTGGAAAGGAGTTCGACCTCGACCGCTGAGAAAAGAAGAAAAAGGAGAAGAGAAAACAAAGAGTCGGCTCGCGAGCTTGCTCTCTTTCGCTTTGTGTGTTGACCTACATGTAAAGACTCCCGTGGATATCTAAGAGGAGAAGAAGCGGTCAGCTCTGGCAGGCGAGAGAGAAGGAGGGGAGGGCCGGGAGGGAAGGGAGGAGGAGGGAAGGGAGAGGCGGAGGGAGAAGGAGAGAAACTCACCCCCTCCGACGATCTCTCCCGGGATGTAGAAGTTGTTCTTTTCGAACCTCCTGGCGCAAGCTCTGGTCGCGTTGGCCCAATCAGCGACGTAGCCGACGGTGAGCTGGGTCGCTTTGTCGATTCGGATGCCGTCGATGTCGAGAGCCTCGATCATCAAACAGGGGAACTTCATGAGGTCGGCTCCAACGTCGGGTCTCCACTCTCGGAGTCGATCTTGAACGGACGAGAACTTGGCGAGTTGACGTTGCCAGTCGGGACTGAGGGAAAGGAGGAGGGGAGAAGATGAGCTCGCGCTCATCTCTCCAGCTTCAAGCAGACTCACTGGACTCCGAACGCCTCCATGTCTCCATATTGATCGAACTGAGAATCGTAGCAGCCAGGTCCCTGGTCGACGTTGACGATCTGACCACTAAAAAAGGAGAGAGAAGAAGGAAGGAAGAGTCAGCTCGAGCTTCGCAGTCGCTTCCTTCTCGTTCCTCGTGCAAACTCACGCCGTGTCCCAGAACCGAGGAAGAAGGCAGGTCTCGTTTTTTACGTTGTTGAACTTGAAGTCTGGGTACTCGGTGAGGTTCCAAGGACCGTAAGGGGCTCGATTCCACTGAGCGTCGTCTGCCGAAGGGCGAAGAAGGGAAAGATCAGCGACCAATCCTGACGACGAGAGGCCTCGACCAGAGGAGGATGTACATTCTGAAGTTCTGAAGGGAGCACTCGAGTTCAGATGTCTATTGAGAAGAAAGAAGAAGTGACGGTTTGTTCAGGTCGCGCTCGAGCTTCCTGTCGTCGCGTCCCACATTCTGAACGAAAGCTCACCCTTCCATGGCGATGAGATTACCCATAGTGGAAATCGTAGAGTCGACAACGATGTACCTGTATCAAATCAAATGATGTCAGCGAACGGACGTCGGGGAGGGAGGAGGGAGAGACGCTGAACGGAAGGAAGAGAGCTCACATTCCTCGGTTGTGGATGAGTTGGATCGCATCGGCCCAATCTTGAATACTTCCCCAGTGAGGGTCAAAGATGGTGAAGTCGAGAGTAGAGTATGCGTCGGCTTGCCAGGGCATGTTCCTTTTAAGTCGAACGAAGAGCGATGAGCTCTCCGATACGAACGAACAAAACGAGGCTAGTTTGACTCACAGGTAAGGTGTTCCAGATATGTAGATGACCTTCACCCCGAGGAGTTCAAAGTAGTCCAAAGATCGATCTGAAACGAGTCCCTTGATGTCTCCTCCGTGTCGAAGCTGGGTGCTGCAAAGGAGGAACGTCGAGCGAGAGGGAGAGATTAGTCCGGAAGATGCGAAATTCGAAAGGAGCTCGAGTGGAAGATAGAATGGAATACTTACTCGAGAGGAGTATGCTCGAAGGTCGTGTTGAAGTAGTCTGCAGAAGGAGGGACAGATTCAGTCGCTTGTTTTTCTTCTACCCCAGCTCTCAAACACTGACCGTTATTAGCAGCATCAGAATCGGCCCACTTGTCGAGCAGGATAGTGTACGCCGGAAGCGTCCTACAGTTCGATGCAAGAGTAGGTAGCGACTGGTCAGCTCCAGATTCGAGATGGGAACGGGGAGAGGAAGAGAAGACGCACCTCCAGTTCGTCGGCGAAGGCATGTAGGTCTCGTTTGCACTGAACTTGACGGTATAGAACTCTTGAACTGTTGCGGTGGAGTCTAGGAGTGAAGCGAGGGGAAGGGAGAACAAGCTCAGTGTTGGTCAGATCGATGAAGGACGACGTGAACGAGAAGCCTTGGAAGCCGAGCTCGGAGAAGTGGGTTTGAGAGCGTGGATGGATTGAGTCGGAGGATGTATGGATGGGTACCAGTCCATCTCCACTCCACCTTTCAGCGAGGCCTGTCAAGCTTTTCTTCTCGGGAAGAGCTCAGGACGCGCCTTCCTTCGTCACGTCCCGTTGAGCTTCAACGACCGATCCTTTCTCCTTTTCTTCTCCGCCAGGACTCACTGGGATTGGCGTTGAGGTTGTAATCGACCCACAGGTCGTTGTATGGAGCTGCAGTGACCTCTTGGAGTAGTAGGGAGGGTATAAAGGCGAGGAGGAGAGCCAGCGAGGAGGGGAGCCGTCGACTCATCGTTGGCGAAGGGAGGGAGGAAGGGAGGGAGGGAAGCTCAAAGGTCGTTCAAGAGCGCTGAAGGAGAATAATTGGGGGGTTGGCCGGAGGATGGGGAGACTCGTACTGATGCGGTCTTGTGGATAGGATGAGAGGAGAGCGTTGGAGGGGAGATCTGTTGTGGTGACAAGCGAAAAAGGGCGAGGATGGAAAGAAGGGAAACACCAAGCCTCCTTGGTGTTTCTAGATCTCCAACCGTCAAGTCCAGGGTGGGTTCTCCAGTCATCGCGAGGAAGTGATGTTCGAGCTGATATTGGAAACAGGAAGAAAAGAGGGTCGCGAGAAGTCGGAGGAAGAGGAAGGTGAAAGGAAGAGAAGGAGGGGAGGAGGTGGTGGGTGGAGGTCAGCTTTCGACCCTTCCTTCTTTCCAGGAGACCGCAGAGCTTCTACCTGAGCTCACACGATTTAAACGCTCTCGCAGATTCTGGTCACGATTTTTGAGCCCTCTCGTGAGGAAAATAATGTCCCGATATGTTCACCGCAGATCAAAGGCTTCGATCTGAAGGGGGAGAAAGAGAAAGCGACGCGTCTCGTTCGATCTCTTGTTCAAATCAAGCCTGCGTCTACTTTCTGTGATATCAAGTACCCGCTCAGACGAGATTCTACATCCACAAATCCGCTGACGTGATTTGTCTGATCTTAGATAGAAAAATAAAAGAAAAAAGGGCCTTCGCGAGCTCACGTTCGCAACTTGCCTTCACCTCTCCTTCTCTCCATCCACCACCGATGAGCACCCTGGAGAAGTACGTGGATCGTGAGTACTCATCTTCTTCGTTCTCTCTTCACGCTTAGACGTTGAGATCCACATCTGAAGCTGCGAGGGACATGGCAGGTCGGAGGGGAGGAGGAAGGACGTCGAGAGGTTCACCTCGGCGAGATGGTTTCCTCCCTTCGCTTTCTCTCTACTCCCCTCCCTCGCTGCGGACGCTCTCCGTTCCACACAGAGCTGACATAGCTCCGTTACTCCGTTCCTTCCCACCTCAGAACAAGTGCTAGTCCTCCTGCACGATGGTCGTCTAATCTCGGTTCGTTCATCCTCTCCCTCCCTTCTCCTTCCCTTCACCTTCACCTTCACCTCCTCTGCCGACCTCGTCTTCCTCTCTCCAGCCCATCTCCATCGCACCAGCCTTCATCGTATTCACTAGATTACAGTCTTAACCTCTTTCTGTTGTCTTGGTTCCGTTTTCAACAGGGCTCCTTCAAAGGCTACGACCTTCACACCAACATCATCCTCGCGTCAGCCGTGGAACGAGTCTTCTCGACAGACGAACCCGTAGAGATGGTCCCTCTCGGACTGTACATGATCAGGGGAGATAACATGTGAGTTATCGCTCATTTTTTTCCGGGGAGTTTGGAAGCTGGAAAGGGAGGAGAGGTCGAAGGGCATGGGAGGAAGGAGGGAAGGAGAGCTCGACCTCACCTACGAGGAAACGAGCTCCACTTCTTTCCATCCTTCTTCCCTGACAAGGTGCTCTTGAGAGAGATACGAGAGCCCTAGGTCGGGTACTGGAGTCGTCCATCATACTTTCCCACGCTACCTCCTCCATGCCCTTCTCCCACAAGAGCCTTCGACCTCAACCTCAAGCTGACCTCTTCTTTCCTTCCCTTCTCCCTTCCCTTCTTTCTCCTTCCTCCACCAGCGCGCTGATAGCAGAGACAGATCCCAACCTGGAAGCCACTTTCGACTTTGGAGCTGCTCGTGCTGATCCTAGTAAGCTCAAAGTCTCTTCATCTTCTCTCCAGCGGACCCAACCTAACTCACCTTCTTTCCCTTTCTCTCTCTCTCCCTCTCTCCCTCGCTGCTCAGTCGACCCCGTCGCGTTCTAAAGCACCCAACTTTCATCTTTCATCTTCGACCTACGACTACGACAACAAAATGAACGAACGCGACGAAAAGCTCGATTCTCGCTTGAACTCCGCAATAAGGAGGAGGGATCAGGAGCTGAGAAGAGGCAGAAGCAGAGGGAGGAGGAGGAGCGGGAGGGAGATCCGGTACGAGAGGGAGAGGGAAAGAGGGAGGAGGTGGGGATGGATAGAATGTTTCAGTTCCTTCTTGCTGCTCTTGGGTCGGTGGTTCGTAGCGTTAGTTGGGACGGAGAGAGGAAACTGAAGGAGCGAAGAGAGGAGTCGCTCGCTGGTGTCTCCCGACCTCGCTGTATGCGGTGGCTGCTAGAAAGTCCAGCAGATGGCGGTCTAGAAGAAGCTCGAAATGTGTTTGTTGTCAGGGCTCAGGGCACTAAGAAGGGGGAGTTGGAAGCAAGAGCTGGACGCGTCGAAGTCGAGCCAAGAGGAGGGAACGCGAGCGGAGAGTCCTGCTGGTTCAAGGGTCTCCTGCTCGAAAAAATGGGCTCAGGGACCTTGAAGCTAGTCATACCGCTTGACGAACGAGTATATTTTCTGCAGTCTCGTTTTTTTTCCGGTCCAAACACGCCTGAAGAATCCGACTGTTCCCACTTTGGGCGACGCGAAGCTCACCCCTCCTCCTTCTTCACAAACCACCACCCCTCCATCCTCTCCCACCATGGACCCCATCCTCCCCTACACTCCTCTCCTGTCCTCTCTCCTCTCCCCTTCCCCCCCTTCGGACATCCCACACGTCTCCTCCCTCCTCTCGCTTCAAGCCTCGCTCGACTCGCTCCGCACCGCCGCCACTCGTCGTCTGATCCTCCTCCGAACGGCCAAGGAACGCGTCGACGCTCTCCGTCAAAGAGACCTAGCGAGAACTGCGGCTTCGAGTCGGGAGAAGGAGAAGGAGCGAGAGAAGGAGCGGGAGAAGGATCGGCTGAGGAAGGACAAGGAGAGGCAGAGGAGGGAGGTCGAGAGGGACGAGAGGGAGAGGGACAGGAAGGAACACGTTCACGAGCAGAGGTTGGCGGCTGCGCACGGAGGGAAGGGCGCAGCAGCTTCTGGTAGTAGTAGCGCGAGTGCTGGTGGGAAGGGGATGGTAGCAGCAGGAGGGAGTGAGGTCAAAATGGAACAAGGTCAGCTCTCCTTCTCCTTCGTCCTTCCTCCTTCTCCTTCCTCCCTTCTTCAAACTCACCTCCTTCTCCTTCTTCGCTCTCTATAGATTCAACGGATGCATCCCTCCCTAATGCTTCTACGAGTACCCTCCCACCACCCCCAGCGACTCTTCAAACGGGCTCAGATGGAGGAGAATCAGACTCGTCGTCCGTCGCTCTCACCCAGCATCGCAAGTTCGTCCATCCATTCTCCTCTCTCCCTCTCTCTCTTGACCAAGGCTGACTCCTTTCATTTTCTGGTCATCGCAGGAAGAGGAAGAGAAAGCATGGACTCATCACGAGCGACGGGGAGAGTGAGAGGACGGGACGAGCTGGAAGTGAGGAAACTGGTGAGCTCCATCTCCTTTCTCCTTCCTCCTCCTTCGTTCAAGCGCGTCGAGGCGCTGATCACATCTTTGCTTTTCTCTGTTGTTAAAGGCCCTCGAGATCGCTCGGTCAGTGCTGTACCTCCTCCGATCCCAACACCAGGTGGTCCTCCCGTCCGTCCCAAGATCAAGCTCTTTACTTCTTCACGAGTTCGTCTCCTTCTCCTTCCGGCGCGTCTCTCTCCTCTCTCCCTCACTCATACTTCTTGCTCCCGTTTTCTCTTTCACAGCGCTCCCCCTCACCACTCCCCTTCATTCCTCTCCCCTCCGTCCCCTCCAACATCGACTTCAGTCTCGCCACCGGAACGCGCTCTCTCGTTCCTCCTCGTCCTCCCGTCCCAGCTCCTCCCGTCGCAGGACCGATGAACCAGTCCGAGGTCAACGAGGATTTCAGCAACCTTAAGGCGCCGCCGAATCAGGTTCTGTTTGGAACGTTCTGGCAGGGGATCGAGCCGTACGTCAGGCAGATTGGGGAGGAGGATCTGGCGTTTTTGAAGGGCTACAAGGTGAGGTTTTCGACTTTCTTTCTTTCTTTTCTTCTCGTTCGCGAAGCTCACCCATCTCGCCTCCCTTTCTTCGCATTCTCAGGACGAAGAAACGGAACCCTACGTCCTTCCACCTCTCGGAAAACCCTACTACCAAGTCTGGGAAGAAGAAGATCGCCTCCTCGCCCAAGGACTCCCCATCCCCGTCATCTCCTCCATCGGCTCCTCCCGCCCAACCTCTGCGACGCTCAACAAGTCGCTCGACTACCCTCGGATGTCGAGAAAGGAGTTCGAGTTTGACTCGAGGGAGTTGAAGGAGGAGGATCTGGTCGTGGAAGACAAGGGAGCGGGACCGTTGACGGAGAGGGTTGTGAGTGCCTTGCTTGCGGCGAGGGAGGAGGCAGATGCGCCGATTGGGTTTGGGAAGGGTGAGGCGGTTGAGAGGGAGGGGGCCATGGAGGTTGAAGAGGCTGGAGCGGGAGGAGGAGCTGCGACGAGTGGTGGAGGAGAGGGAGGAGGAGAGGATTGGGGAGGACCGATGGATCCTGGAGCTGAGAGGTTGGGAATGGGAGACATGGAAGCTAGGATGAGGAAGGAGTTGCAGGCTGTTGGTCTTCTTGGGGAAGAAGAGGTGAGTTCTTCCGTTCTTCGTTTCGACTCGACTCGACCCGTCGCGTCTCTTTCCTTTCGCTAACCTTTTCGTGCTTCTTTTCTCCCTCGCTCCCGTTCTCCTCACCCACAACCACCCACTCCCCACCCAATCCACTCCACTCCTCTCCTCTCCACTCTTCCTTCTCCTCTCCTCTCCACTCTTCCTTCTCCTCTCCTCTCCTCTCCTCTCCTCTCACTTCCCACCTCCTCAGGTCGACTGGTCCCAACGCGCCGACGACGAAATCTCCACCTCCCTCCGTCAAACCCAACGTCTGCTAGCAACCCAAACCACCCTCAACGCCTCTCGCCGTTCCATCCTCCTATCCATAGCCCAAGACCGTCTCGCCTACGCCGAATACCTCCAATGCCTCGAAGGTCTCGACCGCATCATCGACTCTGGTTGGCACAAACGTCAACGTCTCCTTCAACGACAACAGAAACGGAAAGAGCAACACAAGCCTGGTGGAGGAGGAGGTGGTGGTGGGTCTTCGATCTTGGGTGCGAGGGAGAGGGAGAAGGAGGAGAGGGAGAGGGAGCAGAATCGGAAGATTGGAGAGGCGTTGAAGGTGGCGATCGGGAGGAGGAAGAAGTTTGTGGAGTTTGTAGGGGGGGTGTTTAAGAGGGCGGAGGTGGAGGAGGTGCAAGGGAGGTTTTGGGGGTTGCCGGGGGAGAGCGTTTATAAGGGTCTGGGAGGAGATGGAAGGGAGGGTGGGGAGGAGGGGAAGGGAGAGGGAGAAGCGAGTGGGAGTGGGAGTGGGACGGTTGGTGAGCAGGTGGAAGGTCCAGTGGAGGAGGTGGGAGGGTTGGGGGACGAGGAGGGGAAGGGAGGCGCGGAGATGATGGAGGGGGTAGTGGTCGAGTGAGACGAGGGGTCTCGACGCGTCTTTCTTCGTCTCGGTTTCGTAGCTGTCGTTTTACGTCCCTTCCTTTCTTTCTTTCTTTCTTTCTTTTTAACGTAACGATCTTGAACGGTTCCTTTTTGGATACACGAGCTCCTCTCCTCGAGCTGCTCGATGGGAGAGAGTCAAGCGAGACTCTGCGCTCGACGCGTCGTCTTTCTCGGCGGTCCATAGCAGCTCAGGAGGATCCTTCCTCCTCTCCCCTCCCATGGATATCTTTCTCGTGCAGCGGACGCCCTGAGCGTCCTGCTTTTCAGCGGTCTCCCTCCCTCGGCTCGGCTGCGGGAAACCTCAACCGATATCCACCGGTGGAGAACTGCAGACCCGAGATCGTTCCCTTTTCTTTGCCCTCCCCCGCCAACCATCACCCAACGACCAGCATGATTCGCACTACTGCTCCTTTCTCGACCTCTCGCTTTTTCCCTCAGCCCACTCTCATCCTGCGAGGAGTTCGCCGGCATGCTTCTGCAGCCGCCGCTCAAAGTGAGCTCGACTCTCCTCCCGCGAATCTCGTCGAGCTCAACCCTCCCACTTCCTGATCTTCCTTGGTTTCGACAGCTTCCAAGCCAGCAGAAGAAGAAGGAGGATCCATCATGGACGCTTTCGCTTCCACCTCTACTGGAGCTGCAGTCCTTCCCCAGCGATTCTCTGATCTCAAGAAGGAGGTGAGCTCGACGTCCGACCTTGTTCTCTTCTGCCGCAACTGACCCACTTGCGTTTCTCCTTCCTTGTGAACCAGATCTGGCACCCTTCCTTGGAAACGAGATGGAAGGAAGTCCTCGCTGAGCTGGAGGTCGAGACAAAGAGGATCGTGAGAGAGAGAGAGAGTGGGAAGGAGGTGAGTTCAATCGAAAGCCTCTTTGCGACGTGCCTTTCTGACCGCTTTTTTCTTCCTTCTGTTGTCCCTCCTTTCTACCAGATGGTCCCTCGACTTCCGTTTTCTCAGATCAAGGCTGGGAAGATCGATCCTGGGCTCAAAGAGAGGATCTTCAAGACCGGGAGTGTGATTATCGAGGGAGCTGTTTCGGAGGAGGTTCGTTTCGCTAGGACTCGGATGGAGGACGACCTTGGGCAGCAGATGATGGTAGAGCTGGTCTCTTTCACTGCTGACAAAGTTCTCGATCTTCTGAATGTCTACAGGAGGCTCTGAAGTGGAAAGCAGATATCTTGGAGTACGCGAGGATTAACAAAGAGCATGTTCGAGGTTCGCGTTTTTCTCTCACTCTCTTTCTTCTTCCGCGATCTCGATATATAGAAGCTGACTTGTATCTCTTCTCTCATACCCTCCCTAGGTTTCCCCGCCGAAGATATCCAGGTCTTCGAGTTCTACAACACCAAATCTCAAACCTCAGCTCGCACCTCACCCAACATCGTCTCCACTCAACGCTGGCTCCTCGACTTCCTCCCAACCTCCAACAAATCTAACGCGAAGGTCTCTCTTCGAACCGTCATCTCGTACTACGACAGGCTCCGAATCAGGACTCCTGGGGACGCGAAGTTCGCGCTGGGACCTCATATCGATGGAGGAAGTTTGGAGAGATGGGAGAACCCTGGTGAGTCAATCTTTCCCTTCGCTCGAGACACCTTCGATGAACAGGTTTAGAAGATGGTGAGAACAGACGTCGATCTAGACTCTTCGTTTCTTGCTCGATTTTGAAGTCAAACTGATCGCGTCGACCGTTTCCTTTTTGGCTTTTCCAGCCTATCGCTCCTGCTTCGCCGACATCCTCTCCTCCGACTCTAAAGGCTGGAGAGAGCACAACCCTTACGATATCACACCTCGAATCAATGCCAATATGGACATGTACAAGGTTGGGAAGGGAGCTTGTGGAGTTTTACGGCCATGGCAGGTTCGTCGTCTGGCTTTTGAACACTTTCTTCCTTCTTCGGCCATCAAGCGTATCTCTCATCCCTTTCCATTGCTCTTTCTTAGGGCTGGACTTCTCTCTCGAAGACTGGACCTGGCGAGGGGACTCTCCAAGTCTTTCCCAACGTCAGACTCGCCAACGCCTACGTGATGCTTCGACCTTTCTTCTCTCCCAAACCCGATGCTGGAGGTAGCCTGAGGGCTGAGGATTGGACGGTGGATCTCGAGAGTACTTCCTTCCCTGGAAGTGCACCTGGACTGGGTGAGTCGTCTTCCCCTTTCGTTCCTTTCGCTGAGCCACTCGACGCGTCTGACTCCTTCTTCTTCTCCTTTTTCGTTGATTGGTTGCTTCAGGTCTCGAGCTCACCGACGCTTCACATCCTCATCTTAAGCTAGATGAGACGATGACTTCGATGCCCTCCGTCAAGCCAGGAGATCAGGTTCGTTCGCTCGTTCTTTTGCTTTTGGAACCGAGACGCGTCGAGGCCGGAAGTTCAGCTCTGATCTTCCCACTCTGACTTTCAATCTTTCTTTCCTGTCCTTCCCCCTCTCTCCTCGTTTTTTCTTCGCTGTCCTTATATCTCTCTCTCTGAGATCAGGTCTACTGGTTCTCCGACGTCGTCCATGCCGTCGAGAAGACCCACAACGGCACGGGAGACTCGAGCGTTCTTTACATCCCCGCCATCCCTTTGACCGAGCAGAAGTGGGTAGTACTTCCATCACACTCCCTCCAAAGCACTTCCTCTCCCTTCCGTGACCTCTCTCAACCCTCCACTCTACATTCTGACTCCCAGCCCTTTTCTCTCCCATTCTTCGCTCGTCTCTTCCTTGATTTTCTCTCTTCCAGCGCCAACCACCTCCGAAGACAAGCCAAAAACTTCGCCGCCGGTCTTCCCTCTCCAGATTTCCCTCAAGGACAGGGCGAGTCCCTCAACGTCGGTCGATCCACACCAGCGAGCGTCGTTTCCCTCGACGCGAGGAGAGTGCTCGGGTTGGAGAAGTTCGAGATCCCTGTGGATGCTGAGAAGGGAGAGAGAGAGGTGCTCGAGTCGTGGAATGCAAAGTTCCAGAAAGTTTGAAGGGGATTTCTACTTCGTTTTTTTTTTTCTGCTCTGGTAGGGACGGCGGATGTGATGGTTCATCGAACATCTGAACGATCTCGACGACGTCCCGGTTTTCGCTGCTTGGAAGAAGTGCTGTAGAGAACTATGTCAGAGATATCTGAGGTCCATCTCGGTGTGAAATGAAATACAACGAGTGCAAGAGCAGCAGCAGAAGAGCCGGTGCCATCCTTGGTTTCAGAATGCTTGACGAAAGAGAACGAAAGACGAGACTCGGGTTGAATCGCGTCGCATCTTTTCTCCAGAATTGTGTTCAGTTCGACAGAAACGCTACTACTGAGGCTCGACCACAGACAGCGTTATGTAGGAGGTGTTCAAATTCTCCATGACCGTCATCTTTGGACAATACTCTGGAGTCCGAGAGAGCGAGGGCTCCTCAGCTTGGCCTGGACGCGTCGCGGAATCCATTCTTCCACTCTCCCTCGCTCGCAGATTTTCCCTCGCTCATCTGAAAGATCTCATCAGTACACATTGAAGCTGCAAGCACGTGTGACTTCCAGGAATGTCTTCCTGCAGGGAACCTACTTCCTTTCGAGTGGATGATCGTTTGTTTTGATCGAACCTTTTCTCCGAACGCGTCGAGCTCGACACAGGACAGGAGGAAGAGACCGGACTCTTAAGAAGCAGGGGGTTGACGCAAAGCATGTGCATACATACTCGCGAGATGAGCTCTCTCTCAGGGATGAAAAATTGAAGAGAAGAAGGGGGAGAAGAGGAGCAGGGGTTCAACATCGAAAACGTTCTTCTCTTGTTTGTTTGTTTCAGAGGAAGAGAAGGAAGGTCGATTTTTCTGAGTTGAGAGAAAGTTTTCGCTCTCTCGAGTGCCTGGAAGATGGAGCTCATCTCGGAAGGTTCGTCTCCTCTGGAAGTATAGAAACAGGGATTTGGAGGGTGGGAAGAGCCTTGACATGTGCTTCCCTCCCCCCTTTGCCCCAAGCTTTCAAGCTGCCTTCTGCTTGCATTCCTTCCTGTCCGCAAACCACCACCCCCTTCCTCCCTTGCTCCCTCCTTTTCTCTCTCTCTTCTCTAGCATGTCCGCCCCTACTACGAACGGCTCTCCTCCTCCCAACGGCGTCCCTACCTTGACGAGTGTAGGAAGAGTGGTGAGTTGCTCAACCTTCTCTCTCTCTCCCCAATCCTTCCTTTCCTTCTCCTCGCCCGCCTCCCACCCGCCCGCCAACCCTTCGCCCTCGCTCCACTCTCTCCCTCCTTCCTCCTCCCCTCGTGCATACATCTGACTCCCTCCTCCTCTTATCTCTTCTCCTATGCTCCCTCTCTCTCGCTCTCTCTCTCTGCTCTCTCAATTGAACTCTGGCCGCCGCCTGCCTCTCTTATCTCCGCTCCTTCTCTCCCTCCCATCTCATCCATCCATCCGTCCCTCCCTTTGCCTCAAACTCCGACCCACCTCCGGTTCTTCTATCCTCTCAACTTCAGGCCAACATCCCCGTCGTCGTGAGTACTAGCTTCCTCTCTCGTTCGTTCTTCTCAGGAAAGGATGGAGCAGTGATGATGAGCTCTGGGGGCGAGAACCGGTGGCGTCGGTACCTCCCTCCTCCTCTTCTAGAGCCTTCTTCCCCTCTCCCTGCAGAGGGAAAGTTGGTTTTCTCGCTGACTCAAGAGGAAGAGGAGAGGATACTCTTCTCCCCTATCTCTCTCTCGGAGCTGAAGAAAAAAAGGCTCGACGGGAAGGAAGGAGCATGTCGCGCCATAGCTGACCTCCGTGTTTCCTTTCCTTCTTTCGTTCTCCCAGAACGACTCCATCAACCAGCTTCACGCTATCGCCAACTCCACAAACATCACCACCAAGGCCTACAACCTCGCCGAAGGTCTCGTCAAGACCGGATACTCGTTGGCGGAGCCCGTCTTGGGGTGAGGCTTTTCCTCTCTTCTCCCACGCTCTCTATCCTCCCTTTCGATTTGAGCCTGCTCCGCTCGTCATCACGCAGAGATATGAGACTGATTCTCTTCGTCGCTTCTTTTTCCTGCTTCTCCAGATACGGACGACCTGTGATTGAGGGAGTCGACGGATACGCCAACAAAGGGTCCGTTCCCTTCCTCTCCTCCTCCATAAGACTCGCTTCTCTTCAAAAGACTGACCCTTCTCTTTCTTCCATTTTTCTGCTGACAGGCTCGACTACGCCGAGAAAACCTTCCCTTACCCTTTCCAGACCAAGACCGATCAGATCGTCGTGCGTATCTCTTTCTCTCTTCCTTTTCCATCCTCCTTGCAGGTACTCATCTCGCTAACTCCGCTCTTCCTCCTCCCCTCTTCACAGGCCGACGCTAAGAAGCCAGCGGATCAGGTTTACGGTATCGCCAAGGGTGTCTACGACAACGTTAGTTTTGCCCTTCGAGTCTATCGTGAGCCGTCGCGTTCCTCTCTCCCCTCGCGGATGCTGATCCTCCTCTTCGAACGACGGTTTCTGATCGATTTCACAGCGTATTGCTCCTCTTCAAGGCAACGCTGTCGTGTTAGTAAACTCTGTCCTCCTCTTGCCTTCTTTCAAGCTCTCAGCGCGATGGTGGGCGAAAGCGACGAAGTTGCCAGGCCGCTGACCTGACTGCTCCCTTTATCCTCTCTGAACCACTCCAGCCAGAAGGCCGTGGACTCCATCTACAGCCTCAAGTAAGTAGCTATTCAGATCCATCTCTCCTCTTGAAAGCTCGAAGCTCACCTTCTCTCGTTTCCTCTTCCTCACCTTCAGCCAACAGATCTCAGCGACTTACTCCGGAGGAGTCCAAAAAGTCTACGACGTCACCGGCGACGCTCAGGCCAAGCTTCACGCTCTCTCTCACGCTCTCTTCGACGAGCTCGCTAAGCTCCAGGTTCGTTTGCGTCTCCTCTTACTTCTCTCGCACTCCTCTTCGACTCTCGCTGACGCGTCGCCTTCGACTTTCGCTCCGCGAGCAGAAGGACGGATCCACTCTTCCCGCCGCCGCTAAGGAGAACCTCAGCAAAGCCTACAACGATCTTACCGCTGTCCTTACCAACAAGGAGAAGCCTGCTCTCGAGAAAACCAAGGAGCTCGTCGTTTACATTCAGGTAATTCGTTTCGTCGACTTCGCGTTTCGTCCTTTTCTTGAAGCTGATCATGTTCTTTTCCTTCTTCCTTCGCAGTCCACTCTCCAGCCCATCCTCGACGGAGCTCTCCGAATCCTCTACACTACCAAGGAGAAGGCCGAGGAAGGAGCCGACGTCGCAAAGGAGAAGGCTGACAAAGTCAGTTCGAGTCCTTCTTCTCCGACTCTCGCTTTCTTCCACCGGATTACTGATCTGCTTTTGTCTCGTCTACTCGTTTCACCCAGGGAAAGGACGCTGTCAACGGAGTCATCGACCAGTAGTTTCCGTTCTTCTCTCTCTTCCTCTTGGTTCCTTTCTCTCGATCCGATCCGCGTCGCGTCTTTCCCTCCTCCCTCGCGCTTTGTACATAGCTTAGCCTCGCTCTCATTCCAGCCACCACCAAGTCTGACCACACACGACTCTCTTCCACCCTTTTTTCCTTGATGCCATTCTCTGATCGACCCTACATGCGTACTTTCTTTTTCTCTCCTCCGTTCGGTCTTCCTTTTTTCACGCCTCTTTCTCTTCGTCTTGCGCTTGTTCGAGTCGATAATTCCTACTTTCGCAGCTCATAATATACTGTTTAAACCCCTTTTCGCCTTTTCGCGGAGTGTGAGTGTTGAAAATCGAGAGAGAGAGAGGGGAGACGGAGGGAGGGAGGGAGGAAAGAAAGAACGAAGGGGAGAGTCGGGCAGGAGAGGAAATTGCTTTTCTCTCGGCAAAGTTTCGAATGTCATCCGAAAGCTGCGACAGAGCTTTTCCCCTCTTGAAGACCTACTTTCGACGAAGAGGGCAGAGAGACGGGAGGGTTGATCGATTCGAAGGGCGAGGACTTGGAGTCGAGCTCACGATTTTCAGATCCCTTCCCGTCCTCCCCTCCTCCCTTCTCCCTCAGCCACTTCCTTCTCTTCCTCGGACTCGCACATATCTTGGAGAGCCCTTTGTCTCCCAAACATCCCTTTCCCTTTGGCAGCTCGACGGCGTATTACCTACAGCGGAGCTCGACGATGCTGCTCTCTTCCATTCGAGCTTCCTCCTCGTCAGCCTTGGGACCCTCCTCCTCCTCCCCCTCCTCCCCTTCAAGATCTCAACTTCCTAGGACCCTCGTTGCTCACCTCATCGCATCTTCATACTCTCCTCCCTACTCGCCCTCACGCTCGTATACGTCTTCAACATCAATCTCGAACGGTGAGCTTCACTCTCGCTTCTTTTTGAGCTCTCTCCTTCCTTCGAAGCTCAAGCTCACCAACCCCCCTTCCTTCCGTCCCTTTCTTCTTCTTTCCCTCCCGCCTGGCCTGGCCCCTCCCCTCGCCGGTATAGAATCGATACGAGGACCTCTGCAGACTCGACGACCGGTCTTTCAGCTCGGTCAAGCTCAGATTGGAGGAGTTACGACAGGTAGAACGGGCTCGAGTGAGTTTTCGACTTCAGCCCTTCGCTCGAACACTCTTCGTCTTCCCTTTCTTCGAGCCCTCGAGCTTCGTCGCCGAAAGGGAGGCTGAACAGGGTCTCATCTTGATGCTGTCTCATACGCAGGTTTAACAGCTCCGGCTTCGTCGTCTTGGAGTAGCACGAGTCGGACAGGTCGGGTCGAGGTGTGGAGTTCGCGTCGACAGGTTCGTTTCATTCTCTTCGTCCTTCGTTCATACGTCAATTTTCCAGCCTCAGCCCATCGAAATAAGCTCAGAACTTATCACACCCCCTTCACGTCGCTAAATCCTACCCCTCCTCCTCCTCCTCCAGTTTTCCCATTCACTATCCCAATCCCTTCGCTCCTCCCTCCCCTCACTTTCCCCCCATCCACCGCCGTCCTCGCCACCATCCTACGAGGAAGATGAAGACCCCAACGACCCCCTCAACATGCCCTTCCACTCCTACGAACCCATCATCCCAGGTTTCAAACCGTCCTCTAGCGATCCAACCACCTCCGACCTCGTTCCTCCCTCCTCCTCTTCTTCATCCTTCCCCGACCTCACTCCCACGCCCTTCACTCCTCCAGAACCCGAACCTCCTCACCCCGTTCCAAAAAGAGCCTACACTCCCGGAGAAGCCGCCAAATCCCTATCGGAACTCAAACTTCGTCTCGACCGTCTCGTGGCGGCCAGCGAGGGAGACCTCGACGTCGCGGAGAACGCGTTGGAACGACTTGCTTCGGAGCTGGGGAGGGAGAAGGACAAGGCTGTGAATGAAACGGCTAGCGGGAAGAGAAAACCTTCCTTTGCACCGGATGCGGCGCTGGGAGCGAAGGAGGTGCAGGAGTTGATGGATGGGTGGGAGTTGGAGTTGGAGAGGGCGATCGTGTTGGCTATGCATCCGAAGAGCAAGAGGTTCTCTCCCACTAGTGAGTCTTTTCCCGTCTCATCTTCTATTTTCTTTCCTTCCTTCGAGATCGCTGCCGCCGTGTGGAGGATTTTGTGAACGCTCAAAGGGACGGAGGCTGATCGTCGCGTCTTCTACTCTTTCCCTTCTGCTTTCCTCTTCTTTTGCTTCGCCCTCTTCCCATCCTCTCTTTTCCCTCTGTATCGCAGCTCGAGAATTCCTCACCAAAACCATCCACGGCATCTTCATCCTCTCTCCCGCTCGAGTCGCGTCCCTCGTCACTCGAACGACTATCGCTCTCCTCCTCGAACGAACCTCCGCTCTCGCCGCCCAAAGCTATTCGATCGTCGAAAATCCTTCCGAATTCGAAGTCGACCCGGGCAACAAGCACGCCATCACTCTCGGACAGGCTCTCAAGGAGAACAAGGTCGACGACGCCGTGGTCCAGAACGCCATCGACTCGGTGTTCGAGCTCAAAGTCGTCGCGGCCGCCGAAGCCTACTCGGACCAGCTCGAGATGGAGTACTTCTATGCCCAGGGAGCGTTGAAGTTCGAGCAAGACGCGGGAGTCAGGTTGAGCAGGTTTTCGGTCGCGAAGATCACCAAAGCCGGGGACGAGGTGATGAAGGAGAGGGAGGAGGTGGAGAGGAACGTGGCGGTCAAGGAGGAGGTGCTGCCGATGGGAAGAAGCCGCGAAGACTCTGTCATCCTGGGGACAGAGTTGATTACGCTGGTGTTGGATGTGTGGAGTTTGAGATCGTACGTCCACCTCGTCTCTTCTCTTCCTTTCGTTTCTCCCTCCTTCTCTCTTTTCCTTCACACCCTTCTCCTGCTTCTTCTTGCTTGAAGGAAGAAACCCCAAAAAACTGACACCTTCCTGCCATCTTCATGTATTCGAACAGGATGGGAAGCGAGGAGAGACCGTTCAATCACCAGCTCGAACTGACTTCGAACGAACACGCGTACAAGATCCTCCGTCCGAATCTGGAACTCGTCAAGCTTCTGGTTCGAGCCGCTCCGGATGCGAGGTTCATGGCTAGGGATCTCCCGATGATCGCTCCTCCGAGATTATGGCCGACGAAGTCGAACGGGTTGGATAGGAGTTTGATTGGAGGGTATCACATCAGGAAGAGTGCGTTTCGTTCCTTTTCGTTTCTCGTCTCGTCTTCTCTTTCACTCGTCCGTTCCCCCTTCGTTTTGTTTCGCTTGCTAACGCCTTCTTTCTCCCTTCCTTCTTCTCCTTTTCTCCGTACCTCTGCTTCCCATCTCGTTCTTCCCTCTTCGACAGCCACGATCGTCAAGAAGATGAATCGAGCGGATCGAAAGCAACTCCTCCGCGACGCGATGCAGGCTGGAGACATGGACGAGGTTCTCGAAGCCGTCAACATCATCTCGAGCAACAAATGGAACGTCCGATCTCCCGTTCTCGACGTCATCCTCCAAGCCATCAGCCCGGAGAAGTTCATCGACGACGTCGGCTCGACGAAGAAGGATCAGTTCACCGCCATTCGGAACCTCGTCAAGACGACTCATCTTCTACCACTCAACATCGCTCGAGCTGTGAGTCTTTATATTCACCAGGGCTAGAAAGCCTCGTCTTCGTGAATTCTTGTTAATTCCGATCAAACTTAACCTCTCTTCTCTCGTTTCGCTTCGTCTTGTTCTCAGTTCGAAGGCCACGACTTCTACCTCCCCCACAACCTCGACTACCGTGGACGAATCTACTCCCTCTCTCCTTACCTTCATCCCTGTGGAGACGACTTCTCACGAGGTCTTCTCACCTTCGGAGACAAGAAGAAGCTCGGGCAGGACGGTCTCTGGTGGTTGAAGGTTCATCTCTCTGGAGTCTACGGAGAGGATAAGAAGTCGTTCGAGGATCGAGTCGCCTGGGTGGATGCTAGGATGGACGACGTGCTAGCTTCGGCGAAGGATCCTATAGTGAGTTCGCTCGACGAACAAAGCTCCGTCGGATTTCTCTTTCGTAAACTGACCGACGCGTCTTTCTTTCCCTCTGCTTCTTTGTTCGCCCTTCTTTCCAGCATCACGACTGGTGGATCCACGGAGACAAGGCCTTCCAGACTCTCGCTGCTTGCTTCGAGATCGCCGACGCCTACCACTCTCCCAACCACGAGGAGTTCGAGTCGTCCCTACCCGTTCACATGGATGGAACGTGCAACGGACTTCAATACTACGCTGCTCTCGGACGAGACGTCAAGGGAGGGAAGTCGGTCAACCTGGTGCCTAGCGACGTTCCTCAGGATGTTTACGGAGAGGTGTTGGAGATCGTGAAGGCCACGGTCGGAGAGAATAAGGGCGACAAGTGGGAGCTCTTGAGAGCGAACAAGTGGTTGTTGGCGAGGAAGACGGTGAAGACGACGGTTCGTTCTCTCTTTTCCACTTCCTTTCTTTCAGCTTCGGGAAAAGGAGCTGATCATAAGTCTCTCTCTTTCCTCCACATTCAGGTCATGACTTCTGTCTACGGTCAGTCGAGTGATGCGAAGGGAGTCGAGGCAGAAAGAGAACGACGCGACTGACTGGCTCGCTCGTCTCTCTTCCCACCGTTCTTTCTGTAGGAGTGACCCCCAAGGGAGCTCAACTCCAAGTCCAGACTGCTCTCGAGGACCTCATCAAGGCCGAGAAGGAAAAGGGCGGCAACGTTGCCGAGCTCGAGGCGACTCAAGTTATCAACACCCTTTCCAAAGACCTCGCAGACCTCATCCTCTCGTCCATCAACAAGCTCTTCCCCGTCGCCACCTCGATTCAAGAATGGCTGGGAACGTGCCTCTGGCTCGTCGTTCACGCAGGACCAACGGGGCCGGGGGGATACAGCATGCAGTGGACTTCTCCATTGGGATTGCCTATCGTTCAGGGTTATCGAGAGCAGAAATCGAAAGCTGTGAGTATCCATCCACCTTCAGCCCTATCTTCCTCCTTTCCTCCCACTTCCCCTTGATTTTCTCCGTGCGCCGAGCGGGAACTGATCCTCTCTTCACGTCCACGCTTCATTACGTTCTTCTTTCCTTCAGGTCATTACTAGGCTTCAATCGGTCACCATTATCGACGAAGATTCCAGAGGAAAGGTGTTGACCCCGAAGGAGAAGAACGGTTTCGCTCCCAACTTCATTCACAGTCTCGACGCGACTCATCTCTTCATGACTGCCAAAGCTTGTCATGTCAGTTCTCTCCCCCTCCCTTCGCTCTTCTTCCCTCTTGACTCCGATCTAATCTCACTCTTTTCTGTTCATCTTCTCGTCGTCTAGGCTCAAGGAGTCACCTTCGGATCCGTTCACGACTCGTTCTGGACTCACGCCGCGACAGTTCCTGTCCTGAATGCGACGCTGAGGGACGAGTTCGTTCGTCTGCACTCTTCGGATCCTCCCCTTCTCGAACGTCTTCGAAATCAAGTCAGTCTATCCCTTTCCAGATCGTCCTCTTCGTCTGTATTCTCAAGGAATGCTGATCTTGGAATCGTTTTCCTTTCCTCCTTCCCTCCTTCGACCTCAGCTCCTCGACCGATTTGGCGACGAGCACATCGGACCCGAGCACGTCTCGACCGCTCGTTCGGCTTGGAAGAAAAAGTTGGAAGATAGAAAGGCCGCAGGCGTGGAGGACGATCACTCGACACCCTGGCCAAGGTTCGTCTTCTCCTTTTCTTCAGCCGCGTCGCGTCTCTTTTTCGTCGCCCTCTCCCTCCTCCGACACGCGCTCATCCCCATCCGTGGCGTTTTTTTGTACCTCCGCCTCGTAGATGGGCCCAAGAAAAAAACCCGGCGATGGAAGGAGAAATCTCTGCGGCCCGGATCCAACTCAAGCACGTCCTCCCTCCGGTTCCCTCCACTGGACTGCTGGACATCGAGGACGTCAAGAAGTCGCTGTACTTCTTCAAGTAGACTCGCAACCCAGAACTCCCATCACCTTCTTCTTCTCCTTATCTTTCTCTACCTAGGTCGTCTCAGTTCGTCTCGTTTTGCCTTTTCTTCGCCTCCTCTCTCTCCTTCGCTTTCGCTCTTGCTGTTCGTTCTGCTTCTCTTCGCACACCCCTCGTTTCTTTGTACACCAGCCCCAGTCATTGCTTGATTTTTAACCCATCTATAAGATACCATACAAAAGAACAGTTGAGCGTACAAGAACTAGAGAGGAGAGAAGAGACCCAGCTCTGCGTTTTGGGATGGACGGTTTCGGAAAGTGGAGAGGAGACAGAACTCGAGACGATGAACGAAAGAGATCCTGACGGGGATATCGAGGAGGAGTTCGAGTTTAAGCACCGTAGAGTCGGCTGGTGATCATCTTGGGGTCCAGTCCCTTCCAGCAGATCTCGTGGACGGCTGTGAGGAAAAGAGAGAAGGAGAGGTCAGTTCGGGTCGAAGGAGGAAGAGCGATCCGAGAAGCGAAAGAGGCTCACTTTGGAAGAGAGGGTAACTGTTGGAGAGAACATCGGCGAGGAAGAGAGAAGGAGGTCAGCGTTGCGGTCTCGACAAAGGCTTCAGGAAGAAACGGAAAAACGACTCACGCCTCGACTCTGTTCCTCGACTTGAGGAAGACGTGGATCTCTCGGGCGGTGTAGATTCCTTGAAGCTCTGAATACCAAAATGAAAAAGAGGAGACGGATCAGCGATGAAGGGAGAGGAAGAGGAAGCGAGGGAAAGGAGAGGAAAGGGAAGACGGGTCGACACCACCCAAGCTCACTCTGTCCCTTCAATAACTCCTTCTCGATCACATCGAACGACTTTCCGGTCCTGACGTAGGCTTCCGAGCACATTCTGTTCCTTCCTCCGAGACATGTGGTGACGATGTCGGCGAATCCGGCACTCTCCTGGAGGAAGGTGTTTTCCTGGCGACGGAGAAAGAGGAACGAAGGAGGGCTCGAAGTCAGGGTCGGGGTTGGGTCGAAGGAAGGAAGAGAGAACGAACCTTGACTCCCGGGAAGAACTCAAAGCAGAACTGCTTGATCTCCAGGAGACCGATTCGCATGATAGCGGCTGATGAGAAAGGAACGAGAAGAGGGAGAGTGTGAGCTGAGCTCAACGAAAACTCGAGCAGTTCGGATGCGACTTCGAAGACTCACCCTTGGAGTTGTTTCCCCACTCCAGTCCATCGATGAATCCAGCAGCGACAGCGACGATGTCTAGAATGAGGGGAACCTTGTGGTCAGCTTCGACGCGTCGAACAAGAGGACGAAGAAAAGAGGAAGCTCACTCTTCAAAGCACCACACAGCGAGACTCCAGCAACATCATCGACGAGCTGAACCCTAAAGTGCTTGGTCTGGAACAGCTTCTGCCACATCTCTCCCTCCTTGAAGTGTCGGTAACCGACGGTCGTCTCGCTGAATCGTCCTTGGGCGACTGGAGGAGGAAACGAACGTCAAAAGAAGCTCAGCTCGAGCTCATCCTCCACTCGAATGAATGAGAACGAGACAGAGAACTATTGAACATACCTTCAGATGCGATGTTGGCTCCCCTGAAAGGAGAAAAGCGAAAGCGAGGTCAGGACAGCGAAGACAGACGAGAGAAAGCCGAGGTGGTACACGAACGAAAGAGCTGAGCAGGAAGTTCCGAGAGCGGTCTCGATGACATCCGCGAAGATGCTGATGACTCCTGCTTCGACGTCAACTCCCTACAGAGGAAAACAGAACAGAAGCAAAAGGTCAGCGACGGCGACGCGGGCTGAGATCAGCGGATGGAGAGGGAAGAAGCAGTCGAGGAATGAACCTTGATGCACGAGATTGCCACGGCTCCCTCAGCGATGTGACCCTTGATCTGGTCGAGAACGGTGTTCAAGAACTGTGGAGATGAAGCAGAGAGGTGCAAGAAGGTGAGCTTGAGCAAAGAGGCGACGAAAGGGCCGAGTCGCGGAAAAGGGAGATCACTCGAAACGAACCTGATGAGGAACGACGAAGACGAGTGCTGTGGCTCCTTCCACAGCCTTGATCAGATCGGGCTCAGCTCGAACTGTGAGAGGAAGCTCGATTCCAGGGCTGAGGAAGAGATCGAAGGAAGGAGGCGAGGAAAGAGAGGCAAAGAGTTGTTAGAGTTCTGGGAAAGGCGCGCCCCTCCCTCGAAGAGCTCGGAAGGGACTCTCTGCTCCTCCTTCAATTTTTGAGGGTGAGGATGAGATCAAAACGTACAGGTACTTCTTGTTGATGTGCTGCGTATTGATGATCTCGGTGAGGTTTTGTCCGTGGTACTGGAGGAGGGAGGGAGGAAGAAGAGACGAGAGTGAGCTTCAGGGAGAAGGAAAGGCTCGACGAGACTGACCTGCTCCTCCCTCGTCCACATGACAACCTCAGGATCGAACAGAGTATCGTGTCGTTCGACGTTGACACCGGCGAGTCGAGCTACAGCGGATCCCCTGAGGAGAAAGAGAGAGAGGGAAAAGAGGCCCGAGAGGTCAGCTCTGAGGAAGCGAAGGGAGCTCAACACACTCGCCCTTCTTTGTAGGAAGAGGATAGAGAGAGGTCGATCCAGAAAGTTGCTGCTGCTACTGGTCTAGACTCACCAGTTACCTGATCCGATGATGGCGACTTTGTCCCTCTTTGCTGAAGAGGAAGCCTTCTTGGACGTCGAGGCTGAGGACATGATGAAGAGATGAAGAGATGGAGGCGAGGAGAGAGGTAGGCTTGTGTTGGAACCGCTTGTAGAGTGGTGGTAGTAGAGAGCTGGGCTGTAGAGAGAGGGGGGAGGATCTTTCGATTGATGAAAAGATGCGGATGGTGGTTTGAGGCGATTGAATCGAAACCAAGCACTTCCCTTCTTGGGGAAACAAGAAGAGTTTCAAGCTTCGGTGACGAGGGTCGCTCGGCTGGGGGAGAAAAGGCCTCGCCTTCTCTTTTCTTCCGCCAGATATCCCAAGAGCTCGACGCGAGGAAAATTTCCCATAGATCGGTCCTTCAGAAACAGCGATGAAAGGGACAGCTCAAGAAAAAATGAACACGTCCGAGTCAAAGCTCCTGTCGCTGGCCGCGTTCAAGACCCTCGAGAAGGAGAAGGAGAAGAGGTGAGAAGATGGAGACCTTCGACGCGTCTCTCTCCAATCGCTTCCCCTTCTTTTCTCTTCAGGAGGTGATCTGTTCATCCAGAACATATCCGACCTTGCCCGTCCTCGATTCCGAGCTTACTTCGGAGGGTTTGCGACGAGGGAGCCGCAACCAAACGGACTGCTCTCTTCACTCCTCAACCTCTCTTCCTCTGGCGTGGAAAGCCTTGCTGGTGGAATATTCCGCAATATATACAGGAGAAAATTCGATATGCTGATTTAGATTGAAGATTTTCACAACAACGTCGTCGTGCCAAAGCTTCTCTTCGACTCGCTTTCGTGTGTTCGACGTCGACTCCAGAGCTCAATTCATAGACGAGATGCTATTTTTTTTATCTTTCGGTTTCGGGAGGTGGTGGGTATTTGGACGAGAAGTCATGCAGCGTAAACAAAGAAAGAGACAAGTACAACGACAGACGGGATGGCCAAACGAGCGAGCTCTAGTGGGAGTGGGGAACAGCAGAATCGTGAATGGTTCCGGTAGCAGAAGTGTTCTGAGTTCCAGCGACCTTGGGCTCTCTGCAGAATCGACGAAACGGCAGAAAAGAGAGAGAGAGTGTGATCAAAGAGAGCCCTTCATTCCGTCGTCGCGCGTCGTCGGGATTGGGATGTCGAAGAGAAAATAACGAAACTCACCCTCCGAAGAACTTGTGGTTGTGGGACTCCTCTCCGTGCTTGTGGTCGTGTCCGGAGAGCTTCTCCTTGAACTGGTCCATACCGACTGAGGGAAGAGAGAAGCGAAAAAGAAACGGGAAAGGTGTGAGCGACGGAAGCTTCGCTCGGAGAGTTCGACGAAAAGTATCTCTACTCACTGGTAGGGAGAATGGTGGACTCGTGAACGATAGGGGCCTCGTGGATCTTCTCGTGAACGGGGATGGTGGTGTGAACGGTCTTGTTGGCGTGAGTCTCTCGCTGGATAACAGGGGTTATGTGCTCGTGAACTGGAGATGGGAAGGAGGATGGGAAAAAGGATCAGCGAGATGAATGAAGCTGTCGAGATGTGAAAGAAGCAGTGGAAACTCACCGTGGTGGTGAACTGGAGATGCGAGAGGAAGGGAAACGTTAGCGAAGTAGATGAAGCCGTCGAGAGGAGATAAGTAGAGATGGAGGAACTTACCATGCTCGTTAACGGAGGTTCCGAGATGCTCCTGAGTTCGCACGGTCTCTCCGACGGTTCGCTGGTCCTTGTGCTCGTTATGCAGAGCGTGAAGCTTCTGCTTGTGCTCTGGAGCAATCTCCTCAACTCGCTCCCGAGTAACCTCCGGGAGGACTTGGTGCTCGTGTTCTAAGGATAGCGATGGAAAAGCGAAGAGAATCACATTAGCTCGGCCTCGAAAGTGATAGAGGAAAATAGTAGGCTGAAACGAGACTCACCAGTCTCAAGAACCTGCTTGTCAGCGACGGGTTGCACTCGAGTCTGGTGGTGGTGGCTGGGGAAGAAGGAGGAGCGTCGAGCTTCAGCGGGAAAGTCGAGGAGAGGTGTTCGACGGGTCGAAGGAGAGAAAAGGAAAGACTGAACGAACATGTGCTTCTCCCTGTCGATAGCCTCGGCGGTCTCGACGTGCTCGTGCTTGTTGATGTTCTCCTGAATGACTGGAGCAGCAGTTTCGGTACAGACCTGGAGGAGGAGAGATGGGACGGGAAGGTGGGCAGTATCAAAAGAAAGACGAGGTCAGCGAACGCTCTCCTTCGACGAGGATGTGATGTGTGTCGGAGAAAACGAACCTCAGTCGAAGAGTTCTGTAGGAGCAGGGGAAGAGAGTGTTGTATGTCAGCGGCGTAAGATGGACTGTAGAAGAAGAGGACGAGCGATGGAGCTGGGAGCGCGACGAAGTTCAAACCACTCACCTTGTCGTTGGAGTGAAGGAAGTTCTTAACGGCGTCCATGTTTAAAGAGGTTGAAGAGGTGGAAGAGGTATGTAGAGAGGTGAGGAGTGTTTGGGAAGGTGGTGGTTGAATGAGAGAAGGAAGAAGGGGGCTTGAAATCGAGGTTAAGAAGGTAAACCGCCTGTGATCGGAATGATTTCGGTGCGCGCTCCACCATGACGCTCGCCTGTCTCTGTTGATGCCTTCTTAGCCCCTCCCCGTCTATAAGGGAAAGTATACTGACAGAAGAGAGATCCGGTCCTGAGCGAGAAACATCGCGACGGGACCTGAGCGAGCGGAGAGCACGTCAAGGGGGAAGAAAGGGGAGGATCTGCAGCGTTTCTTCGACGGAGACGCGACAGCTCGTTGAGAAAAGAAAGGACGACGCGTGAAGCCCCCTGGGACTGCTACTGAGGGCCGAGACTCACCTCTGGAAGAAGAACAAGGAACCCAAAAGCCGGCTGAGTAGTTTCGGGGGCGACCAGGATCCGAACGATCAAAAGTCGCGGGAGGGGGGAGAAGAACGTCATGAGAGCTCGAAAAAGCTCTGGGAAAGCTACCGGGAGGTAGATGAGGTCAATCTTTGACGATCCTGAGGAGGAAACGGGAAACCAAGGTCAGCCTTGAGCCGGAGGGAAGCTGAAGAGATCGGAAAGGACTCGATCGCGAGGAGAAAAAAACGGCTGGACTGACCTGCAGTCAGGAACTTGAGGTGGGCAACGAGATACGAAATCAGTAGAGAAGCAGAAAAAGTCTACGTTCGGCGAAAAAAAAGGAGAATGTGCAGTGCTGGGAATCGGGGAAGAAAAGACGGGAGACGCGTCAGGAAAGTAGACGAGGGAAGGGGCTTCCGAGCTCACCACTTTCCTTTCAAACTGAAACCACCACCATCCCTCTGAACAGAGAAGGATTCACGGTATTGAGACAGCACCAGCACATCACCTCTTACCACTCCTGCCTCTCCTTCAACGTGAGTGGCGAGAACGACTCGACAGCTGAGTTCTTCCGCCTCGTCCCCATCTCTCCTTCACCAACCCTCGCTCCTCCTCCCTGCCGCGCTATGACCTCCCTTGCGCTCATGTCCAGGTCCGATGCAGCTTAGCGGAAGCTCAGGTTTCAGCCGCTCTTCGTGAAGAGAAGAGGGAGCAAAGACGAGGACTTCCTGCGACGCCGTCGAATCGCAATCGACTGAAGGGGGGGAGGAGAGCTGCAGAGTTGGTAGCTCGAGCGGATCCTCGGCATCTAAGCGACGAGTCTCAGGGATCTGGTTATATTTATGACGGATCTGGGGAGGGAGAGGGAGAAGGTAGCAGAGGCGGAGGCGGAGGCGGAGGGTTGGGAAAAGCAGGGAGGGAAGGAAGGAGGAGGTCAGCTCGACCATCTTTTAGCGATATAGGTACATTGCGTCGATTCTCTCTGACTACCCTTACATCAAATGTATGATTAACACGTTGGTCCCAATATCCCCCATGCCTTCAATACTGTAGAAGGACTGGACGAGAGGAGCGACGATGAGAAAAAAAAAGCGCGAGCTCGAGCTCACGAGCCTTCCTCCTCAAGTCGTTTCTTCTTCGTTCGTCCCCTTCCTCCGCCATCCAACCTCAAGAAGGACGAGACCGACGATAAAGCATGAAACTTGAAACTCACCAGAACTCTCTCGTTCCTCCCTCGAAGCTCGAGGTCTCAGCGCAGAAGCTCAAGCCCTACTCAATCCTCCACCGTTGCTCGCTTCCCTCCCAGGGAACATCCGAGATGCTTGTTAAGTTTAAGGGGGGCGAGGAGGACTGAGATGTGTGTGGGAAAGTGAAATCGATGTAGTGGGTAGGCCTGTACTGGCTGCCGATAGGAGAAGAAGAGCTGGGGTGGGATCGATGCTTGGGCGTTTGGCAGGAAAGGGAGAGGAAAGACTACGTCGAAGTCGGCCGACTCCGTGGGCTCTGCAGGTTTCTTGAGATGTTGAAGCACACAGGGGTCTGTAAAATATATTTCAAGTCCGGTCTAGATGATCTCTCTCTATTTTATCCTCCGGCCAAAGCCCTTAGGGATGAGAAAACTTCGTCTCGTCTCATCCCGTCGCGACGGGCCACCTCGTTCGCCAAACAGTAGGCAGCAGCGCTGATGAAAGCTCCGGAGCTTACAGACTGGGCTAAATCTTGCTGTGCTTTAAGGTCCTTGAATGTGGGTGAGAAGGGGGAAGCAGGTGAGCATGAGGAAAGAAAGCTATCGGGCGACGCGTCGAGGAAACCGCGTTCTTCCAATCAAGCCGAAGACCACCAGCAATATGAGTGGTACCTCAGTTGACGAAGTTTTGGTATATTTTACCTTCGCTTTCGCTCGAATCCTCACGCACTGGGATCTGCTTTCGTTCGTACTCTCACGAGAGCTTCATTCTGATGCTTTGTTTCCTCCCTCTCTTCATTCCGCACAGCCCTCCTGTAGCATTTCTCACACTCTACCCAAGATGTCTCTCTTCCATCTCTTCTTCGTTTCGGGGGACGCGGCTGGAAGAATCGATCAGCCTTCCCTCTGGTTCCCTCACGCTCCTCTCGCTCGAGTCGCTCGCACACTCCTCGCCTTCGTTTTCCCCGAAACCCACACCTCCTTCATTGTTCCGTTTTCCGTTCCTCTCCTTTCCTTCTAACCACCACATCCAGACCCAGACCCTCCTACTCGGACAGGATGCCCGCTTCCGCTCACGGTGGAGTCGACTCGTCCACGGATTCTCGTCGCGTCCTGGCCTTTGCGGTCACTGTTGGAGTTGTTGGATCCACTGCTGCAATGTGAGTTTCCGGATAGTCCCGTACCAATTCCCAAACGATCCTGTCCTGAGCCCCTTCTTTCCTTTTTGAACCAGAATCTTTCTGTGGTGGGCTATCCAATTGATCCGACGACGAGAAGTCCTGGCGATAGACTGGGGAGAGTTCGAAGAGGAGGAAGGGAGGCGATGGTCCGAGAGCGAAGAAGGGACGTTGAGGGGTAGCGAAGCCTCATGGAGTCAGGAATTGGAGAGGGAGGTGGTGCGGCCGACGCTACGTGAGGTGGTGTTGATGTCGAGCAGCAAGGATGTCGAAAACTCGTCGACGACGCGACGTGCTGGAGGAAACAGGATCCGCAGGGGTAGTGGGAGTAGAGGAGTCAACCTCGATCGGTCAAACATCGCTCTATCAGCTCTGGTGAGTTTGTTGGTCAGGAGAAGAGTCGAGTCAAAGAAGGAGAACTGCAGAAGCTCACGTCGCGCTTCCTCCGATCCCTCCTCTTCTTTCCACAGCAACCTCTCACTCTCGACTTCCTCCCCCCAGACGAGACCTTAACCATCGTCATACCTCATCCCTACTCTTTCAGCTCGATCCCCTTCCGGCTCCCATCCCATCACTCTCAACCCAAAGCTGGCGTCCTACGAGCCTCGTTCATCATCCTCCTCCCCCAACCTCCTTCACCAGCGGCAGCAACACAGTCCACCGGCCCTTCCTTCTCCCTAACACACCTGGAATCGATAAGCGACATCCCCGAGATGGAGATCGGGTCGATGCGACTTTGTTCGACGGAAACGTTGGAGGGGAGGAGGCGGAGACGAGGGGGCAGCGATGTGCGCGCTTCTAGGGATTTGAGGTCTTCTTGAGGTTTAGGTGAGGGTAAGCTATAAAATCCAGCTCTTTGAAGGATTCAGAGAGCTTGAGTAGGTCAAGAAAGAAGCACGACGAAGGCGAGCGAGGCGAGGAGGACGAGCTGAACCCGGCAATCCGTCCGTCTCTGTCTGAGAGTGTTTGAGAGCTTGGGATCACAAAAGAAGTCAGCGGGGAGGTTCTAGCACATGAGGGTTAGCTCAGCTCGGAAGCTGAAAGACCCAGCGAAGAATCGGGCTTTGAGGAAGGGATGGAAGTCGGAGGGGAGAAAGGTGAGCTTCGCCTCCAACCTCTTGAAAGAGCCAACTCCCATCTCCCTCCCTGCTGCAGATTTTTCACTCGCTCTATAAAGTCCTCCGCCCAGTGGTTGACCACGCGCTCACGGAAGGAGGTGTCGATTTGATGCATCTCCACTGCGAAATCCCGTCCCAGGGAACCATGCGAGTCGTTCAGCTCGCTCCCTCCTGGCCCTCGACGGCAACTCTCTTGGATGTTTTCACCTCGAACCATCACAAGATCCTTCCTCTCAACTTTCATCAGAACCACCTCTCGATCTGTCTCCATGAGCTCTACCAACCTCGCCGACACTTCTCCTCCCCTCGTTCGTCCATCTACCTTCCCAACGTTGAGCTCACCTTCCTCCTTCCTTCGCCCTTCTCCGTCCCTTCGTCGGACGTCCTTTTCTCGTAGAGGTCAGCTTCGAGATCGCTACCTCGTTCGCAAACCTCACCCCTAAAGAGAGGCTCTATGCTCAATACCAGTCAAAGGCTTCTTGGGCTGGAGCTCGTATTGTCATGGTTCGTGTCAACCTCCTTCCTTCCCGTTCCCTTTCCCTTTCCCGTCTCCCTGTTCGATACACACGCTCACAGTCTTGCCATATACTCTCCCAGGATCAATCCTCCCATGAATCCCAAGCCATCATCGACCTCCTCCTCTCCATCGTCGCCGTTCCGAACCCCAAAGCGAACGAGCAAGAAGGTCAACCTCCTCTCCTCCTCGCCGACCTCGACTCCGTCTTCGCCAAAGCAAACCTGAGCAAAGAGGATCAGACCTTCTTCCTCGAGTACACGGCAGGAGTGTTCGACAATCTCAGCAACTACAAGTCGTTTGGTCACAACAAGTTCATCCCACGACTCTCTCAGGACAAGGTCGGTTCCACATTTTTGATTTCCATCTCCCCGTCGTTCTTCTCCCTGACCATCTCCTTCCTCCATGCTCTCTCCCTCTCACCTCCAGTTCCAAGCCCTTCTCCCCTCCCCTTCATCTCTCCTCTCCTCCATCTACTCCCTCGATCCAGCTTCCTCCCTCTCCATTGGCAAACCTTCGCTTGGCCACGTTTCTGGATATCTTCCTGTCCCTTCCACCTCCTCCCCAGCCTTCGAGGACGCGGACGCCGAGACCGTTCAGAACGCTCTCGAGACGCTTAAGATCGACGTTCTCAACACTCGAGTCGTCGGGAAGGAGGGATCAGACTGGGTCATCGCAGTCGCCAGCGTCGAGAAGTCGGAGGCGGTTGAGGTTGAGGGAGCGAAGGAGGCTGGTGTGAGGATCCAGAAGGGAGACTTCTCGAAGGAGTTGGAGAGAGTTTCGGAGGCGTTGCTCGAGGTGAGTTTCCCTCGAGTACTAGGGCCTCGATGAAGAAAGGGTCGAGGGAGGGAGGGAGGAACCCGACCACGACCTGACTTTCCACTCGATCCCCTCTCGTAGGCCAAGAAACATGCCGCCAACCACCTTCAGGAAGGGATGATTGATGATTACGTCAAAAGTTTCAGGACTGGAGAGATCAAGGATCACATCAAAGTGAGTCAGATCTCTGTCGAGTGTCGAGGCGAATCGAGAGGGGAAGGAATGGGAACGAGCTGACTTGCTCTTCTTCTACAATTTCCAGGGATCCGAGAAGTGGGTTCAAGACATCGGACCTGTCGTCGAATCCTACATTGGTTTCATCGAGACTTGTGAGTCTTGATTTGGGACGATCTAACCTCGCTCATCGACTCTGACGCCTCTTCTCCGCCTCTTCTCCTGCAGACGTCGACCCTTACGGAGCTCGAGCAGAGTGGGAGGGATTCACTGCTATCGTCAACAAGGAGCTCTCCGCCAAGTACGACGTTCTCGTCGGTCGAGCGGAGGATCTGATCAAGGACCTTCCTTGACTTCACTGCTCTCGAGGTCGTTTCGTTTGCTACTGGAGGAATCCCGGCGGGAATCAACATTCCCAACTACTTCTCTGTCCGGTGAGTTGAGCGTCTCGTTCTATCCTTTCCGACTAGAGATCGTCGAGCATGGCTGTTTTGCACTGCTCATTCTTCTTCTTCCTCCTATCTCCCTTTTTGTAACTACCCAGAGATACCATCGGCTTCAAGAACGTTTCCCTCGCCAACATCGTCCGTCTCTTCCTCTCTCTCCTCTCAGCTTCCTCTCCCAAGCAAACGCTGAACCTCTCCTTTGACTTTCCGCTCGAACAGCTCGCTGCTTCTGATCCCAACGAGAAGATGACTTTCCTTCACCCCGACGACGTCCCTCTCTACAAAGCTTGGGACAAAAGAGCTTTCGAACTCCAGGTCGCCAACCACGAGCTCCTCGGTCACGGTTCGTCGTGTCTTCCTTTACTTCCCATTTCCTTTTCAACCCCATCTCTTCGATCTGAACCCTGTCTCCTCCTCCCACCTCTCTCAGGATCCGGCAAGCTCTTCCAAGAAGCCGAAGATGGTACTCTCAACTTCGACGTCAAGAAGATCATCAACCCTCTCACCCACAAGCCCCATCGTTCGTTCCACGTCCTCTCGTTCCTCCCTCGCGACGTCTCTTTTTCCGTCTCACCTCGCCGACACTCCCAACGCTTCTTCTTTTGCAGACCTCCTGGTACAAGTTTGGGCAAACTCCCGGCTCTGTCCTCGGAAAAGCTGCCTCCTCCTACGAAGAATGCCGAGCTGAGGCCGTCGCGCTATTTCTCGCGTCGAACAAGGAGATCCTCAAGCTCTTCAAAGTGAGCATGAAAGCTTCCCTTATCTCTTCAACTGGTGCCTCAAGCTTTCTCATTTCTCACATCCTCTCTTCGCTCTACGTCCGTTCACAGTACGAGTCGAAAGAAGATCAGGAGGACATCCAACAAATTACGTTTTTGCTCATGGCTCGAGCTGGAGTCCGAGCTCTGGAGTTTTACAATCCTGAAGGGAAGAAGCATGGTCCGTTTTTTTCTCTCCCCTCTCTGTTCTCTTTCTCCTCTTCTCGATTCCACCCTCATCCTCTTGGGTCGTTCCAGAGCGAAGATCTGACCTCGACTTCAATCTCTTTCCCGTTTCTCTTTCTTAATTTCTTTTTCCTAGGCCAAGCCCACATGCAAGCTCGACTCGGAATCACCAATGCTCTCATCGCTGATGGCATCGCTACGCTCACGGAGGAGAGAGACGCGAATGGGAAGCTGGTCAACGCGTTCATTCGAGTGAGTCGCGTCGAGTCCTCTTTTCTCCTTCTTCAATCTTTCGCTGACTCTCGTCTCCGCTGTTTTTTTTCCCCTTCAGGTCGACCGGGAGAAGGTCCTTACACAAGGCCGAGCCTGTATGGGCAAGCTTCTCGTGGATCTTCAGGTCAGGAAATGCATCGCGGACGGAGAAGGTGCAAGGACTTTCTACGGTTCGTACTTTGCGTCCTCCTTCTGATCTTCTTACCCGTCTCTCCCGCTGATACTTTCTCTCTCCTTTTCTTTCTCGTCTTCCTCTGCAGCCAAGCTCACGGATCCTCTTCCTGGATGGGACTCCGATCTTCGAGATCTGGTTATTGAGAACAAAGCGGTTCGTCGCCTTTCCTCTTTCCCTCTCTCCCTCTCTCTCTCTCTCTCCTTCGACTAGTCACTTACCCATCTTTTCCCTTCTCATGGGACTTGCATTTGGACTCGACCTCAGGCAAGGAAGATCTTCATCCAGCCTAACACGTTCCTTTCGAAGGGAGGCAAGGACGTCGTCCTCAAGGAATACGCCTTGACGGTGAAGGGGAAGATCGAGAGTTTCGTGGAGAGGGATGTTTGATTGAAAGCGTTTGTATTGAGACTGATGAGGCCTTCTGCGACTAGCGCTTTCTCTTTTCTGTCTTAAGAAGAGAACACGTCGAGCAAGAAAGAAAAAAAAAGGTGATCGAAGGGGCCGTCGCGAGCGAGCTCATCACTTTGGCTCCTTCCTCCTCACTTCTTTCTCTCCCTAACCTCTTCCTGCCCGAGACTCGCTCTACCCTCCTCTATTCACTTTTCAGCTTCCTTATCTTTCTGATCGTTCCATCAGCTCGGCGAATTCCTCTGACTCTCTTTGCGGAGTCGAATTGGAAGATGGACGAATCGAATCCTCCGTGGACTCTCCTTCTTATTTCCCCCCCCTTCCCTCCCAACCAGCTCTTTTGAACGGGGATGAGCATCCCGGACGATCCTTTCTTCGAGAAGCAGCTCCGTCGGCGCAGCGTCTCTCCTTCGCACCTTCGACAATCTCTCGTTTTCGAGGACGACTCCTCCTCCGCTCATCCCTCGCCGAACGGTTCCTCTATCGAACTCTCCTCTCTCCTTCCTCCGCCAACCCTCCCGCCTCAGCCTCAGCCTGAGGACCACCTCCAGGAAGCTACATCGCTCGTTCGAGATCACTCTCGTGGGAGGTTGGCGTTCGTCCAGAGTCGGGAGAGGAGCGAGAGGGAGAACGAGACCGAGGGACGAGAAGGAAGGGAGGGAGACGGAGGTGAGCTCGACGAAGAGCAGAAGCACTTCAGCGATTCTCAAGACCCTCAACCATCTAGAACGTCCACTCCTCCCAACAACCACAACATCGACGGATTCATACCTCAGTCGCCAACGTCCAAAAAAAATCGCACCAAGCATTACCACGGACTAGGAGGAGTGCTCTCCTCCCTCCTCGCCCTTCACTCTCACTCTCACTCCCATTCCCATTCCCACTCCTTCCCCTCCTCGATCCCTTCCTCCTCAGCATCCTCCCCTCTCACAACTCCCAACCCAGACTCAGCAGCCTCCTCCTCCTCTCGGGTCTCGCTCGCCTCGAACGACCACGACGGAGAGGAGGAGGACGACGAGGAGGACGAAGCTCGCGAACGAGCCCACTTCATCAAGGAGAAGAGGCTCAGAAGAGCCTTGGAAGCGGGTTGGTTGACTTCAGGAGGGCTGGTAGATGCGCAGTTGAGTCCGGTGAGACCAGCTCATGCTCCTTCGCCTAGACCGACGTTCTCGAGGAGTTCGTCCAGTGGCAGGAGCTCGGTCACCAGTACGGCAGGGTCGTCGGTTTTCGCTGATATGGTGGCTTCTTCGGTGAGTTTGTTTTTGGATTGGCTGCTGGGCTGCGCGTTTTGATTCTGAGGATGGCAGAGAAGAAGGATTTCCTTCGAAAGCGATGCTCAGGCTGATTCTTCTTTCGCGTTTCTCCTGCGACCAGTCTGCTCTCTCGGCTGTCGCCAGTCCAATCGGTGCTACGGTTCGTTCTCTCTCTTTCTGCCACCCTCTTCCGTCTTGTAGAATCACCGTGATCTCTCTCGAGCTAACCTCATCGCGTCTGAAACTACCCATCGCTCACAGATCACTCCTCGAAACCTCCCTCGCCCTCTCTCCAACTCCACCTCCCGCCCACCCAGCATCCTCCAAAAAACATCCTCCTCCTCAGCCCAGCAACCTCAACCACCACGTCCCATCCTCCGTCAATCTCCTTCCCACCTCTCCGAATCCCACTTTCCTCTCTCTTCACCGCCCTCCTCCTCAGCCTCAACCTCCTCCCTCGTCACCTTCAATCCCAGCCCATCTGCCTCCCGTTCCCGCTCAGCCCTCACCACTCCCTCCTCCGAAACAGCACCTCGGCTCCGAACCCCCGCTTCTCCTCCCTTCCCTCCCTCTCCGCCTACTCCCAATCGAACCAATCCCACCAGCCCAAGTCTCTCCTCCGTCGACGTCCGAGATCGACCCATACTCAAGAAGCCCTCCGCGAATGTCCTGACCCAAGGAGGAACGGGGGGAGGAGGGAAGCACGTCGAGATCCTCGCTGAGGGAATGATTCATCCTTTGGACGTGGGGAGGAGTTTCCCGCCTGAGGAGCTGTTGGTGCCGGAGGTGAGGCCCGAAACGGTGGATGAGAGGGAGGAAAAGGCGTGGAACAAGGAAAAGATGAGGAGGAGGAAGGTGAAGGAGAAGAAGAAGAGGGAGGTTACGTTTGTGAGTTCAACCTACACGAGATGAGAGCGGAAACGAGGTGAAGCGAGGAGGAAGGGAAAGGGAGAGGAGGTGAAGAGTCGACGCGTCTCGAAACAAAAAAAGAAGGAGGGAGCCGAAGCTGACTCAACGCGTTTCCTTCCTTCCTTCCTTCGCCTCGCTCAGATCACCAAACACGTCGCCGACATCCTCGCTCGTCAAGACTTCATCCTCAAGCTCGCTCACGCGCTCATGAAATTCGGAGCTCCTTCTCATCGAGTCGACGCTCAGATGCAGGCGACCGCCAGGGCGTTGGATTTGAGCTGTCAGATGGTTTATCTGCCGGGCTTGATGCTGTTGAGTTTTGGAGATCCGGCAACGCATACTTCGGATACTAAGGTGAGCATCAGGAACGAGAGGAAGATGGAGACAGGGAGGGTGAGGGAAAAAAAGAGCTGATCTTTGCGTTTCGTTTTCGGGTCCTCGTTCGCCAGTTCCTCAAGCAGGAGAACGGTCTCGAGCTCAGCAAGCTCCTCTCGGCGCATATGCTCTACTGGAACGTGAGTAGTCATCTCCCTTCTCATCAACTCCAATGCTTCCTCTCCTCTGACCTTTCCTCGAATTCGTGTTCCCTCAGGTCGTCCACGATCGAATGGCGGTCGAAGAGGCATCCGTTCTGCTAGACGTCCTCCTCAACTCCAAACCCACCTACAACTTCTGGTGGTCCTTTCTCATCGGAGGACTTTGCTCTGCTTGCATTCAGCCGAGTGCTTTTTCTGGCTCCTTCATCGTGAGCTTTCGCTTTTCTACTCACCTCTCTCTCCAAGCGAAGAAGATCAGCTCGCTGATTCTTCCTTCCCTTTTCTGTTTCGTAGGACTGCCTCGTATCGATACCTCTTGGGATGCTTCTCGTCGTGGTTCAGGTTGGGATCGTCAAGATTCACGGCTACCTACTTCTCTTCGAGCGAGTTTGAGCTTCCCTCCTCTCCTCTTCTCTTCTCTTCTCTCCTCTCCTCTCCTCTCCTCTCACCTCGTTCTCCCTCGCTCACACCCTCCTTCTATTCACCTCCTCTCTTCGTACTTCAATCTCGCAGGATGCTCATCACCATGTTGAACGCTTTCCTCGCTGCCGCTCTCGCTGCCACTGGACAGTTCTGCTTTGCCTCCGTCGCGAGTGGAGCGGTCGTGCTGGTCCTGCCTGGCTACCTTTTCCTAGCTGGCTCCTTAGGTTCGTTTTCTCATTTTTCCACAATTCCCTCTCCTTCTTCGAAGTCTACCGAGAAGATCACTCGCTGATTGAGCTTCGATTTGGTTCGTCGAAACAGAGCTCGGAAATCGAGCCGTCATCTCAGGCTCGGTTCGACTCGTTTACGCCATCATCTATTCACTCATGCTTGGCTTTGGACTTTCGTGAGTCTCGGTTTCCTTCCTCATTGCCTCCTTCAAACGCTTCGAGGAGAACTTGCGAAGAGAGAGCTGCTGTGGAACTCGACGCGTCGAATGTTTCGTTCGCTGACTCTTCCCTCCTCTTCTCCTTCCATATCTCTCTTCTTCCCTTTCCACAGAATCGGGTCCGAAGTTTACATTCGAGTAACGGGAACCACCATCCGAGGCTCCTCCGACTATACCTGTGCAGCTCTCCGACTCGACGCTCCTTGGTATCGAGCAACCATCCCGCCTTGGTTTTACTTCATGACGGTCCCCGCTTACATCGCTGGACTCGCTGCTAGAAATGGGCAACCTCTCCTCCGGTGGCAGACGGTGGTTATGATGGTCATAGGGTCGGCTGGTGAGTCGCTCGCTCTCTTCTCTTCGCGAATCAAATCAAAACGAAGCTCACCAATTCTCTTCTTCGTTTCGGACAGGCTTCTCCGCCAACTACTTCAGTGGAAGAGTCTTCGTTGGACGGCCCGACATCACCTCTATGTTCGGCAGCTTCGTTGTTGGGGTGTTGGGGGGAATTTACGGGAGGTTCACGAGGGCATCGGCGTTCGTTGTCATTGTGAGTTTCGCTCTCTCTTGCTTTTCGCTCTTATCTTTCCTCACTTCTTTCCTTTTGATTCGAAACACCTCAGGTCCCAGGCATCCTCTTGCAACTCCCAAGTGGAATGTTACAAGGAGGTCTTCTGCGACAGGCTTCCGTTTCGACGACGTCCGAGACGTCCACTTTCGCGAGTGGGTACAGCGTCGCTACTCAGCTCATTTCCGTATCGATAGGTCTTTCGTGAGTTCTCTTCTTCCCTATAGAGTCGGATTCTTCCTCGCAGCTGCTGCAGTCAACATCATCGGAGGAAGAAGAAGTGGGAGTGGAAGTTGAGTCGAGTCGCGTTCGACGAGCTGATCTTTTCCCCTCCTTCTCTTCCTGCTTCTAGAGTCGGACTCTTCCTAGCAGCCGCTGCAGTCAACACCATCGGAGGAGGAAGGAAGAAGATAGTCAACCTCTCTTACTTTTGATTCTCTCCTCCTTCGTTTTCTTCACAGCCGCGTCCACTTCCTTCGCTCTCGTCATGAACTCTCTCTCTCTTTTCCTCTTCTATAGCTATCTATCTCCCCACGCTCATCTTGCTTGTAAATCCCTTCAACTAATCTTGTACTTGTCATCCTGTATATCTCCTCCTCTGCATATCTTTTCCAACCTCCTCCTTCTCCGTTCCTCTCGAGCCCTTCCGACGCGCGACGGAGCTCACACACTCCATCGCTGAGCTCTCTGAGCCCTGCCCCTCTTCTCCCCCCACCAACTTCTCCGATATCTATCCCATCCTTCTACTCACTAGTCTTCCTCCTTCTCTGATTCGCTCTTCCCTCCCTCCCTCACTTCCCTTCGCGCTCGTCGCAAGTTCCCGCTCCATCGGTCTCGAAGTTGTTTGTTTCCTTCCTTCCCTCCTGTGACGCGCCCTGCGAAGTATGAGCCTTTTTTCGACCGGTTCTTCGACATTCCGTCGAGAAAGAGCGTACCAGCATCTGACCTGGGTGAATGGACGAGCCACAAATTGACGCGGGAGGTTTAGAGTTGAAGGGGATGGGGGACTCGATGGGCGCCGAGCGGGAGGGAGGAGAACGAAAAACAAAACGCTGAGCTTCTGGATTGGACGCCTGAGTCGAAGGCGGTAGGTGGAAAGATGGGAGCTCTTGATATCGGTTGATGCGGAGGAACGGAGAGTGGAGGCGTAAGGAGGGGAGGGAGGGGAGGGGAGGGGAAGGAGACAAGGGAGGGAGCAGAGTGGGAGGTGAACTCGGAGCTTGAGCTTGAGCTTGACTTTTTGAGAAGAAAGCTCGGGTAGGAATACTGTAGCGCCGGAGCGCGCACCGTATCGGGAAACAACACCTATGAGGTCGAGAAACTCCTCCAAAAAAAGAGAGAGTCGTCGACTTCTGTAGGTCCAGACGCGTCGCTCCTGTCGTTGCTTCGGATGAATCGAAGGCCAAGCTGGAGTGAAGGGAAGGAGGATTCCAAGAAGACGCACGTTTTGACGAGCACGAGAGAGCGATCCCTCCGTTTGGTTGAAGCGAGCTCGGGGGAAGGACGGGAGGGAGGGAGGGATGATGTGAGCTCCCTCGAAGGCAACAGAACGACGATGCGTCGGCGGAAAGCAGGGACGCATCCGCTGCAGGTCCTGGAAGACGAATGAGAAGATCAGGAGGGTCAGCGGACCGGTTGGAGAGTGAAGAGAGCTCGCTCAAAGGAAGGTGAGAGAACAGAAGGGAAGAGGAAGACGGAAAAGAGAACGCTGATCCTTTGGACGATTAAAAATCGAAGCTCGGAAAGCCCAGGCGGTAGACGCGCCGAGAACAGAAGGATCCCCAGGCGTGTCAAAAAAGATGTCAATAGCCAGTGGACAGAAGGATCAGGAAGGAGGCGGATCGAACAACGTCTTGGACTTCGAGGCGGACTACTCGCGCAGCGGGAAGACGTGAGCCCTTATCTCTTCGGCCTCGTCATGGATCCTGGCTGACCAACCAGCCTCGGCTTGCTCGCTGAAAAGCTCTCTTTTCTCTCCTCTTCTCTGACAACCGAGCCTGTCGAGACGGGAGGAGAGAGAAGGTCGAAGATACTCTCGAGACGCGGCGAGTTCGATCCGAGTCTCGCCCCAGTCACCCCAAGGGGAGTCCAACGGAGGATCGTAGCAGGCCCCTGGAGCAAGCAAGGAAGAAGGTGGAGGAAGCTTCCAGAGCCGAGGCAAGCAGTCTTCGAGATCAAAGAAGCTGTGGAGATAGAGCGGAGATCGAGGAGCCTCGTTCATTTTCGCCTTCCTCGCTCTTCCAAACCTCCATCCCCGACCTATTAGAAGCCAATTTACTGTGCTCTCCACATTGAGACCCACACTTCCCTTCGGTGCGGCAGTGGGTCCTCTGCCGCCCAACTCGAAAATCTCCTACAAAACCAGGGCTCCGTTCGTCTTCTCCTTCTCAACTCCATCAACCTCCCCATCCACCAAGCCCCTCCCCTCCCCTTCATCTAACAACAACAACCCAACACCACCTTCTCTTATGAAGCACACAACTCTTCTCCTCTGTCTCTTCCAATCCCTCGCTGGATTCCTCTTCGGATGGGAGCGTGCGTTCTTCCTTTCCCTTTTTTTCCCTCCTCCTCCTTCGTCTTTTTTTTTTCCGACAAGAACAACACGCTGACTTTTCCTTCTTCTCCTCCCATACCTCCTGTCTTCCTCCCATCCTGCAGAGTCTGTCATTTCTGTGAGTTCTTCCCTCCTCGTCACCCTCTATCAACTTTTCAGCCCTCGGGTAAAACAGGGGAAGCTTCATTGAGCTCGCGAAACCCCTTTCGTCCAACTGCCGCCTCTGACGCTTTTCCTTCCGTTTTTCTTCCCTCCCTCCAGGGTCTTATGATCGTTCGTCCATTCCTTCTTCTCTACCCTTCCTTCTATGGTGCCTAAACCATCCGGCTGACTTTCGCCTCTCCTCTCTCTTTCTCTTTCTCCAGATGCCTGACTTCGCTGCTCGATTCGGAACCTGCACTGCTGAGGGCGTTTGCGAAATTGCCTCCGCTAGGCAATCGGTCATCACTGGTATCTTCTCCATCGGATGTCTCGTTGGAGCTCTCATCGCTGGAAACATCGCTGTGAGTATCAAGTCGAGTGGAGGGCGTTCGACCAAACACTTTCTTCGCCTTTGCTGACTTTCTTCCTCCTCCTTCCCTTTCTTCTTTTAGACTCGAATCGGTATCCGAAACACCAACCTTATCTCTCTCTTCCTCTTCCTTGTCGGTGAGTCTATCCCTCCTTAGCAGAAAGTATCGTAAAGGTGGAGAAGAGTGAGACGACGCGATTCAAACTCTCTTTGCTGACTGCTCCTCTCTTCTCCTTCTCTTCCAGGTATCGCCGTCGAGACCTCTGCTCAGTACGAATACGGACAGCTCGTCGCCGGACGTGTTCTTACTGGTTACGGAGTTGGAGCCCTTTCCGGTCTCGTCCCTGTCTGTTCGTACTCTTCTCTCTTCGCGATCACTCTTTCTTCCCTCTCTCCCCAAGCTCACAGTCTCCTTTCTCTCCTCCCTACAGACCAAGCCGAGGCTTCTCCTCCCCATCTTCGAGCCCTTGTCACTGGTTCCTTCCAGGGATGTGTCACTCTCGTAAGTTTACTCGACTTCCTTTGAGCTCCATTCATCTCCCGGCTCTGGTGCTGATCGCTCGCCCTTGTTCTCTTCCTCTCCTCTCAGGGTATCTTCCTCTGCAACGCTGTCAACGACGGAATGAAGAACTACACCGGAGATATCTCTTGGAGGATTCCCATCGCCATCCAGTGAGTGAACCGCCGTCTTTCATCTCCACCTCTTCGCTCTCTTCGCTCGAATCTGACGCGTCGTCTTTTCCTTATCCTTCCTTTCCTTCTCAGGCTCATCTGGGGTTGCATGCTTTTCGTCGGTTTCGGACTCTCTCCCGAATCTCCCTCCTACTTCTGCAACAAGGGAAAGTACGACGACGCCAAGAAGGCTCTTTCTCGACTGCGAGGACTTCCCATCGATTCCGCTGAGGTCGAGGAGGCTTTCGAGGCCATCAAGGCTAGGCAGCTCCAGGACGCCCAGCTCGGAGACTCCACCTACAGGGAGCTGTTCTCGATGAAGGATCGGTGAGCTCTCCTTCTTTCTTCTCTTCCAACTTCTCCAGCATCGCGATCTCGAAGAACATCAAGCTGATCTCCTCTTTCTTTTCTCTCCTCCTTTTCAGAATTGCTTTCCGAACCCTTATCGGAGTTCTTCTCCAAGTCGGACAGCAGGTCACCGGTATCAACTTCTTCTGTGAGTCTTCTCTTCTCGTCTCTGCATCTCCTCTCACTTTCGTCGTCGCTGACTTCTCTCCTCCCCTCCCTCCACCTCCTCAGTCTCTTACGGAGTCAACTTCTTCAGGAACTCGGGTATCAACGATCCCTACGTCACCCAGATCATTCTTTCCGCTGTTAACTTGGGTAAGTCAACCTTTCCCTTTCCTCTTCTCGACATCGAAACGCGACGCTGACTCGACTTCGCCTTGCCCTCCTCTCAGTCATGACCTTCCCCGGAATGTGGATCGTCTACTACTTCGGACGACGACAGGTTCTTCTCTTCGGAGCCGTTGTCATGTTCGCCGGACAAATCATCACTGGAGCTATCGGAACTGCCATGCCCGGACAAGAGGTCTCTGGAAAAGTACTCATCGCCTTCTCCTGCATCTTCGTCGCTGGATTTGCTACCACCTGGGGACCTGTCGTTTGGGTTGTCTGCGCCGAGACTTTCCCTACCAGGATGTCTGCCAAGTGTGTTACTCTCGCTACCGCTTCCAACGTACGTCTTCTTCCCGAGCTCGAGTTTCTCCTCCTTCGTCTCGACGCGTCGCTGACCTTTTCTTCCTTTTTTCTTTTCCTCTTCTCCCTTCTTCAGTGGGCTATGAACACTGTTATCGCCTTCGTCGTTCCCATCATTGTTAACTCCGATGGTGCCAACCTTGGACCCAAGATTTGTTTCGGTGAGTCAGAATTGCTCTTCCTCTTCAACCGCTCGAATCTCTTGCTGACCCCTTCCTCCTCTTTCCTCTTCTTCCCCTTCAGTCTGGGCTGGATTCATCGCTGCCTCTTTCGTCTTCGTCCTCTTCTTCGTTCCCGAGACCAAGAACCTCTCCATCGATCAGATCGACGAGCTCTACCACGCCAAGTTAGTACCCTTTTCCCTCCTCCTCGACGCGTCGCAACCCCTTTCCTCGTTACTGACCTCCTTTCCTCCCTTCTCGTCCTCAGCATCCCTGCTTGGCGATCCGCTGGATTCATCAACGAGCACTTCGACCTCGAGGAGAAGATCGAGAGCAGGCCCAAGGAGGAGAAGTCGAAGCACCTCAGCGAGGTCATTCCAGATTCTGCTGTTGCGACTCCCTCCCCATCCGTCCACAACGTCTAGATATGTTCCTGGACACCCCTAACTTCACCCCTCCTTCCCATTAATGCCCCCACTAAAATCTTACGCCAGCTTAGATCTCTTCCCTTGACGTTCTCTCCTTACTCACATTTAGACCTCCCATCTCGTTATCCGCTCATCTATTCACCCCCATTGCGTGTATCCCTACTAGATCTTTTACTTGGCTTACCCTCGATCTCATGTCTGCATCTCTCATACTTTGTTTGGTCTTCCGCAAAGGAAAAACAGAACGGTGAACGCGACTTCGATCTTCTTCTCAAAGCGCTCAGCGCTGGCCTTTCCCGTTTTCTCTTTCGGAACCTCTGCTGGGCCCGGGATTTCGAGTGAGGCTCAAGATAAGCGGCGAGATTTCTTGGCCAGAGCGAAGGGTCTTCGAAGAGAAGGTTTCTTGAAGCTCAACGCCATCTTCAGCCTCCTCCTGCCTTTTCCTCCGCTTCGTCTATCCTGCTCAAAGCATCAGGTACACGATCTCTCGCATCAAACGCGATCTACCCAATCTGAGGTCTCGAAAAAAAGGAGGGAAAGGAGGCTGCTGGCGGCCGAAAGTACTTTCTGCCTCGACCCTCTCTCTCTCTTCTCAATCAACCACCATCGCGGTTCCTTTGCACTCTTCCCACCTCGGCTCTTTCTCGACAACAGGATCTGCCATATCTGGCCAGCTCGGTACCTTTCGTGAGTCGCGCACTGGATGCTGGACCGAGAAGGGGGATGTCGAAGGAAGAAGGGAGGAGGGGAGAGAGGGACGGAGGAACGAGCTGGCATTTCGCCTCGCCTCCTTCTTTCTACCCAGAGCGGATTGCACACTCTTCGTTCCGATTCGATTCTGAGCCCTTTTGAGATCCACGTTATAAGCTACGCAACCAGCTACGCGTTATAAGCTACCCCAGCAAGAAGGGCAACCAGAAAAAGATCGTCAACGAAGGAGGAAGGAGCAGCTCGGGCTCACCACCTCGTCTTTCTCCTCTACGACAGCTCCCACCCGACGTTGATCATTCCCTCAGCTCCTCAAAGATCTAACACCTGCCCATAGATGTCTGAGGTAAGGCTTTGCAGTCTCTTTGGATCAATCCCGGCTTCCTCGAAGCGATCCCGGCTTCAGCATCAACGCTCACCTCCTTCCTTCTCTCTGCCTTCCTCAGATCTTCGCGTCTCCTCCTCGAGAGCTCCCGTGGGACGTCCTGCTCCAAATCTTCCAACTATCAAGCACTCGGACCCTCGCCGTACTAGGTCGAGTCTCGTACGACTTTCTGCTCGAAACCTCGCCCCTGCTCTATCGAGACGTTGTCTTGAAACGATTCGACTCACCCGCACGATTCTTCTGCTCGAGGGAGACTGTGAGTCTTCGATCTCTCAGCAGCTTTGGTGTATAAAAGGAGTCTCTGACTATGGCTCTCTTTCTGATCTACCAGTCGACCAGTTCTCCTCGGCTGAACCCTCTCCTCTCCCTCCTCCAAACCAAGACCCTCATCCTCGACCTCGGCAGCTCGTCTTTCGAGTCATCCTCACTTCACATCTCATCCTCTAGAACGATCTCCCACAACGGATCCCTTCCTCTCGACCTCTTCCGGGTCGTCTCTTATCACCGAGGATCCTTCTTTCACGCTCTTATCCACTCCACCCTCCTTCCTCACCTCAACCCTCTTCGACTGGAGTACGCGACGAGAAGCCGCAAGCAGGCTCAAAGCTGCTGGACAAACCTGGATCGAGCTCCCGTTCTCTCGTCTTGGAATCGTTTGCAGAGCATCTCTTTCGAGGGGATCTTACCCTACTTGGACGCGAACAGCGGCGGCGTCGACCTCCTCGCTGCACTCCCTCCTCCCTCCCTCTCCCGTCGACGGATCGTTCGCCTTCACCTCTCCACCCTCCTCTACACCAACCGGCCAGATCCCCTTTCCCTCCTTACTCTACTCATTCAAGACTACTTTGTGGATCGGACGGGATTGAGCGCGATGCAGGACGGATCCGTCATCCTCGTCGTCCAGTCGGAGAGGGAGAGGTTTGAGGTCGACGAAGCTCTCGGGTTGTTAGAGGAAAGGAGAAGGGCATTGTTCGCAATAGAGCTGAAGGATGCTGAAGGTGAGTGTGGCCTTCTCAAACCTTTCAGGAATCTCTAAGCTGTCCGAGCTGACGATACTTCTCTTCTCCTTCCTCAGGCTCGTCTTCGTCGCGGACTCCAACAGTGAATCTTGGCCTTCACTTGCAGAGTATCCTCAACGCTCTGTCCCTTCGGTCGCCGGCGCCTTTCAGTCGAGCTTAGCTGCACACTCAGCTCACGCTCCTCTTCAACTCGAGCTCCTCTGGGCCTCGTACTCAGGTCGTCCTCGATCTTTCCCTTCGACGCCTCAGCTTCGAGGCGCGTCAAACTCTCGGGATGATTTGGAAAATGCGTAGCTGCTCTTGGGTGGGGATTAGATTGTTTGTGAGTCATTTCTTCACGTTTCTATCCGTCCTCGACCTCCCTTCGAGCGCAAGAGAGCTGATCTTGGCCTGTTTTCTTCACTACTGCCTTTCCCCTCTCGTCATCTGGTGCCATATATGTCAAAGAGAATACGATTATATGGTAGTGTCATGTTTGGGCAGATAGAGAGCTTCTCCATCATCTCGTCAGCCAGCTCGTCAATGAGCCTTTTCCTTCGTCTTCCTTTGCTGACTTGCTCGATCTCTCTCTTTATAAACTTAGCTTCTTACTTTGAGCTTCGAGAAGCCCTCGCTGGTTCGTCTCCCTCCAATTCTTCCACTCGTCTCCTTCTCTCCAGTCCACGACCTGACGGTTCTCTTTCTTGTTTCGGCAGCGTCGACTCCCTCGAACGTTCTCGCGTCAAGTTGCGTCTTTTCGGCCAAGTAGATGCCACTTCAGCTAGGTCACTCGGTAAGACGATGATGTGACTCGTGAGGGAGAGTTTGAGCTAGAGGAGAGGAAGGAAGAGGAAGTGAGAGCTGCCGACTTTTAGCTGATGCGCTCGCGAAGGATCGGTTCAGATACAGTGCATCTCAGTAGTTGAATTCGAAGTTTGTATCTGCTACCTCTCCGACGTACTCTGCTGACGATTCCTTGTCAACTATCGGCTCAACTCGCGATCAGTTTCGCTGATCCCCTTATTTCTCCTTCTTCTGCTCTCTCCTTGGACGAGGTACGAGCTTTTACTCTGCTGATATCTCTTTCACCTACATGTCTCTGGATCGGCTCTCTCTTTGGGCTCGAAGATAGGCCTGGGGGTTTTGAACGTGCGCGGGAGATCGAGGGAGAAACGACGGATCCGAACCAAGAGAAGCGGAGGTTCTCACTTTCCTCTAGCCCTTCCGACAATTCTAGTTTCCGTGCTAGGCCATCCTTTCCTCTTTACGGGTCCCGTGAGTCTCATAGTGCTCTCGCCTCGACTATAAAAGACGCTGAAGCTTGCTGCTCTACTTTTGACATCCAACAACAACCTCTAGCCTCTTCACTTCTTCAACCGTCCATCAAGATGCTCTTCCCCTCCTTCGCCGCCATCCTCCCTGCCTTCCTCGCCTTTGGAGTCGTTGCTTCTTCCGCTGCTCCTCTCATCTCGGTCGCCCCGATCAGCGTCAAGGTCAATGCCAAAGCTCAGGGATCAGCTACGGACATCGTTTCGTCTCTCAAGACCGTCACCGTGAGTTCCCTTTCAACTCTGCACTTCTCCCTCTATCCTCTCGAAGCTGATATACTCTTTCTCTTCAGGATTCTCTTCTCGCCTCCGTCACCTCCAAGGCCAATGTTCCTGGAGGGCTTCCTATCCTTGGGGGCCTCGATATCCTCTCCCAACTGACCACCGCCGTGCGTTCCTCTTCTTTCCTCTCCTCCTTCCGTTCGGCTACTGGGCTGACTATTCCTCTTCTTACTTCTCAGCTCACCTCCGCTACTGGAGGACTTGGAGGAGTCCCTGCTTTGCCCACCAACCCTACTTCTGCCGTCTCTTCGCTCGCTCCTCTTGGTTCGTCGTTTCACTTTCATCTCATCCCTCACCTCTCCGTATCTTACCTAGAGCTCCCTATTTCTTCATTTGCAGTCACTCAAATCCTCAGCAACGTCACTGGAATCGTCGCTAAGCTCTCGACTCTTCCTCTCCTTGGCCCTCTCCTCGCACCTGGTTTGAAAAAAAAAATCCCTTCTCCTCGACGAAGGAACTCTGGCTCACCTTCTTCTCTTTCGTTCTTCACATCCAGTTCAAGCTCTGCTCACTAGCCTCGTCGCCTCTCTCCTCCCTGTCGCCGGAGGAACTCTTCCTTCGGTCCCAACTCTTCCAATCCCATCTCTTCCCTCCACTGGAGGACTGGGAAGCCTGCTCGTGAGTCTTCCCTCCTCGTTTTTCCAAACAATCTCTGACGAGTTTGTCACTCTCGTCTCTCTAGCCTGGACTTGGAGGCCTTCTTCCCCGAGTCGCTACAGTCGCAGCTTAATTCTCGCGCGACGACGCGTCGATCCGACCTCGTGGGTTGTTCCTCGAAGCCTCATCTCTCCTCTCCCCCAAATTGTCAATAGTCACTCATCGCTTCGTAGTACCCTATATATATATGCTTCTTTCCGCCCACTCATGGCGAAGCAAGCAGCAAAAACAAACAGGTTTCACCTTTAACTCTTCCGCTCCTCGACGCTCTCCGCTGAATTCCGAAATTCTTCTCCAACGTAGAGACCAATAAGACAGAGTACGAAAAAAACTTCTACGACGTTGGGTTCTTCTTTGGGTTTGGGAGATCTCCCTTCAGCTGTTTGGCGAGTGAAACCGCCGCTGGCGTTGAGCTTCATGCTTCCGAAGGTGAAGCTCGCCGATTGATCTTCAACCACCAGTCGCTTCAGCAATCCCTCATCTTTCACTCTTTCTTGATTAAAAACTCCCCTTCAGCCTTAGCCAACATCAAGCAGACAAGAATCCAGCATCTTTCCTGATCTCGACGAATCCTCTGACAATCCTTCTCTCGTCGACGCGACCGAACCAAACCATCTCATCCTCCTCACCTCTTCCTCGACTTGACAAGGTCTCTCGGTAGCTCCTCTTGTTATCCCCCTCTTTCAACTCATTCTAGAAAGATCGAAACGCAAAAACAGTGAGCTGATCCGGAGATTGTAAGAAGGCAAATAGGAGCGGAAGCACCGTAGCGGCAAGCGGTCAAGAGAAAGAAATGTATAACAGAGATGCGATGAAAGATAAGTACAACGAGGGGCGGGAGATGAAAGGAGAAACATAAGAGATCGAAGGGAAGGGCGAGAGAAGCGCCGAGAAAAAGGCTACCACGATGCTGAACCAAATTTCTCGCCGGGAGCGAGCATCTTGTAGTAGGGAGTTCCATGATTGTCTGCCGTATCCAAACCAACCCTGAAATTAGACGAGGAGGCGAGAGGAGAGAAGTCAGTGTGGAAAGGGAGAAGAAAGGAAGAGGACGAGCGAGTACTCACGTGTTTCCCCAATAGGAGAGGAGAGAACCAGCTCCGATGCTACCGTTTGCTGGGTACGTGAGAGCGAAGAAGATGATGATGATCGCGATAGCGTAGCCTGCCGATAGACCAGCAGATAAGATGTAGTCTGGTGGATGGAGAGGAGAGAATTCAACGTCGAGTCGTGCGCGGTCGAGGGAAGAAAAACTCATTGAAACGACTCCATCAGAGAAACCGATACTTCCGGACGACTGAAAGAACGCGGAACTGAGTCAGAGGTGGGTCGATGAAGAGAGATAGGAGGAACGATCCACTCACGATACTGGAAAAGGAAGGACGTGTAACACCAGCTGATTATATTGATTGGGAGGAAGGGGGGAACCAAACCAGTCACTACGAAAAGTACTGGCATGTTCACGAATATGTAAAATTTGGTTGGATGTCGCTTGGCGAGGAAGTAGAAAGGGAAAGGTGCGAGGACGCCTCGAGGACGAAAGACGATCGTAGCATCAGCGGGAGAGTTCTACACGCTGACTTTTGAGAGGGAGAGGAAAGATGAAGCGTACCAGCGAAGAAACCCCAAAACACTGGAGAATAAAGTTTCCCAGGAGAGAAGATCCGGCTAAGAGAGAGAGAGAGAGAGAGAGGCAAAACGAAGAGAGACGTGAGCAAAGAAGTGAGGCGCCGAATACGGAAAGGCGAACGAGGAGAGAGAGAGCTTTACCCGGGAGGAAAAACTCCCCAAAGAATCGAGGCGACGTAAAACTGTAGGCAGAAGATGGTCAGAGGTCTGGTAAGGTCGGTCGAGGCGAAGTAGCATGTACTGAGGCGGAAGAAGAAAGTTGCGTCGAGGTCAGCTTTCGTCTTCTCATTTTCGAGACGTTTCCCTGCTTCGAGATCAGACTCACGAGAATCACCGTTTGAGCTGAAGGACACCAGAAATCGGCTTGAGGAAGGGAAAAGAGAGATAGGTTAGAAGTGGAACTGGGAAGTGGAACTGGACGGCGGGAGGAAAAAGAACTTGCTCACTTCCGGTTTCAGGCTTGCAAACTAAAAAGGGGAAGGAGAAGTCAGGGAAGACAGCAAAGAAGAACGGAAAGTAAAGAGACGAAGACTGACGATCCTTGATGTTGGTGTACATCCACTCATCGACGCTGAGTCGGAAATGAAGAGAAGATCAGCGACGCAGAACGAAAGAGAGAGGAATCGTGAAGGGTTTGACGACTCACCCGACCTGAACAAAACGTCCGAAGATGGCAGCGATCATCTGAGCATGGAACATGATTCTCGGGGGGATCTTCATGTCTGATAGAAGAGGAAACAGCTCGCGGTCAGCGGATCCGTTCGAAGCGACGCGAATGGTCGAGAGTCCTTCTGTTCCCTTCCTCTCTCTAAAACGCGCTTTCTGCAGAGAGGAGAATGAAGAAGACGCTGTTGACTCACAATGCCCCAGCTTCATGTCGTTGAGGAAGTTTAGACCTTGAGTGAGCGTGACTGAAAAGAAAGAGGGAGAAAGGAAAAAAAAAAAAGTCAACGAAAATGCTCGACGCGTCTTCCCTTGGGTGATCACTCACTGTAGCTGTAGGTCTTGAAGATCATCATCGATATCGGTTTTCCAGGGTTGATGTAGCCGCTGCGTTGGAAGTGGAAAGAGAGGAATATCAGCGAAGACGTACCTAGAACGCGAGGAAGCAGAAAGATCTGGAAGCCACGTACATGATCAGCTCGGCTATCACATTCAGAGCTCCTTGTTGGTTGGTTACAGCTTGTATCACGCCGATGGGGAGAGCAAAGAGGAAAGCAAGGAGAAGACTGGAAGAAGGGAAAGGAAAGGCAAGAGGAATCGGATGAGCTAGAAGTTTGGAAGAGGAACCCAGTGGAAAGAATGCACTCATGCGAGAAAGAGAGTCCATGGAGGCATATCGCTGAGAGATAGAGATCAAAGAAAACGGGCGTCAGAAGAACAGTAGGTCAGAGAGAGTAGGCGTCGCGAGGCGTCTTTGTTTGTCCTTCTTTCCTCTCTGTTTCTCTCCCCCCTTCACTCCCCTCCATGCTCTTCGTCGCGTTTACAACTCACGTTTTCCAACCACAAACAACTCCAAGTCCTGATATCAAGGGAAAGATGAAGATCATCAGTCGTCGAAGCAGTCGAAGCGGAGGAAGTCGAGGAGGAGAAGGACCCTCGCCCGGATCCCTTCACACCCAGTCCCACTCCATGAAAACATAGGAGTTGGGAAACTCACCAAGACCGAGGTTGACCAGGAAGACAGCGGCGTACCATCGCACTACGAAGAGGAAGAAGAGAGCAATCAGCTTCGCATCCAGGACGAAAGAGGTCGATCTGTAGAAGATAAACTTACGAGGAACCTCTCGATACTCCTGAGGTAGAGGAGAAGGTCAGCTTTCATCGGTCTGGAGTCGGAAATCTCTTGAGAGATTTTGGAGGAGGTTTCTGGTGATGGGGGTTGTTGGAAAAAGGATTCCCTCGACGTCGCTCGCCCAAAACCTTGAAGTGCAAGCGCTTCCAGCTATTTCTCGAGAAAGATAGACTGCTACTCACACCCAAGTCCAGATAAACATCGCTCCGGTCACTCGGTAGAAGAACTGGAGAGAAGAGAAGCAGCCGAAGGAGGGAGATGAGCTCGCGTCGGCTGGGAGGGAACGAACAACGAATGAAGAGGAAACGGGAACGAACTCTAGCTCTGCTGATCTCTCCCGGCGGAGTCACTCCTCCTGGAGATATAGAGTGAAGAGTGTTGAGAAGAGCGGCGTTGATAAGAGATGCAGGCCCTGCAGATAAAAGGAACCGAAGTCAGCGAGAAAAGTTTCTTCCTTCTCTCCCTTCTTCGCCTTCCTATCAAACTCACCGATCATAGATGCTGGCCATACGAGGAAACGCCTCAGTAACCCTCCCATTGAAATCCTATCAGTTGTGTTGAGAGAACGAGCATGATCTGGTTTGCCAGGAGGAAAGAGTCGAAAAGGTGAGTCGACGCGAGCACCTCGAAATGGAAGAGAGACGAAGCTAACCTTGTACGCAAGACTCCAGTTCTGGCCATAGAACACTTTCTGCACGACCAAAATATTAGTCGCGTAAGCGTTTCCTTGAGCGGCTCCAGCCATGATGGTGATGAGCGTGTGCTCCTTGACTGGAAGAGGAGCAGATGAAGGGTGAGTTCGATTTCGTAGGAAGAGTGCTTTCGAGGAAGGAGGGAGAGAGACAAACTGTTGAAGGGACCAGGGTTGATGAACGCTCTGTAAGGAAGGACGTGGGACATAAAGATTCCAAGGGGATAGGAAAGTAGCCTGAGAAGGAGAAAAAGCGTCGAGATCAGCGTTGAAGCTCGATAGCTCGACTCGTCCGCAGCCACGCTGACCGACTCACTGGATGACGAGAGAATCGACGTTTACACTCGGATAGCGAAAGTAGAGAAACTGCTCCGTGAAACGTGAAAGAGGAGAAGGGAGGGATATCAGTCTCCGTGCTTAAGTCTTCGCGTCAGGAAAACGCGTCGAGAGAGGAATGATCGAGCCTCACCTGATTCACGCCTGCAAGGATCACCGCTCCTAGTATCCCCAGAACCCAGACCCTGAGAGTATTCACGGGCATCGAAGGATCGTCCGTGTTGCTCACTGCAGCTCGAACTTCGGCATAAACCGAGTCTTCTTCCCCCTCGTCGAATCCCCAGTCCGTCCACATCTCGGCATCTCCTCCATCGTCGGTGTAGCCTCGTCCCTCTGAAGTCGCTCCTCCTTCGGTGTTGGAGTAGAAAGAGAGAGGGATGGGATCCCCCGGCTGAGGTCGAAGAGGAGGACGTTGAGGTTGGTTGTAGGTCGAAAGGGTTGGAGGACGAGACGAAGGTTCACGATCCCATCGAGATAGAGTGGCGGCTTCGCGAGCGAGGAGAGGAGCGTCGTAGTTTGGGTCTAACAGATGTTGGTAGTGCATCTGAGGAGTGGAGGAGAGGAGTAGAGGGGAGGTAGGGAGGAGGGAGGGAGGAGGAGGAGGAGGAGGAGGAGAGGAGGAGAAGCGGAAGGTCAGCTCGCGAAAGAAGAGCTCATCGAGTTCCGAAAACGCGAGATCGTTTCCAGACAAAGCCGACGGACGCAGAGGTTCTATGGGATGTGCGAGGAACTTCAGAAGTCGCTGTCGTAGGATCAGCGAAGAGAGCGACGGTGCATGCTTCGACCGACCTGCTTCAGCCCTGGAGCTCGCGCGAGACCGAGCCTCCCCTGCCCCCTTTGAGGTTCCCAAACGACAACTTCCAGGATTCCCCACCAGTCCATATGCTTATATCTGGTAGAATTTCTACTCACAGCTCTCAACTCCTCTATAGACATATCTCCGACTCCAAGAACGTAACTCCTCCCGTCGAGGTCCTGACTCTTGTCCTTCCCTCCCTCTTCTTCCTGATCGTCCAGCATGCCCTGCTCCTCGAGGTAAAGCAAGAGCTCATTCCGTATCGAGCTCGAGGTCTCGAACGAGAGCGAGGTCTGGGTTCCGACGTCCTGGCAGAGAGGGAACCCAAAGGGAGAGGAGGGAGGAACGGACTCGGTCAGCTCTCCCCGGTGCGTTTCTAGCTCGAAACGTCTGGACTCGAGACGAGGCGTGACCGGACTCACTCTCTCAGACGACATAACAGTCCTGTTTTCTGCCAGTCTTTGGGCTAACATCCTTGAGAAAAAAGAGGCCGGAGGGAGGGAAGGGAAGGGAAGGAAGGAGGGAGGGATCCGCGAGCTCGCTCTCAATCGAGGTCGGGCAAAGAGTCGAGGAGGTCGGGAAAGCTGTAGGCTTTTGAGTCTGGATTGGGTCCGAGGAGGAGGAGGAGGTGAGAGGCTTGCTGATCTGTCCGTTTTTTCCTGCGTCGACGTTTGAGGGAAGACCGTTTCAAAGAACGAAAAAGAACACTCGTCGGGCGACGGACCCATGCGGGCTCCTCCTCCTCTCCTTTCTTTGGTTTTAGCTTCCTTATCTCCTCCTGCTGCTAAGTATTAAACATCAATTCGACTCTGTGTATGTATCTGCTGTGTATTTTCAGTTTGAGCGTCGGAAGATCTGGTCGGAGGATTTGGAAAAGAGCGGAAAATGTGTAAGATCTTTCTCGCTCGACTCTTCTCGTCTTCCTAGACTCAGCCAAGAAAGATTTTTGCCAGATTCAGGAGTGAGCGTGAAACAGAGAGGACACGGTGGTATAAATGTGTCCAAGAATTGAGAGAGCAAGGATCAACCGGCTCGCGACTTCGAGTTGGTCGGCGACGCGGTTGAGACGTTCCAGGATCCAGTTGTTACGCTCTGAGGAGGAAGAAGGAGAAAATGGGAGTTCTCCGTTTAGCGTAGGAGTAACGCCAGAATAAAAGAGAAGAGAGAAAAAAACCCACATTGTAAGCTGGGGGGATTCTCGTCGCCTCGTCAACTGGTCCAGCATCGACTTCCTGGATCGTATCCGAATCTGAGGAGGGAAAAAAAGTAGCTTCTCGATGTTCTTCCATCAGAGGAGTCGCTCCAGGAGAAGAACAGAAGCAGGAGAAGAGCAAGTCAGATTTCATCGTCGACGCGTCCGAAGGGATCGCAAAGAAGGGTCGACGGAGCCGTGTAAGTCCAGGGTTCAACTTCAGGAACCGCCAGCACACCATTGAACGCGTTGACCTCGGTAAGACTCGAAGGAGGATATCCTCCCTCCTCTACGTCTTCCGAGCTCCCACCCAGTCCAAATTTCTCAAGCTGCCCCTGATCTCGTCTTCGATTCCTCTTCCTCCAGAAGAATAACGCCAAGGCACTCAGAAGAGCGAATCCTCCTTCTGCTTCTCCTCCGGCGATGGCTCCAATGTTGGGTTTGGAGGAGGAGGAAGGAGGGAGTGGCGAAGAAGAGGGCGACGACGAGGGAGAGGTGGAGGAGAAAGACGAAGGTCGATCGGACGATCCTCTCGAAGAAGCGTGCTCCCGGGAGGTGGTAGAGGAGTGAGAGGAGTAGGAGAATCCGGAAGGGACGGTGAACGTGGTGGTGACGGTAGCAATCATGGTTTGGCCTTCAGCGACGTGCGATGGATCGCCTTCGAACTGGTTGGAGTCGGGGTTGGATCCGGATGCTCCTAAGTAGGAGCTGTCGGTTGAGGCTTGTACGGTGACTGGAAGAGCAGAATAAAAGGAGAGGTGATCATCGGAAGAGTAGGCGAAAAAAAAGAGGAAAGAGCTCACTTCCGTCGCCGAGAAGGTACGTAACTGTGAGGAGAAAGCGACGCGTCGCACGATCAGTTTGGCGAAAGTGTGAGGCAGGAAGACAATCGACCCTGACGTACCATCTCCACCCCATCCATGCTGCTCAACCCACATGATAGACTGGAGAGGAACGTGAGAAAGTGAGCTTGGACCGTTTCGTTCTCCCTCTCCCTCCTCCTCTGCTCAAAGAACCGAACTCACTCCTTGTCTCGCATCCACCGCCGGCCAAGTCACCGTTCTCACACTTGTCGAATCGATCCAATTGTTATCCGGCGGAGCAGGGAATTCCCAGAGAGCAGCTGGGGTTGGGAGGTTGTTGAGCGCGATGAGGATGGAAAGATTCTTGGGTGCCGAGGGAGAAGTGAAGGAGACGACGAGCTGAGAGGAGTTGAAGTGTAAAAGAGAGGGAAATCGAGTTCAGCTTCGTCTTTCCGAGAAGCGGTGCCGTGGGAAGGAGAGCGGAAGAGGGAGAAGAGAGGGAGGAGACGAACGGGACGACACTGAACGACGAGAGTGTTGGAGTTGGGCTCCGTGAATCTCGAGTTTCCTACTGTAGCGAGAGTCCTTGGAGCAAGGACTCGAGAGTCGACAACTGAAAAGGGAGGATAGAGAGAAAGAGAGGTCAGTTTGACGAGAAACGAGAAGAGGAGGTGAGAGGGCGAGAGGGACGAGCTCACGAGCTTGAACGCTTCCCACCACCGCCGAGAGAGCGACGGCTCCGATCCAGAGAGAAGAGGGCATCTACCGATGAAGATCTATCGAAAGGAGGGAATAGAAGATATGGAAGTTGAGTAGGCGAGAGTTGAAGGCAACAAGGTGTAGGAGCATCGGCGACTACTCACCTTCACACCGCTTCCGCGAGAATGCTCCTAAGGTGCGCTTGGGACCTTAATGACCAAGCTTGAATCACAGGTCTAGATATCGGGGAATCTCTGTGAACCCCCCAAAAGAGACAAGACGATGAGAGAGAAAGGCGACGCGTGTTCGGCTCGATTGTTGCGCGCTCGTCACTTCTTTCGATCTCGAGAAGAGAGAACACATATGTAGATTAAACTGATGAAACCAAATCGAGCGCATTGAGAGAAGGTCAGATTTGAAGTAGTCTAGAGCGTGAGATGAAGGACGAACGAACGAAGAAAGTGTAAGAACGCGTCGGTGAACCAAACAGGTCCGTCTCGGCGCCGACTCAAGCGTCCGTGGTGGGAAAGCAAGACCGGAGGTAGAGTATAAGTAGTCCAAATATAGAAAGAGGAAAGTCGAGCGGAGCTACGAGAGAATCTGCGGAGAGAGAGAAACGTTCCGTCCTCAGTTTCGGGCGAAGGGAGAGAGGAAAGAGAGGAAAAATGGATCGTGGCTCGACTTACAGCTAGCAATACAATCCCCACCACCACCAGCAAGATCAACATCAACCAGAGCATCCTCCTTCCAGCCTTCCTCTGATACTCGTGAGCCGTCGTAAGCTCCTCGGCGGCGGAGGTGGTGTGGGTCGCGACGGAGGTGATGTTGCTTTCGATGTTGTCTGAGCGAGCGGTGCGGAGCAAGGGAGTGGAAGGAGAGAAGAGATAAGGAGGGATAGGTCAGCGATAAGTGGATGGGGCCCGGGGAAGGAGGGAAGCAGGGAGAAGAAAGCCCAGTCGAACTCACCGAGCATTCCTCCTTGTTCCACAACGAGAGCTCCCAGATCCCTAAAGATTTCATTCAACTCGTGAATACCCGACTCAATCTCTCTGATCTCAACCTCTCGCTCAGCGATCTGGGTCTCTTGGAACTCGAGCTCATGAGCTGGGATTGGGCTAAGGAAGGAAGGAAGGAAGGAAGGGGAATCGTGTGAGCTCGAGCGCTTCCCCCTCCTCCTTCCTTCCTCCCTCCCTCCCTGCTTTCAATATCCCTCCTCCAATCCCACATTCCATATACATGCTCTGTCCAACGTCCCCTCGTGTACTCACTGGATCTGCGCCTGAGCCTGCAGCTGCTCCTGATGGCTCAGCAACCCCTGTTCCTCCAACTCGACCAACTGATGCTCCCTCTGCTCCTCTTCAGCCCTCTCGACTCTGACCTCCCTCTTCTGGGTTTCAACGAATGAGCGCTGCTTCTCCGCTGCCACGCGCTGGATCTTCTGGAAGGAGGTGAGGGAGGCTTGATACTCTCTTGAGAGTTTCTGCTGGAGAGTTTTGCGTTGGGAGGCGTTGGGAGTGTTTGGAGGGATGGGCTGCGAGAGGAGGGTTTTGAGGAGGGGAGTGGAAGTCTGAACGAGGTGGCGGGTGGAGTCAAGGAGGTCGGCGCTAGATCAAGAGAGCAAGATAATGGGCGGTCAGGTTGGTGGGGAGAAAAGCGGGAAGGGAAGGTGATGTGAGAAGGAGGGGAAGGGAGGTCGGAGATGGGCGGTGCGAGCTTGCAGGTCGAGAGAAGCTCGCCCCTGGGGGAGGAAGTAGGTCCAGAGTACAGATGCGAGTTCGAGTTCAACCGTCGAAGCCCTGATGGACAAGTAGCCGCACACAGAGACGTCGGAGGGAAGGTAAGGAGACTCAGGCGACGAGCTCGTCATCTCGTTCAACCTCCTTCCTGCTCCTCTCCGCTCTTCTCTCTGAGCCTCCATCCCATCCTCCTTCTCCCTCCCTCACCACCCTTTATACGAGAGCCAGCGAGCAACATCTGCGAGCTCGATAGGTGGATTCTACTCACAGAGCTTCTCTCGGATTCCTCCCTCCCGTGGCAGCTCCCGATCCTCCTCCTCCGTTCAACCGGTCGACGAGCTTCTCTATTCCCTTCACGTTGGCGTTGATCTTGAAAATCTGTATAGAAAGGCTGTCCTTGATCTTGTCAAAAGCAGCAGAGTCGTCTGGAAGGACCAGAGATGGGGAGACGAAGAGTGAACTTGGAGAAGGGAAGGACGGGAGAGGAGGAGGAGAGGCTGGGTTCCTCACCTTGCGAAGGAGTCGACGAGGACTGTAAAGGCATCCCTCGTTCTAAGTCGTTGAAGGACATGGTGGGAAGGGAAAGAAGAGATAAGGGCGGCGAAGGTCGGTTGGGTGGGTGGTGACGGGTTGAGGAAAGAAGGTGGGAGGAGGGAAGCGAGACCTCTGAGAGAGAGGAGGCCGAAGCGGGAGTTCGAAGGGAGGCGATCTGAGAAGTCAGCTTTTCTTCTCCCGTTTGAAAAGTTGAAGACAGGCCAGGCATCAAAGGTCGCTGATATCGACGAGCGTAAAACGAGAGTGAGAGGAAGACCTTCGGTATCTATCAGCGAAGGAGGAATTGAGGGAGTCGAGAGAACGACGACGCGTCTGCTACGAGAGAAAAAGATCAAGAAGCAGAAGGCTCTGAAGAGAGGGCGAGATTGACAGAGGATAGTTTTAAATTGCCTGGTGAATACTTGGGGGTGAGGGATAGAGCGACGACGCGACCTGCGGGAAACAGAAGACGGGATCGACTTTGCGATGGCAGTAAAGGCAAGACAGGCTGCTCAAAAGAGTGGCCTGAGCTTTTGAAAGTAGTTTTCACAAGCTGAAGGTCTAAGATGGCCTGGATAAGGAGGGTGAGATGTTTTGGACCACGTTTCTTTTGACGACGCGTCGCGACCCGTCTGGATCTCCTTCGTCCTCCCCTTTGTCTCATCTCCTGACCCTTCTGCTTCAGATTCAGAGGCTACTGTTAAGCTTCAGTCGCTGATGCATATCGACCAGGCTCGGAAAACTTCCCTTTCCTCCCAACTGCAGAGAGGGGGATCAGCAGTTGGGAGCATCGTCGATATCTCGGGTTGAATCGGCAGAATCGGCAACGAAAAAATCGCCGAGTGCCAATCTGCGCATATTTACTCACTGCTATCACCTCCAAGTACTGTATACTTCCCCCTTCTTTCTCGGCCATTCCTTCGACGCGTCTCGTCCAATCGCGGATACCTTTCCCATCTTCCCCTCACCAATTTCGCTCAGACTGTACAAACTTTCCAGCTTCGTCGACGTCTCTGAGATCAAACCGAGAAAGCTTCCCCTCTCCCGAGAGAACTTTTCAGCCTCCGGATGCCCGGCTCCCTGCCTTTCGCTCTTTCCCTCCGAAAAACACTCTCGGAGTCCCTTTCTCCAGCTCTCGTTCTGATGGGGATGATCTGTATGGATGTAGACCTGGAACCGTTGGGGAGATCAAGATGTCGTGACGAGGGAGTTTTCGGGATTTGTAGTAGCAGCGGCCAACGACTCCCCACGCGTCCTCTGCTCGACGCGTCGAAGAAGGCTTTCAGATCTTCCTCCTGAGGCCTGAATCTCAGCTCAGAGCGGAAAGAGTTGTGATCTTGATGATATGGGCAGATCTCGCTCGTCCTCTCAAGGAAAAAAAAATGCACGGAAACGGGCGGCAACGGCCTGCGACTACTTCTCTCTTTCTGACGACTCGAAATCTCGAGCCTACAGGCCTTCAAATAGCAACAGGTCTGGACCGGCCCCCTCTGAGGAGGTCGGGTGCAAAAAAAACTTCGGAGATGAGTCAACAGAGCCAGAGATCTGTTGCTTCTGCGCCCCCGCCCGCCTTGCCCGTCGAGCGTTGAGCTCGGACGTTCCTCCCCAACGCTTTCCTTCGTCGCCCTCACTAGAAAGGAGACAGCTCCTCAAAAGTTGTTCTCCATCGACCACCACCACCACGTCAGCTCTCAGATGTCGTTTGGAAACCTTCTCACCAGGACGAAGAGGCTGATAGAGGTCCCCGGGGAGTCCGATCCCTACGTGAGTGCGAGCTCGATCGACTCTTTCCTCTCCCTTCCTTCCTTCCTTCTTCTGTCTCGAACTCGCCCGCGCTCGAGCCATCCTGTCCGCTGCTCCTCTCAACTCGTGGGAGGCCAGGATACTTCTTCTACGACAGCTCTTAGCAGATCTGGGATCTCGTGCTCGACCGCAAAGGGGGGGTCAAAAATGTTCGACGCTGAAGCTCACGCCCGTTCCTGCTTTCCACCTTTTTCTAGATCAACGATGACATCATTCCTCTTCCTCCTCATAGAAGAACGTGGACTCAGACGACCTTCAACTTCTTCTGGCTAGCTACGAGTGAGTCGTTCTCTTTTCTTTCCATCTTGAAGATCGCTCTCGCTCGACGGCCTCTCTTCCTTCTCTGCCTCTCCCCTCTCTTCCCCACGTTTCCCTTCTTTCCTTCCTTTCCTGTTTGCTCTCTGTCCCTTCAAAGTCTTGTAGCCTTGGAAAGCCTTTAACCTGACTGAACCTTTTTTTTGCTCAAAGGCATTAACATCGGAGGTTTAACCGGGGCCTCCTCCGTCCTCTCTTTGGGACTCACGGTACCGCAAGCCGTAGGGACGGACATCATCGGATCGTTCATCATCTGCTTCGCTCTAGTAGCGAACGGATGCCAAGGTGGGAAATGGCATATCCCTTTCGCCGTAGGCAATAGGGCGGGCTGGGGTGTTCGAGGAGCTTGGTTCGTCGTCGCTAACAGGTTGATTTTGAGTTTCTGCTGGTTCGTGTTCGCTCTTTTCCTCCGCTACCCTCGAAATCCTTCCTCTCACCTTCCTTCAGTTCCTCGACCACCCTCGAAACCCTTCTTCTCACCTTCCTTCAGCTCCCGAATTGTCCCTTGCGAAGCTAACTTCTTTCGCCTTCTTCTTCCTCTTCTTCCCTTGTTTCGCTCAAAGGTACGGCGTCCAATCCTGGTGGGGAGGACAGGTTACTAAGAACATGATCGGAGCCATCTGGCCTCAGTTCTACACAATGCGAAACCATTTCCCTGGTGAGTTCTCCGTTCTGCAACACTTCTTCTCCGTCGCCCTCCTTCCCTCCCTTTTTTCTCCCTCTCTTCCTGCGTCCTTCTGCGGTAAACTGACCCCCGTTTTTTCGCATGTTCCTCGCATTTTAGCTTCGGCGAACATGGAGACCAACGACTTCAGTTCGTTCCTCGTCTTTTCTTCGACGTCCACACTCGCTCACCCTTCCCCCCTTCACCTTCTGCTTCCCAGTCGCCTTCGTGATATTCTGGGTCGTCTCTCTCCCTCTTCTCGCCATCCCTCCCGAGCGATATCGAATCCCAGCTCTCGTCTCCTCCATCTCGGTCACCGTCGCCGTAATTTCTCTCCTCGGCTGGGCTTTAGGCAAACAAGGAAACGGGGGACCGCTGCTTTACGAGACCCAGAAGACGACGGGAGTTGTTCGACTCCATGGAAGTAAATTAGCTTGGACGATGGCGCGTGGAGTGACTACGACGGTTGGAGGTTGGGCTGGCGCTGTGAGCTCCTTCGTCACGTCTGGTTCACGGAACTGAATCGACGAACTGACTCTTGCATCTTTCGCTCCTCAGATCATGTACCAGAGCGGTGAGCTTTACTCTTCGATTCTTCTTCGATGTAGAGGATGCAAATCTGACTCTCGCCTGCTATCAATCACAGACTTCTCTCGATACGCTCGACGACCTGGAGATCAAAGTTCGTCCGCCACGTCGCGTTTCTCCTTCCGTTCTCCTTCTCGCTTCTTCGCTGACACTCTTTCTCCTCTCGCAGTCTTGGGACAGATCTTCATCATTCCTGTGTGCATGATTCTCTCTTCCTTCATCGGGCTCATCGTCACGAGTTGCGCAGGTGAGACTCAACTCTCCATTCCGATCCTCCCTCTTCGCTCGAACTCGTTCTGACTTCGTCCTATCCCTTCCATCCCTTCCAGCCGGCTTCTACCCCGACGAAGGACTTCTTTGGTTCGTTCTTCCATCCCCAACTTCCGTGACTCTAAGCCTCCTTCGAGGCTAAGCGTCCCTTCTGTTTCTCGACGCTCCTTTGCAGGCGACCGTACAAACTGATGCAGGTCATTCAAGAGAAGGAAGGAAACTCCTCTGGAGCTCGAGCAGCTATGTTCTTCCTCGCTCTTACCTTCTTCATGAGTCAGTTCTGCGTCAATGTAAGTCTTCTCCAACCTTTCTTCTCTCGACCCAGTCCGAAGAGAAGCTGACCTCGCGATGGCTCTCCTCCTTCAGATCGCAGGATGCGCTGTCGTCGGAGGAATTGATCTCGCCAGTCTCATCCCCAAGTATGTCAACACTACCCGAGTAAGTCGTTTCTTTGTCTTGAGGATCTTCGAGCTCGGATAGCAAAGCTCTCTTGCTGATCAACGCGACTTTTCTTCCTCCTCAGGGACCCTTCATCGTCGCTATCGTCGGATTCGCGATCAACCCTTGGCAACTTCTCAACGTGAGCCTATCTACATTCATTTCCCTTGCTCCTCGAAAATCTATGACTGACTGACTTCCTGCCTTTCGCCCACCGCTTCGCTCAGACCGCGAACACTTTCATGTTCGTCCTCCTCTCTCTCCTCTTCCACCTCGAAATTCTGCTGACCTTTTTCCCTCATCCTCGGCTGGCTACCTTCTTCTCTTGCTACAGCTCTGTGTTGTCTGGATACTCCATCTTCCTTGGGTTTGTAAAGCTTCCTCCCTTCATCGTCGTCCTTCGACTCGACCTGACTTCCGACTCCGTTTTTCTTTCTTCACAGTCCTCTCGCCGGCATTATGGTTTCGGACTACTTCTGGATCCGACACCAGAGAGTTCAGCTCTCTCATCTCTACGTCCCCAACTCCTCCTCGAACTACTGGTTCTGGCATGGTTGGTCGCGTCTCCTCTTCGTTTTCTTCGAGTCCTCGCTGCAAACCTGACCTTCTCTCTTTCTCCCTCTCCTTTCCTACAGGTCTCAACCTCAAAGCTCCCCTTGTATGGGCTCTGGCCGTCTTCCCTTCGCTCCCAGGATGGATGTCGATCCTCTCGAAAGGGAAGATCCAAGTCTCTATTGGCTGGATTCACTGCTCGTACCTCGCCTGGCCTCTCGGTGAGTTCTCCTCTTCTCTCCTTCTTCCTCGGCAGCAATCTTTACTCACTTTCGCATTTCTCTTTTATCGGCAGGCTTCACGATCGCCTCTACTCTCTGGGTCGCCATCAACAAGATCTTCCCTCCTCCAGGAGTGGGCGAAGTCGACGATACGGACGTGTTTGGAACCTTCGACGCCGTCGTCGATCCTCTCGACACCGAAAAGGCCTCTGTCGATGAGACAGAGGACGATCACAAGGTCTCGGAAGGTGTCACTGAGCCTTTGGACATGGTGAAGGAGCTCAGGTGAAGGTCTCGTTTGGGCTTAGTTTTCATTCCCTGCGATAGACTTCCTTGTATCTAGGCTTTCCCTTTGTTTGGCTCTCATGCCTGTGCTCCATATAGTTTCTCTCGTGCTGTTTATGCCTTCTTGAATGATTTTTTAGACGCTCTCTACCTCTCTGGAAGACAGCGAAGCGTCGCGTCTTCCTTTCCTCTTTCTGTTCTCTCTCTGCCTTGAGGGTCCAAGTCCATCTCTTCAACTCTACTTTGAGGAAGAAGATAGGTGAGCAATAAATTCGATCTCCACTCTTATCCCAGGATCTGCTGGCTTTGCGAAACCGCCTTTAGGTCTCAACGGAGCCGTTGGGTCGAACTCGGCGGGCGAAAGAGGGAGAAAGGGTCGAGCTCAACTTGGCTCAACTTCATCGCCCTCAACTCCCACCTTCGACGCTTCCTCCAGCTTCAATCCATCACAAATTTTCGCAGATTTCCTCGGAACACCCCTCCCTATACCCTCTCCAGCTTCTACTCCCGCAAACACTGTCCTTCGATCCATCTTCAAGCCCTACGACTCGACCCTTCCCTCTCGAGCTCATTGTCTCTTCCCGACCCATCTCAACCCTACCTCACCTCCCAAGCATCCCAGACTGAACGATGGCTATCGGCTACATGCTCCTTATCTCTCGGCAAGGCGAATACCCACTCTCGTTCCCATCAGCTCGAGCAGCCTCAAGCTGACCTCCTTCCCGGCCGCTCCTTTTCCTGCCTCAGGGAAAGTCCGTCTCGCTAAGTGGTACCTGACTCTGTCGACCAAGGAGAAGAACAAGATCGTGAAGGAGGTCACTCAGCTGGTGTTGGCGAGGCGTACGAAAATGTGCAACTTTCTTGAATACAGAGGTGAGCTTGCTTCCTCTCTTCTGCCTCCTGGTTGGGTGCGTTCTCGTGGCTGTCGGAGGAGCGAGGGGGGCTCGTCAGGACGCTCTGAAGAGGATCTGGAGATGGAGACAGCACGGTCGATGGTATTGGAATACCCCGAGAAATGACGGGGGAGAGTAGGTAGCATGAGGAAGAGAAGGAGGGAGAGGTCGAGCTCAACTCCGTCCTCCTTCCGTCCCTTCCCTTTATCTTTCGCTCCCTTCCTCTCGCTCGTCTGATTTTAGGAGCCCTTTCTTCCCATCAAGTCGACCTCAGATGCTTACCACTACCTTCTTTGGTCCTTTCTCTTCAGGTGACAAGGTCGTCTACCGTCGTTACGCCTCGCTGTTCTTCGTTGCTGGGATCTCGTCCAGCGACAACGAGCTCATCACCCTAGAAATCATCCACCGTTACGTCGAGGTCCTGGATAGATACTTCGTCAACGTGGCAGAGCTTGATCTGATTTTCAACTTCCAGGCGGTGAGTGCAATCTTCTGTCGAGAAGAACCGAGGACGAGGAGGAGGAAGAAGAGATCGGGACAGTGGGAACGCTCGACGCGGCCTCCTGCCATTCTCTGCTTCTGTCTCTTAGCTGACTATTGTCATTCTGGAATGTTATACAGGCCTATGGTATCCTGGACGAACTGGTGATAGCTGGGGAACTGCAGGAGAGCTCGAAGAAGAGCGTGATGCGCGTCGTTCGTCCCTTCCCTTTGTCTCTCTCCGCCCTCGACTCTTCCCTTCTTTCTCTTCAACCGCTGATTACCTCAATGCATCGCTCTGACGCCTCTTATTTTCTAAATTCATCCACTCTTCTCGCTCTCCGTAGGTCTCCGAAGCTGACGCTTTAGAGGCATCAGAACAAACGTGAGTCCATCGCGTTCAATTTGCCTCCTCCCTTTCGACTTCTCCACTCTCAATCTGACTCTGTTTCATACCTTATATCTCTCCACAGGGACGACACGCTCGCCAAGATTGGTTTCTAGACTTTTTAGAGAGTTCGTCCGATCTCTCTCGTCGGTACATCTTCTTTTCTTCCCACTAATCTCCTCGCCAGGTTGCGATAGTTTCGTCCCTTTTATCTCGGTTTCTTCTTTACAACACGACCTATATAACGAACCTTCAGCTATAATGCACGGCCGAGCTGTTTTCTTGAGTGGAAAAATCTCGCGGCGGTGAACGAGGCATGAAGAAAGACGACGTGTTTGTCGAACTTCTCTTTTCCCTCATCGACCATTCAGCGATCTGAAGCGCGTAAAAAAAACATGAATGAAAGCTAGTAGATGCTGCAGTAAAAAACTTCTCGAGTCTCTCAAAGCCAATCCTCGCACTCGTCGTCCCACCTGAAACGAAGAGCGAAAGTCAGTGCGGTTCGACGCGTCTCGTCCCTTCTTCTCTCCTTCCTCCACCACGAGAAGAAAAGAGCCACCGAGCTCTGACTTACCCGACTGTTTTCGATCCAACCAACAGAGTGAAAGACGACGGTCAGCTTGAGTTTCCAACTGACATGGAAAGAAGGCGACGGGAAAAAGATCGACTCACACAAGACTGGATCGACACCAAATCTCTTCCTCAACATCTCTCCCACGTTCCAAGCTTCAGCTCTCCTTTTCCTCTTCCTCTTCTCCTCCCTCTCCCCACCACCACCGTTATCTTCCTCCCCTCCATCCCCTCCCCCCTCGTCCTCAGCATCCTCCTCCTCATCTTCTTCATCCTCTTCAACAATCGCCCTCGAACCCACCCTCTCCCTCCTTTCTTCCAAAAAAGCCCTCACGCTCACTCCCAACCCCACCCTCCCTCCGTTCGCTCGTTTCGCGAGGGTCTGATCGATCTGTCGGGAGACAGATTTGGGTGAAGGAAGGGAGGAGTCCGAGTCAGGTTCGAGGAGGGTTGAGTCTTCTTCGTAGAGGGTGTAGGAGTGGGAGCGAGAGGGAAAATCGATGGAGGAGGCTGAAGAAGAGAATCCAAAGGAGGTTTCGAAGGATTGAGGTTGGAAAGAAGAGAGGAACGGGCTCGGTTGGGTGCTGCTGGAGGAGGAGGAGGAGAATCCAAAGGGTTGATCGTTGAACGAGAAAGAGGAGGAGGAGATACTGCCGCTGTTGGAGTCCTTGGAAGGATCTTGACAGGAAGGAGTTTCATCCCAGAGAAGTTGAGATCTTGATGCGAGGGACGAACGAAGAAATCGAACCAGAGTCAGCTTCGACTTGGTTTCGATCCACGACGCGACGTCCTCTTGAAAGCCAAGTTGGAGGGACTTACATTTCCCTCCCCGCAACCTTCCACTTCTCCACCAGATCACTATCCCTCTCCTCCTTCCTCCTCCCTTCACTCGTCCCGACGAACCTCAACGCTTGTTTGAGCATCTGAACCTTCCTATCCATCTCTGCAATCTCCTTCGCTTGACTGAACCCTGCTCCTCCCCCTCCCACCGTCCCAACTCCAGGACCTCGAGGACCGAGCGGCGAGTGGAACGGAACGACGGGCTTCTTCCTCTTTGGTGGCGGAGGTGCTGTTGCTTTCGACGCGTCCGTCGAAGAAAACGACGAAGAGGTCTTCCTCGGGGCTGGAGGAGGAGGTGGTGGCGGAAGAGAGACGGTGAGAGCTTTGAAGGTTGATCTAGGACGTTTGGGTTTGGGTGGTGCTGAGGCAGGAGGTGATGGTGGCGGAGAAGGAGGTGGAGAAGAAGCTGACGGTCGAAGGCGGTCGTTGGCTGAGGCGGTCGATGGAAGAAGAGAGGGAGAAGGCCGTCCAGGAGAAGAGTGGATCATGGGTGACCGGAAGGGCTGCTTGGGACGTTTCACTACGGGAGGAGCAGCCGCCTGACGAGACGACGACGTCTGTGTTCGCGAACGCGTCCGGAATCCAAACCGAAGGTTAGTCGGCGACGCGTCTTCCTCCTCATCCAAGAGAAGAGGAAAAGCAAGTAGAGAGCTCGGCAAAGAGGAAGGATCAGCTGAATGGAAGGGAAGTGGTTTTGGGTCGCTTACCGGCGAGGGAGGAGGAAGATCCTTTCTCTTGCACGACGACGAGGAGTCTGCTCGGTTTTTGGTGAAGCCTCCGATCGGTCTTGAGCCCGTGGAAGCCTGAGATGATCCAGCCTGTGAAGGGATAGTAATGCGTGAGGAGAACATAGGGCTCAGCGGGAAGAAAGAACTCGCGAAGAAGCTAGAACACTCACAGATCGCGAAACCTCATCGACCTCCATCTCCTCATGTTGCTCGTCCTCGTCCTCCTCGTCCTCTGGATCTTCCTCATCTTCCTCGACATCTCGGTTCTCTTCCGGATGCTCGTCGAATTGCTCCGTGGGTTTGACTTCGAGAAGACCTCCTTGGGAAGAGGTCGCGTCGATGTATGCGTCCTCTTCCTCGACCGAGGGAAGCTGCGATGCCGACTGATCTTCCTGAGAGCCTTGAGAACCCTGTCGGACCACGAAGAGAAGATCAGCTACTGTTCGGAGAAGGTTCTCTACTCTGTGAGAGTTCGAACGAACCTGCTCCTCCTCGTTCTCGTCCCTCATCGACGACGCGTCCTCGACTGAATCCTCGACGCTAGCTCCAGCTGCATTCGGCTCGTATACCATAGGAAGGGACGAGAACGGACGGGGAAGAGGAAGATCGTAGATGTTCTGCACGTCCGAAAGAAAGAATAGAAAAAAAGAGAGAAAGAGATCAGTCGCGACGCAGAAAAGGGAGAGGAGAAGAGGCCGACTTGGGTTGGACTCACCTTCTTTGCAGGTAGATCGGGAGAAGCCGAAGATGCTCTTAGATCCGAGATGCTATTCGTCAGACTCCAAGGAAAAGGTTCCAACTGTTTGAAGCGAAGGAAAGGAGAAAGGGAGCGAGAAGCATCGCAGTCAATCAAGGGAAGGAAGGAGCTTTGAAATCGCAGGAAGAGAGGAGAGCTTGCGTGGTTGGACACCGAGTCGTTGAGATATCTGGAAGGTCCGCTCTCGTGCTGACCCGTCGCCTTGGGAGAGGAAGGGGAGGGACTTTGAGAGGCCGAGTCTTGAGGAAGTTGGGAGGACTTAAGCCATAGAAGCAGGCGATGGTCAGCTTGAAACCAAGCGAAGAGGAGAGGCGATGGGAAGTTGGTTAGGAGAATAATGGCTTACAGTGAACCCCTGGCCATCTTCCCCAGGGATACCCAGCGACGTCGACGAATGCACGAGCGAAGCCGGCTCTCGCTCTTTCTCCATCCCTTCCACCTCCCCCTCCTCCTTCCCTCCCTCCTCACTCCCACCCGAGTCGACTTCAACCTCCAACTGTACATCAAGAGACTGCTGCGAAGGTGGCTGCCTCTCAACTTCGGTGTTCTCGTCCCCAGTCTTGTCGGCAAGAGGTCCGTCTGGCAGAGGAGCAGCTCCCTCAGGGCCGTCGACAGTCGAGTTTGGGAGGGATGGATCGGCTTGTATTTCTTGTTGAGGTAGGAGGTAAGATGCGTCGAAAGGGTTTTTGGTCTGTCGGAAGCGAGGGATGGGAAGGAAGAGGGGAGGAAGAAGTTGATTCAGCTCGAGCTTTGAGTGGAGGGACGAGAGGGAAGGAACGAACGAACCTGATGCTGCTGCTCCTGCTCCCTCGTCAGATCACTGATCAAAGCCTCTCCGCCTTCATCGGGGTCTGAGCGAGAAACATGCCCTTGGTCTCGGAGGAGTGGGTCGGGAAGAAGAGGGAGGTCGAAGAGATGGGAGGAGGAGGTGGTGGAGGAGAGGAGAGCCTCAGGTGGATCGATCTGTGGCGAAAACGAGAAAGAAGTTGGATCATGAGCATCGATCTTCTCTCAGAGGTTGGAGAAGGGTGTATGCTCCTACCTTGAGCAGCGGGGCTGATGGCGACGAAGGAAGAGAGGAAGATGCAGAAGGAGGAGGAGGAGGAGAAGGGAGAGAGCTGTTGAGCTCTGCTTTGGACGACGCTGCTTCTTCCTCGACCATTCTTGAGGGACAAGTGTTGGTGAGAGAGTAAAAAGGGGGTAGATGCTGATGAGATCAAGACGAGAGCTGATCTCGAAGGAAAAAGGGACGATCTTTGGTGGTGGAAGTCGACGAGGAAGAAGGGAAGGCAGAGGGTCGATCTCCCTTCCTCCCCTCCTCCAAGGCGTTCTCTCGACCCGACGAGCGTTTCGTTTCCACTCACTCTCCTTTCGTATAAGTCCCTCTCTTCTTATTATTCTTCTGCTGCTTTCCATGGGCTTGATCTCGTTCACCCAACTCCCTCCTCATTGCTGCAGCTGGAGTGGAAGACGATCAAGTCTATGCGAACGCGTTTCATCTCTGCTTTCGACCAAGCTCCGTCGAGGAAAGAGAAGAAAGTGGTTCGAGCATACTCTGCTATGTACTTGTATAGTCTCTGGATAGCTAGCTACTTTGCAGCGGAAAAAAAAGGAAGGACGGACGCGTTTAAATCGAAGGCGAGAAGAGTTAAAGCGTCCTGGGTCGCGAAGAAGAGGAGATCGTTTACAAGGTTGTAGACTAGGGGTACAAAGGGTTGCGGAGTGGTATCAAGGAGCAGAAGAGAATCCTTCTCGCTCGCGGAGGGGGTATTCTTCCTTGGTATCGCGACGGTCGACCAGTCGAGGATTGAACTGACGAGGAAGGAGAGCGAGGCCGCCGATGTAGGCAAGGCCAAAGACCTGTACAGAGTAGGAAAGAAGATTAGGTTAGTTCTTCAAGGGGAGAAAGGGTAAAAGTAAAGGAGAAAGGAGAGAAGGCGTCAACGGAGAAGAAGGGAGGCCGTCGACTCACCAAAAGCAAAACTCCCCAAGCAATCTTCACACCCTTAGGGATTTCTCCCAGTCTAGACCACTGCTCCCACTCATCGAATCCAGACCAGCACGTTGCCCATCCCACGACCAGGATGATGACACCCAAGAGCGGATGAAGGATGTTCTGGATGGATTTCCCTTTGAAGACAGGTCGGGATCGGTGAGAGGCTGGAATCCAGTGGATCTGGAGAACGGAAAAGATGAAGAGTGAGTTGAACTGAAGCGTTGGAAGATATCACACACGAGAGAGAAGATAAGGAGACGAACGGCGGATCCGAAGATGACCTGAATCCACATGAGAACGAGAAGACCCAGCCCCAGCTTGCGGTGACCCGAGAAGAAGTGATCTGCGCCAGGTCCGAAGGTGGTATCGGTAGCCTGAAAAGATGAGGAGGCATGTGAGCAAGGCGCGTTTCGAGGAAAGTGACGAACGCGTCGAAGAGAGAGGAAAAGACGAACCCAGATTGCCAAACCGAACGCGACGCTGATAGCAGGGAGAGAGGTAACGACGTGGATGACCCAGTGAGTGACGATCCAGCGAGGCCAAAGGGTTCGGAGAAGTCGAGCGACCAGTATCCCGAGAGGAATCTAAAAGAGAAGAGCTGATCAGCTCGTTCATTTCGACTTCGCCTCCAGGAGTTCGAGTCGACGGATCGAACTTACGAAAATCATGGCTCCAATCCCACCGACAGCCACGTGAGCGATGAGCACCTTTTGAAACTGAGTATACGGCGCCGAGGAGGATGTTTGAGATGTTGCTACGGGAGAGAGCGGAAAAAGACAGAAGTGAGATCGTCGTTCGCGGCCGACAACTGAGACTGAGTACTCACGCGTCGCCGTTCCCGTTCCCGTTCCGGCTCCCGCTCCCAGAGTCTTCGTGAGATCAAGAGAAGAAGCTCCAAAGTCCCGATGCTGGAGCACGCTGGCCGATGCTGAAGATGACGACGGGCTGGTATCGCCCTGCTCGTATCGAAAAAGGATGGAAGGACGGAAAGCGAGTCAGTTTCGAGAGCATTCTTCATGAAAGTTGTGTTGATTTTGAGCTTGGGATAGAGGATACTCACGTAAGCCCAGATGATCGGAATAACAGCCGCAGCAGAGGTGTCGGCAAGCGAGAAGGTGATGGTTGAGGAGGAGGAGTTGACGAGAGATTGACTCTTGTCAAGGGTAGCGATGGAGGCAGGCGAGGAGGCGATGGTAGGCTCAACCTGACCCTTGGATGATCTCTGGGATAAGGTGATGGAGTTGTCCGAGTTGGGCCACTGAGAGATTGGTCGCAAAGAAGGGAGGAAGGGAAAGGACGCAAACCGTGGTTCGTCAGGTCGTCGCTTTGGGAGGGTTCGAAGGAGAAAGGTAAGGAAGATGCACGTACAGCGATGATCACTGGAACGTGAAAGTTAGAAGGACCACATCAGCTTCAGATCTCGCAAGGGCGTCATGGCACAAACGAGCTCTTCGACCTTCTTCGCGTCGCTCGTCCCTCCTCTTCCCTCCTCTCCTCAAAGGCTCCCGTCCCCCTTCCCCTCATCCCCTCTGTCAACTATGTACTTACTCTGAGAGTTCGACATGGTGTGTCCAAATCTGAAACGTTTCAGAGAGCAGAAGAAGAACGAACGAAGGTTCAGCAGCAGCCTCGACGTCCCTCCGAGCTCTCTCGTTTCCGGCTCATCGACGCACCCTATAGAAATCCAACCAAATCCAGGGCGGGACTTCTGGCTTTTGGGAGCTCTCGAAAGGGTATCTAGTCGCCAAAAAGAAGGATTTCAGCGTCGATTCGACTCCCAACGCGTTGTCCTCTCCCGCTCTCGCCCTCTCTTACCCAACTGAGTTCTTTCCTCTTCGTTGTCCTCTTCTCTAAAGCAAAGCTGGCGAGGTGGGCTCACAAGTAACGTTGGATGCGCTCTTCACAGCGGAGACGCAGACGGACTGTCCTCCAGAAGAGAGTGAGAGAAAAAAAGAGAAAGGAAGGACGGGCTGTGTGAGCTTCGAGAAACAAGAAAGCAGGCGACGATGATCGAAAACGACAAACTCTCTTGAACCTTAGAGAAGGACTCACCGAGGTGCAGAAGGAGTCTCCAGTGGTCTGAGCTACTGCTAGAGCGGCTGAGGCCAGGAGCGAGAGAAGGAAGGAGGGAAGAAGCATGGAACTGTGGAATTCAAGGGGCGAGACTGTTGAAGTGGGAGGAGGAGAACATGAAATGGAGGACGAGCGAGGAGGGGAAGGCGGTCAAACCGGCCAACCACCAAAGGGAAATCCTCCCATTCGCTGGAATCTGAGTTGAGTTATTTTTACAGGAATAGGGGGTGACGCACGAAATCGAATTCGATGTCGGAGGCTGCCAACACGTTCTCGAATCCAGAAGGGTAAAGTCGGAACACCGCGACGCGCCTGAATGTTTGCTCAAGAAAAGGGCACTGAAAGGTCTAGATCTTCCCAAGACTCTCCGATCTGCTCAAACTAGAGGATCTGAGAATTTCAACCCCTTACGATCCCGATGGAGCTCGCTGGAAATAATCTGGACGAGCTCGTCTCTTTCTTTCAGAGAGCGAGGGCGAAACCCGCCGCCCTCCACTTCAAGCAGTTCAAGATATCCTGAAGTAGTGCTAGTAGGAGAGAAGTGAGAGGAGCACAACTGGAGTGAAAGGAAGCTGCTGGGAGGAGAGAGCCTCGAGGAAACGATGGGGGAGAGAACGGAAAGATCTCCTTCCTTCGACGAGGAAAGCAAAAGCCCAGGTTCAACACCTGCTTCAGCCTAAAGGATAGAAGGTCGAACTGAGCGTCAGTTTTGTATAAGTTGTATGTGGTTGCTGCTGTAGGAAGGGAGCGGTCAGTTCGCTCGAGATTCCCAGCCAGCCTCGACCAGTTTTCGCCTCGTCGTTGCTCGCCAGGTCGATGTTCTCCAACAGGACGTACAGCCTCCTCTTCGACCGGATTACCGCCCAGATGTCGACCTCGTACATAGCGCGTCGTCCTGCTTGGGTCTCCTAATCGAGGACCTGGACGAACGAAGGAGGGATCCCCAGGAAAGGGAAGCAGCTGGAAGCTTGCCGCCGGCACTCGCTTTCAATCTTCAGAGGTCGCCTTCTTGACCGGCCCTATATCAACGTCCACCTATACCTTGCTCCCCCGATATAACCCTATCCTTCGCCAAACCTCTTTGCGAGCCTGCTCCCTACCAACAAGCGCGACGCGACTGCTCTCTCCGCTTCTCCCTCCCGCCCTCCAAATCTTTCTTCGGTCTTCTCCCTCCCCCCTTCCCTCCCTCCCTCCCGATACCCATGCCCCCTCCTCTCTCTCCAACACCTTCAGAAATCACCCTCGCTCACCCCCCCACCGATGACTCGCCCAACCCACCCAAACCCTCCAAATTGAAGGACTTCTCCCCATACTCCTCCTCGCCCTCCTCGACCCTCGATCTGAGAATCTCGGAGGACGAAGAGGGCCAACAGTCTTCCCGTCCGGCCGAGAAGCCGCATCTGCCCTTAGATCTGAATGCTCTCAAACGTCTGCCAACCGATCCTGGTGGGTTGAGGAGAGTGACGACGGTAGAGCTGGCTGGAGGGCAGATGTATCGAACGAGGGAGGGGAGAGGAGAAGCGGTGGGTGAACCTTTGCGAAATGCGATAACGAACGAGGATATCACTTATATCGATTGGTTGGACGGAGATACGGAGGTGAGTTTGCATATCTTTGGATCTGGGTGCTCGCTGGAGCAGATTTTCTCGAAGGAACGACAGCGGATCGGTTGCGAGCGCTGAGACTGTTGAGCTCGACCTCGTCCTCCCTCCCTCGACTTCGTCTTCTCCCTTCGTATTTCGCTGACCTCAAACCCATCGTTTCTTTACTCGCTCCTTAGAATCCCTTCGACTGGCCAAACTCCAAGAAGTGGTCTTTCACCTTCATCGTCGTAACAATCTCGATCCTGTTCGTTCGTCGGTGAGGAGGAGGAGGAATGATCGCGAACGCTGACTCTCCCTTCTCCTCCTTTCACTCTCCCTTTTTCCACCTCTCAGCACGAGTATGAACGCTACTGCTTACCCATCCGGATACAAGAGTGCTGGACCTCTCATCGGAGTCGGGAAGGAAGGTTGGACCGTCGGAAATTCAGTCGTGAGTGGTGACTCGATTCACTCGAACCTCGCGTTGCTTCCTCTTGCTGATTCTACATCCTTTCACCGGTATTTACCCAGTACATGATTGTCGTCGCATTCGCTCCTCTGGTGCTAGCTCCTCTCTCTGAAGTCTACGGGAGGAATCTCATCTACGTGAGCTCGGAACCCTTCCTCTTTCTCTTTCTCGGAGAACTTCACTCACCGCTCTTCCTCAACTTTCCCTTCTTAGCTCGTCACCACCTTCCTGAGTGCGGCTCTTTTCATTCCTCAAGCCGCCTCTCCAAGTATGGCTGGAATCACAGCTTCAAGAGCCTTCGTTCGTTCTTATCTCTCTTCCCTTCGTTCGAAAGTCGCGTGCCCTGACGTCGGCTTTGCTCCCTCTTCCTTCCTCCCGCAACAGCAAGGAGCAGTATCCTCAGTCGGAAACTCCCTTGTTGGAGGTACTATCGCCGATATGTTTGTTGCTGAGGAGCGAGGGCTTGGAATGAGTATCTACTCGTGAGTTCAAAGCCTCTTCCCTCTTCGATCAAACTCACCTTCCTCAACTGTTTTCCAGCCTCTTCATCTTCCTCGGACAAGCAATTGGACCAGCCATCTACGCCTGGGTCTGTCAATTCCTTAACTATCGCTGGATGTTCTGGATCGAAGCCATCAGCGGTTTCGTTTCCTTCGCCGTCAACTGCGTCTTTCTTCGCGAGACTCGAGGCAGCGTCCTCCTATCCCGAAGAGCGGTCCAACTTACAAATTCCACGGGGAAACTACACGCTGCTCCTGGAGATTCGGAACGAGTGGATCTGAAGACGCTTGTGTGCGTGTCGGTCGCGAGACCCCTGCGTGAGTCGCGTCCCGAATCTTTCTCTCTTTCGATCTCGTTCTCACACTTCTCTTCGGTTCACAGTCTACATTGCTACCGAACCTATCGTCTTTGCCATCAGTCTGTGGATCGGAGTAGTCTGGGGATGTATCTTCGTGAGTCGCTGCTCTTTCTTCTCCTCTCTTTCTTCTGTCCCTCGACAGGATCTGACTTCTTTCCCTTCCTTCGTCGTTCTCAAGCTTTTCATCAACTCGGTCTCTATTGTCTTCGGAAAGACCTACGGATTCGATACCGGACTGACTGGAACGGTTCTCCTGTGAGTCTGCTCACGATCGCGTCTCTTCGTCGTTCACGACGTCGATGAAGCTCCAGCTGATTCTTCACGTCGTCTTCTGATCTGCAGCGCCAACGGAATCGGAGGTATCATTGGATTCGGTTAGTTCAGTACTCAAGACGTCTGGATGGCCTCGCTCTCAAGCTTTTCCTCGCTAACCTTGATATTTCCTTTCTTCTCTCTTTCCAGGTCTCAACCTCTTCCAAGAACGGCTCTACAAGCGCCGTTGCGCTCAGTCTCCGACCGGAAAGGCCGAGCCAGAATTCCGTCTCTATTGGGCTTGTGGTGGAGCTTTCGCTTTCCCTCTCGGTATCTTCTGGTGAGCATCAACGCGTGCGGTCACTGAGATCGCTTTCTCTTTTCGTCGCTGACTTCTTTCCTCTCTCTCTCTCTTCCGACCTTCAGGTATGCTTGGTGAGCATCTTTGTCTTCTCTTCTCAACCTCCAAAACAGCACAGCTCATTTACCTCGCTTTTCCTCGCCTCCTCCTTTCCCAGGACTGGTCAACCAGGTTCGCTCGCTCTCCTTTCCTCAGGCGACTCGTTTCCGCTTCGATCACTCATCCTCTTCATCCCATTTTCACCTTCAGGAATCCACTGGATCTGGCCCGTTCTCGCGCTCGTCTTTGTCAACGCTGCCTGTTTCCTGATCTATACTGGTTCGTTCCCATCTCCTTTAACCGAACCCGTCTCTCAATCAAGCTTGCTCTGACCACTCCCTTCTTTCGATCCTCTCATTTATCAGGAGTCTTCAGCTTTTTTGCCGATGCCTATGAAAGGTACTCCAGTAGCGCTCAGGCTGCTCAGTCCCTGTTACGGAACCTCTTTGGTCAGTCTCCTCTCGTTCCCACATCGCGTCTTCTCTAATTCGTCGCTGATGTTGTTTGGATCCCGCAGGTGCCGTCTTCCCTCTCTTCTCGACGCAGATGTACACATCTCTCGGACCTCCTTAGTGAGTTCGATCAGCTTCTTCCCTAGATTCGCGTCAAGAGTCCCTGACCAAACGCGTCTCGTCTTCTTCTTCTTCTCCTCCACCAGCGCGTCGACCATCCTCGCCTGCGTGACCTTCGCCATGGGATTTTGTCCTCTCGGTCTGATGTTCTACGGGAAACGACTGCGATCTCGCTCGAAGGTCGCTTCGGCCCTTCTAGCGGAAGCAGCAGCCGAGGACGAGGAGAGGGCGAGGAGAAGGGAGGATAACAAGAGGAGGGAGAAGACGAGGGCTCTTCCTTTGGGTGACGGCGTGATCGCAGAAGAGAGCATACCCGTGGGTGTGTGATACTTTCAACATAGACTTGTGATGGAATAGAGCTTCATCTATCTCGACTGCGAGAAGATATCCTCCTTTCCCTCCGCGTCGAGCCTCGACGACGCGTCCGAATCTCTTCCCTTTCATCGATTCGACTCAAAATACTCTTCTGTCAGGCTGAGACACAACGAGTAAAAAAACCCATCAGCCTTCAGTCCCTCCTCGCTCCTCTTCCAGCTCCAGCTCGAAAGTTCAAGCTCTCAAAGCCCCAGCTTGTAGACAGAAAAGGCGATCCCTTCAAGCTCACTCACCTCCATAGCGCATCGATTGCCTCTCCCTTTCTAACTCTCCCTTTCTAGCACGACGAGCGCGTTGAAGGATGCTGCACTCTTCCATAGGCTTCGGTGGTAGCTGAAGAGCGGAAATAAGAAGACGAGTCGAGGAGTCAGGCAGATTGAAGTGGAACGGGTGGGCGACGGAGGACGATCCGTCGGGAGAGACCGACGAAGAGACCAGAAGACACGGAGAAAGAGCTCACTCTTGCATCGCAGCTGTCAGAGTTGGAGAAAAGATAGATGTGTTCAGTCGTGGTCTTCAGTAGAAGGATAGACGATCTGCTGAACTCACTCTGGTAGGTTTTCAAACTCGTCGACGGTAAACTCGAGCTCGAGCTTGCACTCGGCGAAGAATGCGAGATCGAAGCGTCGTCGGAGGGAGTTAGGGAAGACGAAGTAGAGGTTGAAGATGAGGAGCTGATGGAGTAGTAGGAGTTGGTTGAGGTGTACATCTAAGCTGACGGAGAAGGGTTGATGAGGGAGAGGAGGAAGCTGGGGTGAGTGGTGGTTCAACTCAACTCAACGGGACTCGACTTCTCGCGAGTGTTTGCTTCAAACTGGGTTCACTTCCTCTCCCAGCTCGAACGGGGATCCATGATGATCAGATCTCATGGATACTGGCTCCGAAATCGCGTACTTCCAGAAGCTTGGGGAAGGAGGGAGGAAGGACGGGAGGGGAGTCGCGTCGAGCACGATCGATTCGATCCCTTGCTCGATGTGTTGAAAATAGTATCGTTGGATCATTGTCGAGGCTTCGTAGATCTTTCTAGTGTTTTCTCTAGGTTTCCATAGCTTGCTTAGTCAGGCGCGTTGCGTTAGTAACGTCATAGTTTAGCCCTGTTTCTAAAACATTCTCTGAATTCCTTACAGTATATAAGCTACGTAGCTAGGTAGGAGTTCTCTTATAACAACCACTTTCACCTCTAGTCGTTCCGCCTCTGAGCTTGTAGCACCAAGTCCCATCTCGAATCTCAACACGATGTTCCTTTGTTCTTAATTTTTCTCGCCCGCCCGCGTGTTTGACCAGCGATTAACTTTCCGAGAACCTGAGGTGGCACATAAGGTCAGAGACATTTCAGCGTCAACGTCAATGCGATGTAGAGGAAGGAGGAGGAAAAGATTGAGAAGGGAAACAAAGAGATGAGGCAGGCTGCAAAGGGAACGATCGCGTCGATGCCTGAGATGGGGGCGACTCCTCTCTTCTTGATAAACCTCCGATGTAGAGCTGAGAAAAAGGAGAAAGCTTTCAGCATGAGAAAGTATAGCTGAAGGTTAGCTGAAAGCAAAGCGTCGAGGCTTGAAGAAAACCAGAGAGAAGTCGAAAGCTCGACGCGTCGAACTCACTCTTCAGTTCTCCTCTCTCTTTATCTCTCCAGGCTCTTCCGTTTCCCCTTGAGCCCGCTCTCAGTCTCGCTACTAACATGGCAGCTATTTATCACCCGCAAAGATAGAGCCGAAGTCATCTCATCCTCTCCAACCTTCCTTCCCTTCAACGACGGGTCCCCGATGATCTCTCTCCTCCAACGATTCACTCCTCACTTCAAGAGCACCCATCCGCACCCAACCAAACTCCCAACGGCAAGGATATGTGCATTACTTCTCCCCATATCAAAGTCCAAGACGTAGAAAGGGATGTAGACGACCGTTTTGAGGAAGACGTGGAGGGTGAGGAGATGGATCGCTTGTTGGTTTGCCGGAGCGAGGAACTGGTTCGGAGGAGGGACGATGGTCAGCCTGGAAGGCAGTGGGAGGGCGAAAGCGAATAGAGAGGCTGAGTGAGTGTGAGAGGAGAAGCGAGAGAACTCACGAGAGTGAGAGAAAGAAGAACAGCGTAGGCGGGGAGGATCTCGACGAGAGCTTGATGCGCTGAGCAGAGTCGTCCTGGGAGGTCATGGAGGAGGAGCTTGGCTTCTCGGGGAGCTTGAAGTTACAGTCGAAGCATCGTGATCGGAACCGACGAACATCAGCTTCGGTTCCTGTCAGGAAAGACGAAAATGGAAGAGAGAAAGGAGATGAAAACGCTTGACAAACTCACCATGATTCTTATACCCGACGGGACCCAAGCTCTGACCCAGCATGCTCAACCAAGCTGAGGCGATCCAGGTTACGAAGACGTAGAAGACGCTGAGCACGATCACTTGCGGAAAAAAGAAAAGAGAGAGCGAGGTCAGGATGAGAGAGAAGTAGGGAATCAACTCCCTCCCATCTCCGCTGAAGCTCACATTCCTTTCCTTCTCCTCCTCCTTTCCCCTTGAGGCTCTCCGGTCCTAAGGAGACGAGGAGTCTCAAAAAAGGATCGAGCACGTTTGAGACGAGGAAGGAGGAGTCGGAAGTGAGGTGTACGGCGAGAGCGACGAAGGAGAGGTACCAGGGAGGGAGGATGGCGACTGTCGACGGCGAGGGCGAGCGAGAAAGGAAAGATGAACGTGGCGGTGAGCTTGAGGGTTGAAGGGAGGGAAGAAGAGGAAGGCTGAGCTTACCGATGAAGGTCTTCCCTGGAGGGATATCCATGAGTGCTGGGAGGTTCTTCTTCTGATCGGACATGGTGATGGTTAGAGGGCAAGAGGGAAGAAGAACTGAACAAAGGAAGCGACCCACCGAAGCAGGCGTCCTTTTTTTTTCTCTATTATTTTCTTGTTTTCTTTCCGATCTGGAGCCTCTGATAAGCTTGGACCGAGAAAACTTCTTCGGATGCTTCTGTGTTTGTTGACGCAGAGGGCCGAGAGGGGCGGAGACGCTGGACTGAGCGCGGTGAAGGGAGGAGGAGCGAGCCAGCGAGCTCTCGTTCAACTCCAAACCACTTCCCTCCCTCCCCGCCAACCTTCCCTCTTTCTCTCAGCTATGGACTTCGATGAACAGGAAGAGAAGGATGGTGAGCATTTTGTTCATCTTGGGGTACAGGACCATGGCGGAGACGAAGGAAGAGCTCGAGAGCTGACTGGACCCATCTCCCTTCCCTCTCCTCTCGCTTCTCCCTTCTGCAGGAATTCGATTCTCGTGGAACACATGGCCTTCGTCGAGGATCGAGGCTACCAGGACAGTCGTCCCCATGTACGTTTCTAGACCGCCGCTCGTAGAGGGGAGGGACACCTCCGACTCGTCCTTGCCTGGTCGGATGCTGACCTCGCTCCTCCTTTGCTGTCCCCTCCAGCTCTGCTCTCTACACCCCTCTCAAATCCCGAGATGATCTCCCAGCCGTCATGTACGAGCCAGTGACGTGCAAGCCTCCGTGTCGAGCTATCCTCAACCCTTACTGGTGAGTACCAGCGTCCCTTTCGTCGATCGAGCGCGAGGAGGAGGAAGGAGGAGCAGTCGAGAGCCTCGCTGGAGGTCGGCTTCTACCCAAGGCGATGGGAGCGCTGCATGAGATGGGACGTCTTACACTCTCGAGCGGGGCGTGCTTGGAGCTCGGTATCCATTCGAAGGAGGTTGAGCAGAGAAACTGGACAAGGTCGAGCTCCCCTTCCCTTCGACTCGGAGCTCGCCAGCGAGCTCTCTCCTTCCTGCCTCCCATGAGCTCCTCCCTTCCATATACCCCTCCTCACCTCGTCGAGTCCACTTCTATTTGATCGCTGAAGCTGACTTCATCCCTTTCTACCATTTCTCCCCTCCAGTCAACTCGATATCCGAGCCAAACTCTGGATCTGTCCCTTCTGCCTCCAACGAAACGCCTTCCCTCCTCACTACAAAGACCTCACAGCCAACAACCTCCCTCCTGAACTCCTCCCAAAATACTCCACTATCGAATACACCCTCTCCCGCCCAGCTCAGGTCCCTCCCATCTTCCTCTTCGTCGTCGACACCTGCCTCGACGCCGACGACCTCAAGGCGCTGAGGGACGTGCTCGTCATCTCGTTGAGCTTGATCCCTCCTCACGCTTTGGTTGGACTGATTACCTATGGAACGATGGTAAGCTCAAGTTTTTACGTTTCATACTGACGAAGGAGCTCGAGCTTCCAAGCCTTCAGGCAGCATTGGCGAAGGAGAAAGTTGAAGCTCACCTCTTCCTCCCTCCCTTCTGTTCCCTCAGGCCCAAGTCCACGAGCTCGGCTACTCTGAGTGCCCCAAATCCTACGTCTTCCGAGGATCCAAGGAGTACGCTCCCAAGCAGATCCAGGACATGCTCGGCCTCAACCCTTCCAACCGACCGGTCCCTCGTCCAGGACAGCCCATGCCCCCTTCCACCTTTGGAGCGTCGAGGTTCCTTCTGCCCGTTCAGCAGTGCGAGTTCCAGCTCACCAGCATCCTCGAGCAGCTTCAGAGGGACTCGTGGAGTGTCGCGAACGACAAGAGGCCGTTGAGGTGTACGGGTGTCGCGCTAAGTGTTGCCGTTGGGATGCTCGAGGTGAGCTCGCTTTTCTCCCTCCTTTCCATCCTGAGCCCCTCCTTCTCGTCTTCGACGCGGGCTAATCCATTCCTCTCGCTCCTTGAATCGCTTACTAGACCACCTTCCCCAACACTGGAGCTCGAATCATGCTCTTCGCTGGAGGTCCTGCGACGGAGGGTCCTGGAATGGTCGTCGGTCCCGAGCTCAAGGAGGCCATCCGATCTCATCACGACATCGAGCGAGACACCGTTAAGCACTACAAGCGAGCTCTCAAGGTACGTCTAAGTATATCTTGCTTCTTTTTGCTTGCTCGGTCACTCTTTGAGATCGCTCGAAACCAAAGAGCTCGAGCTGAGATCCTCTTCCCTTCGTCCTTTCTTTTCCTTCTTCGCTCCCACCCTCAGTGCTACGACGGACTCGCCAAGCGAGCTTCAGCCAACGGACACGCTATCGATATCTACGCTGGCTGCCTCGATCAGATCGGTCTCCTCGAAATGAAGTCCCTCTGCAACGCGACAAACGGCTTTCTCGTTTTCGCCGATTCGTTCGCCATGGCCATCTTCAAGCAGTCTTTCCTTCGAACCTTCGCCACCGACTCGAATGGTCATCTCAAGATGGGATTCAATGCTACTTTCGACGTTCAAGTGAGTCTCACTCTAATTGAGCTCTTCTCGACTCTCGTTCCGTTTCTTCTCGACGCGTCGCTGACTCTTTCCTTTCCTCCTTTTCCCTCCTCGCTTCCCAGACCACCAAGGAGCTCAAGATCTCGGGAGTCATCGGACACGTCATCTCAGCCAACAAGAAGGGACCCTGCGTCGGAGAAACCGAGATCGGAATCGGTCAAACCTCAGCCTGGAAGGTCTGCTCCCTCACCGACAAAACCTCCCTCGCCGTCTACTTCGAGGTCGTCACTCCCGCCGGTCAACCTCCTTCCAACTCGCGAGGACTCGTCCAGTTCGTCACCCACTACCAACACCCTTCCGGAGTCTACCGTCTTCGAGTCACGACCGTCGCTCGAAACTTCGCGGAAGGAGGAGCTCCTACCATCGCCGCTCAGTTCGACCAGGAGGCCGCTGCCGTGTTGATGTCGAGGATCGCGGTCTTCAAGGCTGAGATCGACGACTCACCGGATGTGCTGAGGTGGTTGGACAGGATGTTGATTCGACTGTGCCAGAAGTTCGCGGACTACAGGAAGGAGGATCAGACGAGTTTCAGGCTCGCTGCCAACTTCTCGATCTACCCTCAGTTCATGTTCCATCTCAGGAGGAGTCAGTTCTTGCAGGTGTTCAACAACTCGCCAGATGAAACTGCTTTCTACCGGTGAGTCTCGGCGCTTCCCTCTCTCTTTTTTCCTTCTCTTTTCTCTCCTCCTCGACGCGACTCAAATTGAAAGCTGACTCTCGTCCCGCGCTTCTTCTTCTCTTCTTTCATTCGCTCACAGTCACATTCTCAACGCCGAAGACGTCAACAACTCCCTCATCATGATCCAACCCACCCTCATGTCCTACACCTTCGACGTCCCCCCTCAACCCGTCCTCCTCGACTCGGTCTCCATCAAACCCGACGTCATCCTCCTCCTCGACACCTTCTTCCATATCCTCATCTTCCACGGAGAGACCGTCGCTCAATGGAGGAAGGCTGGATACCAGGATCAGGAGGGATACGAGAACTTTGCCGAGTTGCTCACGGCTCCTATCGCCGATGCTCAGGTGAGTCGAGGACCTCTCTCTCTCTCTCTCTCCTGTTTCTTCTCCTTCTAGACCTTCCCCTGACTCTTCTTCTCTTCTCTATTTTCGCTCGAATGCAGGAACTCCTCCTCGACCGAAACCCCATCCCTCGGTACATCGTCTGCGACTCTGGAGGATCCCAAGCTCGTTTCCTCCTCTCCAAACTCAACCCTTCGACGACGCACGTCTCTGGAGGATCGTACGGAGCTGGTGGAGCAGGTCAGGCTATCTTTACGGACGATGTGTCGCTTCAGGTGTTCATGGAACATCTCAAGAGGCTGGTGAGTCTTTCTCTACTTTATTCGTCCTTTGGGTCGAGACTGGGAGGAGAGAGGAGGAAGAGGGAGAGAAGAGACGTCTTGCTGACTCGAGTCTTTGCTTTCGTTCGAACGAACAGGCTGTTGGACCTTCGACAAGTTAGATCGGCTTTGCTTAGAGAGGTTGGAGAGCGGCGGTGCAGATTTTGTTCGAGTTGGGTCGTGCGACGAGGTGAGATGGATGACTTTAACGCGAACCTCACCTTTCTTCCTCTCGTCCAGAGAGTAGGCGTCGACGCAGCTCCAGATCAGATGCAGATTACACCAAAAGTTTTGACCGACGGAGGAAGCTCTCGCCTCCGCCCGTCTCCGTGAATCCTAAAACCAAACAGGTTCCCTCGCCTCCCCTCCATCTCTTAGCTCTCAACAACCATCAAGTCGCAGATGTCGATTTCTCTACTCGCAGCAGCTCAAGAACTGTCCTCCAAGTCGTTTGACGGGATTCCGATCGTGTGAGTTCGCAAGGGCATCGAGGAGACACGAACGAGGGAGGGAGGAGGTGCGGAAGGAGGAAAGATCGAGCTCACCTTCTTACCTCCTTCTGTTCCGACTTTGACTCGATAGAGACCTCTCCCTCCATGAAAAAGAAGTCGTCATATCAATCAGAGAAGCCTGTCTCACAGCTGGGTTCTTTTACGGTCCGTTCTTCTTCCTCCATTTATCATCTCGAGCTTGAAAAGGGAGAAAGGAGGAACGAGATGGCGGCACTCGAGCTGACCTTCTTTCCCTTCCACTTGCTTGGATCGAAACAGTCAAGAATCACTCCGTCCCCGAAGAACTGGTTAAGGAGACGTTCGAATATGCTAGGAAGCTATTCAGGGAGTCCCCGGAGGAGGAGAAGATGAAAGTGAGGAGGCCGAGGACTCGATCAGGGAGGAAAGCTCAGGGTTGTGCTGTCGTTCGACGGAAGCTGACAAGTTTTCGACGTGTTTCAATAGAGCCACATCTCGAAGTCGAACGATTGGGTTGGGTATATGGGGTTGATGAGCGAGAACACCGAGTGAGTTTGGCTCCGTCTGGCAGTAGGAGGTGGGAGTGAAGAGAAGGTGGAGATTAACTTCGTTTCTTTTTGCAACGTTACGTTTCTTTCTCCCCATCGCTTTCTTCAGTCCTGCCAATCGAGGAGATCTGTAAGTAAAGATCCTCTATATTCAGATCACTGCCGATGATCGCTCTTCTCACCGAAGCTTGAAGATCGTTCTCCTCACACGCGTCCTGCTCTTTCATCTCCTTCTCTGCTTTTCAGCCACGAAGCCTTCAATCTCTCTGACGAGAGCCCCTCAGTCCCTCGTAACCTCAACCCTATCTTCGACGCGGACGGAAAGCGAGGGGACAACCTCTGGCCGGACGAGGTGTCGAACGGAGGGAAGCTGGAGGGATTTCGGGTCGGAGTTTTGACTTATCTGTGGGTAAAGTCGGTGTTATCGTTCAACCACACAGGTGATTGATTTGAGGGTATGAAGGGGTAGAAGAGGCAGTGATCAGATCCTGTGATTTCCAGGGACGAAGAGAGGAAGTCGTCTGGACTCTGAAGACGCGTCGAGCCCGTTTTACAACGCTGACTCTTTGCTCTTCCAACGCTCTCTCTTCCAGACAAGAAGTCGTGGCTCTGTCAAAAACCCTCTTCCCCCTTTTCGCTCTCGCTTTGGGTCTTCCTCGGGATTTCTTCGACGACAAGGTCGGTCCAAGTTCGTTTCCTCGTTGCCGTTTTTCTTCCTCACTCGTTCTTTTTCTCTTCCCCTAGACCCAAACACCAGCTGCCATCATGAGACTGCTTTTCTACCCTCCGCAAACTGGCCCTCACGACGATCGAGTGCTTGGGATCGGAGCTCACAGCGACTACGAGGTTTGTCGCCGGATTCTGGTCTCCTTTCGTGATCTTGTCTACTTCCCACACGACTTCCAAACCGGCTCTCTTACAAGCTCCCTTCGACCTCTATTCAACCATATCAACCAAATCGCAGTGTTTTACCATCCTGCGCCAATACGATGGAGTGGAAGCTCTTCAGATCTTGAACAAGCAGGGAGTTTGTGAGTCAATTCCCTTTCTTTCCGTCTCGTAAAAATCCCCCGCTCCGCTTCCATCGTCCCTCCGCGCTCTCAAATACAACTGATCATCTCTGCACATCTTCACAGGGATCTCTGCTCCACCCATCCCCTCCACCTTTGTGATCAAGTAAGCTTCCGCGTCTCTCCGCGTTTCCCTCTCCTCCACTCTTCTTTCCTTGCTCCTTCTCCTCTTGCCTTCTCCGCACTAACTCCGCCACGCACTTTCAATTCAACAGCATCGGTGATCAGTTTGCCAGATGGACCAGTGAGCTCGATCTCATTCCACACCCATCTTCCTGACTCGCGTCGTCTTCTCTCACGAGTCGAGCTGATTGTTTTCTTTCTTCTCCTTCATTTCCAAGATGACATCTTTGTGTCTACGAAACATAGAGCCATCAATCGATCAGGGATCGAAAGGTTCTCCATACCTGTTTTCTTTACTGCAGAGTCAGCACGCCTCTCGAAATCTGTTTTCTTCTTCTTCTCCTCTCCTCAACGCTGATTCTCTCTTTTCCCTCCTCCTCTCTTCTCTTCCCTTCTCAACCTCCACCCCTCCACCAGTCCCGATGTCGTCGTATATGCGAGTCTTCATTTCCCTTTCCAACTTCTTCCGAGTCACTTCTTCTCGGAGAGTAGCAGACGCTGACCTCGCGCCTCGCCTTCTCCTTTTCCAGCCTTTCTCAACTTGCTGCTCCGACGATCGCACAGCTCGCTACGAGGCTATCACTGCGGGAGCATACGTCAAGAGCAGGCTCGAAGAGACTTATACCTCTGCTGTTGGTGGATTTGAGGCGGAGGAGAAGTAAATAGAAGTGTGGACGCGTGGGAGAGTGGACCGGAGCTTGGAAGAGTAGACTCCTTCAGCCACCGCTGTAGATCGAAGTCCATGAAAATCAAATCCAAGAAGAAAAGAGATAGTGCGTAAAAACAACAAAGTTCAAAGCTTCGGAACCGAAACGAAACGAAAGCCCAAACAAAGAACGACGCGCTCAAACGAACCAAAAATCCGTCCCGACCTTCCTCCCACCATCCTCCTCTTCCTCCACCTCCCCCATGTACTCCAACCTCTCCGCAATCTCCCCATGCGTGACATATGCTCCTCCGACGAATCCAGCTTCCTTTGGTAACGAGCGGGTGTTCGATGAAGGTTCCGCGGCCACGGGAGAGGGATCATCAGGCGGTGAGGCCAAAGCAGCTGAGCCGTATGTGTAGGGAGTGATGGTCGAGCTTTCAGTGATGTAGGGGTTGTAAGAGGAGCGCCGGAAGAGGTTGAGAGAGGAGGGTAGGGAAGGGAGGATATGAGAGGAGGTTCGATTGGGATGCTGCTTTAGGATCTGAATGCGAGAGTGAAGAAAGAAGAAGTGTGGAAAAAGAGAGGGTCGGTCGGGGATGAGTATGGTGGGGTGAAGGGTTGAGTGAAAAGGATAGGACCGAAGGCACGACGCGTCGATCGAGGTCCGACGGTGAAAGAAAGCGAGAAAAAAAAACGACTCAGTCGTTCGGTTTCCGATCCAAAGGTACTCTTCCCAGCTCCCATCCCCATCAGCTGTTCCTTCTCCCTCCTGGCTCCTCCCAGTCTCCCAGAGAAGAACAGAGTTCTCAACCTGGCCGTTCCTCCAGCTCGACGGCTGCTCCCGGCTCCTTCCCCTTCCCCGTCGTCGGGACGATCCAACTTCTCCGCCGAGGCTCCCTGGTTAGATCCAAGGATGATAGCAGGAGGTGAGGAGTGACCTCGGACTGGAGGAGCGGGATTTGGCGAGGAGAGATTCGCGTCCGAGTTGGAGTCCAACGCAGCGAAGAGGGAGATTTTGTACGTGTAGGCGTCTTCTGACGGAGGTGGTGGAGGAGAGATGATGGATTTGACGGTGGAATTTTGGAGGTAGGGAGGTGGTTGTGGAGCTGGTTTGGGTGGGAGAGGTCGATTCGAGGGAATGAAGGAGGGAGGGAAGCGGTCATGGCCGGTTTGCTGGAGGAGCGTGGAGGTGTGGGTTGAGGGACGATGAGGATTTCGTGAGGATAGGTGGAGAAAGTCGGTCGTTTGGTGATGTTGGGTTGAGATAGGAAAGTGGTGTCGAGGGAGAGAAAGGGTGGCTTCGACGTCGACCTGGCCTCGGAGAGCTGCTTGCTCGTCCTCGTCGCGTCCGCTCTCGGTCGAACGACGAGCCACTGGCCTTCTTCGTCCTCCTCTTCCTCGTCGTCGCTCACTTGGTCCTTCGAGGATCGTGAAACATGGTCTCGAGTCGAGGGAGGCGAGAAAGAAGGAGGAGTGATGGGAGCTGTGAGAAGGCAGAGAAGAGAGAACGACGGGTCAGCTTCAGCCGTTTCTGAGGACGGAAAGAGAGACGGCAAGGATACCAGAGAGAAATCCAGAACGTACGCTGAGGACCAGAAATCTCAACTTCCAGCAGAGCCTTCTCCAACAAAGCTCTCAGATCAGAAACAGCGGTATCTTCCGTTTCTCTCTCCCTCCTCGTCTCCCTGCTTCTCTCCACCCCTCCCTGCTCAATCTCCTCGCCACTCGGAACCCTCGGCAACACTCCCTTCGACTCGACGCCAGCAATCCAACCTTCCACATCATTCGCTCCTGCCGACGAACTTCTCGACGTCGTCCCACCTCCTCCAACACCGCCTGACTGCAACCCTCCCCTCGAAGCATGCGCGTGGTCGTTGGGGACTGGAGGAGGGAAGACATATATTTCCTGTTCAGGTGGTGTGGTGGTTGGGTGGGAAGAGAGGGAGTCCCGAAGGAGAAGGGAGACGACGGCTCTCAGGGGAAGGAGGAAGGCTGTTCCTGAACGACGATGCAAGGCTGGGCTCATCCCGTTGGTGGAAAAACTTCCATCTCGTTGGGGAGAGACGAGAGGGCATGCATGGAAGGGAGGGAATAAGTCGAGAAAAACGGGAGGAAGGGGCTGGAGGGAGTCGGAGGTGAACGAAAGGAAAGGATGAAAAAGAAAAGAGAACAAGCTCAACTTTGGCCTTCTCCTCCTTCCTCCCTCCCCCTTCCAACTCTCTATGAAATCCATCCCACGCTCCAGCCTTCGAGCTCATGCTTCGTTAAGGTCATCTATCTTCGCTCGTAAGGGCTGGTCGTCCCCGTAAAAAGGTCGTCAAAACAGAAGGTCGCTCCTTCCTCGTTGAGCTCGACCTCTCCTTCCTTCGCTCCTCCTCCCTCTCATACTCTCCTTCCTATCTCCTCCTTTAGTTGCGGCTCACTCCCCAACTAGCTCCCTAACCTCTCCTCTATATCTCCTCCCTCTTATCCCCATCCCAAACTACTCTCCATCTCCCTCTTCAACCTCCTCTTCTCCCTCCACCAACGCTGCACCTCCCTCCCATCCCTGACGACCCTCCTCCCAAAGCACCACGTCGACGCTATCACAAAAAAACAGCATGACAACCCACATCCACCAGGGCACGATCTCGTAATCCTTTGCAGGGAGGAGACCGTAGAGGCAGAGGAGGAGATACAGATAGATGGGGAGAGAGTTGAAGAGGAGGATGGCCGTGTTGGAGAGGAGCAAGAGCACGAAGAAGACGCGCGAGTGGGAGGCAAACGTGGCGAGGGAAGGGATTGGGATCGGGGATGGAGTCGAGAAGAGGAGTCGCCATAGTGGGTGAGCGCTCGGAGAGATCTTGGTGAGAGAGAGGGAAGAGCAGGAGGGGAACCTCGAGCTCGGGAGCTTTGCGAGACGTCGCCCCTGGTCGCTCGCTTCTCCTCTCGAAGAACTGGATTTCGGTACGTTTCCTTCCACTGGAGAGATCTTTACGTCGATGTCGGTCCTTTTTCATCAAGAAAGACCGATTCGCCCGACGCCGTCCAACCTGTTGAACGCGTTCGCCAAGGTCGGTCGAGCTCATGCTTTTTTCCCTCTTCTCTCTACTCCTTCCCTCCACTTCTGCTTCCTTTCTTCGTGATCTCAAGACCTTTTCCTGACTCGCCATCTCCCCTAATTCTCTCTGAACTTTCCAGCTCCTTCGATCCTCGTTCAATCGCCTGGTCTCGCAACCCAACCCAGCGAACGATCCCTCCAACTCTCCCTTCACCCTGTACTCCGAGTCTTCTTCAAAGTCCAGGCTGCTGCTGGTACGATCATGAGCAGACCACTTCCCCCAAGAGCATGCCAAAGAAGTCATCATCAACAGCAAACTCACTGTCTCCAGCTTCTGGAAACAGACGAAAGGGACCGAGAGGGAGAGGCGTTCTTTGGCGGTTTGATTCAGATTCGCGATCCCTTCTGCCTTCACCCTTTCTTCCATCAAAGGCCCAGCCTTTCTCCTTCAGAACCCGGTCCTTTTGAAGCACATCATCAACCTCCTCCAGCGATATCGGAATACCTACTACGAAGGAATCTCCACCAGCAGGCAGGCACGATTGAGTGCGTATCGGTTGCTTTCGACGCGCGCGTTCTTATCGATGATCTTTCTGTGACGTATTCTGACATCTCCTCTTTACCGGCAGTTTTTACACCTTTTTTTGGGAGCGATCAGCCCAGCCTCTCTTTTTGGGATGTCGCCATGGAGGAGGAAAAGGTGAGATTCGAGGAGAGTCTTCCGTGCTCGCCCGTTCGACTGGACTGAACGACTCTTGAATCTCTGCTCTCTCTTGTCTCTCAACCACTACCATCCGGCTCACCTCGACTAAAGACTTCGATTCATCGTCCCAGTCTTTCTCGTTCCCTCCTTCCTCACCCTCGACTACCCTCGATCCTCCCTTCCGTCGCTACAATGCCCTCCACCAATCCCGTCGTTCGACTCGCCAAATGGACCGTAGGTTATAAGGAGGACGCTCCCGAAACCATCAGTAGCTCTTCCTACCTCAAGGAGCTGACGGAAAACCCAGGAGAAGGAGTGAGTTTCTTGCGGGAGGCAAAAAGAGCAGGATCACTTGGGCTGAACTTTCGCCGCACACTTCCTTTTCTCCCTTTCTTTCCAGGCAAAGGAATATGTTAAATCTTTGTTTCCTTTCACCAAGTGGATCTGTAACTACAATCTTCAGGTAAGTCAACTTCTTTCTCCCCTCTTCCTCAGTTCTCTTCTTCCTCGCGCGAGGACCTGCAATCGCTGACCTCTTCTTCCCTCCTCTGTTCCTCTTCTCCTTCCTCACCGGGTTCCTGTATCATAGTGGGCCATCGGAGATCTTATCGCTGGTATTACAGTTGGACTTGTTTTGGTTCCCCAATCTATGGTTCGTTCTCTCTCTCTCTCTCTTTTCCTGTCCTCTTCTCCAAGCCCTTCTTTCTCCATCCGAGAACTGATCTATCCTTTTCTTTCACTCATCGCAGTCCTACGCCAAGCTCGCCGGTCTTCGACCTGAGTTCGGACTCTACACCTCGTTCATCGGAGTCTTCATCTATGCGATCTTTGCCACTACTAAGGATGGTGAGTGAAAAGAACGCTTGCTTGGCTCGCGTTTTTCTTACTCGACTCGTCGCTGACCTTCTCCTTTCCTTGTCGCTCTCTTTCGCTTCGATCACAGTCTCTATCGGTCCCGTCGCTGTAATGAGTCTCGAGACTGGAAGGATCGTCGCTGAGGGTGAGTCCGGGGGCGATCATGAACTGAGGGAAGAGAAGTTCGAAGCTGACGATGGCTGATCTCGACTCTCTTCTCTCCCTTCTCTTCGCTCACAGTGCTCGCCTCCCACCCTGGAAAATGGGCTCCCGAGGTCATTTCTACTCAGCTCGCTCTCATCTGTGGTCTTATCGTCTTTGCCATCGGAATCCTTCGAATCGGATGGCTCGTCGAGTTCATTCCTGTTCCCGCTGTTGCTGGTGAGTATTTCTCCTTCCTCATCCGTTCTCCCTTTTATCATCGAAGTAGCTGCTCACCTAGCATTCTCTTCATCCTTCACTCCCTCAGGATTCATGACTGGTTCCGCTGTAAGTCTCTCCTCCGCTCTCTTGTTCGACGCGTCTTGAACCTTCCCTCTCTCCCCTCCTCTTCGCAGATCTCCATCGTCGCCGGTCAAACTCCTGCTCTCTTCGGAATCGCTACCAGGTTCAACACCAAGGATGCTACCTACAAAGTCATCATCCACACTTTGCAAAACCTCAAGTTGTGAGTCCTTCCTTCTCATTTGCGACGAGTCTCTCTTCTCTTCCTCATCTGATCCCCCCTTTCACTTCGTCCCGGATCCAGCGCTACCCTCGATGCTGCCTTCGGAGTCACCGCCCTCTTCGGTCTCTACGCCATCAAGTGGGCTTGCACTTTCGTCGAGCGACGATACCCTCGTTTCAAGCGGACTGCTTTTTTCGTTTCCGTGACTAGGAACGCGGTCATCCTCATCGTTCGTTCCACTTCTCCTTCCCAACTTCTCCCCTAACGAACTCATCGCTGATAGTATATCCCTCTTCTTAACTTCACAGATCTTCACCATCGTTCGTCCTCCGTTTGGTCTCCCTCCACCTTCAACTATAGCGAACTTTTGCTGATCGAGACCCCCGCTCTGCGCTTCTCTCTTCTTCTCAGGCCTCGTGGAAGATCACCGCTCACCTCCCCGTCAAGAAGTACCCCATCTCGATCCTCAAGACCGTCCCTTCTGGCTTCCAGCACATCGGACCTGCTCACTTCGACACCGAGCTCATCGGTGCCTTCGCTGGAAAGCTTCCCGTCGCCACGATCATCCTTCTCCTCGAGCACATCTCCATCGCCAAGTCCTTCGGTCGACTCAACAACTGTTTGTTCCTCCTTCTCCTCATCAGGCGGCCCGTCGAGATGCGAAGCTGATATCTTTCGCTCTCGTTTCTCTCGCGAATCAACAGACAAGATCGATCCTAACCAGGAACTCATCGCTATCGGAGTCACCAACCTCGTCGGAACCGTCTTCTCAGCCTACCCCGCTACTGGATCTTTCTCTAGATCGGCTCTCAAGTCCAAGTCTGGAGTGCGAACCCCTCTCGCTGGATGGCCTACCGGTGAGTTCGAATCGAACTCCCCCTTCTCCCTCTCCCTCCCATCGCTTCGATTCTAATCTCTCTCCATGTTTTCTGCTAGGACTTTGCGTGGTTATTGCTCTCTATGCCTTGACCGACGCCTTCTACTTCATTCCCAACGCTGCTCTTTCCGCTATTATCATTCACGTGAGTTCAGCCAGCTCCTTCGAGCTGAGGTTCAAGATCCTGAAGCTGATCGTCGCGTCTCTCTTCTTTCTTTCCCTCTTCAGGCCGTCGCCGATCTGGTCGTCTCTCCTCGAGGATCCTACGCTTTCTGGATCGCTTCTCCTCTCGAGTTCATGATCTTCTTCGCCTCCGTCGTCGTCACCATCTTCGTTCGTCCTTCTCTCTCTCTCCTCCTCTTCTACTCCCGACGCGTCTCCAAAATCCATCCCTGACTTCTCCCCTCTTTCTCTTCGATCTCTCAGACCACGATCGAGATCGGAATCTACCTCTCCCTCGTTTCCTCCGTCCTCCTTCTCCTCTTCCGAATCGCTCGACCTGGAGGACACTTCCTCGGAAGGGTCAAGGTCGCCGTCGAGACTCAGGAGGAGGATGGAGTTGGTCGATCCGTCAGGGAGGTCTACGTCCCCATCAACGCTTCGTCGGGATCGCTCACCAACCCTCAAGTTAAGGTCGAGGCTCCTCCCGCTGGTGTGGTTATCTACCGATTGTGAGTTCGAGCTTTCACCCTCTTCCCTCCGTCGCGACGTCTTGCAGGCTCTGATCTGACGCATCCTTCGCGCTCTTTTTCTTGCAGCGAGGAGAGTTTCGTCTACCCTAACGCTTCGTACCACAACTCTGCTCTCGTCGATTACGTCAAGGTGAGTCTTCAACTCCTTCATCTCGACTTTTATCTCCTCTTTTTTTTCCTTCGCGCTTGATCCTGACTTCTTTTCCCTCCCTTTCTTCTCCCTCAGAAAAACACTCGTCGGGGCAAGGACACTGGAACCGTCAAGATTGGTGACCGACCTTGGAACGATGCCGGAGCCAACCGATGGTCGAAGAAGGCTCTCGCGAAGGAGAAGGCTCTTGCTGAGGGAGAGGAGGGAAAGCCTCCCAAGGAGCTCATCCGAGCCGTCGTCTTGGACTTCCAGGCTGTTGCAAACCTCGATACTGTGAGTAGACTCACTTTCCATTCGCATCCCCTCTTTCTTGGTCGTTTCACGTTCGAGTAAACGTCCTCTCGAGTCGCGTCGCTGACTCTCGCCTTTCCTCCTCTTCCTCCTCCTCTCTTCTTCAGACCGGAGTACAGAACCTCGTCGATACCAGGAAGGAAATCGAGCGATGGGCCGACGCTCCTGTCTCTTTCCACTTCTCAGGAATCATCTCTCCCTGGGTTCAACGAGGTCTCATCGCTGGAGGTTTCGGAACCGGCGAGCGATTCTCAGCCCCTCTCACCGTCGCCTCCGTCGTTCCCCTAGGAGGTCTCACCGAATCCGTTCAGCCTGGTCCTCGAAACAACGACTTCGACGGCATCTCCAAGCTTCCCACCAAGGACTCCGGCAGCATCGAGGAGTACGGAGACCTCAAGAGGAACTCCGAGGACTCGCACGACACCGCTCTCGTTTCCCTGTCGACTCGTGAGTCTCTTCTCGACGCTCCTTCTCTCTAGCACTTCCTCAAACTGACGCTCATCTCACTCTTTTTATATCAGCCTACTTCCACTTCGATCTCGAGGAAGCTGTCCGAGCTGCTGCGAAGGAAGCTCGTCTCGCCAACCAAGGTTGATCGCTTTTTCTTCGCCCTTCTGCTTGCCTATTCTAGCTTTCTTCTCTTTCACGTCCTTATCTGGGTCTTCTCTTGCACATCTTTCACACGTTTCTTAACGACTTTTATACTTCACGCGTACCAGGGTTCAGGTTTTCTGTTTCTTTCGGACCCATTCAATGTCTTTTCACAGCCCCCCTTGCTGCGATATCTGGTTTGAGAGTCTGTACGTCCTCTGGATGGAGAAATGCGAAAAGTCTCCGACTGGGATCGCTCGCTGACAGGGATCAAAGAACCGAGCGAGAGCGAGGAGTCTTGACGCGACGGCTCTTCAACTCCAGTTCGCCTCCTTCCGACTTCGCGTTCGACCGTCCCCTCACCGACGAACCGCTTCGGAGGTGGTCGAATTCAGGATTCTAGGCTTAAGTGCCATTGAGATACAAAGAGAGAAGAAACCCCAAGACCAGAACGAGTAAGTTTACGGAAAGAAAAAAATGAAAATAACGAGGACCCAAAAAGACGAACGAGAAACGATAGACGAAAGTGGTAGATAGATAGACTACGAAAAGAGAAGCAAAGTCTATCTCCTCTTAAGAGTAGGGGCGATGTCGTGCTCCGTTCCAAGAAGTCCCTCGACAGGCAGAGATTTTTTCTCGTCGTCGACGTCGTTGTTGTCCGACGAGGCCGAGGAGACATTCGCGTCGTCGTAGATCCTGACGAGAGACTTGGAGAGTTCGCCATTGGAGAGGACGGTGATCTTCTCCTTCCAGGTGAATCTAAAAGAAAGAAAACGGGGAGGGAGGAAAGAGGAGGAGGTCAGATCGCGTGAAGCTCCGAAGGTGTGGAGAGAGGACGAAAGAACGAACCGTTGCCACTTGGGGAGAAGCTTGAACCAAAGAGCCCAGTACGCGTAGCAGAGGAAGATGATAGCAATTCCAACAATGCAATAGGTGCAGTAGAGGCTAGAGAGAGGGAAGGAAGGGAGGGGAAGAGGTCAGAGAGCGGGACGACTCGAACGCGTCGTTTCACTTCGAGAGGAGTTGAAGATGGGAGAGAGCACTCACAAGCTGACGTCTCCACCATAGATACCCTTTGCAGGAGGGACCCAGGGCATGATCTGAAGATCGGAAGGAGGGAAAGGAAAGTGTCAGAGTTCGTCGTTCAGTCCGAAAAAAGAGACGTGTTGAAAGCGATCGACTCACCAAAAGGAAGAGAGAGACGAGAATGGAGAACACGAGAGCTACATCCCATGCCCGGTACTCGTTATCTGCACGAGGAGTGTTCTTTTTAGTACGTTCCCTTCTGATGAGCCAGACACCTGCGAAGAGAAAACGAAACAAGGGAAGAAACGAAAGAGATCAGATTTGATCCTTCGTGACTTCGAGATGGAGACAGCTGGAAAGACTCACCTACAACGTTCAAGGCCGCGAAGACCTGGGACGGGTAGGATTGAAGATCGACTGCAGGAACACAAGGAGTTGGAATGATCAGGGAAGTCGACCATACGTTCGTCCCGTCCCCACGTTTTCACTGAATCCTTGGGAATGGACTCACTGATAAAGGCGAAACCATCTCCTGTGGGAACGGCGATGATGACAAAGACGGTCAAGATCCACTTCAGGAGGATGGGGGCAGCTGGAGTTCCGAAAGGCTTGACGCTAAGGGCGGAAACGAAGAATGAGGTCCGTCAGCAGTCCGATCCGAACGAGATCCCTCGAAGAAGATGGGTACGAACGAAGTCCAGAAAGATCCCCAGCTAGTGAATAGACCCCCCAAAAAACAGCGGTCAGTACCGAGCGGAATCGCGAGAGGATGAATAAAGAACGAATTGACTCACGGAAGAACTCCTTGACGAGCAACCTCTCGAATGACTCGAGCTGTTAAGAAAGGAGTGAGTCGATCAGCCTAGCCGGCAAGATGCAAGAAGAAGAAGAAGGCGTACCTTGTCCAATGGCGACGGCTAGAGGAAAAGAGAGAGGGAACGAGACGTCAGTGATCCGGAGAGGAAGAAAGGATCGCGAAACTCACCGAGTAGGTTCCCAAACGCTGAGAGAGCAACGAAGACGGGAAGAATGGTCTGTCCAGCGACGGTTCCAAAGACTGGGATGGGCACAGAGGAGAGATCGACCAAGTCAGCGAGGATTCGAAGAAAATCCAAACGGAAAAGAGAGAAGGACGCGTCCCCACCTTTCTCGAAAAACAACGCAGCGACCAAAGTTCCTCCAGCTCGGATTTCAGCGGCGGGTACGGCTGCAAAGTAGGCAACTGCAGTAAAGCATGGGAGGATGAATCAGGTCTCATCAACTCGTTCGAGAAGGGGGATAATGGTCTCACTGTTCGCGAAAAAATAAAGAACGAAAACTCCGACTAGAGCGAGCGGCGATGCCCACCTGAGCGTCTTGATTCCTCCCTTGGTCTCGTTGATAAGGTTGCAGGCATTGTTGTAGCCTCCGTACGAGAAGATGATTCGAGTGAGAGAGGTCGAGAGGGCGTTTCCGTTGGAACTGAAGAGAGAAGGAGAAACGAGAGGTCAGCTTTCGGGCGAACTTGAATGAAAGTAGCTGAAGAAGAGATGAAACACAAACGAGCTACCGGCAAAACCGTTTTGGAACTGAAGGAGGATTGGATGGTCAGGAAGCGCCGAAAGGAGATAGAAGAGGAACGGAAAGAGAAGGAAGACGAACGTTTGCCGTCGGGTTTTTGATCTTGGTCTTCCCTCCCAGAACTGATTGATGCGAAGGGATTCATATGTCAGCTCTCGGAGTGAAAGGTGGAAATAATGAAACCCGTGGACTCGCCGACGAGACCAGTGATGGAAATGAGCAGAAGAAGAGCGACCTTGACGAAGGCGAGGAGGTTCGTGAGTCGAACCGACCATTTGGTTGAGAGAACGATCAAAATGCAGGCAAGGGTGTAAGCGGCCACTCCAGCACCCTTTGACTGCCAGTCGGTAGGAGTGTGGTGAGCAGCTTTGAAGATGTACGAGGCGATAACTGGAGAAAGAAAGGAAGGAAAGCAACGCAGGTCAGTTTCGGAAGGAGGAAACGCGACGAAACGAACGAGACGCACCGATGCAGTTGGACGAAGAGAAAGAAAGAAGAACGGTGGAGGCGGCAAAGGCGGCAGGGAAGAGATAGAGAGGCTTTTTGTAGGCTTGCTCCAAGACTGGAAACAGGCAAAAGCGACTCGTCAGCGAAGAGAAACTGAAGAGCTTGAGCCGCGGTTGTAGAACTCACAAACGACTTCAGCTCCAGCCCGATCCGGAAAGTAAGATCCCAACTCCAAGTAGTAGGCGACTAGGGAAGACAAGGAAGGTATTTGAACGTCAGAAGAGCTGAGCAGGGAAGCAAGAAGAGGGTAGAGTGGGCAAAGTTCGGCACTGACGGCCTGCCAAAGAGATGATTAGACCGATGACCCAGTCTGTAGATCGAAGGATGGAAAAGTAAGCTTCTGTTGGGTATGAAGAGTTAATGATGAGCACTCACAAACGAGGGAGAGTCCGACGGATCCAGTTCCGACCTAGCAGAAAAAGATGATCAGCAAACGGTCGTCGGAGGGAGGGAACGAAGTCGAGAAAGGACTCACGAGGATACTACCGGGGGTAGAAAAGACTCCTGTTCCAATCATCATCGATACATTGAGACAGATGACGGAAAACCACCCGAATTGCTTTCCGAGAGGACTAGTGGGCGAAAGGAGGAAGAGATTCAGTGTCTGTCGACTGCGACGCGACGGGGAACTGATTCCATGGAGAAGGAAACGAACGAGTTCTCTTCGACAGCCTGAAAGGAAGAGGAGAGAAAATACAATCGTCAGTCCAAGGCGAGAAGAAAAAATGAAGGGAGAAAGACGGAAGGAAACTCACGGCTCCTCCTTCGTTCACTTGGTAAGAGTCGAGCGACTCAACGCGAACCACAGCGTGGCTACCGTCCTCTACCTTCTCGGAGGATCTCTTCTGGTCGAGATCTGACATCTGTTCTTGTTGAGTTGTAAAGGTTGAGACGCGAGGAGAGGAGATGATCGTCGTTGGAGGTGAGATGAAAGGAAGACGTTGTTTTCTGATCTTCAACAGCGCTCTTGCCAGAGACTGAAAGGAGCGCTCGTCCTCTTAGATCGGAGGTTTTGTTGTAGTTGACGCCATGAAAGAATGTTGACCGCGGGCTTATCTCTGCATAGGAGGAAAAAATGAAGGACTCGATCAAAGAGGAAACGAGGAAGGGAGGAGGCAAGGCGTGCTTCCTCACCTTCCGTCCAAGGAAGAGGCAGAGCGAACGCACCATGTCGCTACAGGTGTCGACAGTGGAAAGGAAGTCAACTCATATGGCGAGAGTACGGAGCTTTATAGAGGCCAAGTGGGGGAGGCTCAGAGAGGTCGGCGGCTGAAGAGGGCTTGGAGAGAAGAGAGGAGGAGGAGGTTCGTCGAGGTCGCTTGTCGAGGATGAAAGAACGAGACGCAGATCTGAAGAGGGTCAGCTTATAGAGTTTCTCCTATCTCGTAAAGGAGAGAACAGTTTGTAAGCTCCAGTTGTAAGTCAGATCAGCTTGAGGAGCTGAAGGGCAAGGAGGGAAGAAGAGAGAGGGAGACGAAGGGAGCTTCCCTCGTATCTTACCTGGACTCTGGAGCCGTTTCTGAAGAAGAGCTGGATATCCGGAGGATGGTAGCCCATATTCTGGACGTCCTGGATGTTCGCTCCGATATCTATCAAGACGATGATCGCCGTTGGAGGTCGTCGAGAGGAGTTGGAAGGAGGTTTCGATTTTGGTGAGCTTGAACGATCTTTCTTCCCCTTCCTTCTCCTCTGATGAGGTGTACGCATGCTGGGATAGTGGCGCAGCGAGTGGAGATGCTGGAGAAGGCGAGGGAAGTTGGGTGGGACGATGAGGAGAGAAGAGAAGCGGATGAGGAGGACGGGAATCGAGGAGACGACGAGCTCAGGGCCGGCCATGGACGATCTGTTTCTTCTCTCTTCTCTTCTTCGCGAACCCAGGTGTGTTAGAATCTTTTCTCGGTTCATATATCTAGCTCTCTCTTTCTTCCCCCTCTCTTCTTTTCGACTCTCTTGATCTTTTTCGCTCGTTCTCGCTCGCGTTTCGTTCCTCCTCCCCCCCTTTGATTATCCAAACAAAACAAAAACAAAAAATCTCTCTCTCGCATCAACAAGGACACTTTCGATCTACTCTTCGCTTTCCCTATTTGCTCTCGTCTTTGTTTTTTCGCTTCGTTACATCGTTTCATCGTCACTCTTCAAACAGGCCTTTTTCGTAGTTTCGGAAACCTATGCCTATGATCCCTTCACCACCACCACCTCCACCCACCCAAGATGGCGAGTTCCTCGCTCACTCTCCTCTGGAACTCCCTTGCCATCGTCTCAGCCTCAGAGGGTCGCTCCAAGTGCGTCTCGACAACAGAGCTCCCCTCGCCAGGGACTCTCCTCCTCTCCTCTCCTCCGACTTCAGCCGTCCTCGTCGATTCTTCGAAGGGGAAAAGATGCGACGAGTGCCTCAGGCATTTGCTGGGAGGCAGGAAAGTTTGCGGGTCGTGTAAAGAGGACGTTTACTGTGGGACGAGCTGTGAGTGGGCGTCTCTTTTGGAGGAGGGATGGATGGAGGGAAGGAGAGTTGAGCTCGTTGTTGAGCTTCTCCTTCTCCTTCTTTTTCTCTTCAGTTCAGTTTCAGCTGACCTTTTTTTGCTTCGACATGTACAGGTCAAACTCGCGCCTGGAATCGTCACCACAAACTCCTTTGCAAACAACTCCCCTCCCTTTCCTACAAGCTGAAAGCTCATCAACTAGACGAACCCTCTCGACTCGACACCCTCCTCCTTGCTCGTCTCGCAGCTGAACACTTCTCCTCCCCGGATCGAATCCCCTCCAACGTCATCAAGACCTCCTCCTCTCTTGCCCCGGAGAATCTCTTGCCTCATGAGCTCTTCCTCTCCCTCCTTCCAACCCACTCCCTCACCTCCGCCTCTCCCATCCCTCTTCTCCTGGCACCTCATCTCCCCCCCCATCTCACAGCTCCGGAACTCGACCTCCTCTTCGCTCGCTTCCCAAGAAACAACCACTCACTTACCTCGCAAGACTCAGATCTGGAATATTTCGCCAACGTCGTGCTCGCAGGGATCAGCCGAGCAGGTAATCACTCGTGTTCCCCGAGTTCGGTGATCTCGTCTTCCTGGGACGGCGAGGGAGTTCTGAGGGTGGGGTTGAGGACGATCAGACCTTTAGAAGAGGGAGACGAGGTGAGTGGTCTTTCAATCTCGGAGAGGAAATGGGAAACCGGCGCTGATCAACCTAGCGACGCGTCTTCCACGTCTTTGCAGCTCACAATATCCTACCTCGACCCCCTTCTCTCCTACCAAACTCGCCAGCAGACCCTCCATCATATCTACGATTTCACCTGTCTATGCCTTCTCTGCTCCTCCGCCGCTCAACACTCCCGTCCTCCTCAACCTACTCCCATCCCTCACCCTCCACCTCCTCCTTCGTCCCTCACCTTCCTTGCGTCCCTCCAAACTCCTCCATATCCAAGCATCGATTCTCCAAAAACTCAAGTTCCCATCACCGAAGCCCAGATCACCAAACTCACCACTAGCTTCGCCGACGCGCACAACGAGGGACGATGGGAAGAGGCGAGCAAGCTTGGAGGGCAGGTGTTGAAGGTTTACTGGGGTGGGTACGGAGGTTTTAGGCCAATCATCGGTGGGTCTACCTTCTCCATAGTGCTTTTTTTTAATGGCGTGAAGATCAATCGAAGCTGAATCGCGTCTCCTTCCCTCCTTTCGTCGACTTGCAGCGACGCACTTGCTCTCCCTCTCTCGCGTCGAGCTCAACCGGTCCATCTTGCTCCCGCTTGGAGACTTGAAGGGAAGGACGTTCATGGCTCGGTCTGCGATGTTCGTGAGGTGGGCGAGGGAGGTCGGGAGGGTTGTTTGGGGAGAGGACGAGGAGGAGGGAGGAGGAGGGGAGTGGGAGGAGGAGTTGAGGCAGCTTGAGAGCGCTTTGAATGCTGAACTTGCGAGCTGATAAAAATATGATTCACACACTCTCGCCAAAGATACGAGAAACAGGGAGATGGGAGGTGGGTCCAGAGGAGAACGGCGCAACAACGAGCTCACTTGAATTCGAAGCGAGCTGACAAGCTCCTCCTCCTTCTCGAGCTCTTTCTCCTCAACCTACCACCCCAGAAACCCTCTCTTTCCTTCTTCTGACATGTCCGGACCCGTTGTAAATGCTGCTGCTACCAAAGCCGCGTCTGGTGAGCCCAGCCGTTGCTCAGCCCGATGAGAAGCAGACGAAGCTGACTAGAACTCTCGACGACCTCCTCCTTCCCTTCGGCCTCAGCTGTGACAGGCTCGAAGTTCTCCAAATTCATGAACCATCCTGCTGGTAAGTTCTCTACTTCTTCTTATCTCTTCCCGGCAAACTTTCTCGCTGACCTCTCTTTGCTCTGTATCTCGCAGGACCCAAGTGAGCTTCGCTTTCCTCCGTCCCGTCTTCCAACCTCTTCCTCGGCTTCAACTGATCCCTCTTCAATCCGCTAGGACCATTTTTTTCTGGGCTCCTATGGCCAAGTGGGCCTTAGTGATAGCCGGTGTTAAGGATATGTCGAGACCTGCAGAGAAGGTCTCAATCCCTGCCAATCTTGGTGAGCTCGACCCAGCCCAATCTCCTCCTTCCTGCCGCTTCCATTGAGTTGATGCGACCTTCAGAGGCTGTAGAGATATGGCAGGGCTTTTAAAAAAAAGGATATGCCCTTCAGACGCAAACCCTAGCGCTTTCGGGCCGTACTAGATCTTTTGTGCTCCTTCCTTTGGGCTCGAGAAGGAGGAAACGCTCTCTTCGGTCGAAGTCCATTCCCGCATCAACTGACTCTTCGTCCTCTTCTTTTTTTCCCTCTCCAGCGCTCATGGCTACGGGATTCATCTGGGTTCGATGGTCAATGGTCATTACGCCCGTAAACTACTCTCTTGCTGCTGTTCGTTCAACTTTCTCCCCGATCGTCGCTTCGTCCTCCCTTCTCTTTCCCTCCTCTCGTTCACCGTCTGCGTATTTCTCTGACTGTTCCACGCCTTTTGATATTACCGTTCCCAGGTGAATTTCTTCGTCGGATCCACAGGTCTCGCTCAGCTTTACCGAGTGTACGAGTGAGTCCTATCCCTCTCTTCAAGCTCTTCTCTCATCCTCGACGCGTCGCCCCTCCTTCGGACCTGACTCTGTCCTCTTCTCTCAATTTTCACAGCTGGCGAACCAAGAATCCGGAACTTGCTGCTGCAGCTGATAAGGCTGCAAAGCTCAAGAAGGACGCTCCCGCCAAAGCTTGATCTCTCTTTCCTTCCCTCTCCCTCTCCGATCTATCTCTCTCTCTTAATCCTTCTTCTCTTGCGATTTTAGACTAGCAGCTTCTGTATTTATTTCTCGGCGTGTGCCCTGGCATGAAAACGCAACGAAAGATCGCGAAGGAGAAGGGGAAGTGTTCCGAGAAGCAACGCGTCGAGGTCTTCTCCTTCTTGAAGGCAAACGAGGGGATGACCCTATCCGAGGGGGAGAGGGACGGAGGGGCCATCCCAGCGAGGAGAAAGGGGAGGGAAAGAGTGAGATGGAGTTGATCAGCTTCGTGCGAATCGCGGAGAAGTCGCGTCGATGTTGTTTTTTCTGTCTTCAGGCTCGTTTTTCTTTCCTGGCAAACTTCCTGACGGTCAAAAGTTGGACATGTGGTCTATAAACAAATCCTCTAAGGTCAATCTGGATCCTTTACGAACTCGTCGCTGCTCCGTTCAGCTCCAGCGGTCCCGCTCTTTTTTCTTCCTCCTCCTCTCCACTGCCACGAGAACTTGCCGCTTCTGCCTTCCTCGCCTGCAACAGTAAATTTCATATCCCGTCTGCGTGCAGAAAGAAAAGAGAAGAGCGGCTCAGCGACGCCGACTTCAACCTTAAGGCGCGTCGAAAGCAACTTCATCAACTCACGAGCCGACCCTCCTCCCCAAGCCAACCCATCAAACCACGAGTCCACCCATCACCCAGATGTACAAACCATCTCCCTCCCATTAGAATGAGCGAACAAGAAGAAAGAGGGAGGAGTTGAGCTCGACGGTCGTGTGGGAGATGGGGAGATGCCGGGGAAGTCACCTTTCAGCGCTTTGAAAAGAGAGACAAAAATGATTTAAAAAAAAAAAAAAACGCTCCTCCATCTCTCGACCCTCCTTCCATCTCGTCTCGAAGAAATTCTTCACTCACCGAGCTTGTCATTGCCTCGAAATAGACCTCCGGCCCTCGACTCCTCGAGCTCACCTTCTCTCCCTCCTCTCACCGCCCACATCCTCCCTCACCCCTCCCTCTCCCATGTCCTCCCCCTCCCCATCTCCATTTCGCGCTTCACCCGAGGAAGAGGCAGCGAACATCGCTAAAGTCTTCCGCCTGGACCCGACCTCTCGACTCGGCCGACTCGAGTCCTTTAAGGACGGCCTCCAACATCCCTCCTCGCTCTTCTTCTGGCCAGATTTCGCCATGTACCTCTTTGGATCCCTCTGCGGAACTTTCAGCCTCGCTAGAGAACTTCTCACGAAGCCGTACGAGGAGAGCAGCGAAGGATGATGAGACGCTAACCTCCCTCTACTATTCAAATCGTTCTCTCCACAGATCGATATCGTCTAGTACAGACTGCTCGACCGAGGAGTCGAGTCGACGCAGTGGAGGGTCCGCATGCACCCGTTCGGCGACTTCACTCGAAAGCCTCCCCCCTTCTTCATCGCCAAGGCCATCTTCCCATCTCCCGACGCAAAGAAGGGAGACAAAGGACTCGCTCGGATCCCAGCGTACGTCAGGATCGTTCGAACGATGGAGGAGGATCGAGTCAAGGAGGTTTGGCCTACCGACAACTTCCCCATCGTCTTTCACCTCGCTGGTCACCCCGAGGTCGCTCCCTGGATCCTCAAGTCCGTCCCGGACAGCATTCGCCAGAAGGTGCATGCCTACCCTGGCAGCAACGTCACTGCGATGGAGAAGGAGCTCGGGGAGGAGGAGATTGAGAATTTGGTGGGAGAGGAGTAGGACGAGGAAGGTCGTTGCTTTTGCCTCGTCTTACTGCTTTTGCTTTGCCTCATACAATCAACTAGGTTTTCGGTATTCCTTTCCTCTCTCGTTTTCCTCTCTCGTTCTCGCTACTCGGCTTCGCTTTCGCTTCGTCGCGTCTTCACCTCTCTCCTGATTTTGATGCTTTTTGGTTCTGTTTTGGGTCGATGTCGAGAGAGGGATAAATTTCAATGTGATCATAATTTTTCTTACTGCTTGGGCTGGAATTCGTGAGTCTACGGTGTTGTGTTACCGGATCTTTGCCTGCAAGGCGAAGGCTAAGTGGGAGAGGCGGAAGGAGTGGTTGAAGGAGGAGAGGGAGAAGGCTGCTGCTGCTGCTACTGGGAGACGGCTCGAGGAGGGAAGAAGGAAGGAGGATGGGCAGGAGGAGAAGGTCGAGTTGGAGAGTGGGAAGGCTTGATAAGCGGTCGCTGTTTGAGGTGAGTGTCGTGGATTGGATGGGAAGGAGGAGGGAGAAAGGAAAGGAAGGAGCTCATTTCCTTCGCTGGGTCTGATCGCTTCGATTCCTCTCCCAGCTCTCAAGGTACTCGCTCAAGATCTCCCATCAACACAGCTTGCATCCTAGACAGACTCGGAGCTCCCTGCGACCCTATCCTCACCCAGGTGGACGGTCCTTTCTTCCTCCCTCTCCCTCCTCCTCTCCTCCTCGGCTCCTCCGCTCCTCTCTCTCCTCCCTCCTCCCGCCCAACTCACGTTCAACTCGAATAGAACGCGGGGCTACATCTCCGTCGGTTGGATCTGGGATTACATGGGGAAGGCGAGTGGTTCGACAAGGCGAGGCGAGGCGAGGGATATCAAGAGGGCAGAGGCAGGAGTTTGGAGTTGCCGGCTTTGAGGAGAGAGAGTAGGAAGGCGGCCAAGGCGAGGATCTGAAGAGGGAACATGGGGTTCATGCGTGAGCTGGTAGCTGAGGTCCGAGCAAGGTGAGTCTGATTCGCGGAGAGGAGGAAACGAGACGACGTCGAGCTCAACGTACAAGCTAACCCGCCGTTCCTTTTCTTGGGCACGGCTTCTAGGTTTCTTTATTTGATAGAATATGATTACGTTGCATGGAGTTCCTTGGATGTCCTGCGTTTCGTAGCAAGGGAAGATCCGAACGCGTCGTTCAGCCTCCGGGCGAACGCGACGATCTTGTTGGCCGACGATTCCTGCTCTTCCCTCTCCTAACTTCTCTTCCCTCCCCTGCAGGAAATCCTCTGGAGCTTTCGCGACCTAACAGCCAAAACTTCACCCTCGCATCTTCGACGAAAGATCGAAAGATCGTCATCGCAGCATCTGGTCGTTCCGAGCTCACTCCCCTTTCCTTGCACTCAACTTCCACGTCGTTCCACTTTACTTTCCCATCTCCCCTCAAGCACAATCCCCCACCATGGATTTTGACGAAGAGGAAGAAAAGGATGGTTCGTGTCTCCCTCTCTCTGAAGATCTGCTTCCTGAAGGTGTAGGAGGGGAGGAAGGAAACAAAGCTCAAGCTGATCATCTTCCGCTCCCTTCCCTCTCCACTCCTTCGCTCGCTTTTTTGCAGGGATCCGGTTCTCCTGGAATACCTGGCCTTCGTCGAGGATAGAGGCTACGAGGATGGTGGTGCCTGTGTGAGCGTTTCGTTTCTTTTGGAGGGAGACAAGACGAGGACCAGAGAAGAGAAACCGAGTCGAGCTCACCTCTCCTTCCTTTCCTCCGTTTTCCTTGGTTAGGGCTGCTCTCTACACTCCTCTCAAGGTCCGAGAGGATCTTCCAGCGGTTATTTACGAGCCTGTAACATGCAAGCCTCCTTGCAGAGCTATCCTGAACCCCTACTGGTGAGTCGAGCTCGAGAGGTCGAAGTCGGAAGGCGAGGAGATGGTGAGGAGGGAGGGAACGAGCGAACGAACGAGGGTTCGCTATTCCAGCAATCCTTCCTCTCTTCCGCTCTGGCTCTCGCCCTCTATGTATCGCTTGAGTTCGATTGCTGATTCTCCATTTCACTCGTAAACTCTTTCTCTCCTAGCCAAATCGACATCCGAGCCAAACTCTGGATCTGTCCCTTCTGTCTCCAACGAAACGCCTTCCCTCCTCACTACAAGGAACTCACGGCCAACAATCTTCCTCCCGAACTGCTCCCAGGATACTCGACCATCGAGTACACCCTCTCCCGACCAGCTCAAGTCCCTCCCATCTTCCTTTTCGTCGTAGACACCTGCCTCGACGCGGATGAGATCAAGGCGCTGAGGGAAGCGTTGGTGATCTCGCTGAGCTTGATTCCGCCGAATGCATTGGTCGGGTTGATCACGTTTGGAACGATGGTGAGTATTTTACCGCCCTTTGTGACATGATGGATGAGTTGGAGATGAAAGGAGGTCGTTCAAGAAGGCTTGAGCTAACGTCTCTTCCCTCGTTTTGTCCAGGCCCAAGTCCACGAGCTCTCCTACTCGCAATGTCCCAAATCTTACGTCTTCCGAGGATCCAAAGAATACTCCCCGAAGCAGATCCAGGACATGCTCGGTCTCAACCCGTCGAATCGACCAACTCCTCGTCCAGGCCAGCCCATCCCTCCCTCCCTCTTCGGCGCGTCAAGGTTCTTCATGCCCGTCCAGCAGTGCGAGTTTCAGCTCACGGGGATTCTCGAGGATCTCCAGAGAGATTCATGGAGCTTCGCCAACGATAAGAGGCCGCTGAGATGTACGGGAGTCGCATTGAGCGTGGCCGTCGGGGTGCTCGAGGTGAGCTCGCTCGTTTCCCTTCCTCAGTCCCTTCTTCGACCCGAACTTATCGAGTCCTCCTCTTCCTTCATTTTTTTTTTTTTTTACTTTTGCTAGACGACCTTCCCCAACACTGGAGCTCGGATCATGGTCTTCGCCGGAGGTCCTGCGACGGAAGGTCCAGGGATGGTCGTCGGTCCTGAGCTCAGGGAATCGATTCGATCACATCACGATATCGAGCGAGAGACAGATATACACTACAGACGAGCTACGAAGGTGAGTTCTCCTGTCTCTTCGTACAATCTCGAGCTGGACTTGGTCGCTCCTCCAGCTCGTTCGAATGCGTCAAGCTCGGGGCTGATACCTTCGCCATCCGTTTCTTTTCACCACCGAAGTTCTACGACGGACTCGCCAAGCGAGCTTCCTCGAACGGACACGCTATCGATATCTACGCTGGCTGCCTCGATCAGATCGGTCTCCTCGAAATGAAGTCCCTCTGCAACGCGACAAACGGCTTTCTCGTTTTCGCCGATTCGTTCGCCATGGCCATCTTCAAGCAGTCTTTCCTTCGAACCTTCGCCACCGACTCGAATGGTCATCTCAAGATGGGATTCAATGCTACTTTCGACGTTCAAGTGAGTCTCACTCTAATTGAGCTCTTCTCGACTCTCGTTCCGTTTCTTCTCGACGCGTCGCTGACTCTTTCGTTTCCTCCTTTTCCCTCCTCGCTTCCCAGACCACCAAGGAGCTCAAGATCTCGGGAGTCATCGGACACGTCATCTCAGCCAACAAGAAGGGACCCTGCGTCGGAGAAACCGAGATCGGAATCGGTCAAACCTCAGCCTGGAAGGTCTGCTCCCTCACCGACAAAACCTCCCTCGCCGTCTACTTCGAGGTCGTCACTCCCGCCGATCAACCTCCTTCCAACTCGCGAGGACTCGTCCAGTTCGTCACCCACTACCAACACCCTTCCGGAGTCTACCGTCTTCGAGTCACGACCGTCGCTCGAAACTTCGCGGAAGGAGGAGCTCCTACCATCGCCGCTCAGTTCGACCAGGAGGCCGCTGCCGTGTTGATGTCGAGGATCGCGGTCTTCAAGGCTGAGATCGACGACTCACCGGATGTGCTGAGGTGGTTGGACAGGATGTTGATTCGACTGTGCCAGAAGTTCGCGGACTACAGGAAGGAGGATCAGACGAGTTTCAGGCTCGCTGCCAACTTCTCGATCTACCCTCAGTTCATGTTCCATCTCAGGAGGAGTCAGTTCTTGCAGGTGTTCAACAACTCGCCAGATGAAACTGCTTTCTACCGGTGAGTCTCGGCGCTTCCCTCTCTCTTTTTTCCTTCTCTTTTCTCTCCTCCTCGACGCGACTCAAATTGAAAGCTGACTCTCGTCCCGCGCTTCTTCTTCTCTTCTTTCATTCGCTCACAGTCACATTCTCAACGCCGAAGACGTCAACAACTCCCTCATCATGATCCAACCCACCCTCATGTCCTACACCTTCGACGTCCCCCCTCAACCCGTCCTCCTCGACTCGGTCTCCATCAAACCCGACGTCATCCTCCTCCTCGACACCTTCTTCCATATCCTCATCTTCCACGGAGAGACCGTCGCTCAATGGAGGAAGGCTGGATACCAGGATCAGGAGGGATACGAGAACTTTGCCGAGTTGCTCACGGCTCCTATCGCCGATGCTCAGGTGAGTCGAGGACCTCTCTCTCTCTCTCTCTCCTGTTTCTTCTCCTTCTAGACCTTCCCCTGACTCTTCTTCTCTTCTCTATTTTCGCTCGAATGCAGGAACTCCTCCTCGACCGAAACCCCATCCCTCGGTACATCGTCTGCGACTCTGGAGGATCCCAAGCTCGTTTCCTCCTCTCCAAACTCAACCCTTCGACGACGCACATGTCTGGAGGATCGTACGGAGCCACTCCTGGTCAGGCCGCTATCTTTACCGACGATGTATCGTTGCAGGTCTTCATGGACGCGCTCAAGAAACTGGTGAGTTCCCAACGTCGCATCTCTCCTCTCTTCTTTCCTTCCCTTCGCTTCTCGTCTCCCGCGCTGACTCTCAACGCGGTTCTTGGGGTTTTGGTTTCTAGGTCGTCGGTCCTGCGACAACTTGAGCAGGATACTTGATCTTTGGAAGAGCTCAGAGACGGTGAGGAGGAGAGATTGATTGATGACTTTACGACCTTCAAGCGTTGGAGACCATGGAGAATCCTTCTTTTGCTCTACTTGCCTCGTCTGTCGAGACTAGAAATGCTGAACAGAAAGGATAGGTTGCTACCGCAGATCTTGGCATAGAAAGGGAGGAAGCAGAGTAGAAAGAAACATCGACGCATTGACTAGTTTTCCATCTTTCTCTCGTCGAGCCCCCTCCTCCTCAGGGGTCTCTCTTTCGACAGAACATAAAATAGAAGTCGTTAAAACAGGAAGCCGTTAACTAGGGTACACGAAAAGTCAACTCCAGATCACCAACTTGAAGTCGCCTTCTCTTCCTTCTTCCCTCCCTCCACCTCCTTCTTCTTCTCCCCTCCTCCTCCCCCTCCACCAAACAAACCCCCAAACCACCCTTTCCCACTCCCACCCTCTTCAATCTCCTCCGCAAACGAAATCCTAACACTCCCGTTCCCACTCTTCAAAACACACTCGTCCAACAAACCCTCCGCCTCCGTCGCTTTCATTCCTTCATCATCCTTCACGTCGCCCAGTCCCAAAGCTCCATCCCACCCCGTCATATCTCCCACAAAACCCTTGTCTTTGGAGATGCGAGTATAGAACGGTTGTACTGCTGCTGAGATCTTGACGGAACCGTTGTTGGTGGAGTGGGTGACGGGACCGTGGAAGGATCGGGGGAGGAAGATGGTGACGGAACCGTTGGAGGAGGTTAGAGAGAGGGAGAGAGGGGTGGTGATGGGGAGACGGGAGAGCTTTGAATTGAGCGGAAAGCGAGATGGAAGAGAGAAGAGGAGAGAGATGGAATGTTATCGACGCGGAGATCGAAGAGGTCGACGGACGTGTTTTAGACTCACCACCTCGATCCTAACGCTCCCATTCTGACTCTCCGCTTTTGCTCGCACTCTCTTGCCTTCACTCCCTTCTTTCCCTCTGACTCCAAGCTTGACTTTGACGCCTCCGTTCTGGCTGGACCAGTAGCCGTTCACTCTCTCTCCCTCGAGTCCTCCCTCGACGAGTTCTTCCCTTTTTGGAGGAGGGAGAGCGGAAGGAGGGACGACGATGTTGAGATCGATGATGTGGGAGGTGTTGATGGCGGAGTTGGAGGAGGAGAGAGAGACGTGGGAGGATTTGGAGGCGTTAAGGAGGGAAGAGGGGAGGGAGGGAGGGAGAGGAGGAGCGGAGGGAGAAGAGGTGGAGGTCGAGGCCGTTGCGGAAGGCGTGTAGGAGGGAGGAGGAGCGTCGGAGGATCCATCCTGTCAGAGAGAAGAGAGGAAACAATGATCAGCATGGGAAAGCGAAGCGAGAAAAAGAAGGACGACGAACCTCTTGATGAGGAGTCGGCGGGTTGGGAGGGAAGGACGACTCTCCCTTCTTGGGAACGTCGTTTCGCTCGCCTCCTTCTCCGTCTTGGGGTGCGTCGATCAACATGAAGGATATAAAGATGTGAAGAAGAGTGCTGGAGAGCTTTCAATGGTGGTGGTTGCAAGTCAGCTCGAAATCTCGCTTGAAAGAAGGAAGGAGGCACGGAAGCGAGCTCGACGGCTGCGAGTTTGGTGAGCTCGACTTTCCTTCCCTCCCTTCTTCTCTCTCCCTCCACCGCCATGTCCTCTTCTCGCCCTGAAATCACCCTCTCGACGGAAGTGCTCCCCGAAGACTACTTGGAACTAGCAGACATCCACGTCCGAGCATTTGGGGATCCAAGGAAGGCTCAGTTGATCTACCCCATCGCGCTTCCACATGGACGCAGAGTTGGTGAGTTCGCTCCTCATTCCTCTTCTTCGGTCTCTCTTCTGGACTCAGCTTTCCTCTATCTATCCAAAAGGAGCCTCCGACCGATGTGCTCTTCTCGTATCGCTCCTTTGTCTCGTCTCCAGCTCACAACGCCTACAAACGATCCAAAAGAGCTCGTCTCCCTCAAGCCGACCTCATCGAAGTCGTCGCTCGCCTACCAGACGGATCTCTAGCAGGAATAGCCTCCTGGCTTCGCCCCGTCGATCGAACCTCCACAGGTGGAGATCCTCTTACCTCCGAAAAAGAGATCGAGGACGAGTGGAACGCGATCTTCGAGAAGGAGGGCAAGTCCGAGGTTCAGCTCGAGCTGGAGTCGACGATGGATCTGGCGTTTGCGGAAGAGTTTGGGAACGAGTTGGACAGGGTGAGGAAGGAGTGGAGTCGGGGACGGCAGCACTGGTATTTGGTGAGTAGAACAATGGACGAGTGAGGAGAGAGAGGGAGGGACAGAAGACCGGTAAGGGAGGAGGAAAGCTCGAGCTCACCTTTCTCGTTTCGTTTCTTTTCCACCTCGTTCCCAGTCCATCATAGTAGTAGACCCAACCCTCCACGGCCTAGGCATTGGCTCTAAGCTCCTCGAATGGGGATTAGCTCAGGCTAAAGCGGAAGGTGTCCCAGCTTTCCTCGAAGCTTCGGAGAGTGTACGTCCCGCTTCTCGTCTCTCCTTTCTTTTTGCCTTTCTTTTTCTCCGCCCCGACGAGCTGGACAGGCAAGAGCTGATTTGGCGTTTGGTTGCATTGGGTCATAAAATTCGTAGGGTCGCCCGCTGTACGAAAAACGAGGGTTCAAGGTCGTCAACTGGGCTGAGTTCGACGATCCAGAGGGGAGTGAGGGTGGAAAGTTAAAGTTTCCGGGGATGGCTTGGGGGGAGTTTAGCGGTGAGGTCGAAGGGAAGTAGAGGCAGTGAAGTCAGGCTATTTATATATTTCGATACTGCTTCAGCGTTCGGAGCCTTTCGAGAGGAAGAGGGAGGGAGGGACTTCGACGCGTCGTCCGAGCTCATTCGCGCTTCTCTCTTTCTGCATCACTCGGCTGCTCTGACTCTCTAGATGCTGTTACCAGATCCAGGAGGCAGATTATTTTCCCTTGCAGACTCGCTCTACCGAAAGGACTGGTTCCTTCTGAAGTGAGCAAGAAGGAGCGAAGGGAGAAAGGTCGTGAGATCGAGAACAAAGCAAAGAAAACGAAGGCGAGCAAACGAGGAGAAGGCAGAGGCTAAAGTGAGGGAGTTCGTAAAAAGTGGGAAGAGAGAAGTCCATGGTGGTCGTCAGAGAAAGTGAGCGAAGGAGAACAAATGAAAACATAGTGGAAGAAGAGAAGGGGAAGGGAGGGAGGCAGCCGCGGCAGTCAACTGTCGTCGCTCGCACTGCCTTCCGAAAAGCTCAAACCTCAAGTCGAGAGACGTTGACGGTTTACTGTTGCGCAGAAAAACATGTTGGTGGGAGGAGGAAGGAGGGAGAACGGAGAGAGGAGTGAGAAACGAGCACACGACAAAGGTCAGCTCTTCAGTCAAGTCGAGTCGCGAGCTCGTCATCACGAGACGTTCCTCGGAGGAGAGGAGGAAGAAAAAAAAAACTCACGCAACAGAATTCACAGCAGAGAATACCAGCTAGACATCCGAAGAAGCATCCACAGCACCCTCCTCCCCTTGTCCGCAGAGGATCGGAAGAAATTTCGAAGGCGGCGACCTGATCGTCGGAGGGAGGAGGAGAGGTCGAGCTCCGGGAGGAGTCAGGTGGAGGGGAGAGAGCTGGAAGAACCAGGAAAGAGGTCAGCTCTGGAAGGAGAAGAGAGATAGAAATGGATGTGAGACTCACCCATGGAGTTCTTAAGCGAAGGTTGGGAGGAGCGGATTGTCGAGGACGTGAGTTCGGATTGAGGGAGCGGAGGCAGGGAGAGGTGAGCGAGAGGAGGAAGCTGAGTGGATTCGTCGATGGTGGTAGACATGCTTGGGGAGTGGGAGAGGAGTGAAGCTTTGGGTCGAGCTGGGTGTGTTGGGGGAGGGAAGAAGACTGATGTGGTTGGGGGCGAAGGAAGGAAAGGGAAAGCTGTCCGAGTTGGACAGTACTTGGGAGATCGCAGCCCTCGGCTGCCACAGACCGCTCTTTTCGGCCTGAAATCGCAGCCCACTAGAGATTTGATGGTGCTTGGCTAGGTCGCGTGAGAAGAGCATCTGCCGAAGTGACGAGGGAAGCTGTACCAGGGAAGAACGAGGTCAAGGCAGAAGGGAGGAAGGTCAGGATGTGAGCTCGACCCCACCGAGCTCGCGGCGGAGAGAGGGTATAGAGGAACTCGAGCCTGCGTGTACGGAGTCTCAGGATATTGGGTAGACTTATCGAGTCGCGAGGGAAGAAAAAAAGGGAGGAAGCATGGTGAGAGTCTTTAGAGAGGAAGGAAAGAGGAAGGTGAGCTCGACCAAAAGCTCGCTCCCTCTTCTTCACCCAAACGACCAGCATCCTTCTCCCTTTCACCCGACCTGAAGAACCGTTTTCATGCTGGAACAGCTTTCTGCTACCTCCCCACCATCCCTTCTTCTCCCAACCTAGCTCTCCTGGTGCCAGATTACGCCTCATCTCGGTCGTCAAACATCGGGAAGCTTCGACGGCTACTTTCGCTTGCTTTCCCTCCTCTTTTCGCCTTCTTTCCTCATCTTGGACCTCTTGTGTTCTTTCCGACCCGCGAGCACGTTCCAAATCTCTCTCTGCACGCCGTTTCAAGCTCATCCTTCAAGATATGGTCGAGGGACGGAACGACCGAGAGGTGAAGCGCGCTTTCATCCTCTTCTTCTTCTGCTCTCCCTACTACCACAGGCATCGTTTAGCACCCAAATACGAACCAGTAAGGGACGGACATTTTCCGGGATCCCTGTGCCCCTATCTGGCGTTTCGTAGCCCTCGTATACCCGCCTCCTCGTTTCCCTCCTCGCTGCTACCTCTTCTGCTCCTCCCCTCAACCATCAACTACCTCACCCTGAATGAGTTCTCTCTTTCCAGAAGGATCGGATCCCTTCCCTCCTCTCCCCAACGAGCTTCACCTCAATATCCTTCGGTTTTGCTCGCCTCAAACACTCGCTTCGTTTTGCGCGAGCTCGTTTTCGATGCTCGAGCTTTCCTCCCCTATCCTCTAACATTCAAGTACACGACGACCCTCAGCATACATCCTCTCTCTTCGTCTCAAGGGTAAGTTCTTTCTGATATCCTTCTCGCCAAGCTGGGAGGAAAGAAAGAAGAGTAATCGGGAACTGATCTCTCTTGTTCTGTCTGTTGTTTTCGACTTTTTGTCGCCTTGCTTTCTTCAGGCCTCCAGCAACCCTCAGCCACGAGTCACACCCTATCTCTCCCTCTCTCAAACCACGTCCATCACCCTCCTATCGACCCTCTCGTACAACGCATCGAGCTCCGGAGCCGCAGACGAAGCTGGCCGGGTCGCGTTCCTCCTCCTCTTCCTTCTCGCCTTCTTCCCCTATCCTTTCCCTCGACAGGACCGGCTCTTACCTCCCTCTCCCCCTCCAAACTCTCACCATCCTCCTCCAAGAAGATCAAGAGAATGCCCTCCCCCTCATCCTTCGCGTCGTCAACCCTCTTCGCCTCGTCGTCGACCGTCTCTCCTCAGCTCCTCATCTACCCTCTTCCCTCGATCTCGCTTGCCGAGCGTCCTTCTCACCTCCAACTACCTGGGATCGTCTCGTCTCCGTCGAAATGAAAAGTTGTCTCTTCCTATCCAGCGGAGGAACGAGGAGCTTGTTCCCAGCGTCTTCAGAACTGAGACGATGGTTGATTTTTCGAGGTGGGGGAACGGTCAGGGAGGGCAGGAGAGTCTGGATCGGGTTGCGACTTCTCTTGAAGCGGTGAGGTTCGTACCCTGGAGGTTGAACGAGGAGGAGAAGCGCGATGGGAGGAAACGTTTTAGGTTCTTAGTGGGCGACGCTGCGTGGAAGACTTGGTTAGACTACGAGCTGGGATTGCTAGAGTTGGGGGAAGAGACGATCTCGCAGATAGAAATAGTGGTACAGGTAAATTACTGAGTAATATGAGACAAGCTTGGTGGCTTTGGGGCATGTTTCTCTTCCTCTTCCCACTGTGAAATCGCGCGTCGTTCGCTCGAGTGGACGTTTCTCCTTTCCCCCATTCCTCTGACTCGTGGAAAGAAGAGAGGATTCAGGTCCCGAGCTCCCAAGGCGCCAGAACGTGTTGTGGTACTAGAAACCAGAAAAAGTCTCGGCTTGGAGCAGATTCAAACGTTGCTTTCTTGGGTTGTTTCGGTCGCACGGTGGATATCGAAAAGAAGCTCTCGTTGACGGAGTTCTCAGGAGGGATGGACGGAAGAAGGAAGTGACCGGAAGGCTCAGAGATTTTTTTTGTTTTTCCTTTTCTTTCTTTCTTTTGGGGCTGTCTTGCAGATGGAAAGACACGGAAGCTTATCTGGCAGCCTTGAAAAATCGAGGCTGCCCTGAGGGAGGAGAGGAGCTAACCCTAACCCTAAAGAGGTCGAGACAGCTACTATAGAGACTATCTTGGTCGCTGCATAGTAAAGAAGCAGCAGTGAGAAAGATGCAAAACTTCTGGAGAGAGAGAGATGTGAGCAAGAACCGAAAGGGTGAGCGAAGGAAGAGAAAGGCAGGGAAAACAAGCATGTCTCGATCTCTGAGACTGAGTCCGACTCCCGTTCTGCTGCCTAAAACTTTCTCCGGCGTGCCTCCCTTTTTTCCGGCGCCTATTCTACGTGGTATAATTTGAAAAGGTGAACCCATCCGATGTGATTCCCGTGTGGAAGCAGTAGTCCGAATATCACCCAAGAAGAAAAGTCGCCCTGGATCCAGGAGAGGGGAGAGCACGTTTCGGGAGATCGAGAAGTTGGACGGCTTTCTTTCATTCTCCTCCAACAACCAACGAGACCTTTCTCTTTTTCCGAAACCATCCCAAATCCTCTCACCCCTCCTCGGGCTACCTTTCCCTCCTCTCCCCTCCTCCAATCCACATAGAAGACGCTCAGCGAGAGAAGAGAGAGTAGCTCTTTGACGATCGTTTCCCCTATCTTCCCTCCCTTCCTCCCTCCCGTCAACTTCAAAAACGAGGTCGACTTTTGGATGCCTGGTTTCGTAGCAGCTCTCGTGGTGGCACCCTCCCTGTCGTCTTCGAGTCTGGTAGGATCGTCGTCCCTACTGGGTCCTCCTTCGTCGTCCATCTTTGACCGAAGGAAATCGATATCCGGAGCAGTCGCTCAGCGTCAAGAGACCTCCCCTCCTCCTCCTCCCTCTGCCCTCAAGCTCTCCTCCCCTCCTCTCCCCACCACCACTACCACCCCACTCCTCTCTCCTCCGGCCGTCCATCCGTTCGGTTCTCGTCCTTCTTCTCCCGGGAAGAGGACTGGTAGAAGATCGTCCCCTCGGCCAAAGACGAGTGAGAGCTTGGGAGCAGCTCAGCCGGCGACGACTCTGGTCTCCTCCTTCTCTCCCCCCCTCGACGGGAACGGATCAGACAGAGCCCAGTCCTCGAGCGAGAGAGGAGGAGCTTACTCGGAGGATTTAATTCGTTTGCTCAGGGAAGCATCCCTCCCAGGTTCGTACACTCCCTCCCCTCCGTCGCTCGCGGAGAAAGGAAGCGATCGTCCCAAACCTTTTATCTACCCCATCCCCTCCCCTCCCCTCCCGACCACCTCACTCCTCACTCAACCAGCTCCAGCTGGGAGAGCAAAATTAACTTCCCCATCCTGCAACTATATCATCACTTCATCATCCATAGGGCCGAGTAGCAGGAGGGCCAGGGAAGAGAAAAGAAGCGTCGAGTTTGGTTGCGAATTCACCTTCTCTTCCACCCTCTCCTTCCTTGAACCTCACCCCCTGCCCTCCCTCTCACGACGCTCATCCTCCCAACTCTACGCCGAACAATCGTCCGTAACATCGCCTCTCCTTGCCTTAATCCACCTAGCTTCGGCCAAGATGGAGTGGGGAGAGAGAAGGACGCTCAAGCTATCGATCACTCCTTCCTTTCTTAACGTCTTCGCTGACCTACTTGTCTCTCTTTTTTTTTTCTCTTGTTTGACCAACCACAGTCTCTACCCTCCGAACCACCTCTCAGATCCAGTCTCACATCTCCCTCGCCAGTCTTCTCCCTCCAACACCCACCTCGCCAACTCCCGTCCTCCCACCTTCCTCTTCTTCACACTCTCACTTTCATCAGTCCTTCTCTCTCTCGTCAACCACACCAACACCACCACCACCAACTTCCATCGCACAATCACGCTCTCCCTCGGGTCAACTCTTTCAAGCTTTCATCCTTCTTCTCCCTCTTAACGACCTCGCTCCATCAACTCTCGCAACGGCAAAGCTCATCAAGGAGAGTGGGAAGACGCCGAGCTCGATCTGCTTCGATCTCGAGCACGAGGTGGGAGAGAAGGAGTGGGAGAGGACGTTCGTGGAAGCTTTGGCGGTGATCAAGGATGTAGAAAAACAGAGAGGTGGTTGGGGAAAGGAGGTCGTCGTAGCTGGTAAGTCTGGGCAATCTTTCGTTCGACGCTCGAGCTGCGAAACGAGACTGATTGTCGCGTCTTCTTTCTTTTCTACAAGCCTACTCCGCCAACCCGAACATCACTCCGGATGCCATCCAGCGGTGCAAGGAAGCTGGAGCAGATGCTGTTCTCTATCCTCCGTACGAAGGGGCGTCTGCGACCATCGAGAAACTTCAACGGGTTCGTCGCGGACTTTCTTTCTTCTTTCCCGCAACGTTTCGACCTCTTCTCCATCCCCATCTCCTTTGACTCACGCCAGGCGTCCTTCGCTGATCCTCTTCACAGGCTCTCTCAACTCATCGGCAACAATCTCGATCCTTCAGCTTCAACTCTCCTCCATCTCAGCCACGCGTCGATTCCTCGCAATCTCACGATCCTCTCTCCCATCTCACTTCCCCACCCGATACTCCACCTTCACCACCCTTCTCCTTCACGCCTATACCCACTTCTCCTTCCACTCCCAAATCCGGGCCCTCATCCTCTCGAACACCAGCCCTTCCTCCGCCGTCCTCGTTCAAGGCTTTCGAGTTCCCCGAGGCAGGTTCCTCGACGACACCAACAGCTCTCGCGTCGAGCTTCCCGGCGGGAGTATGTGCAGCGGACCCACAAGGAACTAGACGGGTGAGCGTCGATACTGGAGGATTGGCTTTGGCGTTGGAGAGGGCTCAGAAGATGGAAGACGAAGACAGGATGGATCAGGATGGAGAGGAGGAGGGAGAGGAAGAGGGAGGAGAAGATACGGTGTTGGCTGAGGTGTTGAGTGAGCTGCATACCCAGACGAGGGTCACGATCGATGGGAGCGTAGAAGGGTTGCCTTGGTGAGTTTTCATAGACGAGAGCGGGATGGAGAGATAGAGAGAAAGGAGACGAGGCTGACACGGGTCTTGTTCTTCGTTCAACGTTCTTTTTTTCCCGTCGCAGCCCTCTTGACGAGAGCCGTCGGATCGAACTGATACGCGAGATGAACTCCTGGAACTTTCAACCGCACAAGCTCTCGGTCGATGATCTCTACCACTGCGCGTGTATTCTTTTCGAGGCGACTCTCTCGTTGGAGGGACTTTGGGAACTCGAGATCCCTCTCGGTGAGTTTGCCCTTCCTTTCTTTTCCTTCTCGTCTAAACTTTTCTCTAACTTTATCTTCTCCTGCACCACCTGTTCTTTCGCGTATCGCTCAGATCAAATCCAACGCTTCCTCTTCTGCGTCCAATCGATCTACCACGCTCCGAACCCTTACCACAACTGGAAACACGCCGTCGACGTTCTTCAAGCCTCTTACTCGTTCCTCGCCGCCATCGGAGTCGCGCCTTCGTTCGAGTACCTTCTCACCACTCGATCGGGACGGCCAGGGGAACCTTGGAAGAGGTCGCCGTTGGGAGCGAACGGGAAGGAGGAGAGAGCGAGGGAGATCTTAAGACCTCAGGATGTGTTTGCGTTGATGGTGGCGGCGATTGGGCATGATATCGCTCATCCTGGATTGTCGAATGTGTTCATGGTTAGTCTGGAATCTCTTCTCACTCTCGTTCTCGTTCTAGAACTCTCATCGCGTCCAACTCGCTCACTTCGTTTCTTCCCGTCCGCTTCTCCAGAAAAACGCCAAAACTCCCATCTTCCAAGTCTACTCCGACTCCTCTGCCCTCGAGAACATGCACTGCATGCTCATCACCTCCCTCCTTCGGAAACACGGCTTCGACTTCCTCTTCCCACCTCCAACCTCCTCCTCCTCCTCCTCCTCCTCCTCCTCCTCTTCTCACCACCGACGGCAGCGCTCCTCCATCAGCACCACCAGCAGTTCCCCTCCTCTCACGCCTCCCCTCTCCGACGCGTCCCATCCTCCTCCCACCTTCCCCACTCCCTCGTCATCGTCCTCGTCGTCGGCGCCGATCGACTGGACGGATTTCAGGACGATCCTGTTCTCGACCATCCTCGCGACGGACATGGCGATGCATTTTGGGTGGATCAGGGAACTGGTGGAGCTGGGAGAGAGGCTGGCGGCCGAGAAGGAGATGGGAGGAGGAGGGCCGGCAGTTTTGGATGGAGGAGGGATGGTTGTGATGGCGAGTGAGGAGGAGTTGGTGAAGACGGATCGTGTGAGGATCTGTCAGGCGATCTTGAAGTGTGCGGATATCAGTAATCCTGTGAGTCGACATTTCTTCTATCTCTCCTTATCCTCCGAATCACATCCGACGCTTATCGTCTTTATTCTCGCATCGTTTCAGACACGACCTCACGAAGTCTCGAAACACTGGTCGACGGTCCTTCTCGAGGAATGGACGAACCAAGCTGAACTCGAGTCAGGTCTTCGGCTTCCTGTCTCGGTCGTCAGGAACGTCGATGCTGCTCTTCAGGCTAAGGGTCAGCTTGGATTCCTCGACCTCTTCGTGTATCCTCTCTTCAGCGCTTCGGCAACGGTGATGCCTCGTGAGTGCTTTCGACGCGACTTCTCTCTCTTTTCCTTTCCTTCCTCGGAGCTGCAACTCACACGAAGTCCTCCTTCTTCTCCATCTCTTCTCAGAACTTTCCGTCTACGTCAACTACTGCTCCGACAACCGAGCCATCTGGGCAGACCGACTTCATCAGCTCACCTCGGATCCCACAGCTCCCTCCCTCCCCATCCCTCCCTCCTGTCCAACAACCTCCACCTCCTCCCACACCGCCACCCTCTCCATCCCCTGCGAGCCCAACTCCGTCTACCGATCCCTCTTCCCTCTAACCCTACCTCAGTCGCTTCTCGCTGGAGCATCGGGCTCGTCCTCGGAAGCAGGAGGAGACTACGCTTCGTCGGACGGTCGATCGAGCACGACCAACTCGACGGTTCGAGCGATGGGAGGAGGAGGAGGAGCTGGGAAAAGAACGATGCAGGCTGGGAAGAGAGGAGGAGTGGAGTTTGGGTTGAGCTCGCCGAAGAAGAAGGGGATGGGGGGGTCGAGTAGGAGATCTGAGTCTGTGGATCTTTCGGCGGCGTCCTCGTCTAGGAGGTTTTAGACGCGTCGTGCTCTTTCTGCATTGTTTTCTCTTTCTCTTTCTTTTAACATACAGCTGTGTTTTATTCTCCTTCTTGGCTGTGTGTCTCCAACCTTCACATTACACTTCTCTCTCCCTTGCCTTTTTGTTAGATGCTCGTTCGATCGTCCGTTTCGTTCTTGACTCTTTTACTTGTTCACCCTTCCGTACATTTCGATTTTTTCTTCTCACCCACACACGTCGTTCTCTCCCAATTATCTCTGTTTTCCTCAAAACATAAAAACAAAGCTCATCTCCCTCCCTCCCATCATCCCTTGTCTGCAGGCTCTTTCCGTCGCATTCTGCTCGTTTTCTTTCGTCTCTCCCTCGCTCTCTTTTTTCCCTCTTCTCCTTTCTCGCTCTCGTGTTTGTGTGTAATTTTGATCTTGGACTGCACTGGACTGGCGTCCTGGACTGGGCTGAAAGAGGAAGAAGCGAGAGGTGGGAAGAGGAAGTGGAAGATCGAGACGCGTCCACAAACATGTTAGTGGAGCCAGAAGGAGCCTTCTCTCAGAGTTTGGTATTCCCTCAACTGAATCATGTACCTGCGAGGAGAGGCATCAGGGTAGTCCATGGAGAATCAAAGTACAAAAGAAGTGAGAGCCAAAAAGCGAGGCGTTTCAAACCGATTCCGTCGCACACGACGAGGAGAACTTCGAGTCCGTAAAGGGAAAGAGACACGGGATACCAGCGTAAGAGGCCAAGCAAGATGCGAACGGATCACGAGCCTCCTCCCCCTCCTCCCCCACACCTGAGTCGCAAAAGAGGAAGAGGAAGAAGTCAGCGAAAGCGAAGACGCGAAGAGAGAAGTGCAGAGGGAGAAGAAAGATGGAACGAACCCTCCACCGCCACCGCCGCAGCCTATAAGTTCGAAAGAAAAATAAGGAAGGGAAAGAAGAGGAGAGATCAGAACCTTCTCTCACTCGAGGAAGACGCGTCGAGCTCGCCAAAGCGCGACAGGTGAACTCACCACCCCCTCCCCCTCCCCCTCCCCCTCCGCATCCTCCCCCTCCTCCTCCACCGCCGCAGGTACCACCTCCGCCACCTCCACATCCGCCGCCTACGATGGACAAAGCAGAGAAAACGAAAGCTCAGCAAAATGTCCCTCGAGCGCGACGAGAGGGAGCTTCGAAGACTCACCACCACAAGCTCCCCCACCTCCCGCCCCAGCTCCGACAGCACAAGCGCCTCGTGGAACTTGAGCTCCATCCATCTGATGAGGATCACACTCTTCTCCCATTCCTGTTCGAGGACAATCCGAAAGAGAAGCATCAGCTCGCCGCGTCGAAGTCCTCTTCTCTCCCTCCTCCCCTCTCTCGATTCGAATCTAGAGACTCACCCCAAGCAGCGACTCCACCAGGATACGCTCCAGGCATTCCAACTCCCCAGTACATCATGTAAGGCGATGTGAGGTAGGGGTCGTCGTGGTTTTGTCGTCTGAAGATGCGAGTTTGGGTTGAAGGGGAAAAGGAGAGAAACTTCGTCAGCGACGTGACCGACGAAGAGGATCGAGAGAAGGCGAGAAAGCAAACCTCCTCATCTTGATGTCTCCTCCAGGGTTGTTCTTGAGCCACAACTTCTCGGCCTGCTCGTCTCTCTTCGATCTGAAGTAAAAGAGAGAAGGAAAGTCGTCAGACTGAATCTCTTTTTCTTCCCCACTCCTCTCTCCCCCTCGAACCAAACTCACCTCTGCTCCTGCCTGATCTTCTTCTTTCTGTCTGAGTACCTATCGCCGATCAGGGCCACCGATGAGTGAACCGAGGGATGAGAGGAGTCTCGTTGCTCGTCGTCGATCCAGTCCTCTCCGAGCGCAGACTTCGCCTTCTTCTTCCAGAACTGGAGGTTGACGGGCTTGGACGCTTCTGGAGCACTAGAGTGAAGAAAAGCAGGGAAAATTAGATCAGCTGGAGCTTCCAGCAGAGAAAGCGAGAGAAAAAGGACGAGAAAGGAGGAGGAGAGACGAACCAGCCGCAAGTCGAGTAAGGGACTCCATATCTCTTTTGCCAGGCTCTAGCGGTGGATTGGTAGGCCTCATCGAGAGCGCTGAGGAAAGAGGTGGAAAAAGAATGAAAGCGAGCGAAGTTCAGTTTGAGGTAACGTGTGAGGAGGGAAGAGAGCGGGAGGACGAACTTCTCGTCGACCTTGTCGTCATGCTGCAGGATCCGAAACCCAAAATCAGTCGCTGCAGAAGATGCTCGAGGGGAACGAGCAGGAAACGCAAGAGGCAAACTCACGTCAACAAACTGACGCACGGTCTTGAGGACGTCGGTTCTGTACGAGGATCCCTTCAGTTGATGAGTATGCCAACCTGACGGAGAGAGAGAGAGGGAGAGAGAGGGAGTGAGCGAAACGTTGAGATTGGAGCGGAAGGAGTGGAGAAGCGAAAGGGAAAGGGACGCGACGAACTGAGATCGATGTCGAGAGCTGAAAATTTCAAAGAGCGAGGTTGGGAGAATCAGTCCGAGAGCTTAGTTAGACAGAACGATGAGAAGAGACTCGCTAGGACAGAAAAAGGTCCAGGGTTGAGCGGCCATGAGCTGATGATAACGGAAGGAAGACGAGGAAGGTCAGCTCGGCTCGAGAGGAAAGTCGCACAGAGGGAAAACGAGCGCTCACATCCAAGAAAGCATGATACCTGCCGATGGAACGCGAAGGAAGGAAGACGTTGTCGTCGAATCGATGAGGTTGGGTCCATCCAAGATCCGTCATTTTCTGGATGAAGCTTCCTTGTCGGAGGACCTGAGGGGCGAGCGAGGGAGTCAGTGAACAAATCAGAGGAAGAGAAGGGAAACGCGTAGACTCACAGCTCCGACGAGTTCAACTCCGAAAGGCGAATCCCAGTTGTAATAAGACCAGACTTTCCCTGGTGGTTTTGAAAGAACGGATAAGCTGGTCAGTCCGATTGACTGAACTCGGAGAAAGGCAGAAAGGAGAGCGAAAGATCCAGGTTTCGCGACTCACCCATCTTCTTCCCGATTTGTCCTCCAAACCTCACAATCACTCCGGGCTTCCTCACCGCCTCGTCAAACGCCTGTTGTATATCTTTCATACTTCCTCCGTAGAAGCTTCTCATCTCGACCGAGTTTCCAGCGGCCACGGGGTTCTGAGACGAAGGGAAGGAAGGAGAAAGGGCTTGGACGACAGAGGAGCAGAAGTTGATGATGACGGATTGGGTGGTCGGCAACCCGGAGATAGGTTCGAGAGTGAGGCCGCTGTAGAATCAATTGAGTCAAAGAGGAAAAGTGGAAGCGAGATCAGCTCGCGATGAAAGAGAAGAGAAGCGCGTCGCGAAGGAACGATTGGTTTTGGAACTCACGGTAGCAATCCAGTCCCCTTCCTCCTCCCATCCAACTCTTCCTTAACCCTCCCAATCGTGTTTGCAAACTTCCTCAACTCCAACTGCTTCCTCCCAAACACCAACGAGCAGCTCTCGCACCTGGCCTCGAACTCCTTCTGAGCGAAGCCCTTCCCGACTTTCGGCTGCAACAACCTCTCTCCCTTCGGCCCGATCACCACAGTCGCTGCGGGTACGGGGATCGTGAGCCAGGGTACGGTGGTAGGGCGAAGGCAAGCAGGGCAGGGGACGGAAAGAGTCTGCTGAAAGGAAGTCGTCGAAGGGAGATCGGAGGAGAGGCCGTGGGTGAGACGAGTGAAGGTGGATTGTTGGATGGGTGAGTGGGTGAAGAGAAGGGTAGAGGGGTCGATTTGAGAGGCGACGAGGAGGAGAGGGAAGGAGGAAGCGAGGGAGGAAAGGGAAGGGCGAAGGAGAAGGTCCGCGTGATAAGTCCGTGGGTTGAGAGTGTAGGCGTGCCAGACGAGCAGAACGTCTGGAGAAGAGATGAAGAGAGGAAATTTAGCTCCCGAGTTTGGATTTCGGAGATATAGAGGGAAGGACGAGCGATACTAACCCAAAGGAGGAAGTTCCTCTTCCCTAAATCCCACTCCTGCTCCCTCGCTCTCTCTCGCTCTCTCTAGACCGACCCAAAACTGCTCGAACCTCCAAGCTGCTCTCTTGACGAAGAGAGCCCATTTGGCATCGTTGTCGAGCGGTGGTTCAATCTTGGCCACCTCAGGGTCGGAAGGGAGGGAGACGATGTGGTGTTTGAGGGAATCGAAGGCGCCGAGCTGGAAGAACGAAATCAACGAAGCAAGAAGGTCAGCGGAGGGAAGATCGATAGTTCGAGAAAGCGATGAAGATGAAGCAGGAATATGTACGAGTAACAAATGAGTTTTGACGTCCTCCAAAGTAACCACTGCGAGCAAGGCAAGCCAGAAGGGGAGGAACGGAACGAGCGGTGAGCTCGAGCTTTCCTTCCTTCGTTCTTCTCCGCTCAAACTCACAAGGCTCGACATCGTGACTTCCAACTCTGAACGTCTTGGGGAGCTGAGTCTTGGGATCGACGAGTCCTGGATCAGGGTAGTCGGGAGGTGGTTTGGAAACATCTCGAGAGTAGGAAGGCGGAGCGGTCATCGAACCAGAAGGCGAGTCCTTCGCGGATCCCTTCTTATCGAGATCGGACATCGTCGAAGCGGCGGCGACCATAGGTGAGTATAGAGATGTGCTGAGTAGAGATGCGCTGAGTAGAGGTGAATGTGGTTTGGGTTGGTTGAGGGAGATGGTGGTGGATGGGAGGAAGACCAAGCGAAACAGGACCCAAATAGGAAGAGAGGCTGTCACCCTTTCTCCGACGATACCGACCCGACTTTCGTTCAGCATCGCCTCAGCAGAGATAAAGGAGAAGGTTTCAGGAAGCGGGTTCCACGATGTAAGTCTCATTTCTGCTCAGAGAGCCGAGAAAACTAGAGGGAGTGACGAACTCTCTGTCACACGAACGCCTCCCTCTCGTTCTCCCTCTCGTTGTTTTCATCACAGCCAGAGAAGGTATCTAGCCAGCCTGCTGCACGAAAGAATACTTCTGAAAGCCAACCTCGACTTCCCTCCCAGACGTACGTTGCGCGATTCTGCAGCATCCCGAGGAAGAAACCGAAATCGCTCGACACGTCGCGTTTTCCTCTCCCCGATCCCGCTCACTCTTCTCCTAGCATCCCGTTTTCTTTTCAGTTTTTTTTTTTTTAAAAAAAAGGAGATATATAGAGATATGCAGCTGCATAAAATGGCATACGGCACTCGATCTACTTCTTCACAAGCCACCCTTGCAATCCACCGCCTCCAACCTCGTCAACATTCTTCCTCTTCCTCTTCTTCTTCCCGATCCCTTCGCGCTTCTTTGGCGAAATCTGGCGGAGCGAGATAGATAGACGAACATAGTCGAGTCAGTTCTTGTGCGAAAGAAAATCTAGAGAAGTAGGAGGGGAAAGCGAATCGAACGGATCTCGCGCGTTCGTTTCCTCCGTCAGATTGACTCACCAATTCAACCCCCAAACTCGCTCCCGACCCGATCGTCTCCTCGTGCATTGCCTTCGCGACGTGCCAGTCCTGATGCTCTTCTTTTACGCGATCGAGCTCGAAGGAAGGGTTGTCGTAGAGACAGAGAGGAGGAGGAACGGGGAGGACTTTGCTGCATTCGGGACAGGTCCATCGAGAAACGAAGCTGCTGGTGCTGGATGACGAGACTGGGAGGGAGACCGCTGAAAGTTGTTGCTGTTCCATCCTCCTAATCTTCTTCGTTGGCGTCGAAGGTCCAGCGACGGCATTCTTCCTCCTCCTCCCCCTCGGCCCTTCCTCATCCACTTTCCGAGCCTTCAGAAAAGCCTCGATCCCCCTCTGCCCTTCCTCCCTTCGCTCTAGCCCCGTGAAGCTGAGGCCTAAGTTCGTTACTCGTGTTCCAACGGCGAAGACTTCGGCGAGAAGGCGCGTCGAGAGAGCGAGGATGGGGCCGGTTGACGAAAGAGGGGAGTGGAACGGGAATGGGATTTGTTTGGACTTGTGGTTGTAGCGAATTTCGTTGATGTGAAGGTCGGCTGTGTAAGAACAGGTGGGGGGGGTGGGACGTTAGAGTTGGGGAAACAAAAGGGGAAGAAGGAAGGGAAAGTTCCGGAGAGACGAGAAGTTGAAGCTGACCGTCTCTGTACGATAGAACGAGAGTCTTCGGCCATACGTCGTCTCCATCCAGACCATCCGTTCCACCACGAGCTTCATGTAGGCGCGCGATGAGCTCGACGCAGATCAGACGAAGCCATGGGTCGGCGTCCGAGAGGTTTTCGAGGGCTGGGAAAGTGTCTTTTGTCGAGAGCATCGATTTGAGGAGGGACTTCGCCTTGACTGGGGTGGGGTAAGGAGTGAATCGGTCAATATGCGAGATAGAGAGAAGGTTTTGAGATGGGGCGGGGCAAGAGGGAGGAAAAGAAAAAGCAGGGGACGAACCTTGGCTGTTGTCGATTCCCTTTGAAAGACCGGGGGGTAGAAATTCAGCAGCTGTCGCGTAGTAGTGGCCTAGAGGAACATAGACTCACTCGGATGAGGTTGTAGACCCATATCGACTCCTCCCCAAACTTCCTCTGCATCAACTCGAGGGAAATCGACCTGTGCGAACAATCAAGCTTTCAGCTCCCTCCTCCTCTTCTATCTCAAGCGACATACAAGGACAAGCTCACAGGAGGCCTTCAACAGTGAACACGTCAAAAATGTTCTCCAAAGCGATCCCCAGCTTTCCTCCGAGGAATCGGATCTGAAGAAAGGAAAATAGGATCAGCTCGACGCGTCGGAGCGAACTCCTCGTCATTTCTAGCCTCTCTTTCTGTCGCCGCCGAAACGAGGATATCGAAACGAACCTTCCGAAAGGGCATAGGTCTAAGGAATCTTGAGACAGCCGAAGTCCTGAGAACAGTCTGCCGGCGCGTCGAGAGGAAGAGAACGAAAGGAGATTAGTCTTCGACTTCTTCCTCGGATCGTCTCGGATCGTTGTACGAAGAGCTTACCTGCGCAGAAGGCTTCTTGTACGCTGAGCAAACCTTCGCCAAAATCTTACTATGACTGATCCCAGCGCTCATCGTGTAACCTAGCTCGGTCTCGACCTCGCCTCTGACCCGCTCCATCAGCTCTCCTCCAAGCCACAGCGCAACGTCTGGCCAACCTCCTCCTAGCTGCTTTCCCTCAGAGTCGAGAGTGGATGGAGGAATACCCCAGCCTGATGAGTTCCAATCGAGTTTAGGAGGTGGAGGAAGAGGAGTGTCGAGTCCGAGAGAAGACGAGGGAGGATGAGCGAGGTAGGGGTAGCGAGTGAGGAGGAGTTTTCGAACGGGAACGGTGAGGTCGAGGAAAGCTTCGTCGATGGATGCCTTTTCTGTTAGTGGAATGCGCGTGAAGAGGGATCTGAGCCTGCCAGAAGGAAAGTCGGTGCAAGGGAGGAGGAGCAGCAAGGCGAACTCACCGATCTCTCCATCTGGAACGCTTCGCTGGAAGAGCTTGATTATCTTGTCGGATGCCCTCCGGTAAGGTTCAAGGGAAATCTGTGGAATAAGAAGAACCGGAAAGTGGTCAGCTGAGGCTCTCTGGAGTGTCCAACAGAGAGATGAAAGACGAACCTTGTGAGTCCTGACCGACGGATTCTCTCGATGTCGGAAGTTGGCTTCGCTTTCTCCGACCTTCAGAGAAGCAACGTGTACGACGACGAGCTCGGGACATAGCTTTCGAGCTTCGTGGTGCTGGGAGAAGATTGGAGTTCAGGGTATGCGAAGGAAGGATGAGGGAAAGCGAAAAGACCACTGACGTTCATCAAACGCTTCACTCCGGCGGCTCGAGCTTGATAGTTTACGGCCAGCTGATACCATGAAGAGCAATCGAGTCAGTCTCTGAAGGTCCATGACGGATTCCGAGGACCTGGGGATCCTACCAAGACGTTCCACTGCTGGACAGCGATCAAAGCGGACGAGTCGAGCCCTAGTCGAACTCGTTCAAACTCTGCGAACGGCAAGCACGCTCGTCAGTTGGAGGTTTTAAGCAGAGATGCTGGATCACAAACTCACGAGCGTAAGCAGCATCGACATCGCAATGAGCTATGACCTTGAGAGGGAAGAAGTTGAGGCTTTGAGGACTGAGAAGATGTCTGTTTTCAAAGAAGGGGAGAGAGGTCGGCTTGGAGCGTTTGCATTCTGCTCCTCCTCCCTCGAGCTGTCGAGCAGAGTTTACCTGTAGGTGACAACGATAGGGTCCGAAGGGTACTCCTCGTCAATATCGTCCGGCCGAAGATCTGGATCTGGCGCCGGTAGGGTTGAGATCGAGGCAATGGGAAAAGGGGAAGGAGGAGGATGTTGAGCTCGCTCGTTTGGTGGCGAGTTCGATCGAGCAGCTATGGTCGAAGTGAACATCGAGCGACGAGCTTTAGATGCACAGGAAGGCGTAGCCAGCCAGGAGGGTGAGGCAAGGCCGAAGAAGGACGACCTTCACGAAGGGAGGGGGTCGATGTGGTTGGAGGTTGCCTGTGCTTGCAATCCCTTCCCTCCTCCTCCCCTGGTCGCGGCGGAGCCGCCTCGGTCTTCCCTTCCCTCAAAATTCTCAGACCTTATTTCTGACTCGAAAAGCGAAAGAATTAGGCATCGATAAGAATACGAAAGAAGAAGCAAAATATTAGGTACGAGCGAAGAGATAGAGAAAGCACGACGCGACTCAAACAACGGCAAAGGGGCAGATCAGAAACCTTCACACTCCTTCTTGCACCATTCCCAGAGCTTGTCTTGAAGAATTTTATCCTGATCTTCGGGTGGCGTAGGTCCTGGTTTAGCCCAGGGGACGTAGTACTGCGAAAATGAAACAAGAAGTCGTCAAACGCGTTGAAAGCAGGAGAAGAGGGAAAGAGAGAGAAGCTCACCTTTCCCCCAAGGTCTTTCCCTTCGACTGTAGTCCCGAGGAAAAGTTCTGCAAAGAGAGGAAGAGAAAGAGTGAGAAGAACGTGTTTCAGCCTCTGCCGTTGCAAGAAGAGAGATAAATTCAAGGAGACGCGTCGAAAACGAGGAGCTCACGAGTCAGTGCGCCCATTTCGACAGGGTAGAGGACGAGGCCAACAAGACGTTTCTCGGAAGGTCAGGGGATGGAACGAGAGGAGAAGGCGGTTTGGAAACGGGAGAGGAGATGTGAGGAAAACACGTACACGACGATCGATGTCGCATCACTGGGGAGAGACGAGAGAAGGGAGTCCAAAAAGAGGAGAGTTAATACCGGGAAAGAGCGGGAAGAAGGATTGATGCGACCGAGAAAGAGTTAAAAAAAAAGAAGGCCTCACGATCGGTCTGGAGGTTTCCTGGGTTGCAGGACGACGCGACGAGTTCTTGAGCTCCAAATCGATGCTGGAGGGAGTTGGCGAAGAGATTGTTTCCCTTTGATAGTTGATATAAGCGAGAGAGAAGGGACAGGGGAGAAAGCTTTAGCGATGTGACGACCGAGGACGGCGACGCGAAGTCGAAAGAAAAGCACGACGTACTCGGCGCGTATAATTGAGCTCGAGTGAAGAGGCAAAGCAAAGACGAGGAAGCAAAGACGAGGAAACTCACGAGGAGAGGAAAGGAGAGCAGCCAGCGAATCCATGATTCCATCCCTCCGCCGCGTCGACCTTTTCAGCACAACCTGTGCCTCCATCTTCCCTCCTCCTTCACCACCGTTGACCCGACTACTCATTCCACCACCCTCAATCCCCTCGCCTCCCTCACTCCGCTCTCCTCCAACCACTCGACGAACTCCTATCGCGACGCCTGCAACCATCACCTGCTCTGGCCGCTCAAAGCAGTGAAGCAGTTTGAAGGCGATAGGAACTGAGGGTTAGGCTTCTGTGTAGATCTGGTTGGAAGAAGATCTTCGAAGGTGGGTGGGCTGAGAAGAGAAGAGAAGGCGGCGGGGTTGAATAAGGCGAGGGAGTTGAGGGTACTAATGAGGGGAGCTCGAGTCATCTTCCTTCAATCGGTCGCATAGTTGATGATGGAAGCTGCTTTGGAGAAGGTAAATGGCATAGAGTCTAGTCGAAGGGAGATTGGTGAAAGAGAAAGAGAGGAAGGAGAGGAGATGATGGTTGAGAGAGGAAAGGGTCGAAATCGGTCGCATAGTTGATGATGGAAGCTGCTTTGGAGAAGGTAAATGGCATAGAGTCTAGTCGAAGGGAGATTGGTGAAAGAGAAAGAGAGGAAGGAGAGGAGATGATGGTTGAGAGAGGAAAGGGTCGAGTCGACCCAGCCGCCTCCTGCTAAGTTCTCTTTTCTTCCCTCGGACTCAACTAAAAAATCTCAAAGGAGACACGAACCAAGTCCCGGCAGATGGTTATAGTACTAGAAGCTTCCTGTCGCCTTCCTGAAATTTCAAAACCTGAAAATACAACTCTCCAAGACTGAGAAACCCAGGGACTTCTGGTTCAGCTCCAACTTCGACTCTCCTCCTCCTTCCACGTCCACGTCCTCGCCCTCGCCAAAGACACCAACGACGATGTCTACCGAAGCAGCTCTGCCACCAGGATGGACAGAACAATGGTAAGTGCATCTTCCAGCCTCTATTGTACACACTGCCAAGAACCAGACGAGCTCAAGCTGACCTCGTCCTCTTGCTTCCATCTCCCTCCCCTTCCTCCTTTCCCTCTCCCTTGCTCTTCGTTGGTGGTCGTCTACAGGGATGAAGCTGGAACTCCCTTCTATATCAGTGAGTGAAGTGTCCCATCTCTCTCTCTTCGCGACTCTGGTAGATCGATGGAGCTGGGAGGGCCCGTTCGAGGAGGACAAGCAGGAGGAAGGAAGTCGAGCTCGCCAGCAACGAACGCTTCCTCCTCTTCGCCCCTCGATGCCAGCCGACGTTCGTACTCCCCCGGCTTCTCCTTTGCTCTACACCGTTCGTAGCATACCTTTATCAGCTACGGGCGTCTCGGTAGGACTCTTGACGAGCTCAAGAGTCTAAGACGAGATGGTGTGCTGGCCGCCTCCCCTCCTCCTCTGTTTCACCCCGTCACTCGGTCTCCTCCCCCTTCGACAGTCCTGAATGCATTATGTATCCTCGACAATCTTCGTTTACTGACCGCTGCTTTCGCGATCATGCTCTTATCCCTCCTTTAGGCCCTCAAGGTCAATCTCAATGGGATCACCCTTCTCAAACGGTCGACTCCTCCCTTCCTCCTCTCCCTCAAGACGACAACTTCCCTCAGACCTCTCCTCCTACGACCTCCTCCTCCCACAACCCTAAAAGGCGTCAGTACGCGGCAGCTCAAGCAGCCTACGTCAACACCAACGGTCCAGGAGGTTCCTTCGACCCTTCCATCCCGGATCCAGTCCAAGGAGGAGCTCCAGCTGAGCTCTTCACGCCAGGTTACGGAGGGGAACCTCAGCAGCCCGCCTACTACGCTCCTGGAGCTACTGGAGGTCAGCAACCAGCCTACGGCCAGCAGCAACAACCCTCGGGATACGCTGGAGGAGCTCAGGGAGGAGCAGGAGGAGTGAATCAGCTCGCTGGGCAGTTCGGTCAGATGGGCGTTTCAGGAGGAGAGGATCTCAAGGTGAGCCTCCTTCCTTGCTTTTCTCGAGGTATGGAGAAGTCGAGTAGCTGATTGTCTCCTCTGTCTTCGCTCAGTACCCTATACACATCGTCAACCTCGTCGGAATGCAACCTGACGTTCGAGCTCTCGAAGACGCTCCTCCTTCCATCCGACTTCCTTCCAACGTTCGTCCCTCTTCCTTCTTTCACTCATCCCTCTCCTCCTCGCATCAATGTCCTCTTCATCCTTGAGCGAGACTGATGGGATGCTCGTAGGCCCACGCTCATCTCTTCCTTCTCGTCTTCCCTTGCTCTGTCTCCTCAGGCTACCGTCACACCGAGTCCAACCGCCATCCCCGACCCTTCCTACATGAGATCGACCATCAACGCCGTTCCTTCCACCAACAGCGTTCTCAACAAGTCCAAGATCCCCTTCGGCCTCATCATCACTCCTTACCGTTCGCTCAAGGAAGGAGACGTTCGTCCTTTCGCCATCTCCAATCTGCGACTCTCCTTCCCTCCTCGATCACCTCGAAAGCTCACTCATCGTTTCTCTTTCTTCCTTTCATCGTTTCTGCAGCCTGAAGTCCCTGTGGTCAAGGATACCGTCATCGCTCGATGCAGAAGATGTCGATCCTACATTCATCCCTACGTGACGTTTATCGAAGGAGGAAACCGATGGAAGTGCACGATGTGCAACCTCTCGAACGAGGTCCCTCAGCTCTTCGACTGGAACCAGGAGACCAACCAGCCTGCTGATAGGTGGCAGAGAGCTGAGCTCAACAGCAGTGTTGTGGAGTTTGTAGCTCCTACCGAGTACATGGTGAGTTAAGTTGTTCGACGACCGCGCACAGAGAGAGAGGAAGAGTTTGGAGGTTCGAGGTCGTCGAGGCTCATCACGATTCTGCTTTCGCCTCTCGTTCCCAAATAGGTTCGACCTCCTCAACCTCCGTGCTACGTCTTCCTGATCGATTGCTCAGAGGCTGCGGTCAAGACTGGTTCGTCTCCCTTCCCCGGTGTTCGAGCTCAACCCACCCTCCTTCCCTCGCTGACAAGCACCTCCAACTTCTTCGACAACAGGAATGCTTGCCACCGCCGCGCGAACCATCCTCGAATCCATCGACCGACTTCCCAACGACGACGGTCGAACCAAGATTGCTCTTATCGCCGTCGACACTTCCCTTCACTTCTTCTGCCTTCCCGTCAGTCCAACGCTCTCGTCCCTTCCTTCCCCTTAGAGCCTTCAGCTAAGCTGACTTCCTCATCATCATCCCTCTCCAGCCCGGCGCCACCGATCCCACCATGCTCGTCGTTTCCGACCTCGAGGACGTCTTCCTTCCCAAACCCTCCGATCTCCTCGTCAACGTCGTCGAGGCTCGTCCCGCGATCGAGAGTATGCTCAAGAGACTCAGCGATATGTTCAAGGATACTTATGTGACTGGAAGTGCTCTGGGAGCTGGATTGCAGGCTGCGTTCAAGCTCGTCGTGAGTCTTCGTCGCGTCTCTTTCGATTTTTGTTCGAGCGAGCTGACCTCTCGTCCTCGATTTTCTCGCTTCTTGTCAGTCGAGCATCGGAGGAAAGATCATCGCTCTCACCGCTACTCTTCCTTCGACCGGTCCCGGAGGACTGAAGAATAGGGAGGATCCTAAGCTGTTGGGAACGTCGAAGGTTCGCCTGTCTCGCGAAGCTTGCCTTTCTCGGTCGCGCGGCTGCTGACCTTCCTTCCACACCACTCCTCCACGCCACAGGAATCTGGTCTTCTCCAAGCTGCTGGTCCCTTCTACAAGACCTTCGCTATCGATTGCTCCCGAGCTCAGGTCTCCGTCGATATGTTCTTGTTCAGCTCTGGCTACACCGACGTCGCGAGTTTGAGTGAGTCTTCCTTCGTTCTTCTCGCCCACTACGCGATTCTGACAGTCTCTCTTTTTGCCTGCTAAAGGTTGCCTGCCTCGCTACACTGGAGGTCAAACCTATTTCTACCCTTCCTTCAACGCCGGTCGGTCAGAGGACGCGATCAAGTTCGCTCACGAGCTCGGAGAGGTTCTCGCTCAGAAGATCGGTCTCGAGGCCGTCATTCGAGTTCGAGCTTCGAGAGGTACGTCTTTGTATCTCTCATCTTCCTCAGAACGTTCTCGACTTCCGCGAGCAATTCGAATTAAAGCTGATCTCATCTCTATCTCGCTCTTTCTCCTCCAGGTCTTCGAATGAAGGCTTTCCACGGAAACTTCTTCATTCGGTCTACGGATCTCCTCTCCCTTCCCGCGGTCCCCATCGATCAGTCGTACGCTATCGAGGTCGAGCTCGAGGACAACATCACCGCTCCCTTCGTTGTGATGCAGACTGCTGTTCTTCATACCACCTGCTTTGGTTCGTCTCCTTATCTTCCTTCGGCCGTCTTCCTCGCATCTGGGGCCGACCAAATTAATATTTTCTCCCTCTCCTCTTTCTCCACAGGTGAGCGACGAATCCGAGTGATCACGCTCGCTCTTCCCGTCACCGACAACCTCGTCAACCTCTTCGCGTCGGTCGACCAGGCCGCCGTCATCACTCTCCTCGCCTGCAAGGCCGTCGAGCGAACGATGCAGTCGAAACTCGAGGACGCCAGGGAGTACATCACCAAGTCTCTCGTCGACATGCTCTCGGCCTTCAAGAGCGCGACTCAGGCTGGAGGATCTGGAGCGAGCACTCAGCTCGCTGTACCGGAAAACATGCGATTCCTCGCTCTGCTTTGCTTGGGTCTGCTGAAGCACGTGGGTTGAACTTTCTCTGTTCTTTTGGGTAGCTCACGAGCTCGAGAGCTGACCTCTGACCTTCCTCGTCGTTCTTTGGCTTCGCGGCAGGTCGGACTTCGCGAGAGCGCTCAAATCCCTCCCGACATGCGAAGCTACGCTCAAGCTCTTCTCACCACCCTCCCATCCCAACTCCTCATTCCTTACCTTCACCCTCGGTTCTACGCTCTCCACACCATGCCCGACGACGTGAGTCTTTTTCGTTCTCGAATCATGGCAAGCCGACTCGTCGTTTCTTTCTTCAACTGACGCGTCTCTCCTCTTCCTCTTCTCTCCTTTCTTCTTAGGCTGGTACCATCGGCGAGCACGGAGTCATCCTTCCCGAGCCCATGAACCTCACGAGTGAGCGACTGGAACGACACGGACTCTTCATCATCGAGGACGGACAGAACATCTTCCTCTGGATCGGCCGAGAGGCGGTCCCTCAGCTTGTCCAGGACGTCTTCGACATTCCTTCCTACGCGGAGCTTCCAGGCGGAAAGGTGAGCCTGATATCCTACTCTTTGGCTACTTCTTCTCGTACTCTGCTTCTCGGGGAGTTCAAACTGACGGCTCTTTGTTTTCTTCCTCTTTCTTTCGTCTCAGACAACCCTCCCCACGCTCGGCAACTCCTTCTCCCAGCGAGTCAACGCCATCATCAACAAGACGCGAGAGATGCGTCGGTCACCCTACCGAGCGCACGTCTACGTCGTAAAGGAGGACGGAGAGCCTGCGTTGAGGCAGTGGGCGTTGAGTGGGTTGATCGAGGATCGTTGCGACAAGGGACCTTCCTACTCGTCTTGGATCTCGACGCTGAGGGATAAGGTTCGTTTTTTTCACAAAGTTCTCTTCCTCTTTCCGAGCTGACATTCTCTTCGGTTCGCTTTCTTTCAGGTCAACACGTCGTCAGGTTAAGCTCGTTGTCGCCGTCGTGGATCTTTCTCTTCTCCCCCTTCATTTCGTTCTTCCCTTGCTTTTCTCTACCTCCATTCAATTGCTTTCTACCTACATACGTACAGTGTCCCACCCAACCATCCCCCCTTGCTATTCTCTCCATGCGATTCGCTTCGTTGTTCGTGAGTTCCAGCGAGGCCTTCTTTTCCCGGCTGCTTGAGCTTGAGTTTCGAAACGAAAGGCAGACTAGCTTTCCTCCAACTACACCCCCGTCCTTCCTTCTCTCCCTCCAACCATGACCTCTCAACTCCCTTCGGGATGGTCTGAACAAGTGTGAGCATCGTCCTTTGACTTCTGAGGTTGAGTTCGCGAAGAGGGGGGAAGGAGGGGAACGGATCGTCGTCCCTCGTCGGTTCACTCCGAGAGAAGGCACGAGCTCACTCTTCTTCGCCTTCGTTTGAATACAGGGATGAAGCTGGGACGCCGTTCTACATCAGTTAGTCCCTCGCTTAGAGTCCACGCGATTTCCTGAGCTGCAGAAGAAGAGGAGACGAATAAGGAAGGGTCGAAGGACGGAGGTCGAGAGGGAGGGTGGGAGATGTTTGGCGAGATGGGACGAGCTCTTGCTGCCTTGAGAGAGCTCCAGGGCAGCTTCAATTCAGACAGCATGGTCGAAGAGAACGCGAGCTGCCGGATTCATCACCTCCATAACACAGTTATCTGTCTAGAGCTCTGGGGGAAGGCGAAGGGGGACGAGAAGGAAGCTCGTGCCCCGATCTTCGCTCCTTCCTTCTTTGTTCCTCTCCACCCTCACTCTGTCTTCTTGGTAAAGGCTTTTTCTCAAGCGAATAGCTTGCTAACTCTTTCCTCCTCGTCTTCACTTCTCTCTCCAGGTCCCGACGGTCAATCCCAATGGGAGCATCCCTCAATCGAACTCTCTGCCTCTAACTCCCCTCCTCCTTCCAGCCAACCTCCCGTCGACGACCAACCTCTTCCCTCCCACAACCCTAAACGTCGTCAATATGCTGCAGCTCAAGCGGCCTACCTCAGCTCCAACAACAATGGTCCAGGAGGAACCTTCGACTCGTCCACTTCAGCACCCATCGGAGATCACGCTGCCTCGACCTTTGTTCCAGCCTACGGAGATCAACCAGCTCCGGTCGCAGGAGGAGCGCCGAGCTATGGATACAGCGATGTCAAATCTGCAGGAGGGCCCGGTGCTGGGGATCTGGCGGGTCAGTTTGGTGGGATGGGAATCAGTGGGCAGCAGCCTGCTCCTGGGGGGCTCGAAGGAGACCTGCGTGTGAGCTCGCTTCTCCACTTCTCTCCTCCAGGGGACTCGAATGAGAGCTCTCTCGTTGTACTGATACGCTCATGGTCTCGATATAGTATCCATACGAGCTCGTAAATCTCGTTGGAATGCAGCCAGATGTGCCTCACCTCGAGGACGCTCCTCCTACCATTCGACTACCTTCCACTGTGAGCTTTCTCTCTCCTTCCGACGCGTTTCGCTTCTCCTTCCCTCCGTACTCTCACCTCTGATCGAACTTCTTTATCGTTCGATCTATCAGGCATCCGTTACTCAGAGTCCAAACGCCGTAGCCGACTACTCCTACATGAGATCCACCCTCAACGCCGTCCCAGCAACCAACTCGCTCCTCAACAAGTCGAAGCTTCCTCTCGGTCTCGTAATCACTCCGTACCGGTCCCTCAAAGCAGGAGATGTGAGTATATCTTTTCTCCTCTCTCCTACGCCTCTCCAAGTTTGAGCTCTAGAAGTTGAATCTCACCTCTCGTTCGACGCGTTTCGACAGCCTGAGGTTCCCGTCATTCGCGACATGGTCATCGCTCGTTGTCGACGATGCCGCGCCTACATCCACCCTTACGTGACCTTCATCGAAGGAGGGAACCGGTGGAAGTGTACTCTATGTAACCTGTCGAACGAGGTTCCTCAGAGGTTCGATTGGGATCAGGAGACGAACAAGCCCGCGGATCGATGGCGGCGAGCTGAGCTCAACCACAGCGTCGTTGACTTTGTTGCTCCTTCGGAATATCTGGTGAGTTCTGCTCTCATCTACTATCCTTCTGAGAGCCTCGCTTAGGCTTCCCTCCTCATCTCGACTTGCAGGTCCGATCTCCCGCTCCTCCTTGCTACGTTTTCGTTATCGACGTCTCGGAGGCTGCTGTTCAAACAGGTGAGTCTGTTCGACTCTGTGCGCTCTAGGCTTCCAAAGATCTGACCGCTCTCTTTTTCTACTCGTCAGGCATGGTCGCTACTGCCGCTCGAACGATTCTAGAGTCATTGGATCGACTACCGAACGAGGACGGTCGAACGAAAGTCGCCATCATCGCCGTCGACGTCGCTCTTCACTTCTTCAGTCTTCCTGTGAGCAAACCTTCTCACCTCCCACTTCTCTCAATCTTTGAAAGAGCTGACCTCTTCCATCTCTCATCTTCTCAGCCGGGAGCCAACGACCCAACTGAATTGGTCGTTTCCGATCTCGACGACGTCTTCCTCCCTCGACCGAACGATCTCCTCATCAACCTCATCGAGTCTCGTCCAGCTCTGGATAAGCTTCTCGGAAGTTTCAGCAACCTCTTCAAAGACACCTTTATCGCTGGAAACGCTCTTGGAGCCGGACTGAAAGCTGCGTACCAGCTCATCGTGAGTCGCGTCCTCTTTCTCTCCGCCCAAACTGCCGCTGACATCTTCTTGCCTCTGCGCTCGAACGTCACAGGGACCCATCGGAGGAAAGATCATCGTCATCAACTCCTCACTTCCATCCGTTGGTCCTGGAGCTTTGAAGAATCGAGAGGATCCCACTCTTTTGGGAACATCGAAGGTGAGCCAACAGCGTCCACTCTCTCTTCGTTCCGTCCTTCGATTCGGATCGCTGACGGTTCTCTTGACTTCTTCTGGCACCTACCTTAGGAATCCTCGCTTCTTGGACCTTCAGTTCCTTTCTACAAGCTTCTCGCCATCGATTGCTCGAAATCGCAAGTCGCGGTCGACATGTTCCTGCTCAACTCGGGCTACGCCGATGTTGCTACTCTCAGTAAGTCGCCTTTCCTCACCGATTTCCAGAAGACGAGGGTCGAGGACCATCAGAGAGAAGGGAAGGAGTGGATCTACTTCTTCGCAGGAAGGAGACCCTCCCGTCGACTCTCCAACACTCATCTCTCGTCTTTTTTTTCCCCTTTCTCTCGCAGGCGCCCTACCGAAGTACACCGCCGGACAAACCTACTTCTACCCTTCCTTCTCTGCCAAACACACCGAAGACGCTACCAAGTTCGCTTTCGAGCTGGGAGACGTCTTGAGCCATAAGATCGGATTGGAGGCAATCATTCGAGTACGAGCTTCGAGAGGTGAGTCTTCTTCCTTCCCTGTATCTCTCGAGATCAGTCATAGCGTAGATATACCAAGGGAATATCACCTTCCAATCTTCGGGTTCTTTTCCAGGGCTATCGAACGCGAAACCCGCTTCTGACGCAACCCTCCTCCTTCCCTTTATCTTTGCCGCAGGTCTCCGAATGAAGACGTTCCACGGAAACTTCTTCATCCGATCGACGGATCTTCTTTCCATCCCCGTCGTTCCCATCGACCAATCCTACTCGATGGAGGTTCAGGTCGAGGACGACCTCACAGCTCCTTTCGTCGTTTTCCAGACCGCTGTCATGCACACGACCTGCTTCGGTACGCCTTTCTCTCTTTGTTCTTGCCCGAGAGCCTCGCTTTCTCGATCTAACCACCTTCACCTTCTTTACAGGTGAACGTCGTCTTCGAGTAATCACTCTCGCTCTGCCCGTGACGGACAATCTCGTCAACCTCTACTCCTCCGCCGACCAAACCGCCATCGCCACCCTCTTCGCCTGCAGAGCTGTCGACATCACGACGAGATCTTCTCTTTCTGATGGACGGGATCACGTCACGAAGTCGCTCGTCGATATGCTCGCCGCTTTCAAGACCGCGACTCAGGTCGGAGGAGGAGGAGCCAGTACTCAACTCGCTTGCCCGAAGAACATGAGGTTCCTCGCTCTGATCTGTTTGGGATTGATCAAACACGTGAGTGTGATCTCTTATATCTCGTCCAACCTTCGCTCGACGAACAAAGAGAGGGAAGAGCTCGAGAACTGACTTTCCTCGTCGTTCTTTGGCTTCGCGACAGGTCGGACTTCGCGAGAGCTCTCAAATCCCTCCCGACATGCGAAGCTACGCTCAAGCTCTTCTCACCACCCTCCCATCCCAACTCCTCATTCCTTACCTTCACCCTCGGTTCTACGCTCTCCACACCATGCCCGACGACGTGAGTCTTTTTCGTTCTCGAATCATGGCAAGCCGACTCGTCGTTTCTTTCTTCAACTGACGCGTCTCTCCTCTTCCTCTTCTCTCCTTTCTTCTTAGGCTGGTACCATCGGCGAGCACGGAGTCATCCTTCCCGAGCCCATGAACCTCACGAGTGAGCGACTGGAACGACACGGACTCTTCATCATCGAGGACGGACAGAACATCTTCCTCTGGATCGGCCGAGAGGCGGTCCCTCAGCTTGTCCAGGACGTCTTCGACATTCCTTCCTACGCGGAGCTTCCAGGCGGAAAGGTGAGCCTGATATCCTACTCTTTGGCTACTTCTTCTCGTACTCTGCTTCTCGGGGAGTTCAAACTGACGGCTCTTTGTTTTCTTCCTCTTTCTTTCGTCTCAGACAACCCTCCCCACGCTCGGCAACTCCTTCTCCCAGCGAGTCAACGCCATCATCAACAAGACGCGAGAGATGCGTCGGTCACCCTACCGAGCGCACGTCTACGTCGTAAAGGAGGACGGAGAGCCTGCGTTGAGGCAGTGGGCGTTGAGCGCGTTGATTGAGGATCGTTTCGATAAGGGCCCGTCCTACTCGTCTTGGATTTCGACGCTGAAGGACAAGGTGAGTTCCCATCAACTTCTTCATGCGTGCTCTCTCTCAGAATGCCCAAACTGATGGCTCTCTTTTACTTCTCGTCTCGGCTCTCCAGGTCAACTCGATTTCGAACTGAGCTTACTCTCCTCTCGCTTGACGAGCTCTCTCCCCTTGTTGCCCTTTTCTCCTCTCTTCTCGACGGTCCATTCGGTAGTATATCTTCTCTGGTTGCTCCTTCTTCCCGTTTGGCTCTTTGGACTTTGACGTTAACGACTCATGAAGATCAAAAAAAAGGCAGGAGAAAGAGAGAGAGAGAGAGCGATACAGAGGGAGGTAAAAGCAGAGAAGCGAGGAGGGGAATAGTTGAGAAGCAAAGCAAAGCAGAAATGGGACGGATCAGCAAACGAAAAACTGAAGCAAAAGCAAACGAACAGCGAGAAAGCAACGACAAAAGAGAGATGAAAACAGTGAAAAGCTAGACGATCCAGCTTTGGTGAGAGACCTCTTCCCCCTCCACGAACACCCCAGCAGCCTCCCAGGGAGCATCGAACACCCAGTCCTCACCCATGAAGGGTTCCAGTGCTTCAAAGTCGATTTCAGGGATGAAGGAGGGCTCTTGAGGGAGAGGAAGAGGAGCGACGGGTGTTTCGGACGCGACCTGATCGAAATCTTCAAAGACGAACCCGAATGCGAGACCAGCTTCTGGAAGAGGAACGTAGGTGGAGGGTCCAGTAGGAGAGTTAGAGAGGTCCAAGGAAGTCGTAGGGTAGTGGGTAGGAGTTTGGAAAGCCGGGAGGGAGGGGATGATCCAGGACGAGTCGGGGATGGTGTCGAACCGAGACTCCTGATGGTAGAGAGGGGAGGCGGGAGGAGTGGAGAAGATGGAGGAGGATGTGATAGAGAAGTTGGGTGTCGAGGTGGAGGAAGGGAAGTAGGAGGTATAGGACGAGGAGGGCGAAGGATGGCTGTCGTAGGTGCTGTTGAGGTCGGTGAAGGGAGGGGAGAATTCCGGCGAGCGCGGAGGAGGAGTGTTGAGAACGAGAGGAGAGGAGAGGAGAACGGAGGGGAATGGACGAGAGACGGGGCCATCGAAGGTGGATTGAAGAGGCTGGATGCGAAGATGGGAAGATGATTGGTCAGAATAAGAAGGCGGTAAGACAAAAGGAAAAGGTTTAGAGGGAGGATGAAACACTCACAGGGGAGGACGTTTCCATCTTGGGTTGCCATCCTTCAAGTAAGAGAGCCGGGCACGAGTTGCTCTCCTTCATTCCCCTGGGAAATCGACCAGTGAATCCAGTAGCGATTTTCTGAGCTTTGAGGAAAGCTTTCCTCTCTTTCGCGGCTAGGGGAGTGAAAAGGAACGACAGAATTGGGGTCAGCCCGGGCTAAGTCCGACAACGCGGTCGCTGGAAGATGGCTCCTCACTACTCACCTCGATTGTCCTCGTCGGAGACTTCCTTATATTCACACGACCTCTTAGTCCTAGTGCAGTTCGCGCAGACGACGGCTCCATCGCAGCGAATTTTCCTTGAAGAGCCGGAAAGAGCGAGCCGGCAAGGTCAGCTTGTGGTCTCACGCGAGCGTTCGAGAACAGCTGGACGGGAGGTTAAGAAAACTTACCTGAGACGACAGTAAGAGCAAGCCTTGGCAAGCCTGTTCCTTCCTCCTGAGGATCTTGATGAGGACGAGCCGCAGAGAGAGTGGGAGGGGGAGGAGGGAACGACTGAACGAGCAGCGTAAAATCGAGGGTCGAGGTGCGTCGAGGTGAACGCTGGGGCATTCTGAGTGTACCAGCTCGTCATATTCGAGGGGGAAGGGGGAGGAAGAGTGAGAGGGGAAGGTTTGAAAGAGGAGAGAGTAAAGGAGGTGAAGGAGAGAAGGATGGGGGAGCTGGTGGTTAGAAGGGAGGGAAGAGAAAGGAAGTCGAGACAAGAGGAGTTCTGGCTCAAACTGATGAGCCTGCAGGGGTTTCTGAAATTCAGCAACTCCCCGAGACCTCCTCGTCGATCCCGAAGGAAGGTAATAATCCACTGTTTCTCCTTCATGTCTCTGGAAGGAAGATGGAAATGACACGGAAGCTCATTATGGCCCTAAGATCATCGCATTGCTCCCGTTTACTCCGTCATCCCCCCCCCTCCGGCCCTCCGGGGCTTTCCCTGATTCCCAGTTCAGCTCGGCTCCCAATCGTCGGGAGTCTTGCAAGACAAGGCTGGAGCTTGATCGCTTTTTCGTTGAGGTCTCGGAGAGGAGCCTTATCTCTTTCTTTTCACCTTCGATCTCTGGAAAATGTCTTTTCTTGTGGAGACTCGAGAGATCAGGCGTTCTACCAAGGTTTCTCGCTTCCGAAGAAGAAGAAGAAGAAGCGAAGGGCAAAGCAGGTTTGGGAGGAGAGACTCGAGGGCGAGGAGGTGTTTCCCTTTCGTCTCAAGATGGACTCGAAGGCGCCAAGGTCCTCTACAGGAGACCTACCATGCAGGATTTCGAAGGATGACCAAACGGGCGCCCTTGGGGTAGCTGGAGATGGTGGAAAGTTGATTTGCATGAACGCGTCGTACTCGTCGCAGGTGCCGCGCAGACTCTTGAAATCGATGGCCGCCCCTTCTTGTTCCTTCCTGTTTGTTTTACTCTGAGATCTGTGGGTCGCCCGTGTTTGTTCAGGGTGATTGTCTGGACGGATGGGGGTCGTCGATGGGTTGTATAGACATCATCATTCTCCACAGGAACTCATCCCCTAAAAACCCTGTCTACAAAAAAGGAACCAAGAAAAAACCTTCTTCGTCGGTCGCGCGATGTACTCGACGAGCCCCCTGAGTCCCGTCCCGTCTCTCTCCGGTGGTCGATCTCTCTCTTCCCCAGCTCGCCTGTTTCTCTCCCTCCTCGATCCTCCTCGATCCTACTCTTCTTTTTCATTGATCTCGATGATTTCCTCGGCCTAAGTTCCAGCTCGTCGATGATCAAATCTTAGCGCGTCAAGTGCAGTTGTTCTTGAAAGCTTTTCTTTCCCTCCCGCTCTGAGCTCTCCCTCTCCCGCCTTGAGCTCTCTTGCCATCCTTCTTTCCCTTACCCAACCAGTCCTACAGCACGAGAGCAGCAAAAAAAACCGAAGGAAACACAGCACTGAGCAAGATGAAAAACAAAAGAACGTCCATCCCGCGACCCCGACCCTTTCCGTTGAGAGCTACACGGAAAAAGAGGGTATGATTGATTATGATAGTGTGAAAGCGGGAGAGAGAGAGAGAGGGAGATTAATTAATTATGTGTGGGTGGGTGGTAGGGGGTAGTAGAGAGTGAGTGATGGTAGATCCGAAACGAGACCGAAAGCACAAGCGAACCTGAAAGCTAAACCGAAGGAGAGAGAGAGAAGCAAACGAACGAAGATGGGCGAAACGCGAAAACACAAGTAGAAGTAGAGTAAGATGGTCGAGAGACGGTGGAGATGGGGAGGTAGACGGAGGGGAAGCGATGGGCAGATCCAGAGAGGAAAGGGAGAGAGAGAGAGAGAGAGAGAGAGAGAGAGAGAGAGAGAGAAGTACAACCCGAAAAGCGAGAGCGAGCAGAGAGGGTACAAATCGAACCGAATCGAGAACTAAGCAGCGAGCGAGGAGGGAAGAGGTGGGTGTGGTGGGGGGTGGTTAGATGAACCCGGTTTCACGGAGGTTGACTTTGAGGATCATGTCCTGGAAAGAAAGGAAGAACGAAGATGATAAGTGGTCAGCGACGCGAGCGAGAGAGGAAGGTTTGGAAAGTTGGGAGGAGTTGGGGACTCACGTTCACAGCCGAGAGAACAAACTTCATCGAGGTGGTGTCGACTGCTGAAGTTTGATGAACGTCTGAAAGAAACGAAAGAAAGGTGTTTGGAGAGAGAGGCGTTAGCGGGGACGAGAGAGACGAGGGGAAGAGAAGAAGGCCTGGTTCCAACTCACAGATCTCCTTCGACGAGCTCTGATTCAGCCTGAGGAACTGTTCTGAGAGGAAGTGCACAGCCGAATTGTAGTCGTTCCCACCGTGGTAGTCCGGGAAGTACTTGTTGAGAGGAGCGGTCTGAAGCTTGACTCGGAAGAGATCGATTTTGTTGAGGAAGAGGATGATGGAGGTTTTGAGGAACCAGCGCGAGTTGGAGATGGATTCGAAGAGGATCAAGGCTTCCTCTAGACGGTTCTGTGTTGTGCGAGATGAAGAGCACGGGTGTGGTGAAGAGAGCTGGTTAGCAAAGTCGACGAGATCGTTTGAAGGAGGGAAGAAGGGAGGAAGAGAGAACGGATAGGAACGAACCTGACTCGCGTCCTCCCTCAGACGTTGATCGTATTCCGAGATGGCGACCAAGAAGAGGACTGCTGTGACATCCTCGAAGCAGTGAATCCTACGAGAGAGAGAAAGGGAGGCGAGTGGATGAGCTTCTCGTGGAGTCGAGCTCGAAGAGGGAGGGAGGGAAGGAAGGAGAAATGCGAGCTCACCACTTCTTCCTCTCCGACCTCTGCCCTCCGACATCGAACAGCTTATACGTGAGCTCTCCAACTTTGAACGCCGTCTCAGTTATTCCAGTCGACTTCACTCGAGACCTCTGGAAAACGAGTAAAGAGCGAAGGTGGGAGGTGTGGGCTCGATCAGCAGCTCATCAAAGGGGAAGCGAGACGTGAAGGCAAGGGCTGCTCACCAAGATGTCCTGATCTGTAGGCTCGTAGTGATCCGACATGATCGTCTCGCAGAGATCAAAGTAGTAGGCTGCCGAATCGTTGAGCTGGAACCTCGCTCTCTGCTCGTAGGCAGCTCGCACTCCTGAATCCTGCCAGAGGGAGATGACTGCTTGACCGAGGTTCGGAGGGAGGGTAGGTGAAGAGATTTGAGTTGGAGCGTCGAGGATGAGCTCCTTGTAGTGGTAGTTTTGGGTCCGAGAGCCTAGGGGGATGGCCAAGATTTCCATGGAGTCCAAGAGGACTCTGTTTGGATTTGAAGAGGGAAGGCAAGCGAGGGAAGGAGGGCGGGAGAGTTGGGAGCGACGAGGGAAAGGTGTTTGGTTTTGAGAGAGAGAGAGAGAGAGAGAGGATCGTGACCGGGAAGGGATTTGCCGTGGAAGGAAGGAGGAAGAGGCGTTGGAAAGAAGCAGAATATTGGAAGCGTCAGGTTGCCGTCTCTGCAAACAGGCCAAGGCGAAGATGAGGGAGGGAGAGGAGCGAGAGCGAGAGGGGAAGAGGAGGAGGACGAGGGCCGCAAAGAAGAACCGAAGGGAATGAATGGACGAACCTCATCGATTGGACGAGATTACTGAAGATGATCTCCCTGTAGGCTGTTCGTTCTCCATGCTTGTAGCTCCTGTTGGGATGGAAGACGTTTGAAAGGTCAGAAGAAGGCTCGGAGAGAGAGAGAGGACGAGGGAGGAGAAGGGAGGGCTCTGAACGGACCCCTGGTTGATCAATCTGAACTGCTTGAGGACGGTCGACTTTCCACTCTCTCCGGCTCCCAAGAGAAGCATCTGAAAGGTAACGAGAGATGGAGAGCTGTCAGTTTCGAAGGAGCAAGGGAGGAAGGAGCGAGGAGGGGAGCGGAGGGGAGGAGAGGATTAAAGGAAAGAGTCGACGTCGGCTTTCCTTCTGTGCGAGCTTACTTTTACTTCCTTGCCAGCATCTATACGATCCTTCTTGAGTTGGAGTTCAATCTCTTTGTTGCCTGGGAGGGAGGATGCGGGTGCGGGAGGAGAGACATGAGGGAGGGAAGGAAGGAAGGAGAGAGCTGAACAAGGAGGTGAAACTGGTACTCACGGGCGTCGCCTGCAGGGTCGCCTATTGAAGAAGAGCCACATCCCATGGCGAGAGAGCGAGGAAGAGCGAAGAGGGTGGAGGGGAGGAAGGCGGTGGGAGAGAAAGGAACCTGGAAAGAAGGAGGTCGGAAAGAGAGGAGCGAAGAGAGACAGAGAGCCCTTGCACCCTTTCCTTTCCTGTTCTCTTGTTTGACAGCAAAAAAAAAAAAAGAGAGCGAGGGAAGGAAGTCGGGACTTGTCTCGCGTAAGATAAATTATTCTTCAGCCCCTTCCTTTCCCCCTCTTTCAGCTTCAGACAGGCTTTCCGCAAAGAGAGAGAGAGAAAAGAGAGCGGGGAGATGAAGGGAAAAGGCAAGGAGGTGAGCTCGGGAGCTGTTTGCTTGGCCCGAATTCCTCCGAGGAGTAAGATGAAAGGAATCCAAAATGTAGGGGGGAGGTGACATCAATATTAAAAAACCTTTCAGGTTGAACCCTTTGAAGCTCTCTGGGAGGAAGAAAACAGAGGGAAAAAATCTTGACGAGGGCTGCTCGGGCGGTGGGGGCTCTCTCGATCGCAAAAGGGCTTTCAGGGAGATTTAAGCTTTTCCTTCCTTTCGTTCCTTCTTTCCTTCTTTCCCTTCCTCCCCCATCCACCCTCCCCTTCGATCACAAGGAGCCTCCTTCCCTCCTTCCTCCTCCTCATTCCCGTCGTCGACTTCTCTCGACTCTCCCTCTCCGACCCATGTCCGCGTGAGTGCTAGCCCTCCTTCCTCCTTCTCATCGAGGTCGGCTCCTGCGCTCGCGTTCAAAGTTTAACACCGGTGAAGTTTGGTGTGCTGAACCTCCCCTTTCCCTCCCTTCCCTCCCTTTTCTTCTTCTTCTCCTCCTCTTCTTCTCTTGGCCTCGCTATCATCAGAAACGCCGAGGAGGCGACCAGTGCGTCTACTTCGTCGTTCGTGACGGCGTTGGTTCTCAACGTCGCCATAGCAAGCGTAGAAATCGCCGCCTTCACCCTGATCAGGAGATCTTTCAAGACCATCTACGAACCCAGGACCTTCATCCCTCAGGACGAGAAGTGAGTAGTTCTGCATCTTCCGCTTCTTCTCTTCGTTGTCGTTTCGAGTTTGGTCGAGTAGGGAGGGAGGGAGTGAGCTGGGAAGGGGAGAAGGGAGGAGGGGGAGGGAGAGGTCGGAAGCCTTCCCTCCCCTTGATGTCTCTCTTTCCTTGTCTTCTTCACCCATCCACATAGAGATCGCTCCTCTTCTACCTGCTCAGCTGCAGACTCTAGGGTCTCAAAAGTGTACTGGCCGAGTTTGGAGCCTGAAAACCTGCCTGGACAGTCTTATCGGAGACCTTCTAGCCCCCCTGGGCTAAGACAGGCTGCGACCAGATCAATCTCTCCTCGTCATCACCATATCACCGTCCGACGAAGGTGTCTCTAGCCCCTCCCCTCGAATTCATCTCTACAACCACTCCCTCCATGGATATGATCGATCTTTCATGTCCGCTCTCTCGGAAACTGACTTGCTTTGCTTTGCTTTTTTTTTTTTTTTTTTTTGTGTTCCCTCGTCCCTCCGACCCTTCTTCCCCAGACTGCGATCGCCTCCTCTTTCCTCCAAACTCCTGGGATGGCCTCTCGCTCTCTACCGCTCAGACCCAGAGGACGTCCTCCACAAGAACGGAGCCGACGCCTACGTCTTCCTTCGATACCTTCGCATGATGATCAAGATCCTCCTCCCCATCTGGATCGTCTCGTGGCTCATCCTCCTCCCTGTCGACGCCGCTGGAACCTCCGTCGCTGGAAAGACCGGACTCGACAGGTTCACGTTCGGAAACGTTAGTACTGCGAGCCAGGCGAGGTACGGTGCTCATCTGGTGGTTGCTTGGTTGGCTACGGGTGAGTGAAAAATTGCATCGAAGGGAAGGGATGGGAAGGAGAGCGAAGGAAGGAAGCGAATTCGAAGACGCGTTCAGCTGATACTTTTCCTCTTCTTTCCCTCCCTCCCTTCGTTCCTTCAGGCTGGATCTGCTGGAACCTCAAGGCCGAGATGAAGGCTTGGGTTACCATTCGACAACGACATCTCGTCTCGAAGGAGCACTCGTGCTTGCCTCAAGCTCGAACCGTCCTTATCACTGGAGTCCCCAAGAAGTGTGAGCTTTCCTTCCCTTCCTCGAGCGTCGAGCCCTCCTTCGATTCGAGCCCGAAGCTGATTTCTTCATGTGCCTTCTCCTACAGATCTCGACGAGAGCAAGCTCATTCAGCTCTTCGCTCACCTTCCTGGAGGAGTCAAGCACGTTTGGCTCAACCGGTTCGTTTGCGCTCTCTCCCTTCAACAGACTCGCCAGACCTCGAACTGAACCTCTCTTCTTCCCTCCTCGCTTCTACAGAGACCTCAAGGAGATGCCCGACCTCTTCAACAACCGACTCAGGGCTACCAAGAAGCTCGAATCCGCTACCACCACTCTCATCAAGACCGCCGCCGAACTCAAGCTCAAGGATGAGAAGGCTTCCAAGAAGAAGAACGGAGCTCCCCTCGATGACAAGTGGACTAGCTCGAACCAAACCGAATCCGATCAGACCCTCGCCGAACGACTCGTCCCAGCCAAGAAGCGTCCTCAGCACCGAAACCCTCAGTTCAAGTGGCTTCCCTTCGCTCTTCCCTTCTTCGGAGCCAAGGTAGACACCATCGAATGGTGCAAGGACGAGCTCGTCAAGCAAGGCGAGGCTCTCGAGGCCGCTCGAGCTCAGCTTCAGTCCGACATCGACTCGCCTGGAATCGGAGACGACGAGGTCTACAAGCCTCTGAACTCGGCGTTCATCCTTTTCAACCAGCAGATCGCCGCGCATCTGGCCGTTCAGAGCTTGGTGCACAACGAGCCGTACACGATGAACGGGAGGTACATGGAGATGGCACCTAAGGATGTCATTTGGTCGAACTTGGGAATGAATCCGTGAGTCTTGGGTTCGAGAAAGTCGAGAAAGGAGAGGGAGTTGGTTGAGACGCGTTTCGCTGATTTCGACCTTCCCTTCCCTCTCTTTCTTTTTCTTTCTTCTCAGCTACGAGGCTCAGATCCGACGATTCGCTTCCTATGCCATCACCGCTTGTCTCATTATCCTCTGGGCTTTCCCTGGTACGTCGAGCTCTCTCCTCCTTCACCGAGGCGAGCTTTTCGAGTCGGTTCGCTGACCACTTGTCCTTCGCGTTTCGTTCCGCCTTCTCAGTCGCTTTCGTCGGTCTTCTCTCCAACGTCACCGCTCTTTGCGTTCAGTTCTCTTGGCTCGCGTGGCTCTGCAAGCTTCCCCCCGTCGTTCAGGGTATCATCCAGGGAGTTCTTCCTCCGGTTTTGCTCGCCGTGCTGTTCATGCTCTTGCCGATCATTCTTCGACGTGAGTTTTCGCTTTCCTTTCTTCTGCTTGCTTTGCGCTGAGACCACGACCTCGAGCTGACTCTCGTTTCTTCGCTATTCAGTTCTCGCCAAGTTCGAGGGTATCCCTAGGAAGACTGGGCTCGAGCTCAGCTTGATGACCAGGTTCTTCATCTTCCTCGCCATCGTGAGGCTTCCTTCTTTCTCCTCCTTTCGAACTCTGAACTCTGCTAATTACCTTCTTTTTCTTCACATCTATCTAGCACGGTTTCCTCATCACCACTCTCGCATCCGGAATCATCGCCGCCATCCCTGCCATCATCAAAGACCCTTCGTCCGTCGCTACGATTTTGGCGTCCAACCTTCCCAAAGCCTCGACGTTCTTCCTCACCTTCATCACTCTCCAAGGTACGTCTCCTCTCACTCTTTCCCTTCTTTCGAATTCGCTGACGAGCCTCGATTCTTCTTTCTTCCTCAGGTATCGCTGGATCGGCTGGAAACTTCGTGCAATACGTCCCTCTCGCGATCTACTACGTTAAGCTCTTCCTTCTCGGAAGCACCCCGAGGAGCGTCTACAACATCAAGTTCACGATGAGGCAGGTCTCTTGGGGAACCGTCTTCCCTAACGCTTCGCTCTTGACGATCATCAGTGAGTCGAATGGTTTATCGTCGGGCTCTCTTTGACCTGAAACTGACGCGTCTTCTTTTCCCTCTCTTCTCCTACAGCTCTCGGATACTGCGTCATCTCTCCTATCATCAACGGGCTCGCCTGCTTCGCCTTCTTCTTGCTCTACGCGTCGTGGAAATGTGAGAGCTCCCTTTTCTTACCTTTTCCACTCGTCGCGTCGAACGAGCTACTTGCTGAATCGCGATCTCCCTTCTTCCTTCGACCCAGACCTCTTCACCTGGGTCTACGACCAAGATCGAGCGTTCGACACCGGAGGACTCTTCTTCCCCAAGGCCGTCAGCCACGTCTTCGTCGGAATGTACATCGGAGAGGTCTGCCTTTGTGCTCTCTTCTTCCTCGCTCGAAACGAGAGCGGATCTCCCTCCGCCATCGCCCAAGGAGCTTTGATGGTCGTTCTGATCGTCTTCACCGTACGCATTTCTAGCTCTCTTCCTCTCCTTCACTTATGATCTTTGCTCGTCGCTAACTCATCGGTTTCTCTTCCTCGTTCTCAGGTCGGTTTCCAACTCATCCTCAACGACTCCTACGGCCCTCTCTCCAACGCTCTCCCTCTCACCCTCGCCCACAAATCCTACGGCATGCCTCACGAGTCCGGACACGCAGGAGATGACGACGAGCAGGAATCTCTCATCGGTCGAACCTCTACCTCCAACAACGACAAGGAGCCTCTCAACGGGAGACAACATGCTCTTCCCGCTCCCGTCTCAGGATCAGGATCCGACTCGTCCATGTTCGCCGTCGTCGAGAGTAAACCCGACGGAATGGAGATGCAGAACAATCCCGTTGGACAGCAGTGGTCGAGATCGTCCGAGGACAACGGCAACAAGAGTGGAAGAAACAGCGACGACGACGGAATCGTTAGGAAGGATCACGGTGGAAACGGAGCGGGAGGAGTCGAGATGGCTTCGTCGCCTAGTAAAGAGGAGAAGAAGTTGGCCGCTGCGTTCGCGCATCCTGCGACGAAGGATCCCCAGCAGATCGTTTGGGTGCCGAGGGATTCGTTGGGTCTGGGAGAGGAGGCGGTCAGGTTGATGAGGGAGAGGAAGATCGAGGCGACGGACAAGGATGCGACTATTAGCGAGAAGGTACGTTTCTTCCTTCCTCCCGTACACTTTATTTCTATCCTTCGGTTCCAGGAAAAGCTCGTCGCTGAATTTGGGTCCGTTTTTTTTCTTCTTTCTTTCCTTTTCTTTTTCGTGCAAACAGGGCAAAGTCGACATCTCTGGACCTCCTCCCGACGAGGACTCGATGGAGGTTTAGAAATGCGTCCTTCCTTCCTTCCTCGCTTGTTCTCCCTCGTTCTCGTTTCTCGGTTCTACGCACATCTTACTTGATCATACACGTATCCAACTCTTTCAAACCATCTACGTCTCTGGGTCTTTGTCTCGTTTATATGGGTACTTCTTTTTCGTTTTAATCCTTGCTCTCCCTCCCTGCCTCTGTCGCTCTGTTTCTCTCTCTCTCTCTCTTTCTCCCGAATCTGCTTGACGTAGTTTGTTAGTTCGTCTAGTCTAGCTCTAGCTTGAGGAGGGGTATCGCTCTATTTCATGATTGCCTGTTCTGATGTGGACGAGATGAGAGAGAGAGAGAGAAGAAGAAGAAGAAGAGGGAGATTGAGTGCGACGTGACGCGAGAGGTTTGGGTTTCAGTTCGAGCTCGAAACATACACACTTTTTGGAAACGAAAGTATTCCATCTTCTAATCAGTTTTCTGAGGTCTAGAAGGAAAAAAAAAAAAAAAAAAAAAAAAAAACTTCCCTCCCTGTCAAATCGGAATCATGACGACCTGGAAGTTTCCGATCGTCGGGAGGGGGGAGGGAGGGACGAGACGGAGGCGACTCAGACCTTCGCGAACCATTCCCAAACCCTCACCCTCCCCATCCCTCGTTCTGAACTGAATTCCAATCCATGTCCTATGTGTACCATACAGAGGACGTTTTCACTGTGACCGACGACTTCGGCCAGGCTGTCACTGATAGCTTTGGAGTCACGGAATGCTTCGCGATCAACCCAGTGAGTGAGCTCGCCTCTCCTTCACTTGCCTTTCCTTCTTCCTAGAGCTCTTGATCAGCTTTTTGACGCCTTGGTCCATGTTCTTTTTCATTGATCTAGAACAACGGAGGGGTGACGCATGTGTGAGTGCTCGTGCTTAGATGAAGGAGGAGAAGGGGAGGAATGGAGGAGAGAGACTCAAACGTTGAGCTCGACGACGCAGGTTCCTTCGTTTGGCTGATACTTTCTCCTTCTCTTTCTCCTCGTTGCCTCGAACTCAGACCGTGTCCAGGAGCAACGTGAGCTCAATCTCTATATCTCCACGTCTTCAGGTTGAGAACTTGAAGTCTAGGGAACCAGAGCTGACCTTCCGCCCTGGTCCTTCTCCTTCCTCGACGATCAAGCTCAACTCAGGTTTCCGCCTCCTCCCCTGCTACGAACAACAACAACGATCACAAGCCTACGTGAGTCCCTTCTTCTTCCCTTCGAGCCCTTCACGTTCTCTGACTCTTTCCCCTCCTCGTTTCTCCAGTCTCATCCTGCCAGTCGCTTTGGGAAGTGTGCTTGGTTTCTTCGTTCTCCTTTCCGGGGGACTCCTCCTGCTATTCTTCCGCCGCCGCCGTCGCAGAAACGAAGAAGCCCTGGAGGCCGAAAAGCTGGATCATCTATCCTACAGTCTCACTCCCTTCGCTCCTCGCCAATCCATCCTCGCCGACACAGAGGCAACCGAGGTGGTCGTCCAGGGTCTGGAAGCCGCGACGACGACGAGCACGACCGCTGGAAGGCGACGATCTTTTCGCCTGGAGGACGAGTCCAGGGAGGATGAGCAGATGGGGAACTTGATGACGAGGGAGCTGGGTGGGGGAGGAGAGGAGGATAACGTGTTGGAGAGGAAGCTTGAAGGGTGGAAGGCTGTGGCCGTCGCGAGAGAGGACGATGTTGCTGGTTCGAGCCAGTGGGGAGACGAGAGGCGGAAGCAGAACCCTTTCGGAGACTCAAATGCAGTTTACAACAACTGTGAGTCGACTTCTTTTTTAAATCTGTTCTCCCTCGTCTCCACGAGCTCAAGCTCAAGCTCATCCTTCCTCGACGCGTCCTCCCTTCGCAGCAACATCCTCCCGTCACCCAGCCTCTTCTTCCTCTCACCAACCACCACCCATCAACACCTCGACTTTTTCTTCCTCCTCTCATCGCCAACATCAATTCTCCACCTCCCCTCCAAACCATCTCTACTCTTACAACTCTCCAACGAACCCTTTCGACTCCTCCACCTCACCGAACTCCCACTCCCCTCGTCACAATCCCACCACCTCCTCCCCGCAGACAGGCATCTCAGGCTCTACCTCTCATCTCCCGCTTCTCGGTCATGGAGTCAGTCGGCAGCAGGAAGAGGACGCTGGTATCAGCTTGATGCGCTCCGAACTCCCAGGATCAGGGTTGGGGAGGAGGAGGACCAGTTCTGAAGCTCCTTCGATTGCTCCTCCGGCGTATGAGTTTAGAGATTGAGAGCGATGTTTGAGCGTGTATGTACTTCTAGATATCTGGGTACCTTTTGTATGTCGTGTTTGTGTTTGTGATTGTGTTTGTGTTTTTGTACGAACTCTGCCTCGGTTGAATTCAGCGGACGACGCGACCGCGACGAGAGAGAGAGAGACGGAGCCCAGGAGCAAGCATAATAAGAAACCGGGCAAATTGGGAAGGAGGAGTGGTAAGGTAGAGAAACTAAAACAGCGACACGGGATCGAGATAGCGAGAGTAAAGACCCAGACCCAAAACAGAGAGAAGAGAAAGAAAGAAGAACGCCGCGAGGACGGCAAAGAGACTGCTAAGTATTAAACAGACGATCGTAAAGCCCACGCTAGCTCCTCGAAGCTCTGATGGTACCACCGAGAGATTTAATCCTACGAGCTTCCTCACTCCTCACCGCAGCGGCAGCTCGTCGAGACGCGAGAGACCTCTTGGTGGTTACAGGAGGACGAGGATGAAGTCGTCGAAGCTGGTCGGGTTTCCCTCGCTGGAAGTATCGATGAGAAAAGCCTGGAGCGGTGGAAGAGGACGGCTTGGAGGGATTGGACGTATCCTGTTGGATAATGAAGAGTTAAGGTCAGGGTGAGCGACCTGGTAAGAGTTGGGAAATAGGAAGAGGAGAAGAGGAGGGGAGGTTGAGGATGGAAAGAAGACGAACGAGGAAGTGAACGACCGGCACACGCTGGAAGGAGTAGAGATTCAGTTGGCGGACGAAAGAGGTAACCTTGTGGTGGCGGAAGAATCGGGGAAGAACTGGGGGAGTTGAAGCGAAGAAGGAAGGTCAGCGAAGGCGACGCGCCTGAGAAAAACGAAAGGAAGCTCACCTTCTCTTGAGAATTCGTCTGGGTTGATGAGAACGAAAGCTTTTCCGTCCTCGGACCATAGGAGATACTTTGAGTATTCTGAATGATGGAGAAGGTGCCACACCTAGCAGAAAGGAACGAAACAAACGAACAACGGGACGCGTCTAGTCAACTCTCAAAGTCCAAGCGATCGATTTCGAAGGCAGGCCAAAGAAGTATATTACTCACTTTTGAGATGAAGGCAGTTTGTTCTCCTAGTAGATCTTCATTCGGGTGTGAATCCTCCTCCTCCTCCTCCACCCTCACTTCTTCAATCTCCCGATTTCCCGCCTCCCTCTCCACCGAGATCACCGCCTGAGAGCTTCCTCCTGCGTCCAATTGGTCTCGATACTGTCCTGGATAGACGTTCGGATCGAGGAGTGTCGAGGAGAGGAAGGCGGAAGTGGAAGAAGATGGAGATGGCTCGACTTGAAACTTGACTTGTTCTTGCTGCCAAAGAGGAGGAGGGATGGATTGCTGGAGGAGACCAAACGACTGGTCTTGGTCTATGGTAGGGAGGGAGTATCGAAGGGAGGAGTCGGGGGATCCGAGATTGTAGCAGCCGTCTTCGTCGTCGAGAAGATCGGGCCCGGGGTAGGTCGAGAGAGGAGGGGAGAAGGAGGAATTGAGGTAGTGTTGAATAAAGGCTTCGTCGGAGTTGGGGAAGGAGGTTTTGTGGAGATCCGACGAAGGGTAAGAGTAGACGGTGTCTGAGGAAGTGGAGGAGTAGGAGTAGGAGGAGGGTTGATGGTTGTTCGTGGGAGGAGGAGATGAAGGGGAAGGCTGGAAGAACGTCATGGGAGGGAATTCAGGGGAGGGCTGGCTGTCCTGAGGAGAAGGGAAGTTGAAAGTCTCCCCTTGAACTTTCTGTTTCTCGTACATCTGGCGACCGTAGAAGTGTTCGAAGGGAGAAGGGACGGGGTGGAAGGCGTAGGTTGGAGGGGAAGCGACTTGGGAAAGAAGAGCGGGGTGGGGAGGAAGGATTTTTCTCAGCGCCAGGCCATCCTCGAAGGTCTTGGGAGACTGCTGCTGAGACCGTCCATAGTCGTTGAGGAAGTAGGGGAGCTGGAGAGTGGAAAAGAAGGAAGGAGAAGGGAAGGAAGGGAAGGTCAGCTTTCGCCGGCGGCAAGAGGGAAGAGTCAAGAGATAAGATGGAACGAGAGCCTCACCTCCCGACCTGATTGAGTAGAAAGCATCGAGACGTGCGAAAGATACGAGCGTTGAGAATATCTGGTTCGTGGAGGGTGATGGTTTGAGGAACGGCGGCACTGGTGAAGGAAAAAGAGAAGAGGGAAGACCGGCCTGTCCCGAAGCGGCGAGCCGAGCACCAAAAATTCAAAACAAGGCCGGCTCGCTGCCCTTGGAAGTACCAGACCCGAAAATGAAAATCTGTCTCTAAAAGAGAGCATCAAGCATCTCTTCTGCTCTGCAAAGATGAAGAACGAAAAGCAATCGCTACAGAGATGGGAGGAGATCGACGCGACGTCCCGGAACTCAACCGTGTTTGGTTTCTGCGTTCTTCTACCGCTACTTCCCTAACCTTCCTAAAAAAGCGGCTTCCTTTCTCTCTGCGATCTTTTAGAACGAGCTGACGAGGATGATTCTACACGGACAAGACTCCACTTTGAGTAGAAGTGATCCCCGTCTCGACGCGTTAAGTCCTCCTTGATCTTGGCCGGCTCTGCGTCGCGTCGACGAGCATCTGGGGACATCCCGCCCGCCAAAGGCGTAGCAGGATGAGAATACTGAGGGTGGAAGGCTGATTCCTGTCTCTTCTTTCCTCCTTGATTCTCGACGCGTTGGCTGAGCACGTCGTCCGTTCTCCTCCTTCGGCTCTACGAACCTTGAGGTCGATGTCGCTTTCTTCGCTTCTGAGCATCAGAAACATATTTCAGTGGGCCAGGCTCTGCTACGATCTCACGAACTCCAGCTCGCTGTGCCTTCCAGGAGTCGGCTCAAACTCGTCGAAGCCGAGCTGATTTCGCCTTCGCCTGCAAATCACTCCTCCCATCACCAGCATTTTTCTTCTTTCGTCAGGCTCTGAGCAGTGGAGAACATTACTGCCCCTTCATCCTCTCCCATCTCAATTCCGCAAATTTGCTCGACTTGTAATTCATCGGCGACGCTGCCGAGTCTCGTTTCAAGCTTCAAGCTTCAGCCCTCCGCTGTTCTCCCTTTCTCTCCCAAACCAACAGAGGCGTCCTTCTACAATTGATTCATCACAACAAACACCACTTCAAGCGGGTTATGAACAACACACCGCGAACAATCCTCATCGTCAGTTCCCTTTCCCGCCTCGAACCCACGTCGGCGTCGTATCTTCCTGTCCGAACAGAACAACCGAGCTCACATCTTTCCTTCCTTCCTTTCCTCTCTTTTTCGATGTCCGTCTCCCCCCCAGGTCCCAGCTCTCTTCGCCGCCGTCGTCGTGTGCATCGTCTTGATTTTTTTCTTTCGGTACCTTCGCAATCGAGGAGATCTCCAGTGGCTGGGTCTGGGCATCATCGACGAGGAAGAGGAGGAAAGGAGGGAGAGAGAGAGGGAGAGGGCGATGAGGCTGCGAATACTGGGGCTCGTAGGGGAGGTGATGGGATACGATAGGGAGGATCTGAAGGAGGTTACTCCCTCGGTGAAGCCAAAGCTGGAGGAGGTGGAGTTGAAATTGGAGGGAGGGCTGACAGAGGGAAGGAAGGAGGAGTGGTTAGTGAGTTCGACGATCCATCCATCTTCGGCTTCCTTCCAACCCTGTCGCAGACGACCTGATCTCTTCGCCTTTCAATCCCAAAGCCGCTATCTATACGAAAGAGGGATCACGCCATCTGTACCGAGATTCAGCTCAGCGTCCTCGTAGTTGGGCCTCGCGAAGCATCCGCCGACCTTCGCCGCCGACCTCCTCCTCTTTCCTCTCATCACTCGCTCGGATATCGAACCAGCAGCACGCCAATCGACGAAGGGGAAACTTTGGACTCCTTTGCTCCCGGCTTAGAGCTGGGGACGATTGTGCTAAGGATGGAGGAACCGTTGGGATGAGGCATGGGGAAAACCAATCGACATGAGTGTTATCAGCGTCTTTCTCCTTCTTCTCCTCCCAGTATCAGAGATCCTTGCGCAGGAGGCCAGAGAGGCTTGCGGTGGATTCTTGAAGCGGAAAGAGTCGCGGCACAGATCGTAAAGAGAGAAAGGAGGATAAACGAGACGCGAGGGGAAGGAGCTTATCAAACTTGACTTCCTCGGGATTCAAGCAACAGGCCAGGACCCCCTTGGAAGAACTCTTCTTCCAACTCGATCTCCCTGGATTCTTGCGTGAGCTGATCAAGAACGATCGAAAAGGGAGGAGATCAGCAACGACGGGAAGTGGGGAAGAAAAGGAGAGAGCGACCTACAGTGCAAGGATTGCATGCCCAGATGGTGATGCAGTCCTGGCCTGACAATGGTAAAGAATGGTAGAGTTAACGACGCTCAGCGTGGGAATTTCAGGGAGAGAGAAAGACGCACAAGTGCCCTAAAAGAAAAAGACGACGCGTCGGGATCAGCTCCTGAAAAAACACGGAGAGGAAGAAGAGAGAACTTTGGATTTACTCCTTGGATTCTGTAACGATCTCTAGTAGCTCCTCGGGTACCGATCTTTTGTGATAACCGCCAGAGAGAGGAGATATCAGCCTGGAACCTGGCGCGACTCGTTTCGCGGATTCAGAATCAGACTTACTTGAAGAAGCCATCCAAGTCCGATGATTGCTGTCAGCCCGCAGTGCAGGAGACAATCTGTCGATAGGCTCTCTCCTCCTCGAGGATGTCTGGTGTTCCATTCGTTGAGGTGGTGCAGTCGCGATTTGTTCTACAAAGAAAAAAACGACGATCAGTCTTTCTCCTTTCGCTCAGGCAGAGACCTTCCAGCCTACTACTTACCTTCGCGTACATCGCGCATGGGCACCAGCACGAGAGGCAGCAGGCTCCAGGTTCGTCAAAGCAGGAGAAGAGAGAGTGCGACCAGTCTCGTTTTCCGTCGACGTCGTGCTACGAACAAAGGGATCCGAATCAGGACAAGCTTCGTCTCTCGAAATAGAGCTTTACAGCTTTGGTACTCACCGGAACCCCCAAAGCATTCTTCGGGTCTCCTCGAGCGTTCATCGGTAGCTTGATGGTCTGCTCGACAAAAGAACAAGTCGAAGGATGCAGATCAGTGTTGTGGTTCACAGGGAGGGAGAACAGACGTCCACAGCGCTGGACGAACTGGTTGAGACGAATGGTAAGAGGTTGGAGAGGAAGGAGGATATTGCTGAGCTCGCTGTTGAGGTTGATGTTGACGAGCTTCATAGGGAAGAGTCTCCGAGGGAGGGTCGGCGAAAGGGTCGTTCGACTTGAAGTCTTGTTGAGACATCGCTGTACAGGGAAGGAAGGATGGATGGTGATGGTTGAAGGACAGCAGAAGATGAGCACGCATGCGAGCTTCCTTCTTCTCGCCTGCAAATAAGCTTTTTGAGACTCTGCATACGGGAAGGAGGGGGGCCGGACGCGAAGGTTCGGCAGAGCATCAGCGAGGACCCCTCCTTTCTCTCTCTCTCCGACCTTGAGACAGCACAGTATGTAGAGAACGATGCGTACAACTGTTCTTAACTCCCACTGTGTTATCTGCGCTGCGAGGGGAGTTTGAAAAGAGGTGTTATCCATCTCCTCCTCCAAAACACTTGAAGCTCGCTCCTTGAGAGCTCCTCCTTTGCCGCCGTAAGAGATCCGGCATCAGAGTCGGATGCTACGTCTGTGGGCGAAATGTGCTGGCGACTCCTTGTGTAAACCCATCTTCAAGAGAGGATCGCAAAGAAGGGCGAGGAGGGAGGGAATGGGATCAAGGGAGGAACAGAAAGAGCGGGCGAACGAGTCGTCGCTGCGAGGAAGCCTTCTACGTATCTTCTCTACAAAACGAGCCCTGACGAGGGAAGCTTTGCATGTCGAGGAGCCGAGGAAGGGTGTTTGAGGGCTCATCTAAGAGGGAGCTGATTGATCTCACTCTCTTTATCACACTCTCATTCTCTCCTCTACCCTGAAGAATCGACTGCGAGTGATCACCTCTCCATCCTGAATTTTCAACTCACCAGCTCTCTCTGCCAGCTTTCATCTCCAAAAGTAAAGGGAGAGACGTCGATCTTCTCGTCACGCTGCCTGACATGCCCCCTCTCGCTGATCAATCTTTCCCTGGCTTCCCTGGGCGTTCTGGGTGGGAATCGCTGAGCTGGGATGCATCTCGGTTGTCGGAGTTTCGAACAATCGTTCTCTGAAAGATCGACGTTCTAGCCGTCGACGTTCCTCCTCCTCCCACCGACCGACCGAGCTTTTCTCTTTACGAGCTCCATGTCACCCTCTTCCTCCCTCATCACCTTATCATCACCTTTCTACCCTCCAGCTTCGTCAAAAGAGACGAATGAGGCCGTTGCAGATCGAGAGCTGTCTCGGCTCGCAGACGAGTGAGCTCCCCCTTCCTCCCTCCCTCCCCTTTCCTTCTCTCCCTTGCCTTCGTTCGCCCTTACTCCTCTCAGCGCTGTGATTGACGAATTTCAACTCTCTTTGGCCTTCTTCATCTCTCTCAGAGGTCTCGTCGACGAGTCTTCGCTACGCGGAGGGCTGGAAACGGACTCGCTCAACTCCAACCCTCCCCTCCCTTCAAACCTTCGCCGTTACTCCCTCCTAGCCGTCTTCGTTTCTGCTCAGTTCCTGGACATATTTGGAGCTGTGGGTTCTTATTCTCCTCGCCATGAAGCTGCTGAAGGCGGGGGGGTTCCTCGCTGGCTGGAATGGACAGATCTTCCTTTGAGCTTGAGACCCGAGCTCACCCGTTCCTCCTCCCCTCCTCCCTCCTCTACATCTCCGTAGTCGGCTGCCATCGTCGGTCTCTCCCAGATGGCAAAATCTCTCAACATGACCACAGCTGAGAGTATATGGGTCGTCAATGCTGTCAGTCTGATCCTTCTCGTTTCTATTCGAATCCAAAAAGATGAGCTCACTGACGCCGTCGTCCTGTCGTCTAGTATTCTCTCACTCTCGCCAGCTCTCTGCTCACTGGAGGAAGAATTGCCGATACTAGAAACCCTAAGGTCGTCTTCATAGTAGGTTTCGCGATGCTCGGACTTTTCTCAATGGGAGTAGGGCTCTCAAAGGAGAAGAACACGCTGCTCGTGTTGCGAGCTTTCTCTGGACTGGGGTAAATTATATCTCCTCCTTTCCCTCCCCCAGGTCTCTAGCCTACCGTTTCTTTAAGCCTCGAGGTGGCTGATCTCTTCAATTTCGTCTTCTCGAACAGCGCGTCCGTGAGTCCTCCTCTTTCCCCTCTCTTCCATCTCGAGCCGACCACTTATCCTCTTTCACTCTCCACCTTACGTAGCTCACTATCCCATCAGCTACGAATCTCATCGTCCATCTCTTTCCTGAACCAGACCTCCAAGAAACCGCCATCGCGATGTGAGCTTGACGACCTTCTCCTTTTTTCGAATTCACGTCTCTGACGCGTCCTTTTCGATCCTCAGTTTCGGTGGCTCAGGAGCAGTAGCCAATGTAAGCTTTACGATGAATTTCCGAGCTCGGAGCGTTCGCTGAGTTATTTCTCTTCTTCCCTGCAGATTCTCGGTCTCTTCATCGGTGGATGTCTCGTCTCGGCAGGGTGGCCTTGGATCTTCTTCTTCACCACGATCATCTCCGTTCCTCTGGCGATAATCTGCATCTTCCTTATTCCCCACCCTTCCCGCCATCTCCCAGAGATTCGCCCCCCGTCTTCGGAGAAGGGAGGAGGAACGAACGCGCCAGCTCGAATTCCGAAACTCGATCTCATCGGCACCTCCCTTTTGACCGCTGCCATCGTGCTGTTCATCTTCGGTCTCACGTCTTCGAATGTGAATGGGTGGTAAGTACAATTGATGAAGGAGAAGAAGGAGAAGAGAGGTGAAGGAAGGAGGAGCGATGCCGATGCCTTCGCGCGACGAGCTAATCCCTCCCTATCATTTTAAAACCGTAGGCGAGAACCTGCTGCCATCTCCACCGTCATCATTGGAGGGCTTCTCTTCCCCGTCTTCTTCTATTGGGAGTCCAAGATCGATCCTCTCGACGCCCTTCTCGATCCAGCCGTTTGGGATCTCCCAAATTTCACACTCTTGTCGAGTGAGCAAGCAGTCTCCGTCGATGGAGCTCTCTTTTCAGAAGCTCAGACTGACTGTTACCTCTTTCCGATTAAACCCAGTCTTCGCTCTCTCCAACACCTACTGGTTCGTTCCCCCGCCTCAACTTTCTGATCGCGAAGTCGGGTTTGACCTTAGTTCCTTCGCGTCCGTCCTCCTCAGGTTCTTCCTCTCCCAGGTCTCGTTCTCGGACATCTTTCAAGGCGAGTTTGGGGTGTCAGGAATAATGACTGGTGTTCGCTTCGTGAGTTGGATCTATCCTGCTGGTCCGAATGGGGAAGAAGGAAGAGAGGCCAAGGGGAATGGACTCTTCGACGCGAGCTGAACTGACGTCCTTCTCCGTCTTTGCATCCTCGGCAGCTTCCCTCGGGGATCGCGGGAGTGTGAGTTGAGTCTTTTCCATCTCCGCCTAGCTGCGCTAACGTATCTATATCCTCGTCCTTCCGATAGTATCGCTATGGTCGGAGCTTCAAAAATTGCCTTCAAACGGTTCTCACTCCGGATGCGCCTCGTCGGCGGAGCTCTCTTTGCAGCAGCAGGATCGGTCATGTTCTCCTTCGTGAGAAGGGATGATCAGTACTTTCCTCTCGTGTTTCCGGGCCTGATCATCGGATCATCTGGTAAGTTTCAACGAGAGAGGGAGGATCCGCTCGAGTACCGAAGCTCACCTCCTTCTCACTCTTCCAGGCAACTCGATATCCTTCGTATCTGCGTACGTGGCTCTCCTTCTCAGCGTTCCACCCAAATACAGCGGGTAAGTTCGACACTTCTCCTTCGCGCGACCTCATCGACGTGCTCAGTCTCTTTCTCGTCGGTCCCCGCACTCTCTTCTCCCCTTTTTAAAGTGTCATCGGAGGGCTGTGGAACTCAATTCTCCAGCTGGGAGCAGCAGCTTTCCTCTCCATCACGTCTACGATCCAAGTTGCCTTCCCAGATCATCCCGGTCAAAAGACTCCTTCTTTCGATGGATACAAAGTTTGTATCCTTTCCTTTCCCCCTCTCACGCTCTCACATGCTCGAGCTGATACATCTCGTCTGTCCATCTACAGTACGGATTCCTGTTCAACGTCGGCGTCCTTTGCGTTGAGGCTGTCCTCGTCTTCGTCTTCTTTCGCGACCCCCTGGATCTCGCGCAGACGCACTCGTCGCACGAGCTGGAGGAGGAGAGTAGCCCAGAGACCGCAGCTGCGATACCCTAAACATTTTTAGAACATGTATACGTGGACTTTTGAGGAAGTTTTCGGGTTCGAAGCTTTCGGGTCCGGCTATCTACCAGTCTGGGAAGCAAGTAAGAAGTGCTTTTCGTTTACCCGTCGCCTTTCCTTTCCCGCTCTCTCTCCACATGATGTCGAACGGATAGCATCACCCATTCCTCGCGCGAAGATCGGAGAAAGCATAAAACAATGATATCTACACCCCTTCAGAACGACCACAATTCCGCGACCGCGTCCCTGCTGACAACAACCTTCTCCTCCTCCTCCTGCTCAACCTCAGCAGCCTTCCTCTTCTTGCTGCTCTTCTTCGACGCTGGCACAGGAGCAACAGGGAACACCTCTCCCGAAACCACCAATCCCATCGCAGGATCGTTCCTGATCTTTCGCTTCGTTTCGGTGTCGAAGAGCTGCGAACGAACAACCGAGAAACATAGGTCAGCTCGAAACTTCGTTCTATCGCGCGTCAAGAGAGAAATTTCGTAGAAGGTGAACTTACGGTAACGAAGGTGTGATCCAGGAAATCCTCCATTCCATACTTGGGCTTGGTGAAGACTTCGGTGAAGATCTTAGCGAGGGAGGAGACGGAAGGGAGGTAGTGTTTCTGCTGGGAAGCGATCTCCCAGAGGGAGGAGTCGAGAGCGTTGGAGTGGAGAGGGTTGGTAGTGAGAGGGTCGTAGGGATCTGGAGACGAAGGCGAAGAGCAGAAGGCGACGAAGACAGAGAGAAAGGGAGGAAAAGTCAGCGAAGGAGGAGACGAGAAACGAACGAAAGGAAAGGGAAGATGCGACTCACCCTTCGCCAATTCAGCGTCGTCGCTCAAGGAAAGCTCAGCTCCACCGAAGGCGTCTCGGTGGATGAGGACCATGCATCCAGGGTGGAGTTTGAGGAGATTGTAGATGAAGGGGATGACCATGACGATGGCTGCTGGAGGAGCGGCGAGGGAGAGTCGACCGAGTCGTTTGATGATGGCCGCGATGAGAGTGGAAGGGAGATGGCTGCGAGAAGGAAAAGGTTTGGAATAGTGAGTATGCATCTGGAGGATAGAACGGAAGAGAGAGCTGGGATTGAGACGACAGAGAGGAGGAAGGTGGGGCACTCACGAAGAAGACAAGAAAGTCTCTGCGAGACGGAAGAACCTCGATCGGTACTTGACATGGAGAACCGATCGATCAAGCATGGCGTAGAGACGATCGTAGAAATCGGGGTAGTCCCTGAGAGGAGCGACGAGGAAGAACGAAAAGGTCAGAAAACGTCCGTCCTTCCTTCGAGACGCGTCGAAGCTGGAAAGAAAAGTCGAAGAACGAACAGGTTGTAATCTCGAATGAGGATGAATAGGCCGTTCAGGGCGAGCAGACCCAGCGGTCCTCCTGCAAGGTGAGGTGAACGTGACATCGGGAGTCAGCCCACTGTTTCGAAGACGAAGAGAAGATAAGGAGAAAGGAGGGGAAAGAAAAGAGCGCGAAGACTCACCTCGGTCGACCCACTCTCCCAACCAATCCGCCGTTCGAACAGCTCGTCCCTTGGTCATGTTAGGCAACACCTGATGATGCAAAACAACCAAGATTCGACGAGCGAGGGAAGCGTCGAGACTGCATCGAAGAAGGAAAGAACAAGCAAAGCGAAAAGGTCAGCTCTCGCCTCGTCTCGATTCAAGCGAGGGAAACGAAACGAAGGGCTCACGGCAAACTCAACAATCCCATCCAAGCACTCGTGAACCCAGCTCTATGACTCTCCAAGCTCCAAACACCCTGGTGCACGCTCATTCCACTCGCTCGTCCCTCTCCCTTCGCTCCCTTCCCAGCCTTCTTCGCAGCTTTCCCTCCCTTCGCGAGAGGCTTCTTCCCTCCCCCTCCAGCCAACTCAGGCTCCTCTTCCTCCTCCTCGTCACTCTCGAAGTAGTCCCTCCAGTCTCCTCCTTCGACGACAGCCTTGGTCTCTCCGAAGGCGGGCTTCTCCTTCGTAGCTGAAGAGAGGAAGGGAGATTTGGCGAAGGCAGGGAGGAGGAGAGCTTGCTTCTCGAGGAGTTTTTGGGTTGAAGGAATGGGAGTTGTTTGGGTTTGAAGGAGAAGGAGGAGGTTGGAGGGGAGGGAGAGAGGGGAAGGAAGGGAGGTTGGAGGAAGGTAAGGTCGGAGGAGGATGCTAGGAGAGAGAACGGAAGGAAAAAGACGACGCGTGAGAATCGGTCTCAAGAAAAGCGAGCTGATACTCCGCGAGACAAAGATATATGTAGAACTTACGAGGCCTCCCTGTAGACACCCCACCTGAAATCCCTCTTCTCTTCCATAACGTTTCCAATGAGCTCGACAACGTCTTCCTCGACGTCCAGACCTTTCTGCTCGGAGGTCAAGGGTTCCTCCTCGTCTTCGTCCTCGAGATCTTCCTCGGGGATGGAGAAGTCGGTAGATGCTCCGCGGGTGGAAGGAGTAGGGAAGAGGATGAATCGGACGATAGCACGGAGGTGAGGGGAGGAGTAGGAGGGAGGTCGCGAGGAGGTCGAAGGGAGGGAAGGGGAGGAGTGAGAGAGGAGAGGCAGGAGAGAGAGGAGGAGGGCGAAACCGGCGGACTAGAGCGAGAATCAATGAAAAAGAGATGTGGGAGTGAGCATACCAGGATTAGAGGACGGGTCCAAGCAGGGAAGAAGGTGAAGTCGAGGCAAAGGAGTGCAGCTCTTGAGCTCGTTCTTTTCGAGCACGCTCGTGCTCGAAGTTCCGCACCCTCGGAGCCAGATGTAGCAGAAGAAAGCGACTCACCCTAAGATCCTTCTCGACATCTTTCATCAAGCCACCCAAGAATCCTACAAACTCAGCCAGCCTAGCTCGAACCCACTCCCTGACCTTCCTCTCCTTCTCTCCTCCCTCCTTCTCGGAAACGACGGTGCCGTCAAGCTTTCCGGACTCTACGAGAGCAGCGAAGACTCTTCCGAGCGAGTATACTCCCTTGTGGACGACCTGGGGTTCAGGAGAGGAGGTGACGAGGTGGAGCAGGTCGGCGAGAGGGTTGAGGGAGGACGTTGAGGTTGAGGTGAGGAGGGATTCGAGAGTAGCGATTTGAGCGAGCTTGGGGGAGGGGCCAGCGGGTGTAGGCTTCGATTTCTTGAGTTTGGGAGGTCCCATGGCTGCGTAAGAGGATAGGAAGGAGGAGTGGGAGGGGCAGATGGAAGAGAGGGGAGGGGAGGGGAAGAGGGAGAGAGGAAGGAAGGAAGGAAGGAGGGTGAGCTCGTTGACAAGTTTGAATTCTGGATAGGCGCAGTCAGCCATCTCCTTTTTCTCGCTCGTTTTCTTGGAGGACTTGTCTGGATTGCAACATCAGAGACGAACGATGGTACTTATCTTCACTTCAAACGAAAAAGAAAGGAGCAAAACTGGCGAAGGAAGCCTGCAAGAAGCGTCGCGCGACCCCTTCTTCAGTTGACTTCCGACGACCATCTTCTCTTCCCTCCTTCCCTTCGTCCCTCCTGCTCGTACGTTCCTCGCTCTCCTTCTTTTTCAGGCAAGCATACGTACTGACACTCACTACTCCTGCTACAGATCTTCCCCTTCCATCCCTGCTGAATCCTTGTCAGCCTCTCGCTCTCGACGCTCTTTGAACCGAGCTCACCATCTCTTCCCTCCTCTCCTTGCTTCCTCTCCTCGCTCCCTCTCCTCTTCTCTGATCCCTACTTCTCAAACTCCAATATGTCTAACGATAAGAGCTCGGGGTCTGGATCGTCAAAGTGAGTCTGCCCGTGCAGCGAAAAGGGGAAGGGGACCAGAGGTGGCGAGAGGAGGGAGGGGAGGAGGGGAGGAAGGGAGGAAAGAAAGAGCTCAAGCTGATACCTTCCTTCCTCCATCCTTTCTGCCTTCCTCCTTCTTTTCTTCCTTCTCGTCGAACTCCATTCTTTTAACTAGGTCGTCGTCGCCTGGCCTTCCATGGTCCCTTCAAGACGAGGCTTCAGCCAGCTTCTCCTTCGCCAAATCAGGCAGCTCCTCCCTCTTCTCCTCCACCAAACCTCTCGCTCCCCTCGAAACGGGAACGTCTTCCCTCTTCCACAACAAAACATCTGCCTCCTCCTCCACCTCTAACCACGGAACCCAAGCATCCTCTTCGTTCTCTCCTCACCAAGCCTCTTCTCGAAATCAACCTCAACAACAGCATTCACCCTCTCCGTCTGCTTCCTCTTCATCTACCACTCCGAGACTCCCTCCTTCTCCTACCTCCTCTGTCTCTTCCTCGAGACAGGCACCTTCGAACATGGGAGCTACTTCGTCCTCCTCCACCTGGGTTTCGAAACCTTCTCAGCTTCTCAAACCTCTTCCTCCGAAATCGCGACTTGGGACGGGACAGCCAGCAGGGGGAGGAGGGAGAGAAAATCACCACCAGCAGCAGAAGCCCTCCTCCGGATCGTCGTCTCGATCAGGCAGGAAGAGCAGTACCTCTGGGGATGAGGAAGATGCAGGAGAGAATGGCGATCGTCTCGAAGGAAGCAGCAGCAGCAGCCAGGCGAGGGATCAATCTTCGACGCGAGCCTCACCAGGAGGGTTCGCGAACTTCGTTTCCTCCTCGACCAGCAGCACTGCCATCACCAGATCGAAAGGATTCGACTGCTTCGCTTCGAGTACCGGAGTCGGATCTTCGGACGGTCGACCAGGAGGAGCAGGGAGGAGCAGTGGGTTCGAACCACTGGCGCCAGGATCAGGATCAGGAGGAGAGAAGTCGAGCTCGCCAGCAGGGATCCCAGAATTTTTTGGACGACCCTCCCAAGCTTCTACCACCACCATCTCTTCTGCTGTCCCTCAGCATTACGCCTCTGCTCACCAGACGTCCTCGAAATCTTCTCACCCGCAAAAACCTTCGACGTCGAACACGACCTACCTGGACGAACTCGCTCTTCCTTCTCGTCACTCTTCCCACTCTTCTTCATCAGCAGCCAAGAGGATCTCTTCTCCCTCTCTCGCCATCCCTCCCTTCGCCAACAAATCAGCATCCACCACCACCGAAACGCCTCCCTCGTCCCTGAAGACTTCCAGATCTCGACCGATCGCCTCCTCGTCGTCGACCGCGAAGGGAGACGTAGGAGGATCTTCCACTCTCATTTCAATACACGAGGACGATGGAGTCGTTCGAGGGAGTGGTGGTGCAGGAGGAGGAGGCTCAGGGAGGAAGAGACCTCGAATTGAGTCCGAACGAGAGAGCTCAGTGGCCGGGGTGAACTCAGCGAGACTTGGGAGGTTTTCGGTGTTGCAGAGTATCGAGGAGACGTACAGGGATGTTGAGGAGAAGGAGAGGACTATTGAGAGACTGGTGAGTGCTCCTTGAAACGATGAAGACGCGTTCGATGGGAACGTGTTGGGCTGACTGTATGCGAGCGCTCGCTTCTTGTTCGGTTCGGACGTGGTTCCACAGAGATCCGAGATTACGAGTCTGGAAAGGAAGCAGAAGGAGTCGGAGCGTCAAGGGCATGATGCCAAGAAGCTGGCGATGAGTTCGAGGAACAAGTGAGTACGATTGCTTTCCTTCTTCCCTTCTCGCTTGAGTTCGTCAACGCGACCTCTCGCTAACCTCTTCCTTCTTCTTCTCTGGCAGGTTCAACGAAGTCGGAGATACTGTGTAAGTGGGCCTTCCTCCTCCTTCCACGCGAAACAGAGACATGTTCGGAAGCTGATCTTCGACGCACACGATCCTTCCTCTCAAAAACCAGCGCCTCCCTCGTCACCGCCAAACAAGCCGTCGACGACCAAAGAAGAAAGCTCGAACTCGAAGTCCAAGGACTCCGATGTCTTCTCGATGAAGTCCGAGATCTCGATGGCCGTGAGTCGTCCCCCTCTTCGTTTCTCGACGCGACTCGAACGAACCTTCACTGACGCCGTCTTCCTTCTCTCGTTCCCAGAGCACAACTCCTGGATCAAATCCGGTACTTCCTGGATCGACAAGCAACGTCGAGCGCTGGATGAAGTGGTCCAGCCTCTTCGACACGAACGAGACGAGGCTGTTTTGCGAGGAGATCGATCGGAGCAGTCGTTGGAGTTGGTGAAGGAGGAGTTGGAGAGGAGGACGGGAGAGCTTGGGGAAAGGACGGAGAGGGTCAGGTTTTTGGAAGGGGACGTGGATAGGAAGGGTGAGTTTGATCTCGACGATCTCTTTGCTGGGATGAGAGAGGGAGGAAAGGCGCAAACTGACGCGACTGCGATTTTCCGTAATTGAAGTCGAGACGATCAGGAGCCTCGCGTGAGCATCAGCTCTCCTTTTCTTCGCTCCTCGGGAAGAGAGAACACAGCTGACGTTCCCTCTACCTTCTTTCCAGCTCGGAGGTCAAGAACGGATCCGGGGAGGACGAGCAGCTCAAAACTCAGCTTGCGACCGAAATGGAAAGGTAGTCAAGCTCCTGTCTCTCTTTTCTCTCTCTCTCTCTCTCTATTCTACATCGACCGCCCTTCTGCTTCCTCATCTCCTCACAAGCTTACTTATTTTCCGACCCCATTTCCGTCCCTCGTTTCCAGAGCCAACGCCGCCGAACAAAGCATCGAAGATCGAGATTCGAAGATCACCCGTCTCGAACGACAAGTCAGCAATCTCGAGAAGCATCTTCGAGAGAAGGAAGGCGAGTTGGACAGAGTCGGGAACGATCTCGACCAAGAGAAGGAGTCCGTGAAACGCTCGAGGAACTCGTCAGTTTCATCCTCCTTCTCTCTTCTTTCTCTCTCTCTCTCTTCGCGTCCTTCCTCTCTTCTCCGATATCTTTTCACCCTCCCTCCTACTCGCTGAATTTGTTTTCTCGTCTTCTTTGTTCTGCGCCGGTACGTTGGCCTTCTTCCAGGATCACCGAACTCGAATCCGAACTGTCGATGGCGAGGAAGGATCTGGAGAGGGAGAGAGGGCTGTTGAAGACTGAGACGGCTTCGCTTGAGGAGGCCAGGAGGAAGTACTCGGAGTTGAAGATGGAGCTTGGGGAGACGAAGAAGGAGTTGGGAGAGACGAAGGGGAAGGTGACGGAGTTGGAAACGATGAAGAAGGAGACGGAGGAGAGGTAAGCAACGTTTCTCTCGAGCTTCTGAGCTCTGGCGGTTTAAATCTTGGACTGATCTTCACCCTTTGTCTTCTCCAGAGCTGCTGTCGTCGTTAAAGCCAAGAAGGTGAGCTAGAGTCCCAAATTGTCTCGACAGCAAGCTTCGCAAACTGACGCGTTTCTTCCCTTCGCTCTCCCTCTCGCGCAGAACCTCGAAAAGTCTCACGCCGACCTGGAAACGACTATTCAGAACCTTCGGTCTGAGCAGACTGCCAACTCGGTCAGTTTAATCTGCCTTCTTCCTCAAGCCTCGCTCCTTCTCTTCGAGCTTCGCTGACCGACCGACGCGCGCGTCTGTCTTCTTTTTCGGTTCGGCTCAACGGGAGCAGATCGCCAAAGCCAACGGCAAGACTCAAGGAGCTGAAGCTGAGATCGATGCTCTCAAGAGAGATCTCCGAGCTGCGAATCAGGCCAAGGAAGACGCCTCTGCTGATCTCAAGCTCGTGAGGCCTTGGTTTCCTTCTCTCTCTCCCTTCTGTCTTCTAGAACTCGACTCGAGGCTGACTTCGGACTCCCGTTTCGTCACTTCCCTTTAGGCCAACTCCCAAGTCTCCGATCTCGAGAAGCGCATGTCATCTGCATCGTCGACGATCTCGAGCACTCGAACCGAGAAGACCGCATTGGAGGAAAAGATCGCTGGGCTGGAAGCTGAGAAGACGAGTCTTCAGGAGGAGAATAAGCAGGTTCGGCTACCTTTTTTTTTTACCTCTCCTTTCCTCGACGAGCTCTTTTCGAAGGGCTCCCGAAACCCGTCTCTTTGTCTGGTTTGAAACCAGATGCAACAAGATCTCGACAGCGGACGAGGAGCGGTCACCGAACGAGATCAGCTCGCCCAGTCGATCAAGGACGCCAAGACGAAGAAGGCTACGATTTTGGACAGGTACATCTCTGGAGAAGCAGGTGAGTTGCTTCTCGTCCCCTTTCCTCTTTCTCTTCCTTTCTCCCTCGCCCGGCCGTCGCGTCTTGAACGCTCGTTTCTAATCTCGACTCCCTCCCTGCCTTTCCTTTCGCAGATCCCGACGAGATCACCATGGTCGAAGCTATCTCCAAGGCTGTCGAAGGTGCGATTCCTCCGCTTTGAGATCACTTCCTCGCGTTGATCTCAGCTGACTCGTTCAAACCTTCGACTTTCTCAGAATCACACGAGACCGAACACGTCAATGCGATCCAGGAGCTCGAGACGAAGCTCAAGGAGACTGAGAAAGAGAGGAGGGAGCTCGGCATCAAGTTCGTGTCTTTCCTCCCCCTCTTCTCCTCCGCCCTCTGACTCTTTGTCGAGACTCGAGCTGACCTTCCTTCTCGTTTTGACTTCCAGGCTCGCCAAAGCCAACGCCGGAAAGAGTCGAAGCATCACCAGCAGCTCGCGTGCTGTTCCTCTGTCGGATACTCGAGTGAGTTCGACGCAACTTTTCCTTCGTTTGTCCCTTCGTCCCTTCGACTCCTGAACTTTGTTTCCCCTCTCCTTCGTAGGACGCCTCTCCTCCTTCTCCTTGGCCTGCCCATTCGGACGCTGGAAGTGGTCGACTCGCTGCTCTGTATGTCTTCTTCTCTCTCTATCCTCAGTTTGCCTTCAAAGCCTTTCTCGAACTGACACCTCATTTCCCGCGTGTCCTTTCGCACAGAAAACTCGCCGACCAACCTCCTCGACAGGTCCAGTCCGCCCAACAGCAGGACCAGTTCCAATCCAAGTCCGAACCCGAGGACGTTGAGATCGACGAGCTCGCCGACAACGATTCAGACGACGATGTCACGCTCGTTTCCAAGAGGAAAGGGCCTTCTTCCTCCGTCTCCGCTCCTCCTTCTCTCAGAGATACACTCATCGAGATCACTTCTTCCTCTCCCGTCGCCGCCTCCGTCCGAGCTTCTCCTGCTCCCTCTCCCAGCGACCCTCAAGCGGACGACGACGAGCAAGAGGTGGACGAGTTGGAGGATCAGCAGCAGAAGGAGACTGGAGCGAAGCCTATGGAGGGAATGAAGGGAGTGTTCGAGGAGGATGTGGCAGGTGTTGCTGGAGAAGATCGAATGGGAGATGCTGTCGGGGAAGGGTCGTCGAAGGGAGGAGAGGGAGTTGGGTCGACGTCGAGGAAGAGAGCCATCGAGGAGGCCATCCCGAAAGATTCTCCTCCTCCTACCTTGGCGCCTAGTCCTAAGAGACTGAGGGTGAGTGGTCTACTCTCTGAAGCGTCGAACCCAGCAGGAAAGGAGAGAAACGAAACTGACGCGTCGACTGATCCTCCCTCGCCAACAGAATGGACGAGTCGCTGCCGCTGCTTCTGCTGTAAGTTGACCTCACAGGAACCTCGGGATCTTTAAAGCTGACTGAACTCCTTCTTACGGCACTAGACTCGAAACAACAGCAAGGGGAGGAGACGAGGGAAGTGAGGAGTCAATCTTCGATTCGAGTTCGCGTTGTTTTTCAGTTCGACCTTAGCTTTTGTTTTCAGCACCAGCAGTGAAATTTTCGATCATGATTTTCTTCTACGCTCCTTTCACTCCGATCTTATCGCAGTCGAGATAGACTTCGGAAGCGAGAAAAACACAGCTCTTTCTCTGCTTCCCAGAACGTTCCTCTTCTCCCCTTAACGTCGACCATGAGACCTCCTGCTGCGACTTCGCTTGTTGCCTCTCGACCACCACCATCACCACCAGCTACCCATACTTCTTCCCTCCCAGAATGACCATCCTTCAACGTTCCTCCTCCTCCTCTGGATCGTCCTCGGTCGCTCCCTTCACAGCTGGCTTCCTGCGAGGGAAGCAGAAGGCAACAGCAGGCTCGACGCTTCGAGGCATCGTCAACGTGGATATTGAAGCTGCCAGGAAGGAAAGGTTTGAGATGATCAAGGTTGTTGAGCTCGGAGCTGAGCAGGCGAGTTGGGAGATTGAAGAGGGAGAAGGAGCAGCGAGGGAAGGGAGGGAGGAGGAGGTTCCGACCTCGTGAACTTTGCACTCAAGCGATTTCTCAACGTCTCTCACCTCTCGTGTTATCCCTCTAGCGCTCAACCTACGACCAGGATTACGGAGGAGCATGGCAGGACTACAGAACACAGAAGAGACAGCTCGTGAGCTCTTTTCACCTTCATCTCTTCGGTCGGTACACTTTGACTCGAGCTCACCTCCCACCCCTTCCATCCTTCTCGTCCGTCCCCCTCTCCTCCTCCGCTGTTCTAGTACGCCGACGAGATCATCATCCCGAGTCTCCGCTCGAGGATTCTGAACTCATGAAACTGTACCCAGACGAGAAGCAGATCAGTCCGACCTCGACCTCTCGTCCTCCTCCCCTCGTCGCTAGCTCCTCGTCCTCTACCACAGCTGGAATCGTATCAATCCCGTTCAAATTTGTCCTACCCAGCAGCGAGGAACAGCTCAAGACCGGGGACATCCTTCCTCCTTCCTTTCGCTCTGGTCCGAGGACGACCTCGAAGGTCCTTCGAACCATCAACTTCGTCCGAGGGTTGGAAGTCGGCTACATAAAGTGTGAGTTCACGAGCCTCTCCTGTCGACCTATAGCTCTTTTCGTGACTATGAACCCTCTCTTTATGCTTGCCCTTAGACTTTCTCAAGGTCACTGCTTCTGGAGGCAGAGGACGAGTCTTGAGGTTCGTCGTCGCTCATCGCTTCAGGATCATCTCCCTTCTCTCCACTCACTTTCGTTTCTTCTCTGGCCGACCAATCCCAACTTTCTCACACAGAAAGATCCTCCCGTTTATCTACCTCCCACCTCGAATCATCGGTCCCTCAGCCGTCCCTCCTCCTCTCGTTCCAGCAGCCGGCCTGCGAACCTCCCTCCCTGCTTCTGCTCCTCCTCGACACCATCGGAATCCGACCGTTGGAAGACCCACATCATCTCGAAGGACTGGAGAGAAGGGTTGGGAATGTTTGGGAAGAAGAACAAGGTTGTTGCGAAGGTTCGTTTCTTCTCTTCTTTTCTCTTTCACGCCTCGCTCAATCTCTTTTTCCGAGACGCGTCGCTTTCTCACACACTCTCCGCCTCTCCCGACTCCTTATTCCACAGTTCACTCTCCCCTCCCTTCCCGCCTTCCCTTCTTCAACGCCCGTCCGTTACCACCTCTCCCTTCTCCTCCTCTCACCTTGAACCTCGTCCTCCAGCTCTCAACCCACATCTCCAACCAGCCTCCCCTCTCCCTCCGCCTTGTCCTTTCTCCTCGTCCAAGAGCTTTGGACCAAAGCTCAGGGGATCACTCAAACTGTCACTTCCACTCTCGGGAGAGTGGGAGGAGGAGACGAGGTTGGAGGAAGAGTTTGGTACGGAGAGCAGAGGTTGTGGGATGAAGACGAGGCTGGAGTCTTGTTCGAGTTTGAGAACGGAGGGCAGAACAGGAAGCGATGGGGAGTTGAAATCGTCATGGTTCGAGAGATGAGGTTTGGTGTTGGTCCTGGGTTTGAGAAAGGAAAGCGGAGAACTCGCTGTCAACGTTTTCTTGGTTTCTCTCTTTTTCGTTGGACGCCTTCCCCGAAGTTGGCAGCTCGTCGATCCTCCTCCTTTCCTTTCCTTTCGTTCGGTTTCCCCTTTTTCCGCTTCTCTTTCGCATCTCCATCCAGTACCGCCTCGACAACCTCCTTCCTCTCAAAGGTCTTCTCTCCGACTTGCACACCCCCATCCTTCCATCGGTCCAGATCAGCTCAACCATCGCGGAGGGAGTGGAGGAGGAGTTCCTTGATCCCAACGAGTCGCTTGCTCTTGCTCTTCCTCCTTCCTACTTCGATGTCGTTGACGACGGTGGAGATTCGGACGGTGAGGATAGGTGGAAAGAGAAGGATGCAGATAGTTCTAAGGACAAGTAGGATTATTCGTTGATGGGTATAGTTCGCTGACGATGTGATTGATGTTCTTTTGAACGACGCGTCTTTTCCCTCCCTCCGCTGTTCCCCTTTCCTCGCTCCCTTTCTCCCCTTTCCTCCCTCCCTCCCTCAGCTGCTTTTTTTTCCCCCTTTATCTTTCCTCAGTCACCCTAGCTTCCTCCAGATCGATCGATCCAACAACCAACTCTCTCCCTCTCTCTCTCTCAGAAAGAGGAGTTAGATACGAACGAACAACCAGTTGAATCGCGTTCGAAAGAAAACAAGGGAAAAAAAAAAAAAAAACGTCTCTTGTTGAGAAGAGCACAAAAAGGGAAAGTGTGAAAGTATAAAAGACTACGGGAGTAGGATAGAGAGAGAGCGAGCGAGAGAGGAGGGGGAGCTGGAAGCGTGAGAAGAATTCAGAGACGGGCGGGAGAGGATGAGGAAAGGGGAGGAGAGGACGACGTAGAAAAAAAAAAAAAAACTAGACTGTGGACCATGTGAAAGCGAGACGAAAAAGAGAGAGAGAGAAGAAGGGGGGGGGGAGGAAAGGAAAGGGCATGTAGGTAAGGTAAGGTAGAAGAAGGCGAAGGAGGGAGAAGAAGCGAGGAAACGAACGGGCCCAAGAACGAACGGGTATGTGGGTGGGGGGGGGGGGGAGATAAGGTAAAAAGAAGAAGGAGAAGAAAGAGAGGGAGAGAGAGAGAGAGAGAGAGACAGATTGTAAACGATGGACGAGCGCCCACTGAACGAACGAGAAAGAGGAAAAGAAAAACGCCTACCGAGACTGGACTAGACTAGACTAAACTAAAGCAAAGCAAAGAGGAGAGGAGACGACGGAAGGAGTTTTGCACAACATGACGGACGGACGGACGGGACGAACGAGGAGAAAAACGAAAGACGAAGAAGGAGAGAGAGAAAGAGAGAGATCACTACAGAATGTACAAACGAGGAAAAAAGCAAACGCTGCTGGAGCTGAGAAGAGAGAGAGAGAGAGAGAGGAAAACTAAGACCCAGAAAGAAAAGGAGGTGCAAACCGACCGACCGAACGAACGACGACGTGACGAGTTGAGTTTTGAGGTTGGGAGTGGACGTGAGAGTTTGGTTACGACCTACCAGCCGGAAGAGACGATTGCGAGACGAGGAGGGGGTGGGCTGGTTTGCGGGGAGGGTTTTTAGGGAGTGGGGAAGCGTTTGGATTTTTTTTCGGAAAGAGTGTTTGGATTCGAGTTCGTTGAATGGGGGTTGGTTTGAGGTGATATCGTGTTTTTCGTCGTGGTTTCGTTCTTCGTGAAGTGGGTTTCGTTTGTCGTTAAAGAGAGGAGGTCAACCGGGTTGAAGGGACGACGACGAGGTGGGCATGGAGAGGAGGGGTGGGTTCGAGGGCCGAGCAGAGGAGAGGAGAGAAAGCGACGATCCTAGGCCATTGTTTGAAACCTTTGGGTGGGTCGTCCGTTTGAGAGAGAGAGAGAGTAGGAAGGAAGAAAGAGGATCGAAGAGGAAGAAGGGTGGTCCGATGAGGCGACCGACGAAGAGAGATGAGTGAGATTGAGGGGAAAGGGGAGAAGAAGGAGGGACGACGGTCCCTTTACATCCTTCCTCCGAACCTGGGCTTGGGGAGATCTCCTGCCATGGGTGAGTTCTGGAACGTTCCTCCAGCGTATCGAGGTCCTGCTCGACCTCCGACGGCATCCTCCTTGGGCATGATGGCGGTCGTCTTGGTAGGAGTGGCGAGGACGGAAGGCATCGGGTGCCTGTGCTTGGACGACTCGTCCATCCTCATGGACGTCGCCGAGATGGAGGCAGGTCCACCGAGGGAGAGACCAGATATCGAGAGCGAGTTTCGTCTCCTCATGGTAGATGGAGCCGAGTTCGACGAAGGTGAGGAAGGAGGGAGGGTAGGAAGGAGAGCTTGCTGCCAGGTGAGGGAAGCGGTGTGACGATGTTGGGAGGTGGTCTGCGCTTGGGTCTGGGGAGGGACGGAGGAGAGGGTCGCTCGAGCGTTTCGAGGAGCTGGGGAGGAGCGACGATTGTTGGTGGGAGAGGAGATGGAGTTGAATTGAGAGGTGGAGGAGGAGGATACCAGACTTTGTTGCCACTACGAGAAGGAAGGAAGGAAGGAGACGAGACGAGCACGAGCGAAGGCAAGCTCAGCAGACCGCTTCGAGCGAAGGGCGACGACGACGGGGTCGAGAGACTCACAGTAAGCTGATCGGTTCCCTTCTTCTCCAACGGCATATCCCACACCTTGCCTTCCTCCTCGTCCAGCACGAAAGCGTCCTCCCTTCCACTCCCACCGCTTCCTTCCTTCTTCTTGCTAGCCTTGTTTCCGGACCTGCCTCGACTTCGCTTGCCATCTCCCGAAGGAGCAGCAGGCTCAGGTCCGAGCATGAACGACGATTCCGAGGGAGCCGAGTGGTAGAGGTGTTCGTTCGGGTCGGCCTCTGGAGGAGCTCGAGAGGAAGGGATAGGAGTTGGCTGGGCGACGAGAGTGGTGGACGTGGTCGACTTCTCGTTCCTTCCTCTTCCTCCGCCTCCTCCTCCTCGAGCGCGAACGGACTTGGAGGCTGGAGTGGGAGTGTTGGGACCTAGGGACTGGTCGGAAGTGGACGGTCGAGGTGGAGAGGAACCTTTTCCTGAGGGAGTGGTAGAAGGTCCTGGGGTGCGAGGAGGGTTGGAGGTGGTGGCCGTCTTTGTCTCTGTCGATTCGTGTGTGTCGAGGTCTGGTTGATTCTCCTTTGGGGACGAAGGAGTTGGGAAGAGAGGATCGGAGTTGGATCGTTTGGGACGACGAGTACGACGTTGCTTTCCAGGGGTAGGCACCTGAGGGACCGTGGGCTGAGGGATGGCGTCGGACGAGGAGGAAGTGGTGGTAAGAGGAGCCGTGGGCTTGGAGGAGGAAGAAGCGGTGGAGGCGTTGGTGGGTTTCGAATCGGTGGAGGAGGTGGTAGGGACAAGTTTCGGTTGAGAAGGTCGAGGAAGTTGTTGATCAGACTGGACAAGATACGAAGAGAGAAAAGGGGAAGATGGTCAGCGAGGGAGAGAGGAAGGGGCGGAAGGGGAGGAGGAGAAGGAGGCCTTCCTTCCTTCCCTTCGATCGATTCATCCATCCATCTCCTCCATCGAGTACGCATATGAAGAGGAGAGTGCAGAGGTGCGGGTGGAGTGGTTGTATGCGCTCAGGATGGAAGGAGGAGAGAGCTCTGCTTACCTTTGACGACTTTGCTGTTGCAGGTTTGGACCTTTGATTCGATGGGGGAGGTCTTGATAGAGAGAGGAGACCTGGAGTGACTGTGCTGTTGACCTGAAGATTCGACATGGCTCGGGATGAAGGACGAGACTGAGGAGGATTCGACCGAACTCGGCGAGGAGAAGGAGAGCTGGGAGAAGAGGAGCGAAGGGGAGAAGGAGGGTAATGCGAAAGCATAACAGACATTCCGAGAGAGAAAAGGGGGGGGGACAGGAAGAGAGGGAGGGGGAGGGGAAGGGGGAGGAGGTGGGTGAGTGGTGGAAGAGGGAAGAGATTGAGAGAAACGAGATTTTGAGAGAAGAAGAGAGAACGAGGGAAACAAAGGGAAACAGAGGAGGAGAGGGAGGAGGTCCGCCCAAAATCGCCGCAGTCCTCTTTTTTTTTTTTTTTTTCACAGAAATTCAAGCCATGAAGAAAATAATCAGGAGTTCATGCCCCGAACGAAACGAAAGCAGCCCTGCTAGAGTCTGGGTGAATTTTAGATTCTTGATCTCGTAGCAACGCTCTCGGAGATGGCCACCACGCCGTCTCTGTACTCGCTTCGATCTGCTCTCGAAGCTCGAACGGCCATCATGGACTCGACTCAGCAACAAACCAGCGAGGAGATCCGCCTCGCCATCACCTCGACAGGTCACGCTCATCTATCGAAAGGCAGGGCTTGCCATCAGGTTCGTAAAGAGTCGCGAACGAGCGAGCGAGGGGAGGGGAGGGAGGGAGGAGCTTGAGCTCACAAGTCGACGCTTCCATCCATCGTCGACTCCCTCACCTTCAGGACTCCCAGCTGACTCTCACGCTCACTCCCTTCTGATCCTATATATCGTCGCATCTCTCCACAGTGTCGTACGTCCTACCCATCCACTTCCATCATCTCTCCCTGAACAAACCAAGCTCTCTTGAACTCAATCACTCTCGCTCACTCTCCCTCCATCCCTCCCTCCCTTCCCTCCTCTCCCCCCCTCTTCTCCTCCAGGCAAAAAGAAACTCCGCTGCGACGCCAAAAGACCCTTCTGCGCACCTTGCACCAAATCTCATTCAGCTCTCCTCCTCGCTCAAAGGACAGCTTCATCCTCCTCGTCGATCACCTCTTCGACTCCGCACCCTTCCTGCACTTGGGACGAGAGCAAGCAGGCGAACAAGGTTTTCGGTGGGAGTGCTGTTAAGGAGGTTAGGGAGAAAGGGAAGGGGAAGAGGAGAGGTGAGTTTGGGGAAGGCTGGGTGGGAGAGAGGAGAGAGGAGGGAGAGAGAGAGAGAGAGGTGAGGAGCTGATCATTCAAGCGCGTTTCTCTTTCGGCTCGTTCTTTCTTTCTTTTCAGAACACGTCCTTGAACCAGCAAGTCCATCAACTTCTTTGAACGATATCTCAGTAGACTCAAACACAGCTGTACTACTCCAAGGTCAGCTTCCCCTCCTGCCCATCCCGACTAGACCAGCAAGAATCGAAGACCGAACCACTGATCAACGCGCTCCTCTTTTCCTCCTCCATCTTCCTTTATCCCTCTCAGGCCTCGCCCCTCCCACCAACCGACTTCTATCCACCTTCCAGCCTCCTCCACCAGCCTTCCACTTTCACATCGACCGAACCCTTCCAACCCTCCTCGTCTCAACCTCAACCCTCAGCTCCCTCCCTGTTCCTCCCTCCAAACCGCTCAACCTACGACATCACCCGCACCTTCCAAATCGACCGCTGGACGGCTCTTAACTCTCCTAAACGTTTCTTCTTACCTCCAAGGGAGAGCACAAGCTTTGATTTCCAGGAAGAAGGGAGGATCTGGCCTTTCGAGGAGAAGCATGCGAGGTTGGCGAAGGATGGGATTGAGGAGGGGATGGTTAGAGGGGAGAGGATGTTGGAGCTTGTGATGGGTGAGTTTGGAAGGGTTTTTTTTTCGATGGAGTTGGGGGAGAGAGAGAGAGAGAGGCTGACGCGTCGTCTTTTGTTTCTTGGTAGTTTTGACGATACCTCATGTGGCTCTGATCGTAAGGAAATTCTCACCTGTATTCTTTCAGACGGCGAAGCTGTCCTGGCCAGCGTTTTTGATCCTGTAGTACCTTCACGGCGACATCGCTCGAGTCTTAGACTGCGAGGACGCGAGTGCAAAGATTTTGCTTGCTTCAGCTCGAAGTTCGTTCTCCCACCCTCTCTGTATCCTTTTCCGACTGACCTCTGTACTTCTACCTCCTTCTACAGATGTCCTCGTCCTCGTTCAATCCCTCCTAGCAACGACCTTCGAGTGAGTCTCGTTCTAAGTCATCATCTGCGTCGCGTTTCGAGCTCAGCATCCTCTCCTCTCCTCTCCTCTCATTTTTTTTTACCTTCAGCTTCTCCCGCCTGGCTCCCTTCACCTCTTACTGCTGGTTCTACGCCGGTCGAGTCCTCGCTCGATTCTATCAAGCCCTCCTTTTCACTTCCAACACCCTTGGAGCTCAATCCGCTCTCGGAGAGATCAACTCCTTCCTGTGAGCTCACTTCCCCATTTCTTCGCCACCGCCGATCGCTCCTGTGACCTCGCTTTTCTTTGTTTCGACAGGGCCGCTCTGAAACGGTTCGGAGAAGCGATGCCTTTGGGCGACAAGCATGTCAAGATGCTGTCTCAGCTCAGGCTGTCGAGGACGCACAAACCTTCCCCTTCTTGGCTTCGAGGATTCCTATCCCCTACTCCCTCGTTGTAAGTCTGAACCTCCTTTCTCTACGACTTTGCTTGAACTCTCGATACTCAACTCTATCCTTTCTACAACAGTTCAAAGACGCTTTCCCAAAATGCGGCTAGCTCGATTTCTTCCTCCTCCATGACTTCCCCCCCTTCAGCCGACGGCTTTCACCCCCTTCCCGTTCCTCAGAACCAGTAGCTTTGGTTTCCAATCTGCTGGAGGGGCGTAGGACGATTCTCCGGGCTTCATCGACGTTGTTGAACGAGCGGAAGACGGGCGGGCTGGACGCGTCGCGGAGTTCGTGTGGACGGTGACTGTCGCAACTTCTACGATATCTTCACAGATTTATGATACGATTTTGCTCCTTTTTTTCCTTCTCGCTTCCATCCGAAGCGCATCCTAGGACCAGAGAACAGCGGCCGTCGCGTCGATTTCGCTGCGAATTAATGGGACGATTCATTCTCCACGCTTCTCCTCGGCTCACTTTCTCGTCAAAAGAACGCCTGTCGTGCTCTCGAATGTTCTCTCCCAAACCTCAAGTCGTTCGATGGGGTCAAACCAATCAGCTCCCCAAGAGAATTCCCGGGCGATACCAGCAGATCGACCCGTCGAAAGAGAAGTTTGATGAGGTTCGGAAGCGAGACCTTCTAATCTCGTCTCATGCGAAAAAGCGTGCATGACGAGCTCTCGATGAGAAGCGGGGGCTTATTAGCTTCAAAATGCACTTGAGCGAGGTTTGGTTTCGGGGAACTTGTTGAGCGAAGGGAGAGAACGAACGAAGAAGAGAGAGGAAGGAGACGAAAGGTCAACAAACAACAGTCACCGAGGTCGTCTCCTCCGCTCAAAATTTGTAGCCCTGGCTTGATCGTATGAATTCCTTCACGTGTTTCGAGGCTGCGATTTAGATGGGGATCATTTTCCGGAGTCCAAAATTTGCACCGGCTGGGTCATCGTAGACGTTGGAAGGTGGGAGCCGGAGAGCCGCGATGAGTCTGCCCAGTCTGCCCTGTCCTCTCTTGCTTTTTCCCTTCGGTCCCTTCCAACCATCACGAGCTCTTCCGACACTCAGGACTTCCCTCCTTCGACAACACCTCTTCCTCCTCCTCGTCTTCGCTCTGGAGCTGCCATGGATCTTACTCCTACTCCCTCCTCGCTCCCTCTGGTATCTTCACTGTTATCGACCTTCTTTCTCCTCCTCCCCTTCTGCTCTATCTCCCTCATCGACCTCGACCTTCGTCTCCCGGACGGCACCATTTCAAGCATCAAAGTTGGATTATGGGGAGGATGCGTTGAGAATGGGTGAGTCCCTTCGCTGTGAAAATTTGAACGAGAGCGGGAAGGTCGTGTGGCGGGCGAGCTCACGAGAAGGAGGAGAAGCTGACTCAAGCTCTGTCCTTTTCTTCTTTTTGGATATCTGTCTTTTCCGCTAGACCCTGCACCTTCCACAACCCTTTCTCTACCTCCCATCCACTGAATACATCCCATCTTTCTCCCCAATATCTTTCAACGCTCCTTCCATCGCGTCATCATACGCTAGCCCTCTTCTGCCTCCTCCTCCTGGCCTTCCTCGCCTCCTCGATCCAGCACCTCCTCAACTCCTACCTCCTCTTCGGTCAACTGTCCCAGACACCCAGAACCTTCCGTCGAGGCCAATCCCGGGCAAAGAAGTGGGCCAGGGACGCTGGATATTTGGGTGGCTCTGCTTGTTTCGCATCGGTGAGCTCCTCCCTCCACTCCCTCTCCACTTCCGAGCCGAAGGCTGATGACTCTCCCCCTCAAACTTTCATTGCTCCCGCTGCTTGACGTATCACAGATCTTGATCCTCGGATTCTCTCTCCTCTACCCGTACGGAGTGTTGATTCGCGAATACCTCGACCCGGATCGTCTCGGAGGAAAGGAGATAGACGGAGGTCGCCTGCTCACACCTGGGATTTCTTTCTTCCTCGTCTTGGCCGCTGGCTTTTTGATGGTGTTCGGCGGAAGGTTCTCCTGGAATTTATCTAAGCCGTGAGTCAACTTACCTCTCATGAGCTGGCTTCGAAGCGTAGGTAAAGATCAGAACGAAGCTGACAATCATCTCCCGACGCGTCTGCTTTCTTTCAGATCGGTCGCTCTCTCGAAGGACTTGGACGACGAAGAGACCATCGAGTCTCCCACCACTGCTTCTTTCGTCGTCTGGACCGAGCAACGATCGGAGAAACCCTGGATCGTTCTGGACATGGTCGTCGAGGAGGACGAGTTCGACGAAATCGCCATTGAGGATCGAAGGTACGCGTCTCTCTCTCTTCTCCCTGCGTCTCTCCAACGCTGACTTCTCCCCATCCCTCTCTTCACTCCACAGAACCACTTCACCCACCACCTACTCTCCCATCAGATCATCCTACCCTCGAACCAAGACTCCCTCGCTCTTTTATCTTCCGTGAAACCTCTCACGTTCACCACCTTACTCGCCCTTGCTCTTTCTTTATTTTTCGTCCTTCCACCTTGCTTTCTGTTTCGTTCCCGCTGTAGCCATTTCGCCCACCACCATTGCTTTGCTTGTATATCAGCAGCACCCCTTCACGATCCTTACTGTAATCTCTCTTGGTAATCTTCAAACCCATGATGTCTTTGTCGCCGTTCGAACGAGACACGAAAGCTTGTCCTGCGACGCAGGAAACATAACTTGATCTCTTAATCTTGATAGAGATGGAGATTGTCTCAGATCTCTATACATCCTTTCGAAGAGAACTGGGCGTTTCAGGCTACAGTCTGAGCTTCAACGAGCGACGCGCCTCCTCTCACCCAGTTCGAACACCCTCCTCTCCCTCGGCTCTCATAATCTGCTCCTTCTATCTCGTTTGGCCCTCTCTTTCACGCGGAACCATCACCCTCTAGATCTACTATCATACAGATATGCTCTTCGCTCCCCATCCCATCCTCCTCCTTCCTCTCCTCCTCCCGCCCGCCTTCCTCTCTTCCTCTCATCAGCCCGCCACCACCTCGAGAACTCTCTCCTCGCTCTAGCTTCTCGGATGCCTCCACCATCTCACCTATAGTACATTCGTTCTTCTCGTCCACGACCTCGTCGGCCAGGACGTCCTTCAGCGAGGAACCACCCACGAGGCGGACGTCGACGAGACTTCCTCCTTCTCCCTCGACCGCGAGACCTCTTCGTGAGTGCAGCTCCCTCCCGCTTGTAGTAGATGTATTCATGGACTCACTTCCTTGTCCCTCTCCCAGTCCGACGCCATCAATCCCTCCCCTCAAGCAACAAACGGGCTCCCTCAGGAGGATCTCCGCTGACTCCGACCTCCTTCCTTCGCGATCCTCCCTCCTGCCCCATCCCACCGTCACTCCTCCAGTCTCCGCTACTCACATCCGAGAAGAGCCCTTTTGCTCGAAGAGCTACGCTTTCGGCGGCTGGCGCTGGAGCACTGGGCTTGGTGGGGTCGGGAGGAGGAGGAGTAGGAGGAGGGACGAGTCGGAGGGAGGCGGCAGGAGGAGGGAAGGGTCCTTGGTCAAGGTATGGAGGAAGGAACGGAGTCGGAGGTAGTTTTTAAGCTGTGTTACATGATGGGTCCCAAGCATCGCTGTGTGTATGAATGAGCTGGAGCTCTTTGGGAGGTTTTTGAGGACGTTGTGGTTGAGAGACGACCTCCTCAATCGTCAAGCTCAGTTCGAAGTTGGAATCTTCCTTGCTCCCTTTCGTGACCTTCAACCATCAGCATCGACCGGAACGAGTTTCCAGCCCAGCTTAATCGCTGCTGCTACTCCACTCGACAACCTCGACCCCAGCAACCCTACAAAATGCAGCTCCCCAAGGCTCTCCCAACCTCAGCCCTTGTCCTCCGACTCCTCCCCCTCTCTTTTCCTCCCTCCTCTCTTCGCTTCCTCGCATACCCGACAGCTCCCGGCTGCTGGCCCGTTTGGATCTAACGTCGATATCGACATCAGTGTTCTCGAATCCACGAGGAGACAGAGGCGCCATGCAGGTCTATAGAGCTTCTAAGGGGGCAAGCACTATGCGTCCGTTTCTTTCCCGCTAGCTGAACGATCACCCTCCTCCCCGCCGAACCTTCAACCTCCTCTCTTCGATCCCCCCCAAACTCATCAACCGGCTCGGATCAGAAGGCCATCCAAGCTTCTCTCATCCCCTCACCCGAAGTTCTCTTCTGCTAGTCTGCTGTTCAACCTCGAAGTCGAATCGTGAGCTCCCACTTTCGATCTCCTCTCGAAGTCAGCGCGTTCTTCTCTTCTTATCCATCCCCGAAGGTCGCTCTCTATCACGTTCGATGCGTCTCCGGTGAACCATGCTCACCGGCCGGGATCAGTGTCCGAGTCGACCATCCCTCAAACAGGCGGCACGCTGTTTGTTTCGGACAGACGCGTGGGAGAGTGCGAGCGAGCTCTTTCTTTCCCCCCCATCGCCCTCCCCCATGCTGCTTTTTTGTAGAAGCACCAATAGCGCCAAGAGGCACTATACTACTAGCTCGTCGCTCTCTTAGCTCAAGTCTTATCGCACGAAGGACTCGCGTGGGCGAACGTTCGAGAGCAGGTTCAAAAAGGAAACTCTCGTTTCCCTTTTCCTTCTCTTCAACCCTCACCTCCTCCTCCTCTGCCTCTCCCCATCTTCCCTACCAAACCTATCATGCGCGCCTCTACCTTCTTCTCCGGCTTGGTCGCCCTCGCTTCCTTCACCACCTCGCTCGCAGCTCCCTCCATCGTCTCGGATCCCAGGGTGAGTTCACGTTCTTCCTTTTCATCTCTCTGCCCTCTCGAGTTTTTGACGCCAGTTTCGATGCCATCTTCAATCAGGTCTGCGGAACTAGCGATTTCGTTTCCCCCATCGTCGAAAAGGTGATCCAAACCGCCGTTGCTGAGCTCGAGGGTCTCATCGCTCTGTCCCGACCTTTGGAGAAGAGGGGAGCCGCTGTTACTGCTGCTGTCGCCACGAAGGTGAGTTTTCTAGCCTTCTTCGTTCTTGAACTCGACGCGTCGGAGGTCCCATTTCTCGAATGCTAATCGCCATCTTGTTCTTTCCGCTTCTTTCTTCTCTACCGCAGAACATCCCCGTCTACTTCCACGTTATCCAGAAGTCCAGTAAGTCTTCGCTTCCAATCTTCTTCGCGTTCTTCGTAGATGCGGGAGCTGATGCCTCCATCTCCTTCTCTCTCTCTTCTTCCCTCTACCCAGCCACGCTCGCTGGAGGAAACGTCCCCGCCTCCCAGATCACCTCTCAGATCAACGTCTTGAACCAGGACTACGCTGCTTCCGGGTTCACCTTCACTCTTGCTGGTACCGACAGGACGACCAACGCCGATTGGTTCAGCAACGCCGGACCTAGCACGTGGGTTCCTTCACCCACGCTTCTAGCCTCAATCGCTGCATCAGGACGAGCTGACCTTCCTTTGATTCACAGTTCTCAACAGACTGCGATGAAAAGGGCTTTGAGGAAGGGAGGAGCTAGCGCTCTCAACCTTTACTCTGTTGGGTTCGAGGCTGGATCTGGCAAGGGTCTTCTCGGATGTACGTTTTCTTCGCTCGACGCGTTCTTCGTTTCCCTCCGCTTTCCACTGACTCCCGCTCTTCTTCTCCTTTCTCTCCGAACTTCTCAGACGCTACCTTCCCTTCTTCCTACTCGAGCGCTCCTACCGATGATGGAGTCGTCTTCCTCTACAGCTCTAGTGAGTAGAAGATCATCTCAAATCTCCGATCTCTCTTGTGCGGGTCGTTTTGACGCGTCTTCTCCTCTTCCTCCTCTCTTCTTTCTTTCTTTCTTTCTTTCTTTCTTTCTTTCTTTCTCTCACAGCTCCCGGAGGATCCTCCAGCAACTACAACGCTGGACGAACTGCTACTCACGAAGTTGGACACTGGCTTGGACTGTGAGCTCTACCTCCCTCTTTTCCACCTCGATTCTCCTCGTCGCGTCGCTGACTTCCCTTCGCGTCGTTCGCTTCCACAGCTACCACACCTTCCAGGGAGGATGCAACGGTGGTGATTCCGTCTCCGATACCCCTGCTGAGAACGAGCCTGCCTACGGATGCCCCGTTGGTGAGTTTTAATCCTTTTCGAGGTCTTTTCCCTCTCGAGTTCCTGACGTGAGCTTCGACGCCATCTTCAATAAGGTCGAGACACCTGTACCGCGGCCGGACTGGATCCTGTTCAGAACGTGAGTTGCTATTCTTTCTCATCCTCTGCAACCTTTGCTGATCTCTTTTGCTTCGCGTCACAGTACATGGACTACACTTACGACACGTTCGTCTCCTTCTCTCCTCTCTCCGCACTTCGACGCGCTTTGACCTGCTCCTCTCCCTCCCTCACTCTTTATATTCACAGCTGCATGACTGGATTCAGCTCTGGGCAAGCTACCCGAATGGTTGCGCAGGCCCAGACCTACCGAGGGCTCTAAGCTAGGGAGGACGAAAGGAAGGAGAAAAGGGAAAGCGACGAGTGCGACGACGAACGAGAAGACTCGGCTGTACAGTAGGGGCTTTTGATGTTTTTTTCAGTTGTAGATTTGGCTTCAACTATCAGCGGGATCAGATGGAATGCAACAATATGGGTATAGATCTCGAGAGAAGAAAGAGACTGTGAAAGTACGAAGGGAAAAGAAACAAGACGCGCGAGCGAAGCTACTACTGCAAGTTGACGAAGAGTCCGCCATCCACGAGAAGACTTGATCCGGTGCAGTATCGCGAAAGGTCCTTAAGATACAATGGGAAGAGAGGAAGGAAAAAAGAGCTCAGGTCAGCGGGTTCGACGAGTTTGAGAAAGGACGAGCGAATACATGTACGAGCGAACGAACCGATGCGAAGAAGATGGCGGCTCCAGCGATGTCGTCGGCTGAGAAAAGAATAGAGATCAAAGACGAGGCTTAGGTCATCGGCGAAGGAGCAGAAAAGTTGGAGCGAAAGCAGAAGGCAGGATTCGCGCGAACTCACGAACACCGAGTCGACCGACACAAGTCCGAGCAGACATGGCCTTCTCCTTGATGGGATCAGCGAGGTCGTCGACGTTGATGGAGGTGGCAATGGTTCCTGTCGAGAGAAAGTTGAAGGAAGAGAGGTCAGGCTTCGCAGGATCCAAAAAAAGGGAAAGGGCGACGCGACGAAAGAGCTTTGACAAACCGGGAAGGATAGAGTTGCAACGAATTCCATGAGGTCCAAGAGCGATGGCGCACGACTCCATAAGACCTGAGCGACAGATGAAAACGAGAAGGTAAATAAGCTGGGAAGAGAGTACGCACAACGGCGAGGACTCACTTTTGATTCCCGCCCTGGTCGATTCAAAAGGGGGGAGTAAGCTTTGAGAGTCCGACGACGAAGAAGAAGGAGCTCATCCAGTACTACTAACTTTGTAGGAGTATAGTGAGTCTGGGTTCCTCCTCCTACGAGCGCTGAGATCGACGATATGGCGATGATTGAACCTCCTGGCGGGCTCTGCTTTGCCATGTGGTTCGCGATTGCCTGAGTGATGTAGAAGGTCCCGTCTGAAAAGAAAAGCTCGTCAGTGTTACTCCTTAAAGAAAGAGATGTTTTGATGATGGCGATACGAACCCATATTCACGGCCTGAGTGATCTTGTACGTCGAGAGCGGCATCGAGAGGAAAGGAGCAAAGGGGCAGATTCCAGCGTTGGAGATGAGAACATCGATTCGATCCGAGAGAGTGAGAGCAGCTGCTAGGATCTTAGTTGAGGTTTCGGGGAGGGAGATGTCCTGTGGGATGAGAAGAGGGAGTGTCAGTTGCAAGGAGAGAGGCGAGGGCTGAACGAACGGAGGACTTACTCCTTCAACCTCAACGCTCTTCCTCCCAAGCTCAGCTATCTCCTTTGCCATCTCCTTCACCTCGTTCCGACTCAGCTCGTCCCCAAAGTGATGAAGCACCACATCAGCTCCGTTTCGAGCTGATTGAATCGCACAGGCTCGACCGATTCCTCGAGAACTTCCGGTTACGAGGACGGTCTTTCCTTGACTGAAAGGGGAAGGAGTGAGCTCGAGGAAGGGGGAGGCCGAGGGAAGAGGAGGGAGACCGAATGAGAGAGAAGAAGAGCTCACAGAAGGTTGGTTGTAGGGAGGGGACCGGTGGAGGGGACGGTAGACATGTCGAAAAGTTTGAGAATGTGGTGGGTTGGGGGAGGAAGGAAGAGCTGAACAAAAGCTCGAAAGGAAAGATCGGAGAGCCGGCTGATCGATCTCCCGACCGACTGAAACTTGAAGACAAAAAAGAGAGGAAAGGCGGTAGGGGAAGAAGCGAACCACAGATCATGATATACTTAATCCAGTATCGATCCCAGCAACTACCAAGCTCGACCCTTCCCTCTCCCTCTTCACCTCTTCCCAGCTCTGAACAGCGAGCTTCTTCACCTCCTCGTCCTTCCTCCCCTCCGCTCCCAGCCACCCATCTCCTCCGCCATCCAACACCCGAGCCTTCAGCCGAACCGAATCCGTTACACGAGAGATCTGGCCCGGATCGATGTCGGGTATCCAGCGGAGGACCTTCGTTCCCGAAAGAGCGAGGTTGGTGCGTCGACGGAGGAGGAGAGCGTCGATTTCCGACCGACGCTCAGCGAGGATCGAAGTGTAGGAGTCGAGTTTGGTAGGGAGAGCTTGGAGGATGTGGAAGCTGGTTGAATGTAGGAGAGAGAAGGGTGGTAGAAGTGGAGTCGATGGTGACGCTGGAGAGGAGGAAGATCGTGGACGAGGAGAGGAAGGTGATTCGGGTGGTGAGAGAGGATGGATCCGGAACCAGCGGAGAAAGGACTGGAAAAACTGGAAAAGTGGGATTTTGAGCTTGGATCTCTGCTTGGAGTTGGTCTTCCTCGATCTCGACGGGTCCTTGGGAACCAGACTGAGCAGTGGTTCGTCGTTGGTCGACGTCGAGGATCTCGGACGCCTCCAGCACTCGCTCCCACCCCTTCCTCAGCAGTCCGTCTTCAGTTCCTAGCACCCAACTAAAAAGCTCTTCCTCGTCTAGGAGGTCTCCCTGGCTCTCCAGCTCGCACCAGCGCGTCCAGTCCAATCCGAAGAGCCGACAGATCTCCTCGACGTCCGCCGACAGCCAGAGCGAGAGCGAGGGAAGTGGAACCGTGGAGAACCTTCCAAAGAGCTCGACCGAGTCTGGTGGGTTTGGAAAGTTGTGCACGAGCATGAGGGATCCATGAGCGAAGATGATCTGGCGATGAGCGAGCTTGTGAAGAGGAAGAGCGAGGAGGAGGGAGAGACCGGAGTAGGAGAGGAGGAAGGACTGGAAGGCCATTTGGGAAGGGGAGGAAACGAGGATGAGATCGACTTGAGCGACGGTCGGGGACAAAGTAGAGGGAGGAGATGGTGAGAGGAGGTCCTCGAGGTGGTTTGGGAGGAAGGAGGAGAGAGGGATGGCGAAGGAGATGCTGGGAGAGGAGGAAGAAGGAAGGTGAGCTCAACTCGAGCCTCTGTATCTTCTCGAGCTCCAAAGCTGCGAACGAAGAATCTCAGACTCACATTGGACCATTTCTTTTCCACCCAAGAGCTCCTAGACGTCGAGACCAGTCTCTAGTTCGTCCTCCAACTCCGTCCTCTCCCTCCTCCCTCTTTTGACCTCCTCCTTCCCCATCCTCTCGTCCCCAGCTTGCTGAACCATCCGTAGCAGCAAGCCACCCCTGAGCTCCAGCTACGATATCGAGATCCCCGAAGGAAGTCTTCTTGAAGTGTTTTGGGACCGAGAGGGAGGAGGGAAGGAAGGACGAGTCGGCGAGAGCGTCGAGGGAAGAAGGAGGAGCAGTGAGAGCAGTGAGGACGTGGGCTTGGAAGGCTTCGTACTGGGTGGGGGACAGCCTAGCGGTGTTGGGAAAGATGGCGCCTCCCATAGACGAGTAGGGGTCGTGACTTTGTCGGGGTCGTGGGTTGAGGTGAAGAAGGGAGAAGGGAAGGGAGAAGTCGAGCTGATCGAGGTCTCGGAGTTTGAACTTGAACTGCACGGGGACGAAGGGGAAAACCTGTACCGGTAGATCTGTGTTTTGAGAGCTTACATAAAGGGACTTGAACGAAGGACTGCGTGATGAAGAGTTTTCGTAGATAAGTTTGCCTGGTGCTGGGAGAGTGAAGGAGAGCCCGACGAGATGGCACGCGACGCGTCAAGTACACGTTCGGCTCGCCCGCTCCCTTTCCATCGCTTTTTCCCCCTCAACCAGACCTCTCGTCAAAGTTGACTGCAGAGCCTCTTGCCCTGAAACTCGGAAAGGGAGAGGGCTTGGGTAGTCTCGGTCGAAGCGGCCAACCCAAAGCGGTGAGGATTCGAGAAAACAGGGATCGAGCTCGTGAGCTGCTCCTTTCCTCCAGCCCTCACGACCTTCCTCTCTCTACCCACTTTCTCCTCTGCGAGACTCGAATCAAGATGTCCAACTATCATCCTCGGTACCCTCCTCCTCAGACGTACAACCCCCAGCAGCCTTACGCTCAACGAGGGCAGTTTCAGACCTCCCAGCCCGTTCGTTCCCTCTTCCCATCACTGCCCCTCTCTCCCTCTTTCCTCCCTCCATCCTAGAGCTCACCTCGCTCGCTTGATTCCACTTAACCTCTTCGTGCCTTTCTCTCGTAGACCTTTAAGGCGAACATGAGCTTCCGACCTGATGCCAGAAATCTCAAGGGAGCTGCTCTTGTAAGTTCGCTCCTCGTCGCCCTTTCCCCCCTTATTCGAGCTCCTCCAAGAGCTCTCTCCTTCAAGATCCAACAACCCTAGAACAAGCACTGAGCCATTTTTTGAGTTTTCACGTTCTTGACACAGAAAGGGAGTCGAGGAAGACGAGAATGGAGCTGGGGACTTTGTGGCTGCTGTTCGGCTCCGGGTACCTGCTGCTACGCCTTCTGCTGTCCTTGCATCGTCTTCTCCAAGGTAAGTAAACAATATGAAAGGAGAATAACGAGATAGGGAGGCAGAGATAGAGGTGAGAGCTGATCAGGCTCCGCGCACTTTTCTCTCACAGAACAAATCTCGACTCGAACACCTCGAACGCTTCAACACGAGACATCCCAAGAGGGGAGACAGCTGCTCGGGAGACTGTTTTCTCCACTGCTGCTTGACTTCGTTTATTGGACTTGGTTGGGTTCTTCAGGTGAGAGTTGATGCTTCTCTCGTGGTTGTGGGACTGAAGCTCGAGTTGGCTCTGAAGCTGAACCTTCCGACTCGTCGGAATAGATCGGGACCCGAGGAGACGTTCGAGATCACTACAGAATCGAAGGAGTGAGTTCAAGTTTCTAATCTCTGTACCAAACCTCTTCGGCTCGATCCCCTTCGAATCGTTGTCAGAAAACTGATCCTTTTCGTCGCGTCGCGTTTCGTTTGGTTTTCGTCCTTAGGGCTGCTGTTCGTCTGCTTCCCGTTCTACTTCCACCACCACTCTATGGATCGATACTGATTTCCTCTTCTACAACAGGTGGTGATTGCATGGCGAACTGGTGCTGTTCTCCGTGTGCTGTTCGTGCTCTTCTCTGACTTCGCTCTTTCCTGCACGACGAGAATTGACGCGTCGTTCTCGCTTCTTCTCGGCCCACCAGCTCACTCAAGAATCAAGGGAAATTGAGCTCGAGGAGAACTTCCAAGGAGATCGTCACGCTCTCCTCGGCGGAGCTTGAACGAGGAAGGGAAGGCAAGAGGTTCCGACGCGACGCGACTCACACTTCGACTTTTCACTTGGAAGCAGATTTATGAGGCTTTATTTCGCTCTCTTTTTTCTTGGATATAAAAAAGTCGGAGATAGGTCCTCAAGAAAAAGTCAGTGAGTGAAAAATGAAGCGCTGGAAGTCGTCGAAGACAACCCGGCCTCCCCATCGATTTCTTACTTCCCTCACCCCACGACCTTCCCACCTTGTCTTCACCTCATCTCATGCCCATCTCGAAGGTTTCCATCCCCTCCTCTCTCTCTCGCATCAACCAGCACTGGAAACCCAAGCTCGTAGCGTCCATCAACGGCCAGACTGAGCTGAAAGTGGTCAAACTGCAAGGGAAGAAAAGCGGCTCCTTCCTTTCCCTCCCTCTCTCGCCCGCCAACTCTCTCTCTAATCTTCTACCCGACTTTCTCTCTCATGCAGGCGAGTTTGTCTGGCACGACCATCAAAACACCGACGAGGTCTTCTATCTCCTCGCTGGCGGTCCGCTCACGATTCAGTTCAGGGAGGAAGACGGAGGAGATGTCGTTCTCCAAGTCGGAGAGATGCTGGTGATCCCACGCGGTGTTGAGCATTGTCCGAAGGCCGAGAACGAGTGTAGTGTACTGCTCGCGGAGGGTGTGGGGACTGTGAACGACGGGGAGGCTGAGAGGTGAGTCCGATGAGCTCGAGAGCGGAGGACGAGCAGAAGGAGATGTTGAGCTACAGAGCTCCAAGTATTGAGCTGTCCACCTTCTTCTGCTTGTAAATCTCTTCTCTCTGGTCTGTGCAGTGACTTCAAAGCCGTCGTCGAAGATTTCAGGAAGTAGGTAGGATGAGGGCGGTCGTCGGAGACGGGCGAGGGCGAGGGGGAAGGAGAGGAGGGACGTCAGCGAGTGCAAGGCGAGTGAGGCCTCTTCGTCCACATTTTTTAGATGCGAATATTCTCGCTCATCCGAAGGGAGCCAGGAGGGGCTCAGTTTTGCATGAAGTTTTATTTTTTCTTTCTTCGAAAGAAGGCGGGGGGAAAAGGAGGAGTCCCGAACGAGCTCAAGCTCTTTTTCCTCTTCCACTCCAGCGTCCATTCCCCTTCCTTCCCTCCTTCCACTTCCACTCTTCCTCAGCACTGACGCAGCTCACGATAGTCTGCTTGGCCGTCCCCAGGGGAAGTTCGCAGAAGCCCCAGCCAATTTGGAAGGTTCGATCCCTTCGAACGAACTCTGACCTGCTTAGCTCCTTCGCTCTGCCTTTCACTTCCCCGTCCTCCCTCCCCTCCTCCCTCTTCACGTCGAGAGCGTGATGCTATACATCTCCTAGCTCTGCGGCATCCATCTCCACCAGCGAAGCCCTGAGCTCGCCAACAGGAGCTCTGTTTTAACCCTGAAGAGGCAGAGAATGAGGTCCCCAAAGGTCCCCCACCCTCAAGCTTCGCGTCCCTGTCCGAACCCTCTCTCGTCGTCCGAAGCTTTTCGCCACTTCTTCCTAGCTAGAACAGTGGGATTCTTCTCTCAGAACCACCAGGAGCTTCTCGGTGTCTATACATCTCAATTGTGAGTCTCAGAGCGTGGAACGAAGGAGCAGCGGACGAGGAAGGGAGGCAGAAACACGATTAGCTCACATCCGCCCTCCGTTGCTTTCTTCTCAGTAGACTAGCCTCCTTTGCCGACATACCTCAACCATGCCACTTTCATACACCGTCACCGTAAGTGGTCATTTGTGCCTCCCTTCGAAGCGACACCTACGAGGAGGAAGAGAGGGAAGGAAGGACGGGAGAGCTCACTTCCCCTCCCCCCCTCCTCCTTATCTGCTCCGCAAAGAACGCCTTCTTATCTGCCACACATCCTCACTTCCCACCTCCTTCCACTGTCCCAGAGGTGAGAGCACAGTTCCTATCGTCTTCTTCTCAATTCCATCAACTGAACTCTTCTCCTCTCGTCCTCAGCCTCCCTCCCTCTCGATCCCTCTTCCGTGGGACATCATTTCCCTCATCATCTCTCTCGCGGACGCTTCAGCACTCGCTGTTCTCGGACGAGCTTCCTACGACTTCCTCATCGAATCTTCCCCTCATCTGTATCGGAATGTGGTGGTCAACTCGGTGGGAGAGCTTTCTCTCCTCTTCTCGAAGAGAGACGAACAGAAGGTGCGTACCTCCTCTCCTCTTCTCTACTTCTCTCGAATTGCGATCGGCTGAACGTCCTTCTCTCCTCTCAACACCCGGGCTTCTTCCTAACAGGAACCCTCGCTTCCATCTCGCATCAACTCCCTTCTTTCACTCGCTCAAATCAAAACCCTCACCCTCAACTTCACCTCTCCCACCTCCCTTCCCGGCCCCCTCCTCCACCTCTCCTTCTCTCGTCTACCCACCTCAGCTCCCTTACCCCTCGAATACCTCCACCTGGCGTCCCATTACCGACATCACGACGTCCTCCGACCACTCCATCAACTTCTCCTCCCTCGACTCGATCCTCGTCGCGTCGCTTACGACGTGAAGGAGAGGAAGGCCGAAGAGACCGCCTGGTACGATGATGGAGCTGGAATACCTCTCATCGAGTGGTCGAGGCTGGAGGGCGTCGAGTTCAAGGGGATGATGACGAGGAGGTGGAGCAGAGGCGAGTCGTTCCTCGGATGTTTGCCCACCCCCAAGGTTGAACGAAGGAGGACGATTCACCTTCACCTCGCTTCTCTCCTCACTGCTCAACGTCCGGACGCTCCCTCTTTCCTCGATTTCGTTTCGAATCACGGAGCACAGCTCTACGGGCTACACCACTTGCAAGAAGGATCCGTCGTCCTTGTTGTCGAGTCGGAGAAGGATCGAAGGGAGGCTGAGGCAGCGGTCATGGCAGTGGAACCCAGATGGAGGTCGGTTTTCTCAGTCGAGATGAAGCTTTGAGGTGAGCAACTCTAATTCTCTGCCTAACTTTGGGATTCGGATCTGAAATCGTCGAACTGAGCTCACCTTCTCTTCCTCCTCTCTCTCCTGATCTCCTCCTCCCTCCTCCTTGCAACGATGCTCCTCCAGATCCCACTCTTCTCAATCCTTACTTTTTCATATCTCTGCTTGCTCGTCCCATATATTGATACAACATCTCTCCGCCGTCAGTCAAACCTCCCAACTTTCGACGTCGTTTTCTTTGCCTCTCATCGCCGGTCCAGCTCTATTCCACCTTCTCCATAGACAACTTAGACTACGTAGCCACTCGCGCTTCTGATTAGTAATCACATGGGGTTTCATCTTTCTTCTCTGTGTAGAATCCAAACGCGTATCGCGACGCTCGAACGCGACTTTCTTGAATCTTTTGGACTCTTTTTTCCGGTCGAGGGAGGAATGAAACTTGACCGGAGATGTAAGCCTGAAGAACCTCGCGAGCGAAGATGGGGCTTGGTGTTTGGAGATGAGGAAGAGGAAGGGAGGGAAGGTGGAGCTGCAGGGACGGGGACTTCGACGCGTTTCAAGGAGGAGGTTTTTTTTTGGATACAAATTATCCCAGTGTACTACTCTAGATTCTCTCAGATTCGATTTTGTTTTTCGTTCTCGTGTCGACTCTCCCTTCGGAAAGACGACTGAACGAAAAGCGAGCTCGACCTCGCCTTCGACCTGCCCTCAACCGCTTCCTCCTCTTCGACCCTCCTCTCCAGCCCCAGGTTCTCCCACGACTGCTTTGGATGAGCCTTCCCTGGACTCTCGTGAGTATACTCTCTCCCTGGAAGACTGACTCGGCCACATCAAGCTCAGCTTTTCCATCTTCCTTCCCTTCCTTCCCTTCGCCTCCCCAGACGCTCGATGCCCTCCAAGCGCTCCCATACTTCGCCTCCCCGAAAATCCTACTAGGCTCCTCGGATCACATCCAACTCACCTCCAATGGGATTGCTAGAGCTCTTCTCATCGGAGAACACAACTTCTCGACCCGAGCTGCCCCACAGCGGGCCAACGACATCGATCTAATCGTGTGAGCTCGTCGACCTCATCTGGCTCCCTTCCCTCCCTCTTCCCGTCTCTGGCTGAGCTCGCCCTGCTTCTACAGCGGTCCTCCTAAACCTCCACCTTCAGCAGCGTCATTCAAGAAGGTCTTCAAAGTACCCCAACTGGACTTTCAGCATGCTCTTCGTCGCGCAAAGGAGTTCTTGGTCTCTCTCATCTTGATCGCGGAGGAACCTCAGGACGTTCACACGGAGCGACGCCGTTTCGTCGTCCTAGGGTTCTTTAACATCCTTCAGCTGGATGAAACGCAGTCGGGTTTTCGGTGTCTGCTCGAACCAAAGTAGGTTCAAGCTCGTCGTAGGTCGGTCGGCGTCGAGGAGCAGGGTTCTGATCTCTCTCCCTCACTCAGTCTCCTCCTCAATCCTCTGACCCTCCGACTCGTCTCCAAGAACGTCTGGAGCGGGATCCAGTGCTCTTTCTGTTCCAAGATATGTCACATCGAGGACTGGAGCTCTCTGATCTGCTCCGCTTGCTCTGTGAGCTTCATCCCTCAGCCTTCTCTCTCTCACTCTCGAGCTCACTTCCCTCCCTCTCTCTCTCTCGCCTTTTTTATAGAACCCCAACCACCACCAACTCCCCAAATCTCGCCGACTCGCCCAACTCCGTCCGCCTCAACGAATGGTCGCCATAGACTCTCGTATAGATCTCGGATCCCCTTTCATACCTCCCGCCGTGGTCAACACTCGACTCAACAGTCTTTCCGATGGGAACGACGTTCGGTCCTATCTCCTCGAGCCTTCGCCTGGGAAGCACAGCGTGGTGCATCATGTGTTTTTGAAGGAAGGTGGAGGTGGGCTGGTGGTTCCAAATCGAGCGTTGGAGGCGATGCAAGCGAGGAAAGTTCCGTTGGAGAGGATGTGGAAGGGGACGAACGGGAAGACGCGTGAGTTCAACGATTCTCTCCCTCTCTCTTCTGCTCTTTCCTGCGTCCTGACGGACTTGGTCGTCGGATCCTCTACCCTCTTTCTTAGCTGCCTCTCGTATAGGCGTCATGACTCACCTCATCGGACTCCCAGGTCCTTCGTGCCTCCCTTCTTTCCCTCACCCGACGAGCTGGTCGGACGCGGAAGATTGGCTGCTGGACGTCGTAGAGTTCATGAACGTAAGAGCGGCTTTAAGCTTTGCTGGTGGAAAGGAGTAAGTTCTCTTCACTTCTCTTCTCTATTCCTTGTTGTGGCTGGAGAACAAGAAAGCCAAGCTCATCCCTCTTTCCCTTCGCGTCTCTTTCTCCTCCCTCTCTCTCAGATTCACGCAACTTCTCGCCGTCCGCCAGCAGCCAGGTGTTGGTCTTCTTCAGTCAGAGGTGAACTCTTGGATGCCCCTCCGCATTTCTTCTTCTCTCTCCTTGTGAGACTAACTCTTTTCTTTTCTCGTACAAACCTGAAGCGATACTCCCCTCCGACCTCCTCAACCTTCGCCTTCCTCTCCCTCGGCTCAGACGTAAACATCACCTTCCGTCCCCACAAAGTCAAGTCTCGAAAGGACGAAAACCTCCAGTTTCGACTCGTCCAGCACGGGGATGTCATCGTGGTTGAAGGGGACGCGGAGGAGCTGGACTGGATCGTTTCGATCGACGCGGATGGGGAGCATTTTGGTGAGAGCGAGCCTTGTTTCTTTCGTCCCCTCTCACTCTCACTCGCTGATTCTCTTTCCCTTTATCTTCTCAGCCTTCGTCGCTCAGCACATTCCCCCACCACTCGTCGAACCATGACTCCTTCGTCGACGCGTTCAGCTCTCCCTCCCTTCTCTTGTCTCTCTTTCCGGAAGAAGAAAGTGCTGTGATAATGAGCTTTGATAGAAGAGTCTCGATCTTGACGAGGTACAGTTCCATAGTGAGGTCCCTAGCTTATCTGAAACAACCACTTCCAAAAAAGCAGAACAAACCGTCGTCGCGCATGGTCTTTTCCTTTCAATTCCGTTTCAAAGGAAGTGAAAAGATTTACTCTCCTTCTGCCCCTGAGGCCATCTAGTTTCTTACTCGAGGAAAGGAGCAAGAGCAGAGAAGAGGGCTTCTCTCAGGATGTGGAAGAGAGAGAGAGAAGAACGAAATGAAACCGACGATCAAGAAGATTGGTTTTCGACCTCCTGCCCTTTTTTTTTCTTCCTCCTTTTCCTTCCGCTCTTGGATATGTCCGGACAGCAGCATGAGAGAACGCGCGAGCTCGATAACATTCAACAAACCGAACTATAGAAGACCGACAAGGAAGCGAGAGAGAGGAAGGCAGCGACAGCTGGCTCAGGCCGCCCGTAGTTCAGGCTGCCGTCGCGTCCGCTTCACTTGACCTTTCCTTCCTTCCCCTCAAGTGAATCTCTCCTTTCTTTTCGGACGATGATACTAGAGATCTAACCCCCACCTCTTCATCGATGCTCGGTAAGATCTTCTTCACGAGGAGATTTGCTGCCGTTCTCTCTGAGATGTAACTGCCCCGCCTTTCTTCCTCCCTCCGAAATCCAGGGTGAGTCTCGCTTCCTCTCTCTCCCTTTCTCCCTCCAACCACCCCCTTCCTCCCTCGCTCTTCTTTTTCATCTCTCCTCTTCCACCTACTAGCAGGATGGGGAAGCTCTCTTTGTCGCTCCGAGTCGCGGCCACCTTTCTCCTCGTCTTTGGGTTCGGCCTGCTCCTCCTCGACTCCTCGTTCCTCTCCTCGCCTTCCTCCTCCTCTCCTCCCTCCTCCCTCCCCTCGGACGACAGCAGCATGGCCACCTGGTCTCGGTACGATCGTCTCCCGATTCATCGCAAACCTCCGGACACTCCCATAGACCAAAAAGGACGGTGTACGTTCCAGGATCCTTTGGCTCATCTGAGCTTCGCCAATCACATTGGCCCCCCAACCTCCTCCTCGACTTCGCCCTCGCTCCTCGCTCCTACACCGCTGGACTCTCGGTCAACTCAGGAGTCGGGAGTGCTGCGAGTCGACGAGACGAACGAGGGAGATATGCATCCGATGCTGCTTCTGATACGAGACGGACAGAGGAAGTTCAGCGAGAAGCTGGGCAGGCAGAGCTCGACGTTGGAGCAGGCGAAGGCGGAGTACGAGAGGAGAAACGAGGGAAGGACTGTACCTCAAGGGTTCGAAAAGTGGTAAGTAGTATAGACTGCCTTCTCAGCTTTCTATTGTATCAACTCTGACCTTGTTCCCTTGTCTCTGGCAGGTTTGAGTTCGCCATGAAGAACGATGCTCGTGAGCTCGAGCCCCCCTTGCGAGGCTGCCTCTCCTCCCTCACTCTCTCCTCTCATCTGACTCTCTCCTTTTGTTCCTCGCTCAGTGTTTCCCGACGAATTCGACCAAATATCTACCTCCTTCCATCCTTGGCTCAAGATCAGCCCAGCAGAACGCTTTCGACGCTTGCGCGAGACAGAGCATCGTCGGTTCGGACAGGACGGCATGGACGAGGCCAATGGGAAGCAGAATCTCGTCAGGTTGATCTCGGATGGGATGGGAGGTCTAGGAGTGAGTCTTCGTCACCCTCTCACCGAAGAAGAAAAAAACACTATCAAACCAAGAGGAGAGACAGAAAGCGCCGGACGACTGATCGTCGCGCTTGTGTTTTCAATCTCGCTTCTCCTCCAGTGGGAACCCCTACTGTCACCTTCAACACCTCGCTACCCACCTCCTTCACGCTCTCCCAAACAATCCTCCTCTTCCCCTTACATCCCAACTCACACCCTCCACCCCAACAAAAGAACCAAAGCGCTTCTAGATCTGCTGTCCCCCATACGAGCCCTCCTCCCTCGATTCTCGTGAGCTCTCCTCCCTTGGCGCTCCCTCTTCCCTCCGAGCTCACGCCTCCCTTCCTTTTTCTTCACCTAGCATCGTCATCAACTGTGCCGACCAACCTATGGTCCTGCTATCCTCTCCTCAGAAGGCTGAACTTTCTTCGCCGGAGATACAAGAGACTTCACGACGAGGATTTGGTGAGTTTCAGACAATCGAGCGGTTGAGAAACCAGAAGCCTCGACCTTGCGTTCTGACCTCTTCGCTCTTCTTCTTCTTCGAATCACAGCTTCCTCGCCTGGGAAAGACCAATCGGATGTACCGGTCACTTGGGACGTGGTCTGTGAGGGAGTCGTGACCAACAACGCGAGTGATTCGAGTGAAGGTGAGCTCAGTCTCCTTTGTTTCGACGCGTCGTTCGAGAGCTGACTTTCGCTCTCCCTCTTTTGCCTTGGGATCAGGATTCTCCTTCGTGGCTTCGAGGGCTCTGGCCAACGATCCTTGTCTTCATCCTATCGTGAGCTTTTTCTCAGCTGCTCTCCTTCCTCTCGAGGCACGAACGAAACCGCGGCGGGTCTTTGGAAAACTCAAACTCACTTCCCTCCCTCTTTCCTCTTCCTTCTTCTTCTGCTCGGCAATCACAATAGATCCGAGAGAACCATGGTCTCTTCCTCGATCAGGGAAAGGCTACTTTCAAACACATCTCTCGTTCGTTCCCCTTCCACTTTCCCAAAAACTTCGACGTCGAGACGCGCTTCGTTCCTCTCGCTGACTTCGCTTCCCTTCGACTTTTATTTTATTTTATTACCTTTCTCAACTTCAGACGGTCGTCTCCTCCCCATCTGGTCCCAATCGTCGACCTCCCACCATTCAGACTTCCTCGTCCCAGCCATCGGGATCGATGGAAGGTTCCCTCAACCAGGAAAGAAGGACGTCGCTTGGTCTTTCAAGAAGGCTCAGGTTTTCTGGGTTAGTCTTAGTTCTCCGCCTCTCCTTTCCTCGCCAGATTCCAATACAAAAGCTAACGAATTCTTCTTCCTCTTTTTCGACGGTGGCCTTCTTCAGCGCGGCTCAGCGACCGGAATGTCCAACGTCCTAGGATCGCCTCCCGCCTTTCTGAAATCCCATCGATCCCGCTTACACCTCCTCGCAAACGATATCACCCCTGGAGCGTCGGAATCCGTCTGTGCGGTCGCTCAGTTTGGGCAGTTGGCGGTCAAGACGGCGTGGAAGAAGACGGCCGCGGCTTGGATGGATGTGAAACTGGCTTCGACGATATTTTGGGTGAGTTTCCCTTTCTTCCCATCTTTCTCTCGAGCGTCCCGCTAATCCTGGTTCCTTTCTTGTTTGATCGTTCTTGCAGCAATGGTTCAGTTGGTGGCCTGAGCTAGGGCAGCAGTGCTCGTGGAGGGATGGGAGTTGTTCTCAGTTGAAGTAAGTCGCGTCTTCTTCTCTCTTCCCCTCTCGTGGTCGTTCCTCTCAAGCCTGACTCGCCGATCTCGTTCCATCAGGTCCTACCTCAACTTTGCTCTCAAAGCCCCCGAGGATGAGGTAGATCTCTATAAGTTCGCCCTGGACGTCGATGGTGAGTTCTCCACTCGAAGAAAAGAAGGAAACGTCGAAGGCTGATCGTCGCGCGTTCCTTCCTTCGTCTTAACGTGATGCAGGTAACTCCTGGTCCGCCCGATTCTTCAGACTGCTGGCCAGCAAGAGTCTCGTCATCAAGTCTACCATCTTTGTCGAGTGGAACAGCGAAACCCATCCGGACTGGTTCGGATACGTTCCTTCGCATTGGTCGTTTAGAGACCTTCATTCGATCGTTGCTTTGTGAGTTTCGACCTCTCCTCTTATCTTCGTTTCTTTTATTTTCATTCTTTTCCTCGTCATCGCTGAGACTCGCAGCTCACTCCCTTTCTTCTTCGCTTTCGTTCGTTCTCAGCTTCAAAGGACCCGTGGACGGAGAGGGTTCTTATTCGGAATTCGAAGCCTACGACGAGATCGCGAGAGTGATGGCAGGGAACGGGAAGTGTTTCCAGCAGAGGGCTTGGCGGATAGAGGATATGCAGGTCAGTTCTCTTTCCAGCCTCTCTCTCTCTCTCTTTTCCTTTCTTGTTCTTCTCTCGAGAGAGCTGACCCTTTCCCTCATTCGTCCACCTTTCGTTCTCGTTCTCCCTCAGATCTACATGCTTCGAGCACTGCTCGAGTACGCTAGAATGTTCAACGAGGAGGACGCGGATGGAGTAGTGAGTATCTTCTCCTCCACTTTCTCTAGAACGAGTAGAAGAGGACGATGAGAGCTGACTCGACGCTCTCTCGATTTGCTTTCTTCGTCTCTCCCTCAGGACCTCGGATTATAGTGCATTTCGGGATAGGATAGATCTCCTTTTTATATAGGGTGTGGTTTCAAGGGTATTTGGGCTATTGACGATTTCATGACGGCTTGTGGTTTCCTTAGCGTGATCTTCGAAAGAGGGAGAAGAGGAGCGAGGGGAAGAAGACGCGCGTCCGGGACTTCTCACTTCGTTGCTTCGTCTTGAGCGCTCTCCTTTTTCGGATCGAGTCTCAACAGCTCTATCTTCCCACTCTCAGGGTAAGCGGACCAGGAGTGCGCGATCTGAGCCCTTGGAAGCGTGCAGTAAAAGCACAGACGGCTGGGTTCCTCGCTTGCCTGCCTTTCGTTTCGAAGCGAGATATCCAAGATCAGTTACGCATTAGGCTGCCAACCACACTCACCAGATACCCTTTGAACGTCTTAAGCGTCGATTCGAACCTTCTAGACGGAAGAAGTGGAGGAGCAGGCGAGTCGCTGAACCCGACGCGCGAATCATCTCCACCTGAAGGTCGAAACTTGGTCTGAAAAGTATTCGATGAGGCGCAAGTATAAATTCTCAGCCCGTTGCAAGAAAAAATACTATCTTCATGAGCTGAAGAAGCAAAAAGAATCGTGAAGGGTCGAGAGCTGGTCCTGCTCCTTCGGCTCCCCGTCCCCTCCTCTTCCTGCAACGACCAGCAGGCCACCCACGCCCTCTTCCTTGATATCTCTCTCCGCTTCTCCTCCCCTATGCTCCTTTCTCCAGCTATGCGCGTTGGCGATCCTCCCTCTTCATCATCAACACTCGCCGTCGTCTTCGACCTCCAGCACCTCCCTTCACGGAAAGAAAAACGAGCCTCCTTCTCGGTGATGACGATCAGGAGCGGCCAAGATCAAGATCGGATTCTTTTGGTTAAGCTCTAGAGCTATGAGGCTCGAGCTCAGAGCAGATCAGGTGAGTTGACGTGGAAGGAGGAGGAGTGAAAGGAGGAAAGGAAGGAGGGAAGGTTGAGCTTCAACTTTCATCCTTGTTTGAAGCTGACATGTCCTTGTCTCCCTCGCTCCCTTTCACAAACCCTGACCTATCACTAGAACTACATGATAAACTGGAGAACTCGAAGATCCTCAAGACCTTGCCTTGCTCCTATATCCGCTCACGAGGAGGAACAGGCTCGAGCTGGAGCTCACCTCCGAGTTCCAAAGCTCATCTGTCCTCCTTGGCTCTCCTTCATCGCCCTCCTTCTCGTCCTCGCCTGGGCTCACTCTCGAACAAAGATTGGTCTGACCGAGCCCGTAAAGCTGATTTTGCTGAGCTCTGTCACCCTCCAGATTCTAGGACTCGGAGGAAGAGCGTCCTCGACGGACGAGTTCGAACTCGTCGACAACTCTAGAAGAGCTACCCAGGGGATCCCAAACTGCTCTCACTGAAGGAGTTCGTAGGATGTATACTCGTGCAGCAGTTGGGGACTTCTTTGGTATCGTGAGCTCGCTTTCCACCTCTTTCTCTCTTGAACTTCACGTTCCTTTCCCAATCTCACTTTTCTTTTCGTTCTCCATCCATCTCAGCTTCGGTCCTGGACTCCTATACTTGATCGAACCTCTTACCAACTTTGTCCCCTCGGAGGAGCAGAGCTCGAGCTGGAGCTTGTCGACGCGTCTGCTTGTATATCAAAATCCTGCTTTCGATCCCTCCCCTTCCTCCATTCGAGCCATTTCGGCCAGGCCGTGATACAAACTCATCTCCTTATAAACTCTACAAATCCGGGCTCGGTCGGTCTTGACGAAACTGCTCATTTGTTTGACTGAAAGTTCGGGGACGAATTGTCGGCGGCTCACAGAGGGCTGGCTGGCAACCTCTCTTTTCTCTCTCCTCTTCCTCACTTTCGCTCCCAACCACCATCACCCCTCCTCCTCTTCCATCCTCAATCTCCACCTCTTCTACTCTTCATTTCAAATGTCCAACGATCTGTGAGTCAGACGATCTTGCTACGAATCTGACAGAGAAGGAGGTGGAGATGGCTGACGTCCCTTCGTTTTTTTTTCCCGCCTCTTCTCCTTCTTAAATATCCTCCGCTGCTGTTCCTGTCCGCTCCCATCGCCTCAGTGCTGAAATTGGACTCGTCGGTCTCGCCGTTATGGTATGTTCAACCTCGTCTTTTCTCGATCTGGCGTCCGGTGGCGAAGAAACAAAAGGGGAACGTCGAGCTCACGTCGCCCTCCCTCCTCCTCCCTTCCTCTCCTCTCCTCTCGATTCAATCTCACAGGGCCAGAACTTGATCCTCAACATGGTACGCGTACTCCTGATCTACTTCTATGAGATCTCATTCCTCCTCAAGTCGAGAAAAAGCTCACAAGCTGACGTTTCGAACTCTCCCCCCGCGCTTTCGTCCTCCGTTTCCAGAACGACAAGTCAGTGTTTTCCCTTTGTCCTGGATGTTCCCTTCTGTAACCTTCCAAAAATGACGTCTTGACTGATCCCTACATATTTTTACTTGTCGCTGGTTCGTTTAGAGGGTTCAAGGTCGTCGCCTACAACCGAACAACCTCAAAAGTTGACCACTTCCTCGCGAACGAGGCAAAGGGAACCAACATCACTGGAGCTCACTCGATTGAGGAGCTCGTTTCGAAGCTCAAGACTCCCCGGAAAGGTTCGTCATGATCTCCCTCCTTTGTCAGCTTCCCATCCCTTGCCTACATAGCTGACTCTCGCCCCGATTCGCTTCGTCGCAGTCGTCCTGCTCGTCCAGGCGGGAAAGCCTGTCGACGCGCTCATCGCCCAGCTCTCAGCTGTCATGGAGAAGGGAGACATCATCATCGACGGAGGAAACTCTCACTACCCAGACTCCATCCGACGATGTGCTGAGCTCGAGGCTAAGGGACTTCTCTTCGTTGGAATGGGAGTCTCTGGAGGAGAGGAGGGAGCTCGACACGGTCCTTCGCTGATGCCTGGAGGATCTGCTGCTGCTTGGCCCGAGATCAAGGATATCTTCCGTAAGTGCTTCTCACTATACCGACCATTCCAGTTCTACGTGGGAGACTTGTCAGAGGAGGAAGCTGAGGAGGAAGCTTGAGAAGAAGGCGCGAGGTGATTTGAGGCTGACCACGACGATTCTCCTTTCTCCGGCTCTCGCAGAGAAGACTGCCGCTCAGGTCAAGGGACCCAATGGAGATGAGCCTTGCTGTGATTGGGTTGGTGGAACCGGATCTGGACACTATGGTGAGTTTTGACGAGAGAAACACCCTGCTGAGCGAGAGCTGACTTTCGCGCGTCGTCCCTCTTTCCCACTTTCTCCCTCCAGTCAAGATGGTCAGCTCGTCCCTCCCTTCTCTTCACCTTCTTCAATCCCACTAACTTCTCTATATCGCATCTTCCCCGCTCTCAGGTCCATAACGGTGAGCTTGAAACTCTAAGCTCACTCGATTCGAACCGCCGACTCACGACCGCGCATGTTTGTTTGTTTTTCAGGTATCGAGTACGGAGACATGCAGCTCATCGCTGAGTCTTACGACATTCTCTCGGTTAGTTCATCTCTCTCTCATCCTGGAGACTGAAAGAGAGATTCTAATCTTTCCTCTTCTTTTCCTTCCTTCCGCAGCGAGGTTCGTTTGATAGGAGCGCTTTGATGGTCGACCTTCGTTGAACTTCATCCCTGACCTCGTTCATTCCTTCCTGCTATAGGACTTGGTCTCACCCCTTCCGAGATCGCCGATATCTTCATCCAATGGAACAAGGGGGTTCTCGATTCCTACCTCATCCAGAGTCAGTTCCAGACCTGTCCTCTCCTTCGAGCTCTTCTCGATTCCGATTCTTAGCTAACTCCCCTCTTCTTCCTTTCACCTAGTCACCTGTGAGATCCTCAAGTACAACGACGACGATGGAGAGCCCATGGTCAACAAGATCCTCGAGTTCGTCTCTTTCTCTTCTCCTTTGCCTCGCGTCTTCCCTTTACCTTTTCCCCTCCGTTTTCACAACTCACACCTTCCCTTTTCCCTTGTTGGTTCCCATCTACAGCAAGGCCGGACAGAAGGGAACTGGAAAGTGGGCTGCTATCAACGCTCTCGATCTCGGGATGCCCGTTACTCTCATCGGAGAGGCCGTCTTCGCTCGATGTCTTTCGGCGATCAAGGATGAGCGAACTCGAGCTTCCAAGGTCATCGCTGGACCCGCGAAAATTCCTTTCTCTGGAAACAAGCAGCAGTTCATGTGAGCAGCAGTTTTCCTTAGGCTCCAGTGAGAAAGAAGAGCGATCTGACCTTCGTCCCCCTGTTTTATCTTCCTTCTTCAGCGACGATCTCGAGCAGGCTCTTTACGCTTCCAAGATCATCTCCTACGCTCAGGGCTACATGCTCATGAGGGAGGCTGCTAAGGAGGTTCGTCGTTCACAACTCTACTTCCCCCGTGAACCAAGTGAAACGAGAGCTGACTTGTCGTTCGCTTTCGCTTTCTTCCAACTCACAGTACAAGTGGGAGCTCAACAACGCCGGTCTCGCTGCCATGTGGCGAGGAGGATGCATCATCAAGTCTGTGTTCCTTGGAGATATCACCAAAGCTTTCCAGAAGAACGCCCAGCTCGAGAACTTGCTCCTCGATGACTTGTGAGTTGAATCGTCCCTCTTTCGCGACGCGTCTCTCTTTTGCCGACGTCGCCGACGCTGATCAATTCATTTCTCCTCTGTACCAGCTTCTCCGCTGCTATCGCCAAAGCTCAACCCGGATGGAGGCGAGTTGTCGCTCAGAGCGTGATGTGGGGAGTCCCTGTTTGTCTCAAACCCTTTCTGCTTTCGCTTTCTTCACACTCTTCCCTAGAACCCTCGCTCACCCATCCCTCGGGTTCCCTTTTGCAGATCCCTTCCCACTCCACCGCTCTCTCCTTCTTCGACGGCTACCGCTCCGAGATGGTCCCTGCGAACCTCATTCAGGCTCAGCGAGATTACTTCGGAGGTGAGTCTCCCCCTTCCCACTTTCGTCGAAACAAGGACGCGTCGCTGATCTCTTCCATTCGTTCTTCCTTTTCTTTCAGCCCACACCTTCAGGGTTCTTCCCGGAAAGGAGAACGCTCGACTGAAAGCTGGAGAGGATATCCACGTCAACTGGACCGGTCGAGGTGGAAACATGTACGTTTCACTTTTACCCTTTCTCCTGCTTCCTTGACTTGCGCCGCTCCGTCTCGTCTTACTTTCAGTCTTCCCGCTGACTTATTGCTCTAACCTTTCGTTGTTTTGCGATCAGCTCCGCTTCGACCTACAACGCTTGAGATCGTTTCGATGTCGTCGGCTTCCCTTCGTTCGACGCTTTCGTCTTCTTTCTTTTTGCTCGCTTGCTAGCTATTCTCGACTGCTTGTTGTATTCATACCCAATTTAGATGTACATCCTTCATCTCTGCTTTGAGCCGAGTTTAGAAAAGGCTGAGGGAGACGAAGATAAATGGAGGGAAGAACAACGAGAAGCAGGACCCGTGCAACGAGACGCAGATCTTGCAACTCAGAACCTCACACTGGTCTCAAAAACGATACAGTGATTCCTACTAGAAGATAAAGTCTACAGTATTCCACCTCTGTCCACTCAAACATCCCACCCCGCGGCCTTCTGCCTTTCATACTCCAGCTTCGCCGCCTCAGGCTGAATCCTCCCCGCCTCAACACTCTTTCTCCATTCCACCCCTTCCTCAGGCCTGTAGGCCTTACCGGCGTCCGACCATATCTTGCGGACTTTGGCTTGCTCCTCGAGGAACTCTCGGTCCCATTTGAGGAAGTCTGGTGAGGGAGAAGGAAGAAAGAGTAGGTGAGCGTGGGGTTCGTTTAATAGCGAGCGAAGGAATGGAGGGAAAGACGAACGAAGAGCGACTGTTTCTACAGAGATATTGGCTTGGTTGTAGTCGACCATGGTCCAACCTGCGAAGAGAGAGAAGGAGAGTCGCGTCAGATTCGAGAAGAAGGGAGAGAAGGACTGAAGGAGAAAACCGCACCGTTGTCGATATATAAAACTGGATCTATCGCAGGATCCAGATGGCGCAGCCACTGAGCTGTGCGGGCGTCCTCAATCTTGGTCTGGTGGGCGGGTGTTCTGAGGAAGAGAGGGGAACGGAGAAAGAGTCAGCGAGCTCGACGCGTCGAAGTCGAGGCTCGAGATCGAGATCAAAAGCGTAGCGAGTAGGAGAGTGAGAGATTGTGCTTACATATCTGAGCTTCCGATCCACTTGACCTGTAGGAGAGGACGATTCGCCCGAGAGTCAGCTTCGACGCGTCTCCCAAGACGAAGTGAGCTTCGAACTCACCAACGGCCAGCTCAAAGCGTATCCCAAACCTCTGAAGTACCGTTCAAAGTAGTGAGTGGCACCGGCTGCGGTCCCGAAATAGATGTTCTTGGAACAGTCCATCGATCCGAGAGCGGCCAGGATGTTGGGAGCCACAAGAAGCGTCTGAAAGATGAGGAGGAGGGAGTTGGAAAGAAAAGTTGAGCTGCTGAGGGTTTCGAGAGCGGAAAGAGGGAGAGCTATCTGGACAAACATCATCGTCTGCCTTCCTGAATATGAATCAAACCAAAGACGAGAGGATCAGTGCTCTGGTTCTACGAGAGGAACATGAGGTCGGAACCGCGAGGCTGAACAGCGGACGATCCTCCTTCCTTCCTTTCACTCTCTTCCCTTGAGCCCTTGGGCTCTTCAGCCTTCCACACATCTGAACGTCCACCCGTAGCCTCAAAATATCAAAGGCCAAAGACTGGGACTCACATCACAAACCTTGGATCCTCGTCCATCCCTCCTCCGTTGACCTCCCAAAACCAGCCCTTTTTCCTCCTTCCTTCCGCCGCCCACCTCAAGAACGCATGCGTTTTCCCAGAATCTATGTTTTCCTCGCAATCCACCACGACGAGATCTCCAAACCGCCTGTTCTCCTTCCATACCCTCCAATTGGATATGAGGCCTTTAGGCCGACCCAGGATGAATCGAAAGTCCGTCCGAAAGGGAGAAACATCTGTCGGCCAATCGGACTTGTAGCGCGTCTGATTCCGGAGGAATTCACGACGTTGAGCTTTATCAGCTGTAGAGAAGACGCCGAGAAGGAGGAGGAGTGGTCCGGGGGAGGGGGAGGAGTTGATGCGCTGGGAAGGGCATCCTACGAGGTGAGGTTGGTTTGGGTTCGTCGCTAAGGACCAGTCGACTTCTTCGAAGGACCTCTGTAGGGATTCCAGCGTAGGTTGAGGGAGGTCGTAGTCGTCCAAGGGTGGGAGGTAGGCTATGGATGTGACGGTGAGGGAGAGCAGGGCGATGAGGAGGAGGAGGAGGAGGAGGAGGAAGCGAGCTTTGGAGCGAGGGAGGAAGAAGGAGCGACATTGGCGAGCGGAGGGAGTCGAAGGAGAGCTGATGGCACGAAAGGGAGATCTCGACGAGGACGGGGATTTCGTGAGGAAGAAGTGTGAGATGGAAGGGGACGTGTCAATCGGAGCTAGAATCGAGGGCGACAGCCTTTCGCGAACGGCCATCACAGTTGGAGGGAAACAAAAGAGGGACGGAAGGAGGTCGAGCTCGGCGAAAAGGAAGTGTCACCTTCGAGCTGTTTGGATTCAAACCGCCACTCACTAGAATGCTCCCTCTCAGATCCCGCTATCTTCAGCTCAATCTCCGCTACCTTCAACACCTTGCCTCTTCCCCCCCTCAACCTTCGTCCACCAAGCGCTTCTCGACTCGATGAAGCTGAAACGATCCGGCAGCTGGTTCGCGACGGTTTTGAGGGAGGTGGAGAGGATGGGATTGGAGATTCCGGGGTCGGTGAAGGAGATGGCGGAGTTCGAATGGGTCGACGAGCTGGTGGGGAAGATTCACGATTGGGAGGAGGACGCGTCGAGGACTCGAGCAAAAAACAACGAACTTCTCCCCTTCCTCCACCCCTTCACCTTCCCTCCCACTACCGCCCTCCAGCACCTCTACTACATCTCCAACCAATCACACCAAAAAAACTCTCCTCCGATTCATCTCAGGCCATTCCGACCTTCGAGTGGTCGTGCTCGCGCGGAGAGATTGGAAGGGGAATCGAGTGGCGAGGAGGGAGAGAGCTTGTCGACATGGGTGTGGAGAGGTTGAGGATGAAGCTCACCTGATGAGGTGTAAGTATGCTGGGCTAGTGGCGCGGCGAGTGGAGATGCTGGAGAAGGCGACGGAAGTTGGGTGGGATGATGAGGAGAGAAGAGAAGCGGACGAGGAGGACGGGAATCGAGGAGACGACGAGCTCAGGGCCGGCCATGGACGATCTGTTTCTTCTCTCTTCTCTTCTTCGCGAACCCAGGTGTGTTAGAATCTTTTCTCGATTCATACATCTAGCTCTCTCCTTCTTCCCCCTCTCTTCCTCCCGACTCTCTTGATCTTTTTTCGCTCGTTCTCGTTCGCGTTTCGTTCCTCCTACCTCGGTTCCTTCCCAAACACTTCCATGCTTCTGAACTCTCTCTCTCTCTCGATCCGATTTCTCTACTCCACCACCGCCTCCTCCTCTCCTTCTCTCGCTTCTCCGCCAAGATCAATCACCTGCCCGTTTTATTCCCAACTCTACGAGCATGGATCAGCCATCTAGGAACGACTCGTGCCTTCCCTGCCTTTCATTCTCACCGCTTTGAATCCTTCACCTTCCAAACTCGGACCCTCCCTGATCAACTTGGCAGGCACCCTTTCCTCTCCCCTTCTTGAAAGCCTACAAAAGCCCACCTTCAATTTCAGCTTCTCTTCTTACCCTCAACCACCACCTCCCTTCTCCAACCTGCACCATGATCCTTCCCTCTCTTTCCCTGCTCTTCCTCGCGACAACCTTCGCCTTCCCCTCCGTCCTCGCCGCATCGACTCCTCGTCGCTCGTCCTCCTCCCTCCGACTCTCCACCTTCTTCAAGAGAGACGTGGTCGACGAACCCATCGTCCTCACTCCCGAGGGATTTGGAATCTGTACCTCCTGCGATGCTTTCTTGACGGATCTTGTCACCTGCTCTCAAACAGCTGAAGGGGATTTGGACGTCACTCCTAGGGAAGCTGGTGAGTTATCATCTCCTTTATCCCTCTGATTCTCTGATCAATACGGGAGAGCTAGAGCCGAGAAGCTGTGAAGTGTTCCGCTCTTTTGGCTTTCTCTCGACGCGTCAGGAACGAAACGAAACTGACTCCTCTCTCCCTCTCCCTCTCTTTTTTTCTTTTCCTTCGATCAAAGCTGGATGCCTCTGCAACGAAGCACCTTTCGCGCAAGCTGAAGCTTGCTCCACGTGCTCTATCGAACATCCAGAGGCTCAGATCACGATGAATCTGCCGAGTGCGACCTTTTGCTCTCTTCTCCTCCTCCGGCTCGCCCTTCTTCAGGACTAGCAGCGGAACTGACATTCCTCCTTCCTCCTTCCTTTCCATTCACATCGTTCCCTCACCTCAGACATCCGAACCGGCTGCCTCGTTCGTCTCTCTCTTTCTCTCTCTCTCTTTCTTCCTCACTCTCCGTCTCCTCTACCTTCCTTCCCGTCTCACGTCACGTCGCTCACTCTCTCGCCCCTTCCTCTTCTCTCAACCTCCTCCAGGAGCTCGGATACGACACCTCCCTCTATGGCCAGGATCCCGTAGTCGAGGATCCCGTAGTGGAGGATCCCATCACCGAGCCTCCCGAAGATGTTGATTCCGGAAACACGTCTTCCTCCTCGTCGTCCTCTTCTCCCAAGTCGAATCCAACTGTCGGAGGTGGGACTGAAGGAGGAGGAGGAGGAGGGGGCGTCGCTCCCGTTACTACGACTAGAACTGCCACGACGAGGGCGGCTACCGCGACGGGAGGGTCTTCAACTTCGAGGACGAGTGGCGGGAGGAGGGAGAAGGAGAGGGACGTTGCAGCTGGGATGCTTGGGTTGACTATGATGGGTTTGGTTTTCATTCACTAAAGGTGGTCTTTCTCCTTTTCTCTGCTTTCGGGTCTTGCTTTCCCGTAGCTGTAGTAGGGGTTTTCTTTCTTCATTTTTCCGCTTTCCCGTTCCCTTGTGCTTTGCGTTCCTGTCCTGCCTCAAACGATCGATTGTATTACTCTGCAGCTCTTACTGGATCTCCGATATCCGGGTCTTACTGGCTGTAACTCCAGACAAGAGAGAGAAGGAGAGAGAGCGTGAGATGTCATTGTAAGATCGTCAAAAAGCTGAAGAGAACGACATTAGAAGAAGATGGGGAGTAGCTGCGAGATGAGTTAAGATCAAGTTGAAGATTTCTCCTTCGTCGATTCTGAGGAGGATTGAAGAGGCGGCGAAGCGTTAGTAAAGTCTTGACAAAGGAAGAGAAGAAACGTTCGACTCGACTCACCTTCGGTCGCTTTCGGTTTCGAGAACACCTCCGTGAGCAGGAAAGCAGCGAACGACGGGTCGCTCCAGTAGAGGCCGTGCGCTGAGATCATGTCGAGGTACTCCGAGACGGACGCTGATAATGAAGGGAGGTCAGTTTGGATCGAGCGGCGCGACGGAGGAAGGATGGATAAAAGCACGAACTCGAGGGAGCGGGCAAGAAGAAGCTGAAGATAACGACAAGGAAGAGATCAGTAGATGTTCAATCGAGCATGAGGGAGAAGATGAAGACGTACTCGACGCTTCCATGAGGGTTCAAGGCGAGGAATCGCTTCTCTGCTAGACTGAGATCGCGAGCCTTTTCCGACTCGGTTTGTTTGAGGACCTGAGACGAATGCGAATGTTCTGGTCAGTCTAGGGAGGATCGAAGGAGTTGGCGATATCGATGGCTCACCTTTTGCTCAGGGAATCGAGGGACCTTCTTTTCCGCGGGGTCGTCGTCGCTTGGAGTTGACCAAGGCTGAAGCGCGAGAGAGACAGAGTCAGCGAGCGAGACGGCGATTCAAGAAGAGGAGATGGTAGGGAACTGACGGGTGTTGGGAAAGAAGAGAGGTCGGGAAGAGCAGGCAGGGACTTGGCGATCTCCGAGAAGGAACCGAAGACGCTGTCGAGAGTCGACTGAGTCGCTGAAGGGATCGAGATGGGATCGATCTTCCGTCCGAGCGAAGCGTCCACCGTCGAGTTGAGCATGTAGGCTACAGGGTCTGCTGGTTCGAAGATGTTGTAAAGTCTGTCGCACGAGAAGCAACCGAACCGCCCAGCTCTGTCCAACGCGAGACCGACTGGCGCGTCCATCGTTCTTTCTCTGCCCTGTTTAGCGAAGGAAAGAAGGCTCAGCGTCGAGATGATGATGAGAATTGGTGAGGATGGTACGTACTCTCCGAGGAACGATCTGAGCCTGTTCGATGTGGAGGAAGAGACCGAGAGGCGATCCGACTAGGGAAGAGGGCAAGGCAAGGAATCAGGACGCGTCGCGAAAACGACGAGGAACCGAATCCGGCTCACCGAGGAACAGAGAGTGAGTGGAGAAAATGAATCGATCTCGAGTTTTGTAGAGCACCTGAAGAGATGACGAGATATATTCAGCATCGAGTGAGCGCGGGTAGGAGAGAAGATGGGAAGCTCGCCTGCTTGGGAAGGGAAGAGAGAGGAGGGAGAAGAGTCGGCTGATTTGAGAGGATGTTCGAGACGAGTGCTGATCCAAGCGAATGGCCGATGATATGGACCCTCCCACCGTTCTTTTCGAAGTCGGGATGTCTGCGAGAAAAGAGCTCGACGTCAGGCGGCGAAGGATTTGAGGAAGGAGAAAGGAAACGTGGCAAACCTTCGCGTCCAAAGCCTGTATGACCTGTTCGCCTCGGTTGCGACGGCTTCGATCATGCTCTCTCGATGTTTGCTGAGGTAGAAAGGGATGTCGAGGAGACTAGTTGGGAGCGAAGTAAATCGACGAAAAGAACGGTGAGCTTTGGAGCCTGGACGCTGGAAACATGAGCCCAGACAGTCAAGAGGGACGGGAACGACGAACACGTTGTTGATGAGCTCTCGAACGTAGGGAATTGACTTCCTGAGAGTGATATCCTCCAGAGCAAATCGATTCGAGAGGGAATGGGCTTCGTCCTCCTCCGTCGTCGACGCTGTCTTGAACTTGAGGGAACCTCGCCACTGGATGGGAAGAAACTGGACCTGATCTCCACCCATCATCTGCTTGACGGCTTCTCCCTTGGCCTGTTTCTGAGCTTCGATTCGGAGTGTATTTGAGTCCTGAGAAAACGGAAGGAAGAAAGAAGGAAGTCAGCGATGGGACGCATCGTTCGACTCGTCTAAAAGAGCTTTACGCCTCGAGACGTACGTAGACTGAGTTGAACGACTCGTGGGTCGAGGCAAGTTGCTGTCCAATACCGTGAACGACCTGTTCATGACCAGAATGAAGAATTAGTCTCTTGAAGAATGAAGGAAGATCAAACGCGTCGAGAGCTCGAAATCACCAGGAAAAGCTCTTTGACCTCCGAAGCAGCAGGCTCCCCAGGCTCTCCGTTCTCCTGGAAAAGACGCGGAAGATGTTGGAGTTTGTCAGCTGAGAGAACAAGGGATGCGAAAGAACAAACGAACCTTCTTCACGGGAATCTCAACACCCTCCTCCAAATCGACCTGACTCGAAGGGTCAGCCGCGTCGCTCCCTGATTTCCTGACCGCGTCCCACCCTCGGTAGACGAGGGTTCCTCCGGAGAACGTCCCCGAAGCACGAAGAGCAGCCCAGAAGGTCTGCGAAAGCTTGGATGTGATGGATTCCTTGTCGCTGTGAAAAGGAAGCAGAAACGTTGAGGCGTCGTCAGTCGCGCGCCGAAGAGAGAAGGTAGGAGAGTTTCGAACGTACTGAACAACCTCAGCAGTAGTCGCGTCCTGGTAGAGCACATGCGATCCGAATCCTAGAGGTTTGGCGGTAGGGAGAGGGACGAAGACTGAGTCGTCGCTCTTCGCGAGTCTACCAGTCAATTCGTCGGGGTAGGAGGCCTTCCAGGACTCAGCGGTCCTGCAGAACGAACAAGGAAATCAGTTTGAAAAGAGCCATTAGCTCTTGGACAAGGCGAGACTGAGAACGAGAGAGAGAGAAAGAGCGAACGTACTCGTAGCCCTTCTCGAGATCGTCTGCCAACTCGTCGGGACACGGCGTCTTCTCGTCGTAGAACCAGCGACCTCGACGAACGGGGATGTTAGGTCCTTTGTGAAGCCAGAAGACGGGGTAGAGCTGCAAATGGAGAATCAATGTCAGCTTTCAGACTAGAAGCAAAAAAAGAAAGAAAGCAAGCTTACTTTCATGTCGCGCACGGAAACCTCGAACAACCCATCCTTTTCACGAAACCTCGTGGTCAGCGACTTTCCGAAGGATTGATTCTCAGTGTACAGAGCTCACCTTGGCTATCGGCACTCCCATCTCCCCCTCGGCCGCCTCCAACTCTTCTGCAGTCATTTCCTTATCGCCATCTTCCACAGCCTGCTCGACCCTCTCCTCCTCCTCTTCCAACATCTCGTCCGCCTCCTTCTCCGCCTCCCTCTCGACCTTCCTCGACTTATGCTGCTGCTGATCGATAGCAAGCTGCTTCTCCTTCTCGAGCTTGGCGACCTGCTCCTTGGACGGGTTCTTCAGACGGGTTGCGAGTTGTTCTTCTGGGGAGAGAGCCTGGAACGTCCTTTCGAGCTCGTCGGATTCCTTCTTGGAGAAGGAGGCGTAGGATTCCGAGAGAGCCGACACGGGAACGCCCTGCAGAGGAAGAAGAGGTTGAAACAAAAGGGATCGGATAGTCAGAGGGTGTTCTAGAGAGGAAGTAGCCAGGCGAGGGGGAAGGAGGGAAGAGAGAAGGGGAGGAACGGATCCGGATGGATTCAAGATACGAACAGCGAGAGAAAGGTAAGATTGGCCGAGATGAAGCCAGTGGATATCTACATCGGAATCAACCCGACGCAGTATATCGGTCAGCCAGACGCTACAGAAAAAGAAATGCGAGGAGGAAGAGAAGGAAAAGAGAGGAAAGGAAGGAGGTCGAGCTCACCTAGTTCAGGCTTCTGCCCTTCTCCTCCCTTCCTGACCTTCTTGGGAGTTGTCATTGCCGACGGAAATATGTGTGGCTTGAGGTGGAGCTTGAGGAGACTGGGTAGGAAGTTCCGAGGCAATCCTTGCATCCGAGATGGGGGTTGAAGAAGAAGGAGCATGCACTTCGAGTCGTTCGACCCTTTTTGAACAAGAGCGGGTCATCGGTTGGGAGATCGCTCATCTTATCTCCTTTTCTCTATTTTCGTTTCAAGAGGGCTTCGGTCTAAGGAGAAGAGGAGAAGAGATGCATTGAAGTAAGGCATGGGAGAGAGGATCTACAAGAGACAAGAAAGGAGAGGGAGGGAGAGATAATCAAGACGGAGGGAAGTGAGGGAAGAAGTCCGAACGTGTGTGGTTGAGTACTGGTACAAGTAAGCAAAGATATCGTAGACCGAGAGAGGGCGATAAGAAGGGACGAAGCAGGCGACGTGATAGTCGTTCGAGGAAGGAGTTCAAAAACAGAGAAAGCCAAGAAAGAGAGGAGAGATGTAAACGCGTCGATCTTCATCCCTCCTCGTCTTCACCTGGTCGCCGTCTAGCCCCCATATCAACTTCCGTTCGCCGATTGAACAACGTTGAATCAAAGTAGGATGATCCAAGTATCTGTAGCGAGAACGGCGAAGGAGCTGAAGGTAACCTCGCACGACGAGTTCGAGTTCAAGTCTGAATTCATCGCTTCTCAGCGGTGGTTAGGCAGCTTTGTCAGGGCGAAAATCTCGGAGGAAGAGACAGAAATCAATGATGAACATCAATCTTATAGACTCTCTGAAAGACCTCCTAGACCAGCAACACGTCTCGAGCTCAAGCTTCACCCGCCGCCATCTTCCCCGAGCTCGTCTTCGACTTCCAGAAACCCTCAACCCTCGAACTATATCGCTGAAGTGCGAAATCATATTGCGCTTAGATCCCTCGGTAAAGAGAGACTTCAGCGAGCATCCCTGAAAAGAGGATAAGAAAACGCGCACTCGAGTCAGCGAACGAGCGACGAAGCTGCCGCGAACGATGAAGAAGAACGAGAGACTTACTGGTAATCTGACCAGGAGTGATATCCGTCTTGCAGAAATCATATGTGTACTTCACAAGGAGAAGAGAAGAGAAAAGAAGGGAGCGAGAGTTCAGCGAAACGCGCGAGGAGAAATATTTTGTTGCCCAACGACACAGGCGGCTCCATCGTGAGGAAAAGGGAGAGAAACTCACATCCATCCAGTTGTGGAAGGGATCGGTTCCTCCACCAGCACAGGTGTCTCTGCCTGGAGATAAAATGAGAGAGAAGAGAGGATCAGGACGCTGTTCTCGCGATCAGAGGGGAAGAGAAGAGATACTCACTGGTAGGGCATCCTGAGATATCGAAGAGAGGTAGTAGCCAAGTAGTTAGCTGTGCGACTTTAGATTCGAGATAAGGGAGGAGCGATGGATTCACCAGAAGCAGCGGACGCCTCAGCCTGAGAGAAGACGAAGGAGAGGAAACGCGACGACGGTCAGCGAGGAGTCGAAACGAGGATAAGTTGGCAGGGAGAGAGAGAAACTCACAGGAGTATCAGAAACACCATCTCCGGTACCGGTGCAGCCTCCCTGAAAGGTGTGGTAGCTGTGGGAAAAGGAAGAATAGAAAGAGAAAGGTCAGCTCAAGCAAGGAAGAAACGGAGAGAGAGAGAGAGACGAGACGAGATGAAAAACGAACAGTCCGAGCCTGCACGTGAGAGGGAGGAAGAGGTGAGTCAGCTCGAAGAAGTGAACTTCTGGGACGAGGGAGAAAGTTCGACGAACCAGTGTCCGACCTGCGAAAGAAAAAACGAAAAGGAGAGGTCAGCTCGCGGTCATCGACCTCGTCCAGAGTCTCTTCTCTCCATCTGCGTTGAACGAAGAACTCACCTCGTGAACGACAGTTCCTCCCTCGTTGTAGTTCGCGAGGTTGCCTCCAGGAACGGTTCGGTAGAGGAAAGACACTCCGTCGTCTTTGGGAGCAGACGCGTACTTCGAGGAAAGGGAAGAGAAAAAGTTCAGCGCTTGTAGTCTGTGGAGATAGAGATTGGGTAAGAGCTCACGCTGGAGGGGAAGGTAGCGTAGCCGAGGAGTCCAACAACGCTGATGGAGGTGTAGCCTAAGGGTGAAGAAAGCATCGCGAACGTGAGCGAGGTCAGCTCGAAGCACTGCCGAATTCAACGCGAGAAAGGAAGGCACTGACCGACACTGTAGATGTTAAGGGCGTTGGCTCCACCCTTTCGAAGCGCATTCTTCATGGTGGTCTGCTGGGATCTGATGCAAACCAAAGGAAAGAAAACAAGTGAAGGGAAACCGAAGACGCGTCAGTTTCGTCCTCCTTCTCTCCCTCCTTCCCACGAACGGAGGGAAACGACATCTCACTCCTGAGGCCCAGCCTTATTGAACCAATCGTTGTTAGCTGTGACATCGCTTCCCGCGAGGGAGAAGGAGAAAGTTCCAGAGAAGACGCTGTTGAGCTTCGCGATCTGGTTGTTGATTTGAGTCGAGGTGACGGCTCCGGTTCCGGTGGTGGTGGTGATGGAGTGGAAGTAGCTAAACGTCAGCAAAGATGGCAAAATAGTTCAGCATTAGAGTTTCGGGAAGGGTAGAAGGGAAGGAGCGCAGAGAAGAGCGACTCACACAGGGATGTTTTTGGCAGCCCTCTTGGAGAGTTCTGTCCTCTGGATTTCCTGGACTTTAGCGGTGACGGCGGCTTCGACGGAGGCGTTGTAAGTGAAGGGCTAGAAAAGGGGAGAATGAAGTGGGAAAGAGTGAGCGAGAGGGCTGGAAGAACGAGGGAGGGCTGAGATGAGAAGTGCGGAAAGAGAGAAGAAGAACTCACCGTTCCGCAAATGTCGCCAGCGGTGGTGATGAGTGCTGAAGGAGGAGCAGCGATGGCGGTGGAAGCGAATCCAAGAGACGCGAGAGCTGTAAAGAGGGTGGTAAAGAGCATCTTGAAGACGAGTTGGGAGGACGAAGGTGGTTCGGAGGGAACGAAACGAACCGCCCTTCGCGCCTTTTTCTTCCTCTCTCACAACAGAGCTAAAGAAATCGCGTCTCGCATGGGCTCTAAGCATGTAAGGGAGAGGTCGAACAAGGGATATGAGCCTAGCGCAGAGATGCTCTTCGGCAGCTTTGAACAGACGGGTGCCAACGCGTCCAGGTCTCGCGAAGAGTTGGGCTCAGGTGGAGAGGGAGGGGAACAGAACGCGAGACGGTGGGATCGGAGGTTCCAAAGAGCACCGTTTCGCCTTGGCAGAGAGTCGGCACGTATACCCGGGGTCGGCCGAGAGGGAGGAGGCGAAAGGCGAGCCTAGTAAGATTGAGGAGGGAGGAACCATGCGAAACCATACTTCGCTCAACGGCGAGGGTCGGGTGCTGATCGCTCGTCTTGTGAACGAAGCGTGAAGAAAAAAGGTACCTACGCTTAGATGGATTGAGGACGAGCGTGTTTCTGGACCAGGAGGACTGAAGGTTTTCCTTGGGACAGAGGAGCGGCGAGAGAGATCGCTGGGAGGTCGTCTGGAGATGAGAAACGACGGAGGTGTGTTATCAGGGGAGAAGTGGCCTTATCGCGACCTTTGGGGAACGGTTACATTGCCGCCTGGTAGAATAGGAACCGAGAACGAGCTAGTCAGAAAGTGCGATGGCGTTGGAAGGGCAAATGAACGGAGAAGATAGCGACGGACGACGCACCTCCACCTCTCGCGTTCGGGTTCACGCTGCTTCTGCACCAATCGCGAAGAAGATGCCTCGAGCTTCCTCCGAGGATGTTCTGGTTGATACCTAGCTAAGGTAACCCGTTCAGCAGACGAGCGATGAAGCTGACGGAGCGCTCCAAAAAAAAAGGTGAGCTCGCCCTTCCTTCCCTTCCCTCCTCGACTTTCATTTGCCCACGTCCCAACGCCAGTGGCCGATACTCAGCTTGACTATGCCATTTCCATCTCTCTCTCTACTACACCCCTCCACCCCTACGACCTCCCAGCCCCAGCCGCCGACGTCTCAGCCCCAGCAGCAGCCAACGTTCTCCCCTGCTCCTCCTCCTGCTCCAACCTCTGCCTCCTGATCTCGAACGGATCCTCCCCCTTGGCTTTGGCCTCCTCCAGCAGAGCAAGCACACGCTTCTCGTTCTTGGCGTCTCGGGTGATGGCTCCTTTGCAGTTCTGGCAGATGTGGTACATGAGTTTTGGGCGACCACAGGCTCGGCAGGAGACGATTTCTGAGAAAGGGGATGAAAGGGAGAGATGGATGGGAAGATGGGGTGAGAAGGGAGAGACAGAAAGAAAGAGAGAGTGGTCAGCGCTGAGTTTGTTTAGATGGGAGAGTACAAAAGCGAGTGAGAGGTGGCTGAAGATGGACGAAAGGAAGAGAAGGAAGGAAGGGAAAAGGGCGAGCTCAGCTCAACTTACCTGTCTTGTCCTTCAACTGCTTGTTGGTGGCTCTCTTCCTCTTCTTGGAATGAGACGTTCGAGTCTTGGGAACAGCTCGAAGGATGGAAGGGAACATCTCCCAGAGACCTTGAAGGAGAGACCCAATCGCGAGTCCAGTGACGGCTTCCGACGACGACGAGGAGGAAGAGGAAGGGGAGGAGGACTGGGAGGAGGGAAGGGCGAGGGATGAGAAGAGTCCAGTCGAAGAAGGAGTGGCGAAGAAGGATTTCAGGAGAGAGGAGGAGGTGCGCGAAGTGGCGGAGGAGGAGGTGAGGTGAAGGGAGGCCATGGCGATGAAGAGGCGACGTCGTTGGAGGGAAGGGAGGGAGGGGACGGAAGGTCGAGGCGAAGAGAGAAAGTCCAGCTCGGACACAAAAGCGGAGATTCAAAAAGAAGGTCCTCCTCCCAAGAAGAAATGTTTTTCAGGTCATGAAAGTTTCACTGACGTAAATATAGAGGGAATCTCTGTACATCTCTGCGCGAGATCCAATCAATTTTCTGCCTCCGACGCGATGAACGTGAGCTTTGAAGTTGAGGACTTTTTCACGACTGCTTTGGGAGGATCTTCTCCGCATGTCAACTCGCAGAGAGGTACGGCCCTTGAACATTTGACCTGGCACGAAGTTCATGAAGTCAAATCTTCTTTCCAAGTTCAGAAACACGGAATCTCGGTCTAGGAAGCAAGAGCGAGGAAAGAAGAGGCAGAAAAAGTCGAGGCTGCTCATTCTCTCGTCTCAGCTCACCTTGCTCGGAAGACGAGTCTTGACGTCGCACTAAAGCAGAGCTCCAGAAGATAAGAAGGTACGAGTTAGCTCGCTCTAGTCGTCGAGGACGTCCCGAGGAGATGGGAGAAACAGACGGAGAAGAGAAAGTTCAGTCGACGAGCAGAGGATCGCTCGTTTTGGATCTGCTGTGAGCAGAAACCAAGAGCTCAACAAAGTCGAAGGTAAACCTTCCTTCGTCTGTGTCTGTGAGATCGTAGGGACAGACGATCTCCCTTTCGAGCTCGTGAGATCTCTCGGGGCTCTACGGCACGACCGGATAACGCTCGAAATTTCGCCCAGCAAGCCAAAACGATTCGAAGCTCGTCTTCCCCTCTTTCCCTCCAACAATACAATAAGGAGTGAGCCTATCCCCCCCCTTTCTTTGATTCTCTACGATCCGAAGCTGACCCAACCTCTTCTTCTCTCTCTGCAGGGACATAAAAGTTCGATCCTAACTTCTTCAGTAGAAGCGATCGCGTTCCCGTTCTCCAGAGTATCCTCGTCTCGTTCCTTTCTCTTTGCTCGACCTTCGCCGTTCGTTTGATCCCTCCTTCACGCCTGCATCGACCCACTCCCGAATTCTGCCCTCCTCTTTTCGAAGATCTGCGTGCGCATATGAAGGGAGAGGTTGTTGGTGTGGGAAGTTGGGGGGTTAGGCGGTCGAGGTCGGTGGGAGGGTGTGCATCCTGGGGAGCAGACGGACATCCTTTTTTTTTCTTTCACATCCTTCCCTCGCTGGTAAGCTCGCCTTTCGTTCGTTCTTCGTCGTTGGAGAAGGGACGAGAGGGAGCGTATCTCCATATCGTCATGCTGTTCTTACCCTTTCGTCGCTCGTGTGTGGAAAGAGAGAGAGAGGGAGAGGAAAGGAGAGGAAGGGATGAGCTTCTCCTACTTTCAGCTCTCCCTCCTACCTCTCCATCTTTCATTGAGAGCATGAAAACTTTTCCAGGAGCAGTTGAGAAGCACACCTGCATCCTCAGTTCAAGTTCTGTAGATATTCAGAGGTCACCTGTGGTGAAAAGCGGTCTCTCAGCCCGAAACGAGCTCCTCCTTTGTCGACCTGACCTCTCCTCGTTCCTTCTTCCCCCCCAACGACAACAACCCTTCGGTTCCAACCAGAACCTTCCTCCTCCTCTCTTCCTCGCCATCATCCCCAGCCGCTCCCTCTTCCAGAGCATCGACCAGCTTAACCCCTCTGCCCATCGCTAGGTCGCTCCATCGATCCCATCTCCCTTCGAGGAGTCAGCTCTGCTGTCAGTCAGGATGGTCGACTCTCCCTCTTCCTCCTCCTCCCCGCCTCCTCCTCCTCCTCCTCCTCCTCCTCCTCCTCCGTCAGCTCCTCCCTCAGCAAACGGAGCAGCTCTCCCAATGGCCCTGCCTCTCTCCGTCACTGGATCATCGGTCAACAGGTCCTCGAGCGTCTCTCGTCTCGGTGGAGGAGCAGGAGCTAGCGGGTTGTCTCGAGCTGGAAGCGCTGGTCCTTCTTCCGTCAACAGTAAGGCGTCTGAGCTCGTAGGGGACAGGAGCGTAGATGGATCGAAGAGTGGAGAGCAGCAGGTCAATGGAGTGAGTCCCTTTCTTTCTCTGTTCACACCAGAAGGGGGCGAACGGAAAACGAGTCAGCCGGCCATCTCGGAGCGTTCTCCACCCTTCTCTGCTGCTCTGGGTCTGCTAGAAACCAGTTCGGAAGAGAGAAGATGCTACTCCTCAACTCCTATGACCTCGTGTCTCGCTGGGGCAGTGCCTTCACGAGAAGAAGGAGCTCGCTCGGAAGGTTCAATCCGACCGAAAGGCGGGGAGCTCGTCCACCCTGCTTCTCCTTCCCTTCTTCTCCTTCGCCCTCCTCTCATATGAAACCTTCCTCCTGTCCTCTCCAGGTCACAAGAGAGCTGACCCTCGCTTTGATATCTTGGTTCCTCTTCTCCAGCACCACGTCGATATCGACAAGATCATTCAAATGGCCACCTCCCACTCGCCTCGTCCAAACTCTGCCCAACCTCTCTCCCTCCCTCTTCGAGCTGGAACCCCAAACTCTCAGCATCAGCAACAGTCTCAAGGTCCGATGATTCAGGATACCAGGATGTGCCTGTTTGTAGGGAATGTGAGTTTCTCTGTGCTTTCCTCGGCCAGAAGTGAGCTGCGACCTGATCCTGACCGAACACGCTGACGTCCTTCTCTTCCTTCTCGTTTGGTTTTGTTCGATGCCAGCTCCCATTCCGAGTGCGATGGCAGGACGTGAAGGATCTTTTTAGACGAGCTGGAACGGTGCTTAGAGCCGATGTAAGCTTGGGGAGCGACAATCGGAGTAGAGGGCACGGAACCGTGCTCATGGGAAGCAGGGAAGATGGACTTCGAGCTGTCGGTGAGTCTTCGCGAGGCTCCTTCCCAGCTCATTTCAGGAATCAGACTCGCATGCTGACCTTTCGCTTTCTCGCTTTCGATCGCAGAAATGTTCAACGGCTACAACTGGCAGACTCGAGTCCTCGAGGTACGACCGGATCGACTTCCACCAGAGTTCGAGCTTCACGCAGGTCAACCTCCTCTCCTCGCTCCTCATCCTCAGCAACAACCTCCTTTCCACAACTCCTCTCCTTTTCATCACCCAATGGGTCAAGCCTTCTCTCATCCTGGATCTCGGTCAGCGAGCCCTTACTACGCGAACAACGGTCCTCCTCCCAACGGAGGAATGAACCACTACGGCTACCCACCACCTCCTCCTCCTCTTCAGTACCATCCTCTCGGTGCTCCTCCGCCCTCGTCTCGACCACCAGGCTCGTCTCCTCCTACCTCCCATCCCCTCATACCCGCTTCCGTCACCTCCATCGCCGTCCCCCAACGGACACCTCCAGCGAACGCAGCAACTTCCCTCTCGACTCCCACAGCGTCGACCTCAGCTCTTCCTACTCCTCCCCTCTCTACGTCCTTCTCTGCGACGAAACACACTCCTACCAACTCCACCTCCTCCCTCGTGGCCGGAAATCGACCTCAGAACTCGTCCAAGTCGCCCGTCGAAGGAGGAGGAACGACCTCAGGAGGTCGAGCAGCTCCTCCTCCACCGCTGGGAGCTCTCCCCCCTCCTCCAGCGTTCGGACGGGTTGGACATGGGCTTCAGCAGGCTCAGTCGCAACATCGTGGAGGAGAGAGGATCTCGCCCTCGGTTGGATTGCGGTTGGGAAGTGATAATTTGGCGGGGAGGGTGTTGTTCGTTGGAAACGTGAGTTCCAACAGACGCGTTTCTTCACATCTTCGACTACAGAAGCAGCGTCTGACCTTTTCTCCCTCTTTGCTCGCTCTTAGCTTCCTTACCACATCCAGTGGCAGGATCTCAAGGTCCGTTCCTGTTTTTTTCTCCGCCCACGAAGAGCTGTCGGTCTCGCTTCGTCGACTTATTCTTTATTTTCTCGTCTTTGTCGCGAACAGGACCTCTTCCGCACGGCAGGCAACATCATCCGAGCCGACGTCGTGCTAGGACCTGACGGAAGGAGTAAAGGTACCGGACATGTCTTGTTCGCGACGGAGGAAGACGCGTCGAGAGGAATCACGATGTTCGATGGGTGAGTCGCGCGATCTTGCTGTCTCCTTCGACCTAGAGACCCAAACTCGAGCTTACCTCGCCCTTTCATGTCCATCTTCTTTTCTCTTACTTCCAGGACCGAGTTTAACGGTCGAATCCTTCAAGTCCGACATGAAACCAACGTCGCTCCTCCTCCTCGTCAACCTCCTCCTCAGCAGTACCCTCAGCAGCAGCAACAGTACCAGGCTCAGCAGCAGCAATACCAACAGCAGCAGCAGCAACATTACCCCATGCCGAGTCCTCACCAGCAGCTCCCCAACATGAACTTCCCTCTCTACGGCTACGAACCTCCCTCTCCCTTCCATCCTCCTCCCTCACCCTTCTACCCCCCTCCCTCGCCTTTCCATGCGCCGTTCCAGTACCATCGTCACCAGCAGCAACCGTCTCTCCCTCCTCCTACCGATTCATCGTCGACCAAGGACGGCGCAGAGTCGAACGCCGAAGGAGGAGGAGGAAAGACACCTCCCGCTCGAGGAGGAGGAGGAGGTGCTCAACATCCCCATCCTGGACCGATCTCGCTTCCTCCCGCCTACCCTGCGTTCGGAGGACCTGGAGGAGGAAGTGGACCTGGGAGTCCGATACTGGGGAGGAATGGGATGCCGATGATGACGCCTTCGATGCCTGCGTTCCAGTTTGGTGCTCCTTTCCAGCTGCCTGTGAGTAGCGTCGCCGTCCTCTCTGTTTCTCTCCTCTTTCTCTCCCCTTCCCCTCACACGAACTCGAACTGACGAACCTCCTCTCCTCGCTCTCTCTTCTCTCGTCCAGCAAACTCCCGAATTCTACCCTCACGCTTTCCTCTCGCCTGGTCTAGGACCCATGTCTCCCGACCCTTCCTCCCCTTCCCATCCCAATCCTCATCACTCCTCAACCTTCTACCACCACCACACCCACAATCCTTTCCTCAACCCTGCTCCCGGAGCTCCCATCTCTCGCTACCCCAACCAACAACCCAACTCCAACCAAAACTCGAACGGAGGAGGCTTCCAAAACTTCGACAACCCGATGTTCCCTTCCTCGCCCGGAGGCTACACCTCTCATCCCAACGGCAGGCATCACCAAAGGATGGAAACTCCCGGAGCTGTGTATTTCCCTGGAGGAGGAGGAGGGTTCGAGCGAAGTTCGTTCGGAGCGGTGTTGGAAGGGGAGATGATGGCGGAGGTTGAAGAAGGGAAGACGCCTCCTGCTGGTGGAGGAGGAGGACCTCGTTCGGCTGGCGGAGGAGGACTTGGTTCCGGAGAGGGGTATCCCTTCCCTGAACTCGTTGACGTTCGACCTGGGGAGGCTGGAGGGGTGGGAGGAGGGGAAGGGGAGACGCCTGGGGTTCGGGAATTGGTAGAGGAGTTGAGAACGGTGGATGTCAGTGAGGAAAGGCCGAGGAGTGGGGCTGGAGGAGCGGTTGCCGGAGAGATGGGAGTTGGAGAGGTCGGGGAGAGACCGGGGATGGGAGCGAGGAGTTTGAGTCGGAGGAACAGCGGTGGCGGAGCGTAGAAGGAGAGACGCGTCCGTTTGGTTTTATTTTTTTGGGTTCTTTGTTTACTTTCTTCGCCTACTATCCTTTTTGGGCTTTGATCTCTTCTTTTGATGTTGCGCTCTCGTTCCAGTTGATACCGTCGTCGTACTTTGCTTGCGAGAGTTTGTCGAGAAGCCGACGTGAATGCATCTGCTTCTCTCGTCTCGTTCCCGTTTTCGTTTGAAAGAGAGCCAGCCAAGAGAGAGCGAGATCATGAGCTAGAGAGAGAGAGCGAGGCAGACTAAAGAGAGTGCAAACTAAATGCGGGAGGAGATGCGAGGAGAGGGTCGTGAGGAGCGTAAGGAAGAAGGGGGCGAAAGTGAGCAAGAGAGGTGAGAAAGAGAAGAAGAGACAATACAGAGAGACTGGGAGATGCGACGATATAAGAGTAAGTGTTTAAGCGGTGATCAATGCTTTGCTCTGCAAAGAAGTAGAAAGATAGGGGTCAGGGACGCGAACGAAACCCAGATCATCGGAGGAAAGGATGTTACCTTCAAAGCTCCTCGATTCAGAACGACTCCCACCTGGCTCTCTGCGTACTTCCTCTCGGCTGAACGGTCAAGTCAGGAGCGAGAGAAGGAGAAAGAAACGAGTCAGCTCGTTGTACCAGAGAGAGAAATCAGAACGACGCGACTGTTCGAGGAAGAGAAACTCACCCTCCTGCAGATCAACCAGTCCCTTCGACGTAGCCGCAATAGCGACGTCCCACTTCTTGGTGTGAGAGGACTGTTGTACTTCGAGTTCGACGATGAATTTCTGAGATCGGGTCGGGAAGGGAGAGGGGGTCAGCTTCAGGAGCGAGAGGCAGGACGTCAGAGCTCAAAGGAAGAAAAACTGACGACGAAGTTTCGTTCGAGCTCAAGAAGTTCCTTCATAATGGCTTCGAGATCTTCGGAATCGTGCTTGATCTCGGCGAGAAAGACGGTGTAGAGGTCTTCGCTGTGGGAGAGGAGGGAGGGAGGGAGGCGAAGGCGTGAGCTCGAGCTGAATCTGGACGAGGGAAGTGACAGGATTGAGAGGGAGTGGCAGGAGTACGAACAATCCCTTCAGCCTGTTAGATCGTATAGCCTCGTGTTTGGATTCCTGTAGTGGGAACGACCGGCGAAGATGAGCTCAACGGAAGAGAACGAGATGTGGAGAGGAGGAGGAACGGAGGGAAGGCGAGCTCACGAGGGAAGCCTTCTCTTTCTGCATCGAGGCCAGAGCATCCTTGACTCGTTTCCTTTGTCGTCGGAACTCGTTGGCTGAACCATATAAGAGAAAAAAATACAAGTGAGCTTTCAAGCTACGTTGCTGAAGATCGAGGAGAAAGGGAAGGAGCAGGAGATGAAGAGGGTCGACCTTTGACTTCGGCGAGGAACGTCTCGAACGAAACGACACTGTAGATCCACCCCAAGAACGATTAAGACGGCAGTTCAAGAAGCGTGTAGAAGGGGAGGTTGTGAACTCACGCATCCTCTGATCCTGAGCTTCCCTATCAAATACAAAAGGAAGGAGGTGAGCTCGAAGGACAGAGGGATGGAGGATCGAGCGACTCACCTGCGATGAAGCGGGCTCCTTTGGCGCTGGTTTGGCCTTAGCCTTGGACTTCCCAGTCATTCTTCTAGTGCTAGAAGATAAGAGAGAAGACGGAAAAAGACGGTTGGACGGGTGAAGGAAGAAAGGGCAGCAGAAAGAGAAGAGCCAGATGCAGTTAGAGGTTCAGAGGATCGAGCTCATTTCGGCCCTTCGGGCCCTCTCTTCGCCAGAGACGGTCGTCAAGGCTCACCAGAAGATCTACTTCTGAGAAAGTCTTACTGTGAAAGAATCCCAGAATCACTTGAGTGAAACCTTATCGCTCTGGCTCAAGATCTTCGGCCTCGAAGCTCGACAGAACATTTACAATGCTCAAGCTCGACGTCCCTCCCCCCCCCCCCCTTTATCAAACGCATAGCTGCCCCCAGACTTTAAGACAACTGACGTAGAGCATTACTTTAAATCGTATCCTTTCATTTCCCAGCCCAGACCATCGTAAACTCCCGATCGCGTCAACTCCTCGTCGCGTCGTCGTCTTCGACCACTTCCTGCTCTCCCGACCGTGCTCGGCGACTCCCCTTTAGGCGAGCGTTCTCTAGCTGTAGCTGTTTGACTTCGGATTTGAGGAGAGCGACTTGGGCGTCTGTGGAAGAACGAAGACAAAGTCAGCAGAAGAAGCAGAAGAAGGAAGAGATCGACGCGTCGAGAGAAGACGAACCTTTCGCAGCGAGCATCGACTTCTGTTCCTCGAGATTAAGTTTCCCGCGACCTTTAGGAGGTGAAGCAGATGTGAAGGACGTTAGATTTGGTCAGCTTCGAGAGGATGAGACCCCTTGATCAGCAAGAAACGGAGCGGCGACCTCGATTCTGCTCGTACAACGCGCGACGAACGAACGAGAGACTCACCTACTCTTCCTCGTCCAGACAGATCTCTGGCCTCGTAGTCTCCCATCTCTGGAGGCATGCTCCCATCAGGCGAGCTGCTCTTCCCGCTCTCACTCTCCTCGAAGAGACCCACGTCAACGTCGACCAGCTCATCCTTTCCCTCCTCGTCTTCTTCTTCTTCTTCGTTCAGTCCAATCCATCCTGAAGGTCCAGCGCTACCTTGAGGATGATTTAAGAAGTGTCCGTGCGACATGGGTCGACGAGGAGCGGGAGTGGTGAGTTTGGTGAGGTGGGCGGGCGTGGGAACGGAGGAGGAGGAACTTCCTGAGTTGAGAGGTCGGTTTCGAGGTCGGAGGAAGTGAGAGGAGGAGGAGAAGCTGTTGTTGTATGAGGGATAAGATGGAGTTTCGTCTGTTGAAAAGAGTAGAGGGGAGAAGGGCTCAGAGAAAGAAAGGAGGAGAGGGAAGGAAAGAGAGAGCGAGCTCACTCGCGATCGTTTGGTTCTCTTCCTCCCCCTGTCTTCCTCCGTCAAACGCGTTGAGGCAGTTTGTCTTGTTGTCCATCGCGACTGCAGGATCGAGTTAAAAAGAGTGTTAAACCTCCGAAGGTGGAAATCGTGGAGAGAAGGCGAGAACCTGAGCTTCGCTCTAGGAAGAGGAAAGAAGAAAGAGAGGGAGCTGACGTCCTCCGGATCCGTTTTGAAGGGGAGGGAACGCGCGGTCGTAGGAAGTTTGATTTTCTCTCGTTCCGAATTTGAAGATGGTATGTATGCTTGGGAAGGCATCTATAGAAGAGGAGGTATGGCGAAAGCGAAAAGGTATCAATCACAGGAGGAGGTGGAGGGTTGGGAGTGAAGCTTTCGCTTCAGCTCAAGGTTTTCTTGGGTAAGGTCGAGAACCTGACTCTTGAGGCGAGCGACTTCGGCGTCTACAAAGGGACAATGGAGGGAGATAAAGGTCAGTAACGCGTCGGGAAAAATGTCCGCATGGAAGGATAGAGAATACGAGAAAGAGCTCGACGCGTCTGATCGACTTCTTCCTCCTTCTGAGAGAGCTTCCCCAACCACCTGAAAACGAGTTTAGTAGAAGAAAAAGAAGAACAGGATCAGACTTACCTCGCGTCGCAAGAAGAGACTGCTGAATATCGAGAGCAGCCTTCTGTCGTTCTCGAAACGCCCGAGCACCTGCGATTTGAAGGAGTAACGAGTGGATACCAGGTCAGCATGGTTCAAAGAGACTCAACAGAGAGGAAATGTGTTAGTAGACTCACTGCTCCTATTCGTAGCCTTTCTTCGTTCCTTCCTCGCCTTCTCCTCGTCGAAGACCAGCGCTTCTCCTCCTCCCTCTCCCTCCTCTTCCTCCTGCGAAGCTGATCTTCTTCGAGCGACCTCCGGACTCGTCGAAGCGGAGGAGGACTTTCTCCTCCTCTGACGATAACTCTCCTCCTCTGGCGGCGACGGGGACGGATTCTGGGTCGGGAGGAAGAAGGAGTTGGACGAGGTTGAGTTCGAGGTCGACGCGACGTTCGAGTCAAGCGCGAGGGTCGGGTAGTAAGGGAAAGCGAAGGGGAATTGGTGAGGGTTGAAGCTGATGGAGGAGGATGAAGCCGAAGAGGAAGGATGGGGAGGCCCTTGAGGTGCTGAGTAAGGTGATGAGAGAAAGGAGGACGAGTAAGAGGAAGACGTGAGGGGATCAGGGGCTACGGATGGAGGAGGTCGACGCGATCCTGGAAGTTGCATACCATAAGGAGCGAGTCAGCGAGGTCATACACGAACGGGAGACTATGGTAGGATATCCTGCGAGACTTTGGGCTTACGCTCTGCTGCTACGACGGGCTGAGAAACCCAACTCGAGTTACTCGTCGACCCTCCTTCATTCTCTTCCTTCACCTGAACCCCTCCTAGCATCCAAGGATGCTCCATTTCTGTGCCAAGATACCCAATCTCGGTCGAGGTGAGAACAGAGGGGGTGTCGAAGGGTTCGGACTGGACTGGTAAGTCGTAGGGAGAGAAGGGAAGGAGGGGTGGCGGCGGTGGCGGGAGAGCTGCTCCTGCCGGAGACTCGAAACCGAACGGAAACGCTACGTCCCATGGAAGGAAGAACTGCTCATCTTCTTGATCTGGAACTAAGATATGCTGCTGCTGGGCCATGGGAACGATGAGGGAAGGGAAGGGAGGGATGGAGGGAGTCAGGAGAGAAGGAGGTACTCGGAAAAGGTACTAGCTCACGACAGATTCTCTCCTCGTTCCGGCGACCCAGGACTGGCTCTTATCGAGCTATGACAAAAACCGGCTGTTGCCACCATGTAAGAGGAGAAGCTGGTGATTGATAGAGAGAGGGAAGCTGCTGGGACAAGTTCGACGGAAAGAGAGAGGACGCCGGAGGGACTGTCATGCCTTGGTCATGGAAGCGGCGATTTCTCAGCAAGTAAATCGAGCGAAAAAAAAAACTTGCGGAAGTGACGTCTATGCTGATGAAGGTCAGTTCACAGCCGGCCTAAGAACCCACCCAGGCAAGCACGATCAGCGAAAAGCAGCGCAAGAGGAGGAATGAGCGAAGGAAGGAAGACGCGAGCTCACCCTCCTTTCTCTTTCACGACCTCCGAAACTGCTGTGCATCCTTCCGTGATATTGTCTCGAGCCCGGGACAAAACGGGCAGCCCTGAAAGAAGCTGCAGACTGCCGAAAAGCGGTTCTCAGAGTGGTGCTAGTCCTCCTCCAGGCTCCAGGCTCCACGTCCTTCTTTTGTGATTCCGCTCGACTGTTGCCACATTTCTGTCCAGAACTTCTTGATGAGTGTCGACCTAGAAGATCAAGATGTCGCTCAAGTCCGAGACGGGGGCGCTGGAGAGGAAAGATGGAGTTGGGGTGGAATCAAGGAAGGGAGCTTGAAATCGAGCTGAGAGACTCGGGGGAGGCTCGGGTGACGATCGAAATTCCTCTCAACGCCCACCACCGAGGAGGACTTTCTCCTGCATCTCACCTTTACGCGATCAGGAATCTGATCCAGAATCCACTCAAGTGAGTTTTTTCCGAAGCTCACAGCCGAGGCTGTAGCGTATTCCGTTCAAAGCTCGAGCTGAGCCCTTCGCTCCCTTCCCTCTTCTCTTTTCTCCTTCCCTTCCAGCCCTCGCCCATCGCGGCTTCTCCTAGGATGCCAAAGTACCTTCCGAGTCTCTAAAAAAGAGCGCTGCCGAGAAGAGCAAGCTCAAGAGGGGTCAAGCTACCAGGAAGATGAAGGTTCGTCGAAGCTAGCTCTCCGTCGTCGTCCCTCTCCTCCCTCCTTCTTTCCCCTCCGGCTCTCAAAGGCTGACCTCGTATACCTCTACTGCTCTTACCTCCCCGATCACAGTGCGATACAGCTCGTCATGTCTGCTCGTCCTGTCTTCGAACCTACAATCACCTGTGCCGTTCGTTCTCACTCTCCCTCCCTCCCTTTCCCCTCTTGTTCCTCTCTCTCGGTCAGAGCGGGAATGGACTTTCCTTTCCTGGAGCAGTTGCAGAAGGGGGATGCGGTAGGGGGAGAGTCGGGGACGGGTTCAGATTCTTCGACGCCGGGCTGGAGTGTTCGAACGGAGAGAGTCGTGGTACCGAGGTAGGGAAGGGTTTGGGCTCAAGGTTGCTGTGCTATATTTTTATCTTCTCCTTCATCGTTTACCCCCATCATATCACGTCACTTCTCTTTTCTAGTTCGAAAAGGAAACGAAAGAACGACGAAAGAACGACGAGTCCGACGCGTCGATCTCTCTCTTTTCTCTCCATCGATCTGCGGAGAAGAGAAAACGAAAGGATGTATCCAAGAGTCGTATGAGTAGATGTGAGACTGCGAAAGAGGAACAGATGCAAAGGTATATGCAGGGGTGAAGGGTAGAGAGAAGATGAGCGAAACGAAAGAATGAAAAGTTGAGGTTTACGGAGTCGCGTGAGAGAGGAGGGAACGAGGGAAGGAAGTGAAGGAGAAACGAAAAGAGAAAGGGATCGAACTAGAAATGCAGAGAGCACAAAGAGAGAGCGTAGCCGAGAAGAAAAGAATGAAAAAGTTCGAGAGAAACCAAAGAACCAAAAAAATAAACGGGTATCGATCCATCCATCCATCCTCCCTCCTTCCCTCCCCATCTACTTGAACCCCATCCGTCTCGCATAATCACTCTCCTCCTGAGGCGTCAACCTATCCGTTCCTCCCCAATTAGCACTCGAACTCCTCGCTCTGAACTTCCCCGCTCTCGCTCGGAAGACCTCCTCCATCGATAGAGGCTTCATGGGACCGAAGATGTCGTCCGGGTTGTGGGATTCCTGCTCTCTCAAGGCGTTTCGAATCTCGGGGGATTGAGCCCAGGAGGGGAGAGCTTGCTTGGAGGAGTCGCGATCTTCGTCGTCCGAGTCGGAGTATCTGAGAAAACGGCGAGGAAAGGCGAGGTGTGAGCTTTTTTCGATTTCGAAGAGAGAAAAAAAGAAGACGAGGTTGGAGAAGAGAGAAGGAAATCGCATGCACTCACTCGCTCTTGATATCTGGCAACTCGATAGCTTCTGAAAGCCCAGGAGCCTCCTCGGATTGAGCAGCGATGTGAGACTGCAAAGCCTGCCTCTGAGCCTGCAAGATCGACTGTCCTCCCAATCCTCCTCCTCCTTGAGCCTGCGAAGGTCGGTGCTGCTGCTGGTGAGGTTGGCCGATCTGCCTGTTCATGTCGGACGTTCGAATAGGAGGACCCATCGTGGCTGGGACGACTCGGATGGTGGAAGTCGAGGCGGAAGCGGAAGTCGAAGGTCGTTGCTGCTGCTGGTGATGTTGCTGAGCGTTCGACGAAGAAGAAGCTGAGTTGTTGGAGTTGGAGGCGACAGGAGGGAGATGTCTGAACGAAGGAACGACGGGTTTGGGAGGAAGGTTGGAGAGTCCTGAAGAAGAGGAGGAGGAGGATGGGATGGGTTTGGCGATCTTGGAGAGGACTTTGGGAGGGCCGTTGGTGGAGGAGGTAGCGAATCTCTTGGTTTCAGGAGCAACCTTCTCGTTGGTGTTGATGGAAGTAGCGAGTTTCCTCTTCTTGGAGGCGTCTTCCTCAGCGAGGGCCTGGACGAAATCACAAAAGGAGAAGAGACGAAACGAAACGAGAGAGCGCGTCAGTCAGTCTGGAGTTCGACCTTGCCTCTCGCTGACGAAAAAGGACGATGTAGAGGATAGACTCACCTTAGCCTTTCTCTCCTTCTCCTCCCTCTCCTTCCTCTTCTTTTCCAACTCAGCAGTCCTAGCCTTCCTATCCGCCAGCTCCGCGTTCCTGACCCTCTTCTCCTCATCCGCCTTAGCCTTCTCCTCCTCCCTCTTCTTGACCAAAGCATGGTTCCTCCTCGCCTCAGCGAGTCGAGAGATGGCAGCCTTTCGATCCTTCTGAGCTTGTTCCTGTGAGCGCGAGAACAAAAAACAAAACGAACGGGGGCGGGAATCAGGTTTCAGTTTTCCGCCGTCGACGAGACGAAGAAGAGAACGATCTCGACTCACCTTCTTAGCAGCTTCAGCGGCGAGAGCGAGAGCCTTGACGGGTTCAGCTTTGGTTTTCTTTCCGAGAGCCTTGGCAGCGAAGGAGGATCCGTGAGCGTAGACGGACTGGGAGGAGTTGGAGACGCCGAGTCGAGAAGCGTTGTTGGTCGAGGACGAGGATTGGTTGAGGGAGTTTGCGAGTCGGGTGGTTCGGGGCTGGATGTAAAAAAAAGGGGTGAGGAGTCAGTGGAAGCTCTTTTAGAGAGAGAGAGAGACAGAAGAGGAAGCGTCAGAAGAGAGCGAAACGAGCGAGAACGAACCTTGGAATGAGTCTCCTCCTCATCGTCAGCCAACTCATCCTCCTCCATCTCGATCTCATCTTCATCCCCCGCCTTCCCTTTCCCCTTCCCATCCGACATCACCAAATCCTCAATCGTCAACTCCCTCTCATCCACCTCTCCTCTCAACCTCGACGACGACGAAGAAGAAGCAGGGACGACCGGACCCATCGACCTGCTGTTGGTGGCTGCTGCCTTGGGAGGAGGAGTGTTGGAAGGCGTGGTGGATCCGATGAGATCGCGCTGTTGACGAAGAAGAGCAGCGGAGGGGTGATCGTCGAAGACGGGAGTGTTGGATCGACTTTGCTGCCTCGAAGGAGGGGCTGCTGCTCCTCTCTCCTGGAGTTGTTGAGGTCGAGCGACGGTCGAGGATTGCTGCCTAGCAGGCGTAACGATCTGTTGCTGCTGTCGAGTAGGAAGAGGAGCAGCGACGGCTTCGATGGGAGAAGAAGGGAACGCGAAGACTTCGGGCTTGACGACCTTCTGCTGCTGCTTGGGAGCCTCCCTGACGGTCTTGCAGAGCTGCTGAGGAGCCTGGACTCGGGAGGACGACGAAGCCTGCTGCTGAGCTACAACGGCGACGGTGGGTTCCTGAGCGAGTTTGGCAGCCTTGGGAGCGGGAGGAGGAGTGAGCGGGATCTGAGGAGCCTGGATGACGACGGGTCTGGGAGGGAGGAGACCGAAGACGGGAGACTGGAAGGGAGTAGCGAGATCGGGCATGGCAGGCTCTGGGTCCTCCTCTTCTTCTTCGTCCTCCTCCTGCTCCTCTTCATCCTCGAGTTCCATCTCCTGCTCGGGAGAACGAGGACGGACGACTGCGGCGGCTTGTTGCTGGCGAGCGACGACGGGAGGAGTTGGGACGGACGCGACGGTGGCGGGGAGGGGTTGGGAGGAGGCGGTGGTGGCTGCTTCTCCAACGTCGGCGAGTTGGGAGGTAGGTCGTTGAACGAGCGACATCCTGAGTCCAGCGATGGGAGGAGCGGTAGCGATGGGTCCTCCTCCGATGGAAGAGAGAGCTCGGGATCGAGCAGTCTTCGCGGCGAGATCCTCGATTTCCTTCTTGAGTCGACTGATCCCGGAGTGGTTGTCGGCCGCGGTGCTGGCTGCACCGGGAGGGGAGAACATGATGGGGAGTCGTCCTGGGATGGTAGAAGCCGAAGGAAGAGTGGAGAGAGGGTGGGAGGAGGTGGTGTGGTCGTCGACTCGAGGGAGCTTGGTAGCTCGTCGGTTGAGGTCGTCGTACTGCTGCGAGTTCTGACTTTGGTTCTGGTCGAAGGACGTAGACGAAGCATCGGCGGCAAGCTCTCCTGATTTCCTCTTGTGCGTTGATGAGGGTCCAGCGGAAGCAGCTGAAGCTCGAGCGACGATGGCAGCTTCCTCCCTCTCCTTTTCCCTCTCCCTCGAAGCTGCGACCAACGCAGCTCCTTGACTCTTCCTCAGTCCTTCAGGAGCGTCAGAAGCCCCGCCGAGAGCCTTGCTCAACCACGAACTCCTGAGTCCGACGATGCTGGTGGATCCTCCTCCTCGAGCGGCAGACCAAGTCGACGCGTTGGCGGACGAAGGGAGGTAGGGAGTCTTGCTGCCACTGCTGACGGTCGCGGGTTGTTGGGGAGCGGCGACGGGAGTAGGAATCTTGGGAGACTTGGTGGAGACCGGAGGAGGGCTGGAAGAGTCGATGCTGTCCTCCTTCGCGGCGACGACGGGAGCGGAAGGAACGACGGCGGTGTGAGTTTGGGATGGAATGATGGAGGAGGGAGTCGCGACCGGCTCGACGATAGCGGCTTCGATTTCGATGGCTTCCTGAGAGAGAGAAGGAGCCTCCTCCTCAACTGGGCTGAGTTCGGACGAAGGGATGGCGATATCCTCTGGGACGACGGCGGCAGCGATGGAGAGAACGATTTCGTCTTCGTCTTCCTCCTCCTCCTGAGCGGCGACGTCTTTCTTCTCCTTTTGAGCCTCGACTGGTGCAGGTAGAGCAGCGGAGTCAACTTCGACGACGACGGGGACGGGTTGTTCGACGGCGACGACGATGGGAGGAGTGGCGGGTCGCAAAACAACAGCTTCCTCCTGCTTCTCCTTCTTCTCCTCCTCCTGCTCCTGCATCTCGACCTCAGGTACCTCCTCCACAGCCTCTCCAACCTGGACCTCCTCCTCTACAACCAGAACCTCCTCCTCTTCCATCTCGGCTTCAGGTTCCACGACCTTGTCCTTCTTGGTCCCCTTCTTCTTCTTCCCACCCGCTCCAGCAACCTTCCCTCCCTTCGCTTTCTTGACAACCTCCTTCTCTACAACCTCGATAACCTCCTCCTCCTCATCCACAACAGCTTTGGTCTTCTTCTTCTTTTTCTTCGTCTTGTCTCCCTTCTCAGGCTTGACGAGAGCTGAAGCTTCCTTCTTCTGAGGCGAGTGCGAGTCGGCTTGAACTTGCTGAAGCTGCTGGAGGAGGGTGTTGTTGTTATTCGTTCGAGAGGATCCTACTCGGATGGGAGAGAGGGGAGGAAGAGGGTTGGAGGAGGAGGAGGAGGTCTGGAAGGGTTGGTTGGAGGAGGAGGTGGTGGTGATCTTGACGACTCGAGCTTTGGCGGGAGAAGCAGAAGCGTTTTCTTTGTCCTGTAGGGATGGAAGCGAACATGTGTGTGGGCGAGAGAGGGAGAGGAAGGTGTCAACTCCATCTAGGAGGTTTGGAGGAAGCGTAGAAACGGGATGGAATGGAAGGGAGAGAGAGAGAGTGAAGGAGAGAAGGAGGGAGGGAAGGGAAGGAACGCTCACGTTCGTCTTTGTGTTTGCTGCCTTGATCTTGATGGCCTTTTCCTTGTCCGCTTGAGCGTTGGCTCGAGTGCGTTTGGAGGTCGTTCCCTTGTTGCGAGAAGGAGTTTTGATGAGATCTCCGATGACTCTGCAGAGAAGGAGAGAGAAGGAGAAGAAGGAGAGAGTGAGCTGCTCTGTTGTTGTTTCCTCTCCTTCCTTCCCTTCCCTCCTTCCCTTCCTTCCCTCTCTCTCCCTCCCCAAACAGCCTCCCTACTCTCTATGAAAAGGTACAACGAAGCTGCGGATGATGAACGTACGGTCTATGATCTTCTGCGCTGTTGAAAATCTGATCCATGTAGGCCTGGATGAAGTCGAGTCCGACTCGTTGAACGGTGTCGCCGAGAGCATCGATCGAACAAGAGTCGTTCGTGATCAAGTCCTGACGGAACTCGGACGCCCAAGGGTTGAGGAAGGAGGCCATCGTCGGGGGAGAGAGATACCGACCGAGAAGGGAGAAGAGGGGGTTGTCGAAGGTGGTGGAGAGAAGAGACCCGAGGGGACGAACGAGGAAGGCAGGCGCGGTTCGGTTTCTTGAGATAGAAATGAAGAGAAAAAAAAATCAGTCTCGTCTCGACTTGGCTCGAATGGATAGACAACGAGCTCCAGATCTCTCGACTGAAAATTTCATCAGAGCGTGAATATTTTATTCCATCTCGTCGTGCCCTCTCTCCTCTTCTCCCTCTCTCCTCCACACCCCCACTCTCTCCCACCTTCCCTTCGTCTCCCTCCCTCTCTCTCGTTCAAGATGGCCAGCGAACTCCCCAACCAACTGGGTAAAGCCTACCACCAGGATCCTACGCACTTTCAGACGGGCTTCCGGACGGCGAGCCAGTCTCCGATGCAGTTCTCTGCTTCCAAGAAGAAGGGACTCATGGGAGGTCAGGAAGGGAAAGATGGAAGTGAGCTCGTTTCTGCTCTCTTTTTTTGGTTCACTTTTCTCGCATCCACTCTAACACGCAACCTTCGTTGTTTAGATATCCATCAATGCTACAAGATGTGGCAGTCTTTCTCCAGGGTGAGTTCGTTGATCTCTCTCTCTCCCTCTTCCCCATCTCTCCGCCTCCCAGCCCCGCCTTGAGCTCGACGACGAAGAGACCTGATCCTCTCCTTGTTTCTCTTTCGTTCGATTCCAACTCGCGTGTATAGTGCTACGCCAACGCTGAGAACGAGGCCGCCTGTCGACTCCAGTGGGAGGATTGGAGGGAGTGCTACACGCACAGGAAGGAGGTCAGTTCGACTTCGCTTTGCTCCGGTTGCTTTCGCTTCGTTTCGCTCTTCGGATGGGGATTTCGTCGTGGGAGGGAGAATAGGAAAGGATCCGCTGGAGTGCGTGCTGGCAGCAGCGAGAGGGAGTGTAACGACGCGAGACAGGGAAGGGAGGGAGGAAGGAAGGAAGGATCGCACGTCGCCGACAGGCTTTCCCTCCTTCTTCCTCTCTTCCCCTCTCCTCTCGTCCATCCCTTGAACTTTCTCGCAACTCCCACAACCGCTGCTCTAACCATCTACCCGATCCAGAAGTCTCTCTGCAGCATGCTTTCTCTCCCATCTTCCTTCTCTCTCAAACTGACCTCTTCCCTCCGTTCATCTCCCTCCCTCCCTCCTCGCTCTTCCTCTTCCTCCTCTTCCCATCCCATCCCATCCCACCGTCCCATCCTCGACCCTTACCTCCACAGATCCAACGAATGAAACGAGTCTCCCAACAGTTCGAAAAGAACCTCCTCGCCGAAGGGAAATCTCGAGCTGAAGTTCGAAGGATGGTGAAACAAGGACTCATCGTTTCCGTCAACCTCATTGAAGCAGAGACGGATTTGGCAGAAATCGAGAGGGAGAGAGCAGGGAGGGCATAGATTGGGTTAGTTGTAGCTGTCGTGGGTGTGGGTTTGGGCCAAGACGAGGAGGGTTTTCCCTTTGGTCTCCGTTTGGGTTGGGTTCAGGTTTTTTTTTTCTTTCTCTCTCTCTCTCTCTCTCTTCTGTTCTTTATAACGACCTTCCTTTCAATTACTTACATATGTTCAACCACGATTCTACGACTTCTTTTTTTCTTATCCTCCTCAATCGAACCTCGGCAGGCCGGCAAAACCAGGAGTCGACGCGTCGTCGCGACCTGTTCAAAAGATCTCGTCTCGCACGGCACCCAAAGCTTCTCAATCGGCCCTCCGCTCTTTCTCTCTCTCTCTCTCTCCTCCCAACCACATCAGCCCAGCACAATGGACACTCCGATCCCAACTCTATCCACCGCAGGCCTCCCTTGGTGGCTTCAACCCGAGTTTCGTCCCATCGTGAGACGGACGGCAACAGTCTTCGTTGGACTCTGCTCCGTTGGATTTGCTGGAGTCTTTGCTTTAGTGAGTCACTTCTTCTTCCCTCCCTTCGCATACTTTGACTTCCACTACTCCCTTGCAACTCTCTCCACACCCAACGAAACGCTGAACCTCGTTGTTTCCCGTTTTCTTTTCTCTTCTCTGTCAATCACTATTTCTCTCTTTCTTCTCTCAGGACACGTCAAAGACGATCGTTCGAAGAAGGCTGGTCGACTCTCTTCCTCCCCTTCTTTGTTTCTTTCCTGGGAACCTCGTTCTATCAAATGTCATTAAAGTACGGTCGAGATATCTAGTTTGAGCTCGTAAAGTTAGCGATCAACCCTCTCACTCCTCTCTTCCTACCACCAGCAAGATCCGCGAGCTTCTGATCGTGCTTTCGGTTTTCTTCCGCTTCGATCTCGCCGTCGTCTAGGGCTCCCCAGGAGTACCTACGAGGAAAGGAAGGATAGGTACGAGAGCGTCAGCGGTTGATAGGAGAAGAGGTGCAAGGATGACGAGATTGTGGGACGAGAAAGAAAAAGGAAAGAACGAGACACACCAGAAAACGGCCAAAACTCCAGCGAGAGCTGTGACGATACACATTCCGATGGCAGCTTGGGCCTGATGATTCCATCCCGCTTCGATGGGCCACGGTCCCAAGGGTTGACCCGTGAGATCGGTAGCGGACCTGGACGCGCGAGAGGGGAAAACGACGAGCGACGGGATGAGTGAGTACTTTGATCCTTGATCTCGTTTTTATTCGCGAAGGAGAAAAAGAAACTCACATGCGACCAACCGCGTTTCCTGATGTAGGAATGCCTTGAGCAGCACATTGGTCGAGAACGAACTGAGGGATCTCGAACTCTTCCTGAACTTGAGAAGTTCCGGTGACGAAAACGGCAGCAAGTCCAGAGGAGAGATGCCAGTCGCTGGAATAGTAAAAAAAAAAAAAAAAAAAAAAAAAAATTAGTAAGTATTCAGAGAAGAGAAGGTGGGCTGAAGATTGCTCACACGTGGCAGTGGAAGAGCTGCAGGAGAGAAGGAAGATCAGAACTTGTCAGCTCTCGCGTCGTTCCTTTCATCTTCCGTCACTCAACTCACCCAGGATCCAGGGTTATCCGCTCTGAATCGAATCGCTGTCGAACCACCGGGAGGAACCATAACGGTATCTCGCTGGAAGGGGTTGCTGAAAGAGGACGAAGATAATCTCGTCAGGGAGGAGGATCGAGAGAAGGAGAGAAAGAATGAGCATCATAAAGCGACTCACACTTGTCCTTCGACCATAGGAGGGTTGATCTCTGGATCGTCCGACGTTAGGTCGAAAGAGCGATGGACGATTTGAAACTTGTGACCGTGGAGATGGAAAGGATGTTGACCGTTGTCGTTGTTGATGATGTTGAGCTTTCAAGAGCGAAGCAGAAGCCGTGGTCAATCAATGAGCGACGGAAGTGAGATCCAATCGAACAACTCACCTGGACCATGGCCATATGATCAAGAACAAAAGTAGGAGACTGAGCTCCGTAAGTACTCGATTTGGTAGCGTTCTCTCCGGTCGAGAGTTGAGTGAAAAGGGTAGGGACGATTGGGGAAACGTAGGTTCTGGAAGAAGAGACTTCGAATCAGCTCGCGTTTCTTTCCGGAAGAAAAGGGCTCGTACTGACATCTGATTGAAAGCACCCCTGTTGTGACCGTTGCTGAAAGTCTCAAGGACGAACTCGAGGTCGATATTGACGTCGGCGGGAGCTTGAGCAACTACCTCGAGAGGGACGAGAACGAGATCTTGGAAGAACGGCGCTTCCTCGACGTCCTTGGTAGTTCCTTCGGCTCGCTCGTTGGTCTCCGAGTAGACGATAGTAGCAGAGATGCCTGGTGAAGAAGGCGGGAAAGCGAGGTTAGCTTCAACTCCAGCAAAAAAGAGGTCGAAGGGTCGAGAAAAGAGAGAGAGCGAACCTAGGACGAGCTCCTCTGGAACGACGTCGAACATCCTTGGATCCATTTCAGCGTGAAGGACCCAGTTCGACGAGGTATCATTTCTCGCTTTCACGAGAACGGAGTATCTTTGAGCGACGGCGATGGGGAGGTCGTCCACAGCGTAGGGAGCCACTTCGATCTGAAGAGAAACGAAGGAGGAAGACGGAATCAGCTCTTGAAGGGTTCAGATAGACATCAAGGGAGAGAAAAACGCACTCCATCAGCTTCGATGATCTCCATCTCGTGTCCGTCGATCCAGATCTGAAACATGGCAAGCGCCGACACTGAAAGGAAAGCTCAGTTCGACGAGTGGGAGGAAAGAAGAGGGGATCTAACGGAGAGAACTCACTATTCACAAATCGCAACCGATAGGTCTTCCCAGCCTCGAACGTGATCGTCGCTCGATCTCCAACTCCAGTTCCCTTCGCAAGCTCGGAGGGAGGAACGAGATACTCGCCATCCTTGACGACGTAGAGAACGGACGACTCTGGAACAGGCTCAGCCCCCGCGGGGTTGAAGCGGTTGAGGAAGCCTTTCAGCATCGACTCGTGATCTTGGTGGTACCAGTCGGCGAGAACTGAAAGGCAAGAAGATAACGTCAGGGCCGGAACGACTCGAGGCGATTGAGCTGAAAGGGAAAGACGCTGGACTTACCGATCGTGTACTCCTCCTCCCAGGTAACGTCAGTTCTTTTGGTCTCCTCGGTGGGAAGGATGTTGAAGGGACTCCTTAATCCATCAACATACTGGCCTGAAAAAGAGAGGGAGAGGAAAGCGTTCAGACGACTCGAGCGAGCGAAGACGAAGGAAGAAGGCTCTTTCTTCAGTCGAGATCACGACAGTAGAGGTGGAAAAAGAAGGCTTACCTCTATAATGTCCTGCGAGAGCGGAAAGGGAGAGGTTCGTTTGTTAGTTCAACGGAACGAGAGCTCTTCGGGTCGAGTAGCTTTGAGCTTGTGCGTCGAAATCACGCAAATGAAGCGAATAAGCTTACCATGAATCCAGTAGGTTCCTTCCTGCAGGTCTGTAGGAATTTCGTAGGTGAAAGTCGAGCCTGGAGGGATAGGGCTGCGTGAAGAAGGACCGAGTTGAGCGTCTGAGGAGGAAGGAGAACGAGAAAAGGTCGAAAACGCGACGAACCATTGAGTGACACCCATAGCTCCATCGAAGTATCCTCCGGACTCGGGGTTGTGGGTGTGGTTGAAGTAGTTTCCGTGAGTATGAAGTCCGGTTCCAACTGAGAAAGAGAAGAGAATCCACTCGAGCAAGAGATCAGCGTTCGCGTCGTTCCAGTTTCCTCTAGTCCTCGCCGTCTCTCCGACATGGAATGAGCTACTCACCATCTCCGAGTCCGTTGTAGGCGTGAATTCGAAGAGTATCGCCGCGGACTACCTCTATTGGCGGAGGGCTAGAAGCGGCGAAGAGAAGGACGAAGTCAGATCGAGATGGCCAACGAAGGGAGAGAGGGAGGGAAGGAGACTTGAGCTGAGCTCACGGAAAGGTTCCGTTCACACCGATGACCCTGCGCTCAAAGAGTTGATCTGGGTTGGCAGTAGTGTAGGAAATGTTCCTAGAAGAGGAAAGAGACGATGCTGGTCAGGTTTGCTGTTCGTCGAGAAGCTGAAGCGAATCAAAGAAGGAGGTGGGTCGAATGAGCTCACCAGAAATGTTCCACGATCTTCCCTTCCACAGGACGCAAAGCAGCGAGAGCAGCGAACAAGGGGAGAGTATACATCATCCTCTGCTAAGGAGCAGTTGGTCTAGTCTGTGGGAGAGTCTGCTGCTGATGGCGGTGGTGTGAGGACGAAGAGCAGGAAGAAGTCGAGGTCGGAAAGAAGGAGCGAAAGTCGACCGAGGTTTTTGTCTGAGAGAAAGACGCCAGAGCAGGTCAGCGACATATCGGACGTGAAGGATAGAGAGAGAAGGGATAAGAAGACGAGCTCACCGGGTATCGAGAGGAATAAGAAAAGTAGAGGATGAAGGTGAGAAGGAGAACAACTGAAATCTCAAGTTCCTTCGGCTCGGGACGACATGGCTTGGAATCCGAAAGGCCGTCTTCCCGTCGTGTTGACGACGGCTCTACTGGCAAATCTGCTCAAAGAGTTCACGGTAACTCGAAATACACGCGCTTCCGTGGATCTATCAAGGCAAAACTTCTCTCCGCCAAAGAGACAGGCTGGCACGTCCTCGCTTCTCCCGAGCTTCACATCCCCTTCTTCCTTTGTGAGCCCCAGCAGTTTTAAAATCAGTGAGATCATTTCCTGAGCTCGCCTAGATTCCCAGCTGAACTATTGAAAACTCTCCGGCTATGCGGTTGGGTGCGGGTAGGGAAAAATCGCAGAACGAAAGCTTCCGACTCTTCGATAACTCGACGGCCATGATCTTTCCTTCACCGATTCTTCTCTCCTTCTACCAGGACTGGTCCTCGCTCATGCGTTCATACTCCGTGGGGCTGTGGAAGGTTCTTATGCGAGGTGAAAATTCGTTCTCCTCCCTCAACACTCACCAACGAACTCGCCTGACGGCTTCAAGGGCTTCCTCCGCCTCCTCCTTCACCATGCTTTCGTTCAACGAACCTGCCTTCCTTCCCTACGAGCCCATTCCTCACGAGGAACTTCTTCGAATTCTCAACTCGGACGCTCAGTCAGGGTTTCCTCGAGCAGCAGCCGTCGACTTCTCCTTCGAAGGATTTCAGGCGTTCGACGATCTCCCTCCTCCCCTCCCCTTTCGGCCTCTGCCCATCCCTCTTCGATCCCTCGCTGGACCTTCACTTACTGGGGAAACATCCTATCCTTCGACTGAGATAGGGGAGAGTAGTACTGGGTCTAGTCCCAACGAGTTTGGGGGAAGAAGAGGCGAACAGGAGAGAAGCTGGCTCAACCTTCGGGCCTCAACTTCGCGCAAGGAATATATGTTCGCCATTTCTCTCGTTATAAAATGTATACGCTTACCCTCTTTATAAACCTCCCCTGAGGAGCTCTTTTCTACCAAACCGCCGCAGGAGAAGCACGATCCCTCCCATCGACCTTTCTCGACGCGTCTCCTTTCCCCTTCTTACTCCCTCCTTCCGCCTCGTTCGCCGACTTCAACCTCGGAAATCCAAATCTCCCAAGTTTCTTTGCCATAGGCCAACCTGGACCGGCAACTTCCTTGTGGTCTCAGCAGCAGGAGGAACAGCAACAACAACATGCCACCGGTTATCTTCCTCCTTTGGACTCGAGTCGTGGAAGCGTCGATAGCTCTCAGGATGATCAGGATGCTTCAGAGAACTCAGCAGGGTCGGCTTATTCTGGGCTGGTGAAGGATGAGAGCGGTGAGAGCGGTGAGTATAAGGACGAGGAAAAAAAAGAGAGGAGACGAGCGACGAACAGATCAAGTGAGTTCTTTTCTCTTCTTCGCTTCCTCCCTTCCACACGGATCTCGTGCCTCTGACCGAAGATATATTTTACTTCCAGGTGCCAAGGCCTACCGACTCAGGAAGATCTCGCAGCTGGCGGCGAGTCAGGAACTCCTCGCGGCGAGAGGTCAGCTCATCTTTCCTTTCCCCTCTGTTGTTTCTTGTCCGCTCACGCTTTATTTTTCGGACTACGAAACCACAGATGTCGAGGCCCAGATCTTCGAGAGCAGGTTTCAGTCCTTCAAAGGGAGAACGCTGTGTTGAAAAGGGATCGATCGTCGACGTCGTCGAGCGCGTCGACGAGCGACGGGCTTGAGGGACAGGAGGAAGGATGAGACAGGTTGAGGGTTTTCTCGCATGAATAGATTTTTAGAGTTTTATTATCTCTTTTATTCCCATAGAGTTACGAAGGAATTGAATCCCACCTTCGAATAGATTTCAGCGAGGAGGGGAACTGCTTGGTAGCTGTCGAGCTCAAGTTGCCCTCAACTCCCAGCTCCTCCTCCCTCTCCTTCCCTTCCCTTTCCAGTTACCCACCCCTTCAGGATGACATCCGTCCCTTCCACGTCTACCTCGCAAGCAGCGCCTTCCGCTGAGGATATGGCAGCTGCATTCGCTTCGGATCCTCGCGTGCACTTCAGCAAAGCGAGTGGAAAATGGGAATACGAGGACGAGGAAGGAAGGGAGTTTGAGTGGAGTGCCTTTGCGAAGAACTGGGTCCCTATCGTGAGCTTGATTCATCCTTCTGTGCCTTCAGAAGATAGCTGCGAGCTCGTAGCTCATTCTCTGACCTTTGTTTTGCTTTGTTCTTGCAGGTGGACGACGAGATGATCAGAGCTCAACAAGCTGCCTACTCGGTCAAAGGTGTCGACGAGAACGTTCGTCCTTCTCTCCTCTCTCCTCCCTCTATGGATAATTTCTTGGAGATCAGATGCTCACATTCAGCTCTTCTCATTTCCACAGGCCCCCGTCGCTGCCATGGTCGCTCGAGAGAACAAGAGGAAAGCCAAAGACGTCGACTTCACCTCCAACACCACCGCCGACTCTTCCACTCCTGCCACCTCCAAAGCTTCCAATGGCAAGAAGGGAGATAAACGAACCAAACCAGAACCATTAGCATCCATCTCTACGGATCCATCATCCTCTTCCACATCCACCACCACCGCTCCTCCTCCTCCCAAAGCTCCCAAGAAATCCACCGCCGTCTTCATCACCAACCTCCCTCTCGACGCAACAGCTCAAGAGATCGCGTCCGTCTTCTCCAAATGCGGCATCATCCTCCTCACTCCTACCAACGAACCCAAGATCAACATGTACACCTATCCGGACTCAGACAGGTTCAAAGGAGAGGCTCTCGTCATGTACTTCAAGGAGACGAGCGTCGACTTGGCCATCACCGTCCTGGACGATACTGAGCTTCGTTTGGGAGCTGGAGAGGGGCGGATGAAGGTCAAGAGGGCTGAGTGGGGAGATGGGTGGAGTGGAGGAGCTACTTCTGCTGGTGCCGACGGAGGGGAGGAGGGTGGTGCGAAGGTGGAGAAGAAGCAGAAGAAGAAGATGACGCCGGCGGAACAGAAGGAGCTCAACAGGAGGATCAGGAAGATGGAGAAGTGAGTAGAGAACCCTTCCTACTGCTCTTTTCTCGTGTCTTCGAGTCGAACTACTTTATTTCCAGCTAACTTCTGATCTCGTTTGCTTTCCAGCAAACTCACTGGCTGGGAATCAGGCTCGTCGGAAGACGGATCAGGAGGAGAGGAGGAAGAGCGAGCTCCTTCGGCCAACGCTCGAATCGTCGTTCTCAAGCACATGTTCACGCTCGAGGAACTGGAGGAGGATGCGACGCTGCTCATCGATCTGAAGGAGGAGGTTCGAGAGGAGGCTGAAGGGATGGGAGAGGTCACGTCGGTTACGATCTTCGACGTGAGTTCTTCACCTTTCTCCCTTTCGACGCGTCTGTTCGTTCTAGCCACGAGACTGTGACTGACCGATCATCAATCACACTTTTGCTTCAACAGAAAGAGGAGGAAGGCATCATGACCGTCAAGTTCAAGGATCCTCTCGCTGCTCGAGCTTGCGTTTCGAAGTTCAACGGTCCGTTTCGTCTCTCTCTCTTTCTCCTGTAGCTCGGAGCGATGCAGATTATTGATCCCGGGTTCCTTGTCTACCTCTCTAGGTCGCTTCTTTGCTCAACGTCAAATTTCAGCCTCGCTGTTCGAAGGAAGAGTTCGGTTCAAACGCTCTGGCGCTGGAGCGGCTCTCGACGACGAGGAGGAAGCGAGGGAGGAGAAGGCTAGGCTGGAGAAGTTTAGAGAGTATCTCGAGAAGGCGGACGATTAATAGATGAGAGCTTTTCCGTACTCAATGAGTTCGGAAGGAAAGTACGAGTTGTCGTTTGTTTCCCAAAGAGACGCGTCGAACTCCGCTCCATCTTCCCTTCCCTTTTCAAGTTGGCTCAGATCCAGTCAGACGAAGTCCAGTGAGCTTGAGAGGTTAAAATTTCTGTTCCGAGGATGATATTACTTCTTTCGAATCGGAGGAGAACGCGGCTTTCTCCCCTTTCGATCCTTCCATTCGATCCTCTCGCTTTCTTCTTGCCTGCATCTGCATGAATTTTACTATGCTTCGTCCTAAAGCTATTCGCGTGCACCAGAGAGTGGTCGACGAGGTTGAGGCTGCTGTTGCTCGAGTGCGAGCACGACTGAAAACAGATAAAGGGACGGGAGTTCACTGATGAAAACAACGAGCTCAGCGAGTATGAAAGCACGATGGAAAGCAACGGGAAAACTCTGAATAACGCTCGTGGAACTAGTTTGTATCTCTAGATCTGTTTCTACTACAACTCCGTACCTTCGTCATAGAGAACAAGCCTCCCCAACCCCACTTCCATTCCACCACGAACCTCCGACAATCGCCACAGTGATTAAAATTCCCACCACCCAGCTCCCCGCCATATACCCAACCCCTCTCCTCCCCCTCATGTCGTCAATCTCCACCACAAACGTCGACACCGTCGACAAACTCCCACAAAACCCATCCTCTATCGCCTGCAACACTTGACACTGCAAGATCGACAACGCTCCTCCTGCCAGCGGCTTCCTCTGCAGCACGTAGCTCGTCCCCAGTACAGCTGTGGCGAGCATATTGGCAGTGAAAGTACCGAGAGTGGCGACGCCCTTTTTGCGAAAGAGGGACAGAGGTTGGGTTGGCCGGGAGGCGAAGGTTGGGTTGAGACGCGTGAGGTGGAAGCGGAGGAGCGTTCCTGGTGGAGCTAGGAGGACCGAGAGGAGGAGGGTTCGATCTGTTTTGTTGTCGAGGATGCAGATGAGGAGGAGAGCGAGGTAGAGGAGTAAGGGGAGAAGAATGGTTGTTGTTTTGGTTAAGCGAGGGTGAGTGAGGAGAGGGGAGGAGAGGGGACGGAGGGAGGGGAAGTGGTTGGTGGAGAGGTGACGGCCGAGGTGGAAGGAAAAGAAGGAGAAGGAGAGGGTGATTATGAGGTGGGTAAGACCGTTGGCGGCCTGAGGTAAGAGAAGCGGAGAGTCAGCGAGAGAAAAGAGGGAGAGAAGACGAGACGAGAGCTCACGTCGTGAATTCCTGAACGATGGGACGCGCCAGGGTAGTTGCTGAAAGCCTCGAAGGTTTGGAGCATCCATGAGGAGAAGGTCGTGATGGATCCACAGAGGCCTGAGATCGAATACAAGCATCAGCAAGAGCTGGGAGGGACGAAAAGGGGAGTTGACGGACCTGTTCCCAGTCCAAAGTAGAGTTCCCTTCCTCCCCACCTCTCGAGATCCTTCCTCCACCCCACGCAGACGCCCATCAACAGACACCCGAGGCCTTGGGACCATACGAGAGGGAAGACGGCTTGTCCTGAGTACGTGAAGAGAGCGGTGAGACCTATACGAGTCAAGCATCCGAGGATGGAGAAGATAACGAGGAGGGAGGCTGTCGGGAGGTGGAGGAACGGGTTGATTGGAGGAGGAGTCGTTTCGGGGAGAGGATCCTTGGTGGGAGTGATATTATAGGGAGGCGTAGCTGATCCGTCGTCGTAGGGCTGGTTCATGTTGGTGAAGGAGGAAGGAGGAGACCGGCGAGAGGGAGAAGCAGAAGAAGAAGGAAGGGGATGTTGAGCTTGATGAGCTTCTTCCTCTCTTGTTTCTGCAGGTCGTCCGAGATCGAGCTCTTTGTTGCTGAGAGGGTCACTCTGCAAAGGAGGAGTCGGATGCATATCCTAGCAGCCAAAGAAAGAGATTCCTGGTGAAAGAGAGCTGATCGTTGAGGGTTGAAAACCAGAAGGAAGAGCGACGGTGCAGTCGGAGGGGTCGTTATCTTGGTTTTTGGAGCTCACTGTCGGATTTGATGACGAGTTTAAAAAGGCGAAGATTTGCAGAGCTGGCTGAGCTGACGATTCAGCTCTACATCTGTAAATTCATCGTCAGGGCGGATAGATCCGACTGCTCGACTTGACGACGGAGGGGAATTAAGGGACTGGAGTGGTGAGCTTCTTTCCTTTCTCCTTCAACATCGACTCGCCTCCTTCTTTCAGCTTTTGAACAAATCTTTCAAATGGGTATCACAGGATGGCTCAGATGGTCCAATCCTCCGGTGAGTGAAGAGCGCTCATATGAAGGTCCTGGAGCAGGAGCGGAGGCAGCAGAAGGAAGGAAGGAAGAGGTGTTGAGCTCGAGTTGACCTTCGCTCTCTCGTCCTTCTTTCTTTCTCGTAGAACGGAGGAATCGAAGCTCTCGTTGATCTCATTCTGAAGGAGTACTCGGTAAGGATCATCTCCAGCTCCCAGCTCACGTAGAATCCAGGAAAACAACTCGGTGATCCTCCGTCTTTCGTTCTTTCGTCCCTTCCGTCCCTTCCATGCTCCTCACCCCCCATCCCGTTCGCCATCTTTGCCGCCATCTTCGCCTCACAGGCAAACACCATCAGCCGAAATTCAACCCAAGTAACATCCTACCGGTAAGCTATCTACCTATCTCCTCAACTCGGCGATCAAGCTCACCTCCCAAGCACGGACGAAGCTCATCGTCTTCCCTCCTCCCTCCCTCCCTCTCCCTTCCTCTTCAGCTCCAGCTTCCCTGTTCCGGCCCACAAACTCCTACCCAATCCCACGAGCTCAGACATCCCTCAATACGACCGCAATCTCTACACCATCCAATCCACCCAATCTTCCTACCTCGTCTGTGTCGCCGAAGATCGTCTGCCACCGCCAGGCAAGGAACCTCAACTCTGCTTCTCCGTCACCCCGCCGTCGAGTCTAGGAACCATACTTGTTGCAACCAAGAGTGGATTCACGTTACCGCCGAGAACCAGTGGATCTGCTGCGCAGGTGAGTTATCCGTTTGTCAACGATCAGAGGAAGAAGAGAGGAGGGGAGCGTAGTGGATCGCTCGCGACCTTCATCGGTCAAGCCGAGCCCACTCAATTGCTTCTTGAACATGCTCTGACTCTATCTACTTCGCTGATAGGTCATCGACTTAGGAACCAACAGCGCGAAAGCCGTTCGAGCTCAGATCAACAGCATCAAGATCGAATCCATGACCTACGAGATTCCTCTTGTTCGACTGGGTCTCGGAGGAGGATCAGGCTTGAGCTCAGGAGGGAAGAAGGTGGAGATGGAGTGGATCGTGCGGGTTGGATCCTTAGGCTCGGCTGGGAAAGGTGGCGTAGTCATCGAGGTAAGCCTTTTCACTCAACCGCTCGTCTGGTTATCTCGCTCGCGACGCGTCTCTTCGACGCTCACGTCCTTCTTCTCTTTTCCTTCCGCTCCGTGATCGCTGTTGCCTAGGCGGAATATCTCTCCCCAGCTTCAGCTCAACCTCTCACCACCTCTCCTCTCGTCCATCTCCAAACCTTCCTACGTTCGCTCATTCCTCCCTCCGCGTCTACCAACTCCGTCAGCCCACGTCCGACCGCTCAGCTATGGAAGTCGATCGGTGTTGACGAGGAGGATTTGGAGGGGTGGGAGGATCCGGTGGAGAAGGCAAGGAGGAGCGGATACATACTGATAGGGTTGCTGAAGACGGAGGGTTTGGTTTGAATGAGCTCTTTCCGTCGAAGAAGTTGGAGTCTCGGACGCGAGGAGTGGGAGAGAGCAAGAGCAGTGAATAGGAAACGCCTCCTTCTCTCTTCTCTTTCTTCCTTGGCTTCGGAGATCTTTCTGATTTTCCGGAGGTCCAACGAGGGACTACCGAGACGGAGGACGACGCGTATCTCTCTCTCTCTGCTCACGACGCGTCTGAACTTCTCTTCTTCGGGTCCCGTTGCGTCCAGGTTGAAGAAGTGAGCGTTAATCTTTGACAGGCCGCGTATCTTCTCAGTTTTTCTCAGTTTGTGGCAGGAAAATGAACCACGGGAGGAAATCGAGATTCGCGAAGACGAACCAAGCTCAACATCGCTCTCCTTGCCCTAGCTCCTTTCTTCCTTCTCTCCCCTAGAAAAACACTTCTCTCTCTTCTCTCAGTCTCAGCAGGGCTTGCAGCTTACATATCTGGGACTGAATTTATCTTCATCCTGACTGAGGGGTCTGTCGCCCTCGGAGGAACCAGGTTCGCCCAAGGTTCGCCTTCCCTCCCTCGCTCCTCCCCTCCTCCCTTCCTTTCATCACTCCTTTCCTTTGCAAACCACCTTCAACCTCTTCTTTCTTATCACCTTTAGACAGCCAACTCTCTTCGCTTCCGATGCTCGATATCTCCTGCTCTCTCCCCCTTTTCCTGCAAGGTTGCCTGCTGCTTCAAGGTTCGACTTCCAAACGCAGATCGTCCTCCCGTCCTCTTTTCCCTTTCATCCCCCTTTTCTTTCCCTCCAACACCATGCTCACCTCTCGTCGATGCTTTCTTCCTTCAGCTCTTCCATCTCGCACCAAGTCCATCGTATTCGGAGAATCTGACGCTCCCCATCATCGTTCGTTCTTCGTTTTCCTTCTCTTCTCTTACTGTACTGCATACTCCATCCACCCCCGCGTTTTTCCTTTTTCGAAGCTCACCAAACCGCTCCTCCTTCTTCCTTTCTCCTTCTCCTTCCTCTTCCTTCCCACAAACTCCTGCTCTCGATCCCAGAACCCTCGCCTCCGCCCTACCTTTCAAGCTGGTCCCTTCGAAACGTGGTCCACTTCCTCCTCCTGCTCGTCTCCCTGTTTACCACCCTATTTTGCTCGCCGTCGACCTTTGAACCCTCCCTCGAAGACAAGTTCGCCACCAATCTCTTCATATTAGGATGGATCACCGCTCTCGGAGTCGTCGTAACCAGGATGGAAAGCTTCCTTGATCCCTCGAAGAGCGAGGAGGAGGAAACGACAGGGGCCGGAGGAGGAGGAGGAGGAGGGAAAAAAGCGAGAAAGGACAAACTCGTTTGGCTTGAGGGAGGTTTGGGAGCTGCTGGAGTTGGAGCTTGGACTGGTGAGTCTACCATACTATGCTTTGGCCTTGGAGCGCAGAGGAGAAGTCAAAGCAGGGTCAAGGGTGGGGAGGAAGTTTCTTTTTTTTAGGGATGAGTTCGATACGATGCGCCAAAAAAAAAAAAAAAAACGAAGCTGATGCCGGCTGTTTTCTACTTTTTAGCAACAATTCTCTCCCTTTACCACCATTGCGACTCCTCTCCGTCAACTGGAATCTTGGTCCTCGTCCTGGCCTCAGTCTTCGGAACGCTCTTCGTCGTCAACTTCGGATCGTTCGTTTACGACGAGCTCATTCCTTCCTTCTCCTCCTCCTCCCTCGATTCGTACGACTTCGGAAGAGAAAAGGCTTCTCTAGATACTCAATTTGAGGTTGAGGACGAGGACGAGGAGGAAGAGACGATGGTCGAGATGGTCGGACGTCTCTTCTTCCTCGCGATGCGCGTCGCGTGTTGTTTCGTCGCTGGATCGGTTATTGCAATGGGAATCGGTGAGTCTTCTGTCTCCTATCCCTGCCCAGAATACATGATCTGACCGCTACCCCCCCCCCCCCCCCCCCAGAATCCAAATCCTACACCTTCCTCATCCCAGCAACTCTGGAAATCCTTTCCATCTTTCTCCCAACGTTCGTCTTCTCTCTTTCCCTTCTTTATCTTTCCCTTCTTTATCTTTCCCTCGCTCTCTAGCCATCCCAGCTGACCTTGCATATTTATCCTTCTACCCTTTCTGTACCTTACAGGGAAACCAACAAGCCTCTCCACATCACCGCCGCCTCCCTCATCCTCCTCTTCCAATCCTACGCGACCGTCGACTTTTTTGTCTCCCAAAGTCGATTCTTCGCTTCTCTCGACGAAACCTGTCAGTTCTTTGTACACACAACCTTTCCCCTTCCACCCCAGCTTCTTTCCCCATCCTCCTACAACGCTGACAGCATACCTTCAACTGCCGTCCTCGCAGCCTTACCGTCCCTCCTTACCGACGGACAAGCGACTCAACTCTACTCGCTCTCGCGCGTCGTGCTGGTTTGCCTTGCGATCAGGCTACTTTGGATCCATAATTCGAAGGAGAGAGAGAGGGGACGATCGAGTCGCATCGCTCTTGATGGCGAGGAGGAGGAGAATATTGGGTGGAGGAGAGACGAGAAGAAGGCTGTGGTGGGAAGGGAAGAGGAAGAGGTCGCATCGACGGAGACAGAGGGAGGAGATTTGGTTATTTTGTGAGGAGGAGAGAAGAGTTGAATGATACCCATCTTTGCATGTTCGTCGCCGAATGTCGCGATCTGGAAGACGTGTCATGTTCGCAGACGAGGAGAGAGAGCGGAGGAGGTGAGCGAACAAGGTGGCGAGAATACGAAGCGAAGGATACTTTCCAAGGCCTCGACGGGAAGAGTGACTTGGTGCAGAGGAGGCGAGGGAAAATCAGACGGAGACGGAGGGAAAGACCGCTCAGGCTCGCAGCTGTCGACCCGTCTCCTTTATTTCTTCTCTTTCTTCGCTCTATGCTGCTTCGAAAGAGCTGAGCAAGATACATAAGAGTGGTATGGATACACAAATGGATATACGAGTCCTCGTCTGCCAAACGTAGCTGCAGCGACAAGATCAGAAAGCGCGTCGTGAGGGTCTCCTCCTCAAAGTTGAGCTTGGACCAGCTGCAGGATAAAGATAGGAAAGAATCATCAGTGGAGCTCGACAACACACAAGAGATGAGATGAGACGAACCTCGACATATCTCCCCTTCATCGCTATCAGTTCATCGTGGGAACCCGACTCAACAATCCTCCCTCCCTCCAGAACGAAAATCCTGTCCGCTCCTCGGATGGTAGAGAGCCGATGAGCTACGGTTAAGGTGGTTCTGCCGACCGATGCGAGATCGAGAGCCTGTTGAACTAATGCTTCGCTCTCGTTGTCCAGAGCACTTCGCGAAGGAGAAAGGAAGGGAAAGGGACGAAAGGTCAGCGTTCACTTCATCGGATCCAAAATCGGATGGAAGCGAATCTCACGAAGTGGCTTCGTCGAGCTGAGGGAAAAGAGAAGAGAGTGTAAGCTCAGAAATCGGCAAGGGGGAAAGAGGAGATAGAGGAAGGACGAGAGGAGGAGACGAACGAGTAGGATCTTCGCGTTCCGGAGCAGCGCTCGAGCGATGCAGAGCCGCTGCAAAGGTTGAGGAGAATCAGTATTCTAGAGAGTTGATTAGAAAGATGAGTTGGCTCACCTGACGTTGACCTCCAGACATGGAACCTCCCTTCAACCCAATTTGCGAGTCGAAGCCTTCGGGGAGGGAGAGAACGAAGTCGAGGATCCGACTTTGATCACAGGCTGCTCGAAGCTCTTCCTTGGCGACAGGTCGACCGAGTCCTAGAGTGAGATTGAAGCGAACCTAAGAGCGAATGAGGAAAGGGTGGAGGGTGAGCCCTTGTCGAAGGAGATGTGGAGAGAAGGGAGGAGAGGAAGACGCGACGAACCGATCCTTCGTACAGAACAGCGTCTTGTGAAACGATAGACATTCGGTTGTAATGATCTGAGAGCTCCACCGACCGGATATCCTCGCCGTCGATGGTGATGGTCCCTCTCGAACTCTCATAAAACCTCGCGAGAAGACCGAGGATCGAGCTCTTCCCTCCTCCGGATGGACCTGAAGGAAAAGAAACACACGACGAGTCAGCCTCATTCTTCTTTCTCTCGAGCCTAAGATATGAGACCTACCACAGAAGGCTACCCTCTCCCCAGCTCGTAAATGAAGATCCAAGGAATGAATCGCAGGTCGATCCGGACGGGAAGGGTACACGAGCTGGACTCCGGAAAAGATGATCTCGGCTCCACTGCCATCCTTCTTGTCGAATGTCGAGGGTGACCCAGACCGAGGAACGAGGGTAGCTACAAGTGGTAGACGCTCGAGCCATCTCGAGAAAGCTTTGAAGGAATGAACCTGAGAGAAAAGACGGAGAGGCGTTGGTCAGATAAGCAGGGTCGAGTCTGAAAGCCAGAAACAAACTCACACCTCGACTGACATCCCCGATGAAAGAGAAAGCCTTTGAGATTGCTAGTGCGCCAATTATGGCTGCCTCGAAGAGGGCGTACAGAGCTGGAGAAAGGCGCAGAGGAGGCAGAGAGTAAGATCAAGAGCCCGGCGCGTGAGGTCGTCTTGACCAGGGCGGAAGAGAACTCACCAGTGATGGAGATATCCCCTCGAGCGTACTTCTCCCCACCATACCAGAGAAGAGGGGAGAATCCAACGAGTGCTAAATCCCAGGCTAATATCAGCCCGACCAGAATCGAACCTCCGAGGCTGAGCGAAAAAGAGGTGATCAGAACGGCCGTGCAGACAGAGCTTGCGAGAGAGCGGCCAAGCTCACTTGACGATCGCGACGAGAATTCTACCAGAAACGAGACCAGCAGCGGTAGCGACTTGAGATGTATGGATTTGAATACTCGAAGTGAGCCCTCCCGCGCCGTTTTCCTCTTCGTCGAAATAACCGACCTCCTGAAGAAACCGAAGGAAAAGTAGAAGTTTAGCTTCGTATGGATTCTATGAGATAAGCAGATGATATTGGACTACCCTGTCGAAGAATCGCCTCCGTCGCAGCTTTTCTCATGCGACGTGTAAGCCGTTGAGCTCCCTGAAAAACAAAAGTCGAAAACAGAAGGGAAGCTGAGGAGTCAGCTCAGAGCTGAGGGAGAGAGATGAAGATATCGCACACTCACACTCTCAAGGTAGAAGAGAATGAGGTTGGAAAGAGCGATGACGAGGAAGTAGAGAGCAAACCTCGCACTCTGGGAGGCGACGAGATCGGGGACTCCTCCTGAGAGAGCATGGACTGTGAGCCCAGTCATCCATCCCGAGATAGGGAAAGTAGTTCCCCTAGAATATGTCCAAGTAAGATGGAAGAGTCAGCTGGAGGTCGCAGAAGCAAAGGAAACGTGAAGAAAGTGAAAGCTCACACGAAGAACGAGCACGCGAGGCCACAGACGAAGAACTTCCTCTGCTCTCTGAGGTACCACATGAACCGATTGAGTCTTGATGTCGAGCTGTTCGCATCTGCCTTGTGGAGAGAAGCTTGAGCTTCCTCCGCTTGCTGTAGTCCGAAAGAGAACCCTTCCCTCGCCATGGGACGCGACGAGGAGCGAGCGAGGTCGTGGGTGATGGGATGAGAGACGATCGAGGGAGGGGTGTAGCGAGTACCGGATGGTGAAGGAAGGTTGTGGGAGATGTCCTGAGGGAAGTAGTCGGTGTTTGAGGATGAGGAGCGGCGAGTCTCATCGGCGAGGGGCGGAAAGGGAGAGGGAGGGTCGTCTTCGTCGGGGTCGTCATGTTGTCGAAGCATCGTCCAGTAAGCAGACTTGAGAGCGACCAGTTCGTCGAAGGAGCCCTCTTCCAGCTTCCTGCCTCCTCCAATGACGACGATCTTGCTGGTTTCGGAGAAGAAGAAAGGAAGAAAGATCAGAGGATGAAACGAGAAGAACGAAACGGAAAAGGAAGACGGACTCGGCGTCGCGAACTGTAGAGAGGCGATGGGCGATGAGCCTGGAAGAAGAAAGTCAGTTTTGTACTCAAACTAGTATGCGGGAGTTGCGCGGAGATAGAACTCACACGACAGTCATCCCAGTTTCTTTCTGCATCTCGGCGATGGCCTGCTGAAGTTTGCCCTCGGTTTGCGAGTCGAGAGCACTAGTTCCCTCGTCCATGAGTAAGATCCTCGGTCGTCGAACAAGAGCCCTAGCAACGGCGACTGGTTACCAGAGAAGAGAAAGAAGAAAGATCAGTCTCGAATCCTTGGACGAGACGGGAAAAGTGAAGAAAATGGAGCTCACTCCTCTGCTTCTGCCCTCCACTCAGCACACCAGTCTTTCCTCCTGAGACAAAAGTATGTATCCCTGTCGGTAGCTTCTGTACAAAGTTCCAAGCCTGAGCCTGCTGGAGGGCACGTCGGCAGAGGGATTCGACATCGGCGAGGTTCGATCCATCCGACTTGAGTTCGTTTGGTGTTCCAGTGAGTCCAACGGAGACGTTCTCAAGGATAGTTCCGGAGAGAAGTTGAGGGTCTTGGGAGACGATGGCCATCTGGGATCGAAGGAAGGAAGTTTGGAAGGAGGAGATGGGCTGGGATTCGACGAAGAGGTTGTTGGTGAGAGAGGACGGGTTGGGTAGGTCGTATTGTCGCAGGAGGAGAGCGCCGATGGTTGATTTACCTGAGCCAGAAGCTGGAACGCGAATAATTATGAGACGAATCAGCCTCAAAGTGGTAGAGATATGTGGGAAGAGAAAGAATGAACCTCCGACGAGGGCGACCACCTGCGAGAACGAGAGTCGAGTCAATTCCTGATGCACAATCTGAGCTCTTTCTTCTAAACGATGAATTGACCTTTCCCCGAGGGGTCGTAGGAGAGCCGTTGTCCAACGACTTCTGGTGGAGCCTTGATGGGAAAGCGAACGAGACGTTTCGAAGCTCGATGTCGAGGCCGCGTCCGCCATCGAGGTCGTTCTTTTCCGACGAGTAAAAACTGACTGCACCGGACGCATTTCGATGGTCGATCCGCGAGGTTCGTTCGATCTCCGTCCTGATACGATCCTGAGCGAGCAGACAGTCATGGAAGCCCGTGATATGAGGTCTGGAAAGGGAGAATGTGGTCGAGCGAAGGTCAGCGAGTCCGTCAACTCCTATGCGAGCGAGCGACCAGAGAAGGGATGAATTCAACTGACAGGATGTTAACGATGGCTGGAAACAGTCAAAAAAAGAAGAAGTCAGTAGAGTAACCGATGGAGTTGAGGAAGAAGAGAGAAGAACGTCGGAGAGAGCTCGTGCGTCTCTCCGCGACTCTCCTCCTTGTAGAAAAATACTCACAAAACATGGCGTTGAAGAGTGAGAAGAACGAGGTAATTAGACGACCGACGTCTAGGCCATGATAGGCGACTTGCCCTCCTCCGTACCAGAACGCCAGAGCGTACGCAATGAAGATTCCTACGCGAACGAGGAGGAAGTTCAGTGTCTGATGAACGACGCGAAGAGTCGAGGGCGTAGACGGACCGTGGTAAGAAGCAGCGTAGGTGAGGCCTCTGGCAATAGCGATGAAGCGACCATCGGTTTGGATCTGAAAAGAGATCAGGAAACTCATCAGGGTCGAGTCGACCGAAACGGACTCCGAAAGCAACGCTCACCTTCTCGAGATGTTGATCGTAGACGTTCACTAACGGCTCCGAGGCTTGGAACATCTTGACGATCCTGATTGAGGAGATGACCTGCTCGAGAAAGGAAGCGGCGGCTCCTTCGGTCCTTGACATGCGAGCAGCGGCTTTGGATGAGAAGGAAGCTGAGCCAACGAAGCTGGGGAGGAAAAGAAGACGGCAGACAATCAGCTCAAGCTTGCAGGAAAATTTGAGGCTGAGGAGGATACCAACATGATAGCTGAGAAGGGAAGGATGCAGAACAGAACTCCAGCCACTCTAGGAGCAGCGTTGAAGGAGACAGTAACTGAAGAAGGAAACATCGAGAGAGCGGTTGAGTTGAAGAACGAGACGAGACTGGACTCGACATCGGCGCTCACCTCCACAGAGGATTCCTGACAACGACCAAAGGATAAATCTGCGAGTCCAAAGAGGAAGACGAGCGTGAGCAGAGGTTGATCAGAGAGGAAAGAAAACGACGAACGAGAGAAGACTCACCCTGCTCGTTCTCCAATTCCCGATTGAAGAAGACCGATGTCTCGCTGAAGCCGTGAAGCGACCTCCCCAGGTCCGATGGTCTCGAAGTAGGTCTGGTCTCGAGCGAGAACGGCATTTAGATAGGCCCGTCTCATTCGAGAGACGATGCGAGACGATGCGAGCGACACTGCAAGAGAAAGAACACATAGACATCGTCAGTGGGACTTCGAGTGATACGAAAAGGCACGAAGAAGACTTACTGCAGAAGAAGAAGCCCCCAGAAATACCCAGAATGCGAAAGTCACTCCAGCCATGATGTACGTCGACGAGAGGGAGACGGCTCGAATCATGTCGGGAGTTGGAGGAGAGCCGTCGGGGAAGAGAGAAACGATTCCTGACGTCCATCTTCCGTAGATGATATCGATGGCAGACATGGGTAGAGCGGCTGGAAGGGAGAGAGAAGAACGAAGGGAACAAGAGAAGGAGAAGAGGTGAGCTTTGATCCGATGATCCTCCTTCTTTTCCTCAGCTCTTCAAAAAGCTCGGATCGCGGCCTGATCAAATCGACGTACATAGAAGAGCGAACGTAACTCCCGCGAAATACATCAGGAGATCACCCGGGCTTGCGTAGGATAAAAAACTGAAAATGTAAAGGACGAAAGCGAAGTGAGCTTCATCGATGAGCTCGATCGAGTTTTTCGGTCTGCTGCCGCTGCTGGTACTTCAAGAGGTGGGGCTCCTTCGGTGGTAGGCAAATACTCACTATAAGAATCCAGGGTAGACCGTGAAGGTCTTAAGTCGAGGAACGTCGACCTTTCGGACGGCGAGGGAGGGCTGAGGTTCAGGAGGTCGCGAGGATGACGAGCTCGAGCTGCTCGGCCTCCTGTTCGACTCCTTGGTCTGAGAGATGGCAAGGGTAGCCTTAGATGGTGGCATGGGTCGGAGAGGGCAGCGAGGAAGTGGCGGTTGAGGCTGAAGGATGATGGTCGAAATCCTTTGATCTGTCAGCGACCGCATTAAGCGTGAACGAGAGCCAAGGAGGTCGGTCCTAAACGCGCCTGAGGGATGAAATGAAAGGATCGATGCGGGGCTTGTTGATAGGGTGGCAGGAAACGAGATAGCATGGGAGAGAGAAGCGAGGGAGAGATAAAGGAGGAGAACAAGCTGCCTGTTCGACGTCCTCTCCTCTTGATGGACCGGATGGAGATCGAGCGAAGCTGAGATAGGATGTAGGCGTCGCTGATGCTGCGTACCGGATGAGCAAGATGAGAGGGAGATGAAGAAGCTCTAGGAGATGAGAGGATGATCGGAAGAGAAGGCGGGAGGGAGGGAGGGAAGGGGAGGGAAGGGGAGGAGGGCGAAGGGGAGGAAACGCTGGACGACTCGTTTTGAGCTCGTTTGGGAGGAGGATCTTGATGATATCAACGAACTGGGGATGAGTGGGATCGGGTATAGCGGTCTCCTGCGGCCGGATCAGCGAACACTGTGTGCTGGTGCAGAGGGAGGGTGAAGGTTGAGGAGAAGGAAGGAAGGAGCTGAGCTCGCAGAACAAGATCGAAGAATCAACAACCGGTCTGTTTGTTTCCGGCAAAGTCGGCGAGAATATTTTCACGCTCCAAGTTCAACCCTTCTCTCAGTTCTACTAGCTAATAAGTTTCGGCTTGCTCTCGAATTTAAATTTGCCGCAGGACCGATGCCAAAAGGACCCGAGCCCTTCTTTCCCCTGACCATCAGCATCCCTTCCTTCCCTCCTCCTCTCCCCCCGACCAGCTTCTGCACCTCCGTTCCCTCTCTTCGACCATGTCCGAGCTTGTCAAGAGCTGGAGGGAACCGTTCGAGCAAGGCATTGCGTTCTACAAGTCGAAATCGTACGAGGAAGCTTTGATCTCCTTCGATCTCGTGAGCTCGCGTTTCTCGCTTCCCTTCCTTCTTGTTCTCTCAGCTCTCTTAAACTCTTCTCCGTCTCTTGCAAAGCTCTTATCTGACTCTTTTCCTCGTTATCGTGCTCGCAGGCTCTAAAAGTTGGAGGGAACCGCGTCGCTGTTCTCGATTCTCGAGCTGCCGTTCTCGAGAAGCTGGGTCGGCTCAAGGACGCCCTACAGGACGCGAGAGGTGTTATCGAGCTCACTCCTACCTCTTCCAAGGTCAGTCGTGCCTTCACACTTCATGATGGATACAGAATGAATGATCTCATGCGGTGGGAGGTTTTCTGGGCAGTCTAGGAGGGCAGGAAGAACAAGGAAGAAGGGGCCGGGGCGAACCTCTCATGCGATCTCCTTCCTCCTCGACGAGCTGGCCATGCTCTTTTCGAGAACTTAGACTGACTCTCGCGTCATTTGCTCATCTCGCAGGGCTACCTCCGATCCTCTCACCTCTTTGAGCTGCTCAACCGAATCCCTCAAGCCCATCAAATGCTCCTTCTCGCCATCCCTCTTTCCCCTTCCTCCAACGTCGCCTTCCTTCAAGCCCGTCGGTCAGCCCTCGACGCGAAACTCGTCCTCTACCAGAAATCCAAGACCAACCACATCCAAACTCTCCCAGCAGAGATCCTCACCTCCATCGGTCACCTTCTCGTCGGATCGGACTCGGACGTCGCGCTCAAGCTCGCAGGAGTCTCCCCTCGATGGAGGTCCATCTTCCTCGACGACGCGAAGATCTGGTCGAGGTTGAAGCTCGGGAAGAAGCGATCTCTGCCCAAGACGAAAGCATTCTGGGAGAGGTCGAAGGGGGTGCTGGTGGGACTCGAGATGGACGGAGTGTCCCAAGAGTCGGTTGGGAAGGTGATGGGGATGGTGAACGCGTCGTTCGGAAGGCTTCAGATCTTCAGGTGGAGGGTAGAGGAACGCTGCGATGTTGGAACAGAGCTTCGAAGGTGGAGCCGTCGGTTTGGTAACCTCCGTCAACTTCGTTTGGAACTCTGGCCGCCTGGCTTCGACGGACGCCTCGCGACTATCGATCTCGACATGGTCTGGAACCTCCTCGCTGGACCTTGCGTTCTCGAGACCTTGGACCTTCGCAACCTCAACACTCCTTCGATCGTTCCTCCTCCTCATCTCGGATCCATTGCCTCCCTCAAACACCTCCACCTCTCCTCCTACACCCTCCTCAACTACCCAACCTCCTCTCCCGAGAACGATCTCTCCCACTTCCTCGACCTCGTGCCCAACCTCGAAACGGTCTCCCTCCCCAACTCTCAAGGTCGCTTCATCAAAACTCCCAACCACCGAACCTCCGATGTTCAGATGCTCTCCCTCAAGCGACTCTCCGTCCTCGGATCAGCCTTCTCTCCTCTCGGACCCATCTCCATGCCCTCCCTCGAACGCGCCGACTTCACTCTCCTCACTTGGCCAGCTTTCAGCGTCCTCATCCCACTCGACCCAACCACCGGAGACCCCTCCGACATCAACGTTCGACATCTTAACCACCTCAACCTCACCCGAGCTCCCCTCATCGAAGGAATCGTGGGCGACTACCTCACTCTCACCCCAAACCTCACTCACCTCGTTCTCGCCAGCTGCAGCCTCACCAACGCGACGTTCGAGAGTCTCGTTCTTTCGCCGGAGGGGGAAGGCTGTACCCCTCTTCTCGAACACCTGGATATGTCATACTCGGCGGAGGTGACGGGAGGACCGGTCTGTAGAATGGTCGCGTCGAGGAAGGGGAGAGGGAGGGACGGGAGAGGGCTCAGGAGTCTGGTGCTAGATGGGTGCCCTTTGATCGAGGCGAAAGCGGTGGATTGGCTGATGGAGAGATTGGAGAGGTTTAGCTGTAAGATTGTGCTGGAGAAGAAGAAACGTTGAAGGGTGAGTGCTTCTCGAGCTCCATTGGCGATCAAGTCTCGCGACGCGACGCGAGCGCTGAACTCCTTTCCTCTTTCTGCGCTTCACACGCTAGCTGTTCCAGGATCCATGGTCTCACCCATTTGCGTAGCGAGTGGTGATGCTATGGAAGCTGCAAAATTGCTTCCTTTCCTTCCAGTAAGACCGTTTCGGAACTCTACAATCGATTTAAGTTTGAGAACCGCGCTTCTCCGGGATGATTCTCGATCCCGCTGGAAGGCTCCTTTATTCACTTGGACCGTTACCAGATAACTGATATCAACACTTTGGACTCCACCGAAGCCTACTACTGAGCGAGCTTCTGTTCTTTGCTGCCACCAGCCCCCTCCAACGCCCAGCAACCACTTCGACCCTTCGTCCGCGTCTCAAATCTTCGATTCAGCGATCCTGACTCCCCTACGACAAACTCCGCTCCCATTCGCTGGAACTATCGCTCCCGGATCGATATGGATCGCTCAAGGCCCTGGGACGGGTTGAGCTCGCGAGCAGAAGGAATACCGAAGCTCACCCCGATCACGAACTTCGTGTTTCTTGCTTGCTTTCTCTCTTGGTGTTCTTTTGAAGTCATCATAGTGAGTACCGCCCTCTTGAGTCATCTATGATCACCGGAAATTGATCTCGCATCCCTTCTTTCCCTCGTAGGCCCAAGTGAGTGAGATCCGGGAGGGTGAGGAGGCGGGTCGATCGACGAGCTCAGCTCGTTCGCGTCACGACCAAGCTGCCTCAAAGCTGCCCCTCCTTCTGTGTCCTAGGTCTAGACCTATCTCCAACCATCCCATAACAAGGATCCTCGATGGCTGAAGTGGTCAGCGTTCTTCGTTCTCGTCGTGAACACCGCAAAGGCTGGCCTCGAGCTTTCGAGGGTTGTTTTGGTTAACGGTCTTTACCTTGGGAACAGAGCCTATGTGAGTGAAATCTAGAAATCTTGGGCTCAAATTTTAGTACTGAGCTACTCTTTATCACCCTTGAACAGGCTCTCGACTGGTGATCGCGTCTCCAGGATCACATCATCTCCTTCGCGTGCGTCGCTCTCGTCAATTTCTCTTTCGCTCTCTCTGACTCTTCTCTTTCTATCAAAATCAGGTCCGTCTTTCTCGTCGCGCTGTGCCAAAGTGTGATGGTCGTGAGGTGCATCGTATTCCTCAACGGTAACGCTCAAGGAACGCGAAGAAAAGGACGACTCGCGATCACCATCTCCGTGATCATACTCCTTGCGTTATCGACTGCTTTCGGGCTAGCACAGTTCGCAGTCATCTATGTGAGTTGTAGAGCTCTGAGAACAACCCGTGGGCTTGTCCTGACTACGATCTTTGATTGGCTACTTCTCTACAGAGTTACCCATCGTAGTAAGCTTGCGTCGCTTTTCGTTCTTCCTCTCTCCCTTCATGATCGCTCACCTCTCGTAACTTTTCTCTCGATACCATCTCAGTGCCTCACTCGTTACCATCCAACTCCACCAGAAATTCGTCCCGTGAGTTTCATCCAACTTCCGTGCTCGACTTCGACATTCTCACACTTCTCCGCATCTCCTCCCTCCAAAGCTCAAACATCTTGAACGTCTGCTGGGCCACCACTCTCGCTGTCAATCCACAATCACGGCTTGGTAGTCATCCTGCAGAGGCCGTACTAATCTTCTTCTCCTCCACGTTTCGACGAGATCAGGCCTTGCAGATCATCTTGACCTGCATCGCGTCCGCCGACTTGATCGCCGTGCGATTCCTGCTGTTCCTCCTTCCTTACAGTCAGACCTTCCACTGACGTAGTCCATCCTTATTTTCTCTCGTTCAGGTCTACGACGATTTCCATCCCGACTCTCAAGACCGACCGATTCGACGTCTCCTTTTCGTCTTCTTTCGAAACGGGTTCCTGGCTCTCCTGTAAGCTCTTCGCCGCAGCCATACTGCATGAGCTTGCTCATAAATCTCTGTTCTGACCTCAATTCTCTCTCCTTCCCTCTCCAGGTTTCAGGTCAGTCGCATCTTCTTCGAGAGCCGAATCGCCTTGGCTCGAGGAAAAATGAGCGACGCGTCTGACAAAGACTCCTTCTTTTTAGGTCGTCTTCATCTTTTTCTTCGCTCTCCTGCCGATGCGGTGAGCCCTCAAAATTTCTTTCGAATCGCTGGTCTCCTCTCTACCCTCCCAACTAGCTCAGGACTGATGAGCTTCTTCTTTTCCTTCAGTTATTTTGCCGTCCCTTTCCTCCTTACCTCTCAAGTCTACTCGATCTCAACGTAGGCTGTATTTCTCTCGACAAATCTTCTCAAATGAACCCTCTCGGCGACTGACTACTTTCTTCATCCCTCTCCTTTCTCTGCCTTCAGCCTCATCTTCATCTCCTGCCCCCACCGCACTACCACCCGTCCCCGCTCTTTTCCTACACCCTCCCGCCCCCTCCCCGAAGATCCTCCCAACCCCAGCTCCTGGGGCTCCTGCACCTGCACTTGCTGCTCTCACCACATCTCCTCAGCCGAAGTCGGGATATACGCTCTCGCGAAGGTGAAGGAAAGATGGCGGTCGACGGTGAGGAAGCTTCGAGTTGGAGAAACGGGGATTACACGAGGGGTTGAGCATGTAGAGGAGGAGAAGGATAAAAGGCAGAGGACGAGCAGGACAGGTGGAGAAGGAGTGGGCTCCGAGATGAAGAGTCGAGGCAATGTGGTGGGAGGGGGAGGGGGAGGAGGGGACGAGAAGAAGGATGTTGGAAAAGGGTCTGTTGGGACTTTTTCGGAGGGAGGAGGGGGAGGAAGGATCAGCACGGGAGGAGTTGGGAGGAGCTGGAGCAAAGTTGATCAGGAGGAAAGCTGGATAGAGAGATCTCAAAGGATGTTGGTGAGTTTTCAAGCTCGTTTCCACCGCCGTTTCCACCGTTGAACGAACTCTTTTCCTTCCCCTCAGACGCCCCAACCATCAGCAGCTCTCCCCACTCCTCCTCAACTTGCACCCTCCCCCCCTACTCCTCAGCAAACCACTCCTTCTGCTCCTCCTCGAGAACCCCCCTTCCCGTTCTCCTCTTTCGACGCGTCGTCGAACCTCATCCTCGGTCTTCCCGTCCTCAACGACCCCAAAGCTCCCAACTCTCCTCCTCCGGCGCCAGATAGAGGTATAGAAGGTTCGAGACGGTTCGGATCGTTGGTATTCGACGAGATTGAGATGCAAGTCGGGGGGGAGGAGGAGGCAGAGAGACGAAGACGAAGAGGCAGTGATGGAGGACCCTTGCAGTTTCATGATTCGCGTCAACTACGAACCGATTGATTGGCTTCTGTAGATCCTATACTATATCGAGTTTCAGCTTCAGCGTTTTTCTCCTTCGCTGGCAGGAGACTCACGAAAATGGAGAACGCGAGAGCGACGTGACTCTAGTTCTCTCCTTCCTCCCTTCCTTCTCGAGCGTCCGGATTGGTGAAGAAAAGAGAGCGTTCCGCTTCCATGCGCATCACCAAGTGCGTCGAAAACCGGCAACGAGAAAAGGGTAGAGTCCGTGGGAGGGAGGATAGGAGGTCGTGCGGGTAGGGAAAGAAACTAAGCAAGGAAAGAGGGCACGAAGAGAAATGAACGAACGGAACGGAAAAGAGTCCGGGAAGGGAAGACTAAGCAAAGAGGGAAATGTATATAGAACTATACGGAACGAAAGCGTGGGGTTTGAGAGAGAAAGAGAGCGGGAATTTATGCAAGAGAACGAGAACGAGAAGCAAAGAACAAGCAAGGCGAGAGAGAGAGAAGAATCAAAGTCCGAAACCAGTCTTGTCCACACACACGGGAAAGAGAGAGAGAGAACCAGGGTTGGTCGGGCAGCTCTACTCAGTGGTGACGGACTTGGCGAGGTTACGGGGGAAGCTGTGTGATCGCAGGAGAGAGGAAGGGTCAGCGGAGGAACGAAAAGACGCGTCGAGCTTGAGCTCCCAGGGAAGCGAAGAAAGAGAAAGTGGAGATATCGACTCACTCGACATCAACTCCGTTCATGACCGCGAGATGGTACGAGAGAAGCTGCAGGGGAATGATGTTGACCAATCCTTGAAGGCAGTCGACGGTCTTGGGCACTCGGATGAGTCGGTCGTCGGCGGAGAATCCATCGTCGTCGTCGTTGCAGATCACGACTACAAAGGGAGATGATCCGAAAGGAGAGGTGAAAAGAGAGAGTCAGTTCCAACAAAGAGAGGAGATGGGTGGAGGATAAGAGAGAGAAGGAAGAGGTGAGAGAAAGGAGGAGCGTTCGAAAAGCGAAAACTCACTGGGCTGTCCCTTCCTGGCCTTAACCTGCTGGAGAGCACTCTGAACCTTGGGGTAGAGACTGTCCTGGGTCATGATGAGGATGACGCTGAGAAAGAAAAGAAAGACGTGAAGACGAAGGATGAGCTTCGAACGGACGGAGAAGAGGGACGTGAGAGAGAAGAAAGGACGAACGGAAGATGCTCATCGATAAGAGCCAGAGGTCCGTGCTTGAGCTCACCGGCGAGGATCTAGAACGAGGACATAGAAAAGGAGGACGAGTGAGTCGAAGAAGGCTTTCGAGGCGTTGGCAGAAGGGTAGAAGAGGTAGAACGTACACCCTCGCTGAGAAAGGAGAATCGAAGACGAGACGAGACAAAAAGGTCAGCTCTCGAATAAGCTGGAAGAAAAATCACGGAATGAGAGCTCGACTCACCAATGGCAGTAAGCAACCTCCTTGATCTTCAAAGCTCCCTCGAGACACGTCGCGAACCTGAAAGGAAACGAGCGGTTGGAAAGCTCGAGGCGTCAGTTTCCATCTCCTCCTCTTCTCCGGAACAGATTCTTTCAAACTCACTGGTATCCTCGACCCATAATCAACAAGCTCTTCTCCTTCGCCAACGTATCCCTCGCCAGCTGCTGAAGAGCCTTGTCCTGCTTCAGAACCCTCGAGATCTGGGCGGGCAAGTCGTGGAGCCCGTCGATGATGGACCGACGTCGCTCCTGCTTGGAGAGTCGGTCGTCCGAGAACTGGACGGCCATCATGATGAGGGCGATGTATTGGGAAGTGTAGGCCTGGAAGAAGGAGGAGGAGGAAGAGAAGGTAGGTGAGTGGGTGGGAGGAAGGCGGGGAGGGGAGGGAGGAAGGGAGGAAGGAAGAAAGCCGAGCTCACCTTGGTGGAAGCGACTCCGATCTCGGGACCAGCGTTGATGTGAACTCCACAGTGGGACTCTCGGGAGATGGTGGATCCGACTGTGGAGACGTGAAAGCTGGATCAGCTCAAAGCTTCGTAACAGGAGAGAGGAGAGGAGACGAGACGCGACGAACCGGTGTTGACGACTCCGAGCTGAGGAAACGAAAGCCAAACGTGTCAGTTCCTCAATCCCTCATCGCAGAGAAGGGTATGAAGATGAACTCACGCAGAGAGCACCTCGCTCGAGACAGTATCGCATACTGAGGATGGTATCGGCGGTCTCTCCAGACTGGGAAACGAACACGCAGACGTCGTCCCTGAACGAGACGTGAAAGAGCGTTAGTTCTCGCTCGCCGAGAGTAAGTGAAGAAGAACGGAACTGGACGAACCTGAAGATAGGGCATCGTCGATCCAAGAAATCAGAAGCAAGCTCGACGTTGATAGGAACCTCGGTGAGCTCCTCGAAGATGGCTCGGGTCTGTTTTCGACGAACACGAGAGAGCGAACCCAAAACAAGTCAGCCCTCTCTCCTTCCCTATCTTCCCTCCGTCCAAACCGAAGCAACAGGTTCGTGATTCAACTCACCGCCACACAAGAATGGTAACTCGTTCCACACGCGATGAAGCAGATCCTCCTGCATCGTCGGATCACGTTGAGGTAAGACTTGAGACCTCCGAGGTTGATGGTCCTAGTATCGAAGTTGACTCTTCCTCGCATGGTGTTGACGACGGATTCGGGTTGTTCGTAGATCTCCTTCTGCATGAAGTGGTCGAACTGACCCTTCATGATCTCGGCGAGTTCGATCTCGAGGGTTTCGATGGCTCGGACAGAGGACATGCCGTCGTCCTTGCGGAGTCGGTGGATGTGCAGCTCTGAAAAGGTGAAGGAGATGGTGAGGAGGAGGAAAATAGAGAGTTAGTGGGTGGGCGAAGGGAGGAAGAGCGGGGAGAAAGGGCGAGGAAGGACGAAAAAGGGGAGAGGGGAAAGAACGACTGCTCACCTCCGTCAGCGATGTGAGCGATATCGTCGTCCTCGAGGTACAAGACCCTCTTGGTGTGTTCGACAACGGCACTAGCATCGGAAGCGATGAAGAACTCGATGGGTTGAGGCATGCCATCGTCCGAGAGGAAGGCTCGCGACTGAGTTCGTCGGATGTTGCTGTTGCTCGACGCGGCGGGAACCGAGAGCATCGAGACGTTCTCGTGGTTGACTGCAGAAGGGCGGACGAAGCAAAAAAGGAGACAGTCAGCTTCGTTAAAGAGAGACTCCGAGGAAGACAAAAACGAAAGAGAAGCGAGCCGACTCACGAAGATCAAGCTTGTCCGAGTCGGGAGCGATCTCGACGTCGACGAAATCGACCTTGAGCTTCTTGTCGGTCTTGACTCCGATGAGAAGAGGGGATCCTCGTCGAGCGAGGACGATCTCGGAAGGGAAGTGAACGGACTTGAAGAGGAAAGCGAAGGATCCTTCCTGTGAAGCGGGGGAAAGAGAGGCACGGCGAAGAGGAAGGTCAGCGGGCTTTCCTCTTTTCCTTCCATCTCGAAGGAACAGCTCCTTCCAGAGCCTCCTTTTCGCACGTTCCAAAAGGTTTTCGCAACCTGGTAGAAGGAGGAAGAGATAAAAGAAAGAAGACGAGCGACTCACGAGCTCCTTGATGACGGCCTTGATGAGGGTAGTGAAGGTGAGCCTCTTGGTGGGCTGAGAGTCCCAGACGTACTTGCAGAGGACAGCGACGGCTTCGGTGTCGGTTTCGGTCTCGAAGTGGTAACCTCGCTTCTCGAGAACGAGCTTGAGCTCCTTGTCTGCGAGGGAGGTAGGGTGAAGAGGAAGGGAAGAGGAGGGTCGAGGCGTTAGAGATCTGATCGGGGGAAGGAAGGAGGAGAGGGGCCAAGCTCGGTGGGTTCCTGTGCTTCTTGGAGAGCGGACGTACAGTTGGTGATAATTCCGTCTGAAGGGGTAGATGAGGTGGAAGAGAAGGTCAGCTCATAGATAAAAGGAGGAGCAAAGAGAGAAGAGTGTTTGCATACTGTGAACGACGATGAACTCGTTCTTGCTGTCGCTCCTGTGAGGATGGCAGTTGTTCCTCGAAGGTTGACCGTGAGTTGCCCATCGAGTGTGAGCCATCGAGGTCTGAGTGACGAAGGACCTGGTCATGTCCACCTTGGACTCGGAGATGAGTTTACGAAGCTGAGCGACCTTGCCGACCTCCTTGAACAGCCTAGAGAGAGAGAGAGGAAGGAAGGAGGAAGAAGGAGGTGTGAGTGAAGATGAAAGCCAACGAGCCTCGAGCTGGTATAGACAGGTTGAGGGGATGGGTGCATACATGAAAGGCTCTCCCTCGTCGCCGTCGATTCCGATACCTGATCATCATCGAAAGAGAGAGGAGGAAGAAGAAGCGAAGTGAGCTCGAGCCTTTGAGGGGACCAGGAGCTCAAAGGGAAGAGCTCGCCACTGCCTACTCACCAGCACTGTCGTACCCTCGGTACTCCAACCTCGACAGACCCTGGGTAAGGACGTCCGTAATGTACTTTCGATCCTGTGGGAGCAAACGCGAAGAGAGAGAGAGAGAGGAAGAGAGTCAGCTTCCGTCTTTCGCTGGCCTGGAGTGAGATCTCGAGACCCAACCTCCTCCCTCTCCTTCTTCTACTCTTAAACAGGACTTACCCTCTCTTGGAGATAACTGCAGTAAGCAAAGATTCCACACATCCTGAACGAGCGAGAAAAGGAGAAGAAGGGAAGGGGGGAGGGAGGAAAGAAGGGAGGGAGGGAGGAGAGAGAGAGAAAGAGGGAGTTGGAATTCAACTTGGAAAGGAGCGCCGAAGGGAAGGGGGCTGGGGAAAAAGAAAGAAAGAAGAAGGTGACGAACCTAGAGCGGAGAAAAGAAAGCCTTCTTGGAGCTGGATAGCCTCAGAGAGAAGAGGCACTGGTACGAGATGAATTTAGATCTTCCACGTATTAGGGCGAGAAGGAAGAGAGAGGGAAAGGAAAGGGAAAACAGTCGAGCGGATGACGCTTGGACGCGTCGAGTCGGATGTGAGGATTCAAACTTTCTTTGTTTATCTTTCGCGATGGCGAGTCTGGTTTCAGAAACCTGGTTTTCAGTTCGGGAGACTTTGTCGGCTTGCTTCACTTTGAGGTTGAGACAGGAAGAGAAAATAGAAGGAGGCGAAGCGAAGGTAGGGAGACAAGAGAGCTCTCGTTCTTCCCTCCTCTTTCGCTGCCACGTCTACGAAAAAGAGCGGTTTACATACTCATTCGAACATCTTGATTTCCCTTCCCTCTGCCACTCTAGAAAGGGTATGCCGCCGAACAAAGCTTCACCTGCGTCGTCCTCGATCCCATTCGACCACAGATGGTCCTCATCTTGTTCTCCGTCACACCTTGAGACATCGCGCCTCGTCGGAACTGAATCGTCGTGAGGAAGGTCTATAGCCGAAAGAGCAAGGAGCGAGCGAAGAAAGAAAAGTCGAGTCAGCTCTCGCTTCTGAACGAAGGGAAGGAAGGAAAGGACGAGCTCAACCGTCCCTTCCCTTCCCCTCCCTCCCTCTCCCTCTCCCTCCCCTCCATCCTCCCCCTCCCCTCTTCTCTATGCAAACTCACCTTCTCAACATGCGTCGTACCAGCGATCCTGATATGCAACCCCGTCACGGGTCTCGCATTCTTTCCCGTCCCAACGTTCCCCATCGCCTGGAACAACTGATTCGCAATCTGACTCGTCTTCTCCCCTCCCTGGTTGGCGTTATAAGCGATGTTGTCCGCCAACGTCTGAGCAGACATGTAAGGGTACTTGAGCCGGACTTGCTGGAGTTGAGGGCCGGACGGGAAGAACTTGGGGTAGGAGAGGATGTTGTCCTTGGGACCGAAGGCGAGAGCGGATTTGGGGAGGTTGGTGGGGTTGGGCAGACGAGGGGGCATGGTTGATGGGAAGTGGTTGGTTGGGGCTGGGGGAGAGGGAGGGAAAGGTTGGGTTAGGCTGGAGGTTTGAAAGTTGGGAGGGGGAGGAGGCAGGGAGGCAGGGAGGACGAACGAGGAAAGGGAGGAAGGAAGGGAAGGAAGGAGGTTGAGCTCGACGAGGAGGAAGGAGAAAAGTCCACTTGGGGGTTGAGGTTGGGGGAGTTGAGAGGGGAAAGTGGTAGATCTGGGTAGAGAAGACAAATCAGTACATGCTCCCGAGAAAGGGGGGTGATGGGGTAGAAACTCACGGAGATGGAGGAGAAGGAAGTGGTGGAGAGGAGGGAGAAGGAGCAGAGTCGACCTTTCCCTTTTCGAGTTGAGCTTCGGTCCGTCTTCGTTTTCCCTCCAGCAACCGCCATCTCGTCTTTTTACGGTTTTCATTTCGGAATCCTGATATCTGCATCTTGCCGATTCATGGAAATGTCATTGATTTTCTTTCTCCTTGTTGTCACGCTCGCTGTAGAAGTCACGCTGAGGGCTTTCGATCTTCCGCCGTCTCCCCTCTCTCCTCCCTTCTCTTGTGATAGCTGCTATCCTCTCCTCTTACCTAGAGACCATTCATGGTACGTACTTGAGCTCGATTTGAATCTTCGCTCACTTCTATCTAGATTTAAAGGAGGATACCGGCCCCCTCTTCCCCTTTGAATTTTCTTCTGTTTTCTCCTCCAAACTCAGACGACAGTCCATTCTCGCCCACAGATCGATTCTTAGGACATCAGTAGCAGCTCTTGGAAATGCTTGCAGCGTATCTCCCTTGAGATCTAAAGGAGGAAGGCTCAAACGAAGAGGCCGAAGGCAGTTCGACGCGTCGCGGACTTGCGTACTTTCTCTTCGTTCGCTCTCGTTCCTCTCCACAGCTTCACTCGCATATCAGTTCGTGCGATCAATTTCGTATTCGGCTGTACGCTCTTGACCCAAACTCTCGAAACAGTCTTCCAGGCAATCGACACTCCCTCCTGCTCGACCGCCCTTGCTGATCTCCTCCCTCGAGTTTCCTTCGACTGTCGCAATCTCTTCCTCCCAGGAGCAGGGATGCTAGGTGTGAGAGGGAGAGCCGGAAAGCGTGGCGGCAGGAGAGGGGCAGAACGAAGGGAGGAGACGTGAAGCTCGACTTGAACAGGTCGCTTCACTGCCCACGCGAGACCGAAAGGGACCGTGCTTCGTTCCCCTCGATCTTTTAGGAAAGGCGTGATGGATATACGACTATAATAAGGGTGAGAGTGTACGGATGAGATGTATAGAGCTGTCGGTAAAGGTCAAAGGGAGAAGCGAGAGGTTAGAATGCGTCGCGAGCTTCTTCTTTCCCTCGTCCCTTAATTGTTCCTCTTCGTCCACATCCTCTTCCTTCTGAATCAAGTACTCACCAAGAATGTTCATTTCTAGATAATCTGCAGCTACCTGGAGCCTCTCTCTGGATCGAGCTCAACTCCATCTCCCACCAAGCTCTCCTCCTCCCCTCCGTACTTTCTGAGCCTCCCTCGTGGCCTTCAGCCTCGACAACAGCGTCTTCGTCGTCTGAAAGCATAGCCAGGTAATAAATCCCCCTAACCCGATCTGGATGACGATAGGAAGCCAAGGGAGGAAGACGAGGATGGCGAAGGTACTGAGAGCCCAACAGTAGGAGGAGAAGGAGTAGACGAACGTGTAGAACTTGAGCAGAGACGACGAGGGATCATGCAGCTTCCTGTTGGCTTGAGCGAGGCCCTCTTGTAGGTCGTAAGGTTGGGAAGAGGAGGTGGACATGGTGGTGGCAGGAAAGAAGGAAGGCAACAGCTGTCACCTCGGAGGTCGACCCACGCGAGGCGCAGCGCTGTTTTCTATAAGAATATTTGAAGAAAATCCATATTATACATATGTCTATCTGAAAGTTCCGGGTATAATCTCGATTTCCTCTATCCTCTCTCCGACCGCTGAACGTTTGAGAAAGAGAGCAGAAACGTCTGATGAGCTCGACGCGTCGCGAATCTCGACCGCTCTTCCTTTCCTTCACCGTTCCATTCTGAGCTGAAGAAAGTACTCACTGAACATGATGGTACTCCTTCTATATACAAGCATCTATCGTCCGGCAATCCACCCCTTACAACCTCACAAACCCCTCCTCATCGACTGCAGCGGATCGACCCCCACGGTGTTCACTCGCCACAGCAAAAGCAGCCGATCTTTGAATGGGATCCTTGTTCGGGGTCTTCTTGTCTGAAGGGACTTCGAACCGGACCTTGAAGGGGGGGGAGCGAGGGGAAGAAGGGAGGCGAGGGAGGAGAGGAGATGAAGGGCGAGGCCGGAGGAAGGTCGAAATTCAAAGTTGAAAATTTGCAGTTTTGAAACCTGGAGAAATAAGCTTGAAAAATATCATGAATTTAGGTAGCTTTCTCAAACCGATAGATATCCAACTCGCTGAGCTATACATTTTCAAAGTTTTCCTCGAAAGCAAGGGGAAAAGGAGGGGGAGGGCTCCAGGCGACAATCAACCTGCAAACACTGTAAACTTGTAGCCCATTTTGATTTTTTTTCGCTATTGGCGACCCGCAGCGGGGTTTTGAGGCAGTTGGTTAAGTTAAGATCTGGGAACGATTCGAAACTCTGCTGCCGATTCAGCAACCCGCAAACTCTGTCAGATCATCGTCAAAATCAATGTGCTCTTCCCGGAGCAGCAGATTGCAAGGTTGAAGTTCTTGTAACTTCTGCGATAATCTCCTTTTATGACTCTACGGGGGTGAGAAGTTACAAAAATGAGCAACAGGGCCGGGGGAAAGAGAGCGTCAGCCTGCGCGACGCGTCGCTTTTCTCTGTAGTTGAGATCCTAGTGGGGGTTTGGGTAAGAGATACGAAGTAGACAGCCGTAATTTACTCATTAGTAGCAGTCAGAAGCTTTATAGAGTAAGAATTCTCCATTGGCGAGGTCATCAGGAAATCGGCGCGTCGCGGCTCGACATTTTCGACTCATTCTCGATCTCCTCGCCGGCTGTAGGAGGTTCAAAATTCCCCTCAGCTCCGATCGATTACCCCTTGTAGAGAGTAGAAGCAGGAAGTTGAACGGGAAACGAAGGAACATGCGAGCTGATTCTTCTGCACTTCTTCGACGCGTCTGAGTTTCTCCCCAGCTTTCGCGACGCAGCCCGATCCCTCCTCTCTGGACGACAAAGAAACTCAAAGGAGGGTAAGATAAAGTGCAACAGAGGGACGAAAGAGGAACTACACAAGCAAGGAAGAACACCGAGAACCCAAATCTAAAAGACAAGAAAAGCACATCGAAAGAAAAAGAGAGAGAGGGGATGAAATTGAAACAACGAGCTTCTATGTACACCATATCACTCGATCATCGGTATCATCGGTAAGAAAGAGTAGCAGCCTTCCCGGTCACCTCAGCTCGCTTCGATCCTGCAAGCTGACCGGCTCGATCCGCCTTTCCGGGTCGAGCAGGAGGAGTGACGACCGAGACTTTGAGTCGTTCTGAGGGAGGAACGCTGAGAGTGTACTTGTTGACTTGGATGGCGGTGGGTTGTTGCTTGGGAGGTTGTCGGACTTCAGATTGGAGTCTGTCGGGGTCGATTTCGGATCCAGCGAAGTCGGATTTGAAGGACTCGACCTCGTAACCGTTCTCGAGGATACCGACTCGCATCATGGCGAGAAGGTTGTGGGCGGCGTGGGAGTGGTCGTCTGATAAAGAGAAAGGAACGAGGAGGAAGAGGGGGAGGAAGGTCAGCGAAGGTACGAAGAGAAGACAAATCGACCCGACGGCAGGGGAAAAGAGAGCTAAAGACTCACAGACTCCTCCGTAGAAAGCAGTGGTAGCATCCGTTCCAATAGCTCTCTTGATGAGATGGGCGCCTCCAGGGTCTGAGCCCAAAGGGAAAAGGGGGAAGGCGTCAGGATGGAGCGAAGGAAGAGAAGACGCGTCAAAGCGAAGGGAAGACTCACGCTCGTCGGCGAAAGAAGTAACGTCGTGAATGAATCCATGAACAGCGATGAGAGGTCGGTTCTTGGACTCCTCTTGGACTGTAAGAAGGAAGAAAATAGAGGGCAGAAGTCAGCTCGAGGTCGAAAAAGACGGGAGGGAAAGACTCGACTCACAATCCTCCCATGAAACGATAGGCAACGCGTCGTTCTCAACTGGCCACTTGAGAGCTTCAGCTGCGTCGACGAGCTTCTTGAGCTTCATGGTGTACTGTCCTTTGGCGATCTCGTTGGCAGGGAAGGTCTTGAGATGCGTCGCCTGTCCCATCCAGTACATCACGCAGATGAACCACTGCAGGAGAGAAGAGAGAGAAGGAAGAGAGAAGAAAAAAGTCAGGGACGAAGAGAACCCGGGATAGAGAAGAAGACGAACCTTCGTAGGATCTGAGGGAGGAAAAGAAGAGAGGAGAGGATTTGGTAAGCGGCGCGTTCAAGTCGAACTCGCGGAGAGAAGGAGAAAAAAGAGACGAACCGTATTGGTACCACTTGATGGCGTTTCTGTAATCCATAGGGAACTGATGATGGAAGTTATGGTATCCCTCTCCGACCGTGACGAGAGCCGTAATAAAGTGATCCTTGGGAGTGTGCTTGTCGTCGTAGGGAGTCTCTCCGATCCAGTGAGCGAGCGAGTTGACGCAGAAGGTCGACTGAGTAGGACCGGGGAAGGATAATTACTTCGTCAGGATCATCGGTCGCGTCCGTAGTGGAGAAAGAGGAGAGAGAAGAACGAACGTGGTGAACGAAGCACAACCTGGCGGCACCAGCGAAGAAGAACCCTCCAGCCCAATCTCCCCATCCGAGGCCAGCAACGAGAGTAGGAACGATGAAGGACATTGTGATGAGCAGATAGATGTACCACTGTTCAAAGCGAGAGAGGAGAGTCAACGAGGAAACGAGGAATGGAGGAGAGGTCGGGGGAGAACGAGACGAACCTTGTGCTGCCACTTGACCACTGGGATTCGAGAGAGATCCGAGACGTCAGCAGATCCCATAGCTCGTCGTGGCTTAAGCAGCATCCATCCGATGTGAGAGTACCAGAAACCTGAGGGAGAACGAGCGAAGGAAAGCCAACGATCAGCTCGGTCTTTGAACGATGATCATCGCGAGCGAGCGAAAGAGAAAGGATGACTCACCTCGGTGAGCGTTGTAAGGGTCAAGCTCCGTATCGGTATATCTATGGTGAGCTCGGTGACCTCTGGACCACCACTTGATCGATCCTTGAACGGCAGAAACTCCAGCGAGGGCGAGACCGTACTGAAGAGGAAGGCTCGCGTTGTAAGATCGATGCGACCAGTGGCGATGGTAGCCAGCGGTGATACCGAGTCCAGAGAAGAGGTAGTAGATGAAGCACCAGACAGCGGTCTTGTTGTTCCAGGCGACGTGGTAGAATCCGTAGACGGCCAGGGCCGGCGTGACGGTGAGAGCGAGGAAAGAGATCCACTGGATGTTCTGCAGGAGAGTACCCCATGTGATGGGAGGAAGAACCTGTTGCACAAAGAGAAAAACATAGTGTTAGTGAAAGAAGAAAGGAGAGTTTTAGGAAGAGATAATGGCTGGGGAGACGGGTGGAATCGCGACGCGACGGGGACGCGCTTGAACGCTATTTCAGTCCCTCGCTCGGAATTTTACAGGTCTTCAACGGCCTAGTAATTGGTAGACGATGAAAAGGGAAACAGCAGATGTACTCACGATCTGCTTCTCCATTGTATCCTGGACGTAGTTCGTTGGAACGGAACTCTCCGCGGGATGACTTCGATTCTTCGTCGTCGTGTCTAGACAGAGGAGGAGAGCGATAAGGAGGAGAGACGGTTCAGCTCAACCTCAAGCAAGGTAGAAGGTATGCAAATAATGAGAAGGAGGGAAAAGAGAGAGAGAGGAGGAAGCTTACCGTCGGCGTCGAGAGCGGTCGTCTTGCATTTGGGGGAGAGAGGAGGGCTGAGAGGACCGTCCTCGGGAGGAGTCCTGAGTCGAGGCTGCTGATCCGTCATCTTGAGGAAGAGAGAGGAGGAGAGGAGAGGACGGAAGGGAAGAGAGGAGAAGGAAGCGAAGGTGGGTGTTGGATGGTGAAGAGAGTTGAACTTGTCGAGAGAGATCAAAAGTCGGGAAGAAAGATCAAGAACCCCAACGCATTGCTACGGCCTGCAATCTCCCACCCCAGAGTTAGTCGATCCCAACGGAGGAACTTCCACGTCCAGAAGCGAGGTGTCCGAAGCTGCAGGAAGACGAATCGAGAGAACGCGCGGGAGGTTGTGAAACAAACAACGAGGAGGTCGACATTTCTCCTATGCGAGGGAGCATCGAGAGGGAGAAGAAACAGCAGACGTCGAGATGGAGGAGGGCTGAGGTCGTCGAGGAAGTGAGATTCGTGGGTCCGATGACCGAGGGAGGGAGAGAAGGGATCCTCAAGGAGGGGAAGGAGGAGGGAGGAAAGGAAAGGGCGGGGTTGGCAGAGCCTCTGCCTCCCCTAGGAGCTGGGATAGAGACCCAAGGGATGGAAACACGGTCGAGCTGGTACATGATGTATGGATGTTCGTTAGTGCTCTGACGATGGTCTGGAGAGCTACCAGGGTCGGTGGTGAGCGCTGGAGGCTAAAAAGAGGAAAGGAGCGACCGAGCTCACCTCGTTCTTTCCTTCTTCTCTTCCTTTTCCTTCAGCTCCCATCCTTCTTCTTCCCCCTTTTTTCTCAACATGATTCCCTCTCCGACTCCTCCATCCCGTCCTCAAGTAACCCTCACCACCATAATTCTCCCAGAGCACTACTCAGCTTTGGCATCGGCTCGTCTCCGTGCCTTCGCCAACGATGCAATCAGCCTTCGGTACTTCCCTCTTCACCTTCGGCCCTCCCCTCAGCGAGAACTCGGTGCGTCCCTACAGAGTCCCTGGGTCGTGATACGCACTCTCGCGGATCTTTGATCTCTATCTTCACTGCATCCTTCTCAGAATGGAGGGTGTACCAACGAACCAAACGAGCGTCTCAACCTCTTGGGGCTCAAAGAGAAGTGATGGCCCTCATCAACGGGAAGCCTGTCGGGTACGCTACCTGGCTCGGACCTGTCGATCGGACATCCACAGGAGGCGATCCTCTGCAGCACGAAAAGGAGGAGGAGGAGCTCGAGAAGGAGAGGGAGAAGAGGGAAGGCAAACCTGAGATAGAGCTCGAGATCGACGCGGCCACGGACGTGGCTTTCGAGAAGGCCTTCTTCGGAGAGATGGATAGAGTGAGGAAAGAGTGGTCGCTGGGTCGACCTCATTGGTATCTGGTGAGCACCTGTGGACTCTTTGGTGGGATTGAAGATGACAAGGAAGGAGGAGCCAAAGCTCATCACCTTTCTTCCTTCCTCCCTCCTCTTTCTCCGCTCGTCTTGCTCGCACAGAAATTCCTCGCCGTCGATCCAGACGTACACGGACGGGGTGTTGGATCCGAACTCCTCAGCTGGGGAATGAAGCAGGCCGAAGCTGAGGGCCTTCCTTGCTTTCTCGAAGCGACTGAAAGTGTGAGTTGCCGTCGACGCCTTTCTTCACTTCCTCGCGCCGTCGCTTCCTCTGACCGCTCCTCCTCGCCCGCTGTCTTCGTTTATTGGCAGGGTCGAAAGCTCTACGAGCGGCGAGGGTGGGACGTGGTTAGCTGGTGCGAGATCCCAGCTTTTGGTCTTCGTTTCCCAGGAATGAAGGCAGGAGATTTCGTTGACGTAGATCGATGAGTCTTCCACCTTTGTTCCCTCTCTTCATAAGCGCAGCAGTCAGCTGGGAATAGACCGAAGACGACGGCGAGTCGCAATCAGAGTGCTTTCCGGTAGCTCGGGTTCGGCTCGCATGTGCGATTGTCGAGGAGGGAGAGGCTGAGGTCGACGCGACTTGGGCGAGGAGAGATTTGAGAGGAAGCATAGTTTTTGGTCTGGATTCAGAGCGGGATGTTGTAAGAGTACTCGCTGTAGAGTTAGAGAATTGGGAAAAGCAGATTTTGAAGGAGAGGAGAAAAATTGAAGAGCCTAGACTACCCCTTTGAGCTCTCCGCGCTGGAAAGTGACGAGGTTCGTTGCCTTCGTTGCCCTCCTCCTCCCTTCCTCCTTCCCTCCAACCCCAACAGTCCAGGATTTAGAACCATGTCTCGCCCTCCTGCGTCTGCATCAGCAGCATCAGCTCAAGTCCGTCGACCAGCAGCTGCTCAGTTCCCTGGTCTTCCCTCGCTCCTTCGAACAGGATCCTCGTCGGGTTCCTCCTCCCTTCCAACTGGTCGAGCTCCCGCCTCAGCCGTCCCTTCCCACCTCCTCGGCTCCTCCTCCTCCTCTTCCTCCTCCTCGATCGGTAAGGGAACTCCCGGGACCAAGGAGAAGGCTTCGTTACCTGCTAGGACGTCCAAGACCTCGAAGAAGCTCGTCGTTTTGCCCGACAAGGTCCAAAGTCAACCGATTCAATCCTACCCTGGCACGTCCAGAACGGACCATCGTCCGTCAGCTCCTCCTCGAGCGGATGGAGGAGCCGATAGCGATAGGAGGGAGCAGGAGGACGGTGACGAGAGAAGTGAGGCAGAGAGGATGACCAAAGAGGAGAGGGAGAGGAATGGGTTTGGGAGGTTGACAGCCTATGGTGAGCTCGAGCTTCCTCTCTTCCTCTCCCATCGAGACTCTGCTTCTTCTATCGGCTAGTATGCATTGCAATTTGTAATCTGATCTTCTTGTTTACACACTCATCGTAGCCACCGCCGAATCGTATCGACTCAAGTGAGTGCTCGAAGTGCTCTTCGAGCTCAACCTCCTTCCTTCGAAGCTGACTCTCTCCTTCCTACTCTTCAGGAGCCTCGCTGCCTTTTTAAAACGAGAGCACGGAGCGGAGGTCAGAATATTTGATGAGGCTATCTACGCTGTGTGAGTGCAATCCTTCCTCTACTCAGATACAAGCGCGAACCAACTTGAGCGACATTCTGCCATGCCAAGCTCACTCCTTTCCCTCCTTCCTCCCTTCTCTCCTCGACCGCTGCTTCTCTTTCACAGCTACACCCTTCCTCTCCTTCCAGGCTATGGAGCCAACGTCAAGGTTCGAAGTTCTCCCGCTGTCAAGTCTCCAGGTTCGTTCTAAACCCCCTTCGCTCCGCTTCCCTTTCCATCTTCAAAACGAGCTCGACGCTAACACCTTTCTGTCTCTCCTCTCTTTTGACCATCTCCAGGAGGAGGATCGATTCTGCACGCTATGGATGAGGCTGAGGAAGTTGGCTACGAAGGAACCTACTTCGCCTTCGAGCAAAGCGACCCAGCTGTCGTCGACCTCCCTTCCTCCGGCTCACCTACCGATCACACCAACTTCCCTCTCTCCACCTCCCCACCCGTCGACCTTCACCTCCACAGCAACACCCGCGACCCTTCGCTACTCTCTGATGCCCAGCTCGTCGAGATCTCAAGCTCGCCTTCGACCCATCACACCCTCTCAACTTCGCCTTCAGATCACTCCATCCTCGTCCCTCCTCCGCTCCTCTCTCCCACTTCCCTCACCACCTCTCCACGACGATCTACGTTCGTGCCGCCCAAGACCAAAGGACCGGTTCTGGCCGAGGCGATCTATTTCGACTACGGAGTGTCAGTCTTCTTTGGGTTCACGGTCGCGCAGGAGAGGGATCTGCTGGAGGATTGCGAGAACGGAGGAACGTGGGTTGGGACGTTTGGAGAGATCGGGCAGGGAGAGGACGAGCGAGGGTGGGAGAAGGTCAGTCCAATTTTATCTTTTCGACCGTGCTTGAGCTGGCTCGCGTGGTCTGAGGCGAATGGTGAGAGTCGTCGAGCGAGGACAATACCTGACGCGTCTTTCCGCGTCTCTTTCTTCTCTTTCTTCCTTTCGTTCTGCAGGAGGAATGCCACTTCCTCTACGATCCTCAAGCTCAGTATCCTCGAATCTTCAACGGTAAGCTCTCACCTCCGCTCTCACTTCTTTACACGCACGAGCTGACCTTCTCCTTCTTCTCCCTTCGTTCGACCAGACCTCTTCACCTTCAAATCCTCCTCCCATCTCCTCAAACTCTCCCTCGCCCACGCGCTCGCCCAATCCACTAAACTCTCCGTATATGAGACGGCCGTCCAAGCTACCCTCGCCGAGACGTCCTACATCCCCAAAGAACTCGCTCTGACGGGAGAGTTGAAGTTGAGTAGGAAGGAGGCGGTCAAGCTGACGGGGAGGTTGTTCAGGTTGAGGGTCGAGGTGAATCTGGTCAGCAATGTGCTTGGTGAGTTTCCTTCGTTCAGCTCGTTGCGTGGATGGTGGGAAAGCGGGAGGGAGAAGGAGAAGGTCGAGCTCGCGTCGAGAAGCGCAGGAAGACCGAAAGGAGGAGAACGAGACGAACGAACGAAACGGATCTGACTCCAAACTCTCCTCGTCCTTTGTTGGCACAGACACTCCGGAACTCTTCTGGTCGGAACCCTCGCTCACGCTTCTGTACGAAGCCGTCAAGGAGTACCTCGAGCTCGAAGGAAGGATCGCCGTTCTGAACGAGAAGCTGGGAGTCGCTGGAGATCTGCTGGACATCATTCACGAGCACGTCGACAACGCGGGTATGCATCGAGTGGTGAGTCTTTCAGAAGCTAAACGGAAGGGATTCGAGAAAAGATGGTGGAAGGCGAGGAACAGGAGCCGAGAGCGTGGAGACGGACGCGCTCGCGAGACTGGACCTTTTCAACTTTACTCCAGACCACAACGCTAACGGTACTTCTTCGCTTCTTTCACCAGACCATTATCATCATCTGGCTCATCGTCGCCGCTTGTCTCGTCGAGGCTGGAGAGGTTCGTCGTCTCTCTTTTCTCTCTCTTTCCTTCCCTTTCAATCTCGCGACTCTCCCTCTGACTTGACTCACCCCAATCTTCACCCTTCCCTCAGGTTCTCGCCCGACTCGTTTTCCATGCTGGAGGATCGCCCGAAAACGTTGGGAAGACCGGACTGAGGCTGATGCTGCAGAGTGCTAAGAGAGGGCTGGGTTCGACGCGATAGAGACGAGGGAGCTTGATCAGTTCGTATCTCGATCATCACTTGCTCTTCTCTCCTGGTTCACCAACTTGAAAATTTCTCAGATTGGAAAAGAGCGAGCTCAGTCTCCGACTCTTCGTGGCAGCGAAAACCAAAGAAGAGGTTTGCGACGCGTCCATTCCTCCAGGTTTTGCTCGTAGAATGAGCAGATAAAGAGCTGCAGTATGTGTGGTGCACATACGTAAGCAAAGAGAAAGTCTTCAGTCCTGCGTGAAGAGAAGGCCATGTAGAGGAGAAAGTCACGAGCGACGCGCTGATCTCGACCAGCCTCCCCTTGGATTCAGTCCCAATGGGAACGCCTTTGCGACTGTACATTTACAGTGTCTCGCAATCTTCTTTTCTAACTCCTGTTTCGGAAGGTCGGAAAAAGAGGAGAGACAGAAGCGGTCATTACGGCCTTTGAGAGAGGGAAGAAGGTTGAGCTGGAATGGATCTCCTTTCTCGGCCCACCACCACCCACATCTTCCCTCTCCTTTCCCCTTCCCCTTCTTAATATCCCACCAAAGCTACATCCACTCCATTCTGATCAACCCTACTATGGCTCCGACTCTTCGACTGGGCTCTCTCGCACCTGATTTCGACGCCGAGACGTGAGTGGAAAGACAACAGCTCGAGCTCAACAATGATGTCCTTCCTTCCTTCCTCGTCCCTGAACTCTCCCTCCCACTCTTCCCACTCTTTTCCTACACTTTTATTCCACTCTCACAGTACTCTCGGACACATGAAGTTCTCCGAGTTCTGCGCTGGATCGTGTACGTACCATCTTTCCTTGTTCTGTCTCGGAAGGAGATGGTGGCGAAAGTCGGGAAGCGAGCTGATCCCACTCTGCGTCTCCTTCTTTCTTTCTCTCTCCTTGGAAACTTTCTCTCCGTCTATAGGGGTCGTCCTTTTCTCTCATCCCGGGGATTTCACGCCAGTCTGCACAACAGAGCTTGGAGAGGTGAGCAAGCTCGAGGAGGAATGGAAGAAACGAAACGTGAAAGGTGAGATCGATCCTTCTCGATTCATCCATCTGCCTCTCTCCCCTTCTCCTTCCTTCTCATCTCGCCCCCAACGCCCCCAGCCCACTCTGTAGACTACCTGACTCCAAGTGGAGGACCTCGAGATTGACGTTTCCCTCATTTTATCCCTTCGCTTCAGTCGTCGGTCTCTCAGCGGATTCTGTCGAGAAACATGCAGCGTTCGTCAAGGATATCGACCAGATCTCCAAGAGCTGCTTGAGCTTCCCGATCGTGGGCGATGAGGACCGAAGAATCGCTCAACTCTACTCGATGCTGGATGGGGATGAAGTCAACGTAGACGAGGTGAGTTTGCTTTTTCGGAGAAGACGCAAACGATCAACCGTCGCGTCGACCCGTCTTCTTCCTCTTCTTCTTCTTTTTTGAACAGAGCTGACCCTCATCTCTCTCTCTTCCCTTGTCTTCTCTTCACGCCTTGTTATCTGTTGCTAACTTTGTTCGAAAATCATCTCCCTCGATCTGCTCGCCAGGCCGGACTGCCCTACACCGTCCGAACTGTTTTCGTCCTCGACACGAACCGAATCATCAGGCTCATGATCTCCTACCCAGCTTCGACCGGACGAGAGTTCACCGAGATCCTTCGTGTCATCGACAGTCTACAGGTGGCAGAGAAGCACAAGGTCACCAGTGAGTTCCTCTTCCCTCCTTTTGTCTCCTCCGGACCCAATCGCTGATCTCTCACCTTCTTTTCCGTTGCTAGCCCCCGCTAACTGGAAGAAAGGCGAGCCCCTCATAATCCATCCTTCCGTCTCGGATGAAGAAGCAAAGAGTGCGTCGTTCCTCCTACTCTCCTCTCGCGTCACGATCGTTTTTTTTCCCAGTCGCTTCCGCCTTGTCTCCTTCTGACGCCCTCCTGTTCCGCCACAACTCTTCAGCTCTCTTCCCCGGCTTCACGACCAGCAAGACCTACCTCCGCTTCACCACTCGAGAACAAGCAGCGATGTTGACTTCATCTGGTCCGGGCTAAGCGAATCGCGTCGCGAAGCTTCTCTCTTTTTTTTTCTCCTTTTTCTTTCTCGCCCCTCCCTTTCATTGTTTACTTTACCTACTACTCCCTGAATAACACCTTTACGATCCTAATGACTATGACTATGACAATCTCCGAAAAAAGTCGTATCCTTGAGCTCGTCGACGACGCGCATTCGCCTCCCTCTCTCGCCGAAAGCTCAACTCGCTCCGTCCTCCTTCTCTCTCTCCCATCATCCTCCACCTCCCCTCCCTCCCTTTTCTTTTCCGATCATGCATCGGATAGCATCCTCAACTACCTCTCGGAGGTTAGCATCGTCGGTATCCACCTCGCATCGCTCGATCTCCCTTCTGTCCTCTATAGCACCTTCAACTTCGTCGTCCGTCATCCCTTCCTCGATCCGGTCCTTCTCGACCCTCCCTTCCTCCTCCTCCTCCCCCCTCCTCCTCTCGTCTTCCTCCTCTCCTCGGTCCCTCTCCCTCCTCCAGCATCGCTCGATAGCCGATCTTCCAGGAGGAATTGGGAAAGGTGGGATCATCGGAGGAACGAAGCAGACTGGATCCTTGCCCGGAGATCCATCGATCTCACCTCCTTCCACCGGAGGACCTACCTCGACTCCTCCTCCTCCTCCTCCCTCCTCCCTCGACAAACCACGATCCTCCGCTACTACGCCTCCCCCTCCCTCGAACGATCCCAAGGACGACAAGAAGGACGCCAAGAAGGACGAGGACGACTCCAAGAAGGACGACGTCGAGGAGAAGGCAGATCCCAACGCTCCCTTCGTCCTCGAGGGCTTCTTTGGAAACCCAGACAAGAAGACGTCGTCCAAGAAGGCTGCTGTGAAGAAGGATGGCGTCGAGGAGGAGGTGAAGGAGGAAGACGTCAAGGAGGAGGCCAAGGAGGGAGAGCAGGCCGACGAGGAGAGCTCATCGAAGAAGGGCAAGAAGGGCAAATCCAAGAAGTCTCTCCCAGAGTCCTCAACAGGATTCTTCTCCTTCGGTGGAGCATCGGGTACGGGATCAGGAGGAGCTGGTGGTGCAGGTGGTCCTCCCAGCACCATGACTGCTTTCTTGCTTTCTATGGGGTGGGTCCTTGTTTTCTTCCTTCCTGAAGCGACTCCTTCCGCTTTCCTTGATCCGAGCTGACCTCCCTTCTTCGTTCGTTTGGTTTCGTTTTGATGCAGTGCCATCTTCCTCTACCAGAGCTTCGTCTCTCCGGATGGCTCCAAGGGTCCTACTAGGGAGATCACCTACCAGGAGTTGTACGTCTCTCTTTGTTCTTTCGGCGGAGAGAGCCTAGTGCTTTCCTTTGACTTCTCGCTCGAGCTCACACCTCCTTCTTTCCTTCCTCCCTCCCTTTACGTCCTCCCTCTGTCTGTCCCTTCGCTCGTCATAGCCGCAACTCCCTCCTCTCCAAAGGTCTCGTCGCCAAAATCACTATCGTCAACAAAGAACGAGCTCTCGTCACTCTCATCACCCCCGGACAAGGCTCTGCCACCTCCTCCTCTCCCTCCATCGCCAACTCCCAGTTCGACTCCCCTTCCCCTCCACCCTTCGTCCCAGCCTCCGCCTCTCCTTCCTCTCCAACGGTCTCCTACTGGTTCCAGATCGGCAGCCCGGACAGCTTTGAGCGACAACTTCAGCAGGCTCAGGACGAGCTGGGCATCCCGAGTCACGAGAGGATCCCGGTTCAGTACAAGGAGGAGAGCAGTCGGTGGGAGTGGGTGGTGGATCTTGCGCCGACGTTGATCATTTCGGGAATTTTGTTGTGGAGTATGAGTAAGAGTGGAGCGATGGGTGGAGGAGGGAAGGGAGGAGGACCGGGTGGGATCTTTGGAGTTGGGAAGAGTAAGGCGAAGATGTTCAAGTGAGTCCAGCTCGAGTGATTGGGTTCGTAGGAGAAGCATGATCTTTAGCTGATGCGAGCGACCTTTCTTTTTCTCTCTTTGCAGCCAGGAGACGGACGTCATGGTCAAGTTCAAGGACGTCGCTGGAATGGACGAGGCGAAGGAGGTTCGTTCTCTCTCCCCAGCTCGCTCGTCTTCTCTCTTCTCTCTTTTCCGTCATTTCATCGAGCCAACGAGTTGACCTTCTCCTCGCTGTTCTCTCTTCTCCTTCAGGAAATCATGGAGTTCGTCAAGTTCCTCAAACAACCCGCTCGCTTCCTCGCCCTCGGAGCCAAGATCCCTCGAGGAGCCATCCTCTCTGGACCTCCCGGAACCGGAAAGACCCTCATCGCCAAAGCCACCGCCGGTGAAGCTGGCGTGCCCTTCTTCTCCGTCTCCGGTTCGGAGTTCGTGGAGATGTTCGTCGGAGTCGGATCCTCCAGAGTTCGAGATCTCTTCGCTACGGCCAAGAAGAACGCTCCCTGCATCATCTTCATCGACGAGATCGACGCCATCGGAAAGGCTCGTGGGAAGGGTGGATCCTTCGGTGGGAACGACGAGCGGGAGTCGACGCTCAATCAACTCCTCGTCGAGATGGACGGGTTCGGATCCAACGAATCCATCGTCGTCCTCGCTGGAACGAACCGAGCGGACGTTCTCGACCCAGCTCTCATGCGACCAGGACGATTCGATCGACACATCGCTATCGATCGACCGGACGTCGGAGGTCGTCGTCAGATCTTCATGGTTCATCTTCGTCCTCTCACGCTTCACAAGGATTGCGACGCGACCAACATCTCGGAGAAGCTCGCCCTCCTCACCCCTGGATTCTCTGGAGCCGACATCGCCAACGTGTGTAACGAGGCAGCGTTGCATTGTGCTAGGAGGGATGGGAAGGCGATTGAGGATAAGGACTTCGAGTCGGCGATCGAGCGAGTGATTGTTGGATTGGAGAGGAAGAGCAGGGTGTTGGGGAAGGAGGAGAAGACAACCGTCGCGTACCACGAGGCCGGACACGCCGTCTGTGGATGGTTCCTCGAGCATGCGGATCCTCTCCTCAAAGTTTCAATCATCCCTCGTGGAGTTGGTGCTCTCGGTTACGCTCAGGTTCGTTCTCCGTTCCTTCCTCCCCCTTCTCGACGCGTCGAGTTCGAGCTGACCATATTTCCTCCCTCTCCTTCCTTCCTTCTACAGTACCTGCCCAAGGAACGCTTCCTCTACTCGACCGAGCAACTCATGGATCGAATGTGCATGACCCTCGGAGGACGAGTCGCCGAGGAGATCTTCTTCAAGAGGATCACCACCGGAGCTCAGGACGATCTGCAGAAGGTCACCAAGATGGCGTTCGAGATCTGCTCCAACTACGGTATGAATGAGACCATCGGACCCGTGTCGTACGGTCGACAGGATAACGAAGGCTTCCAGAAGCCTTTCAGTGAGAAGACGGGCCAGATGTTGGATGACGAGGTGAGTGTTTCGACGAGTCTTCAATTCAGAAATGAGGAGGTCGAGAACGAGAGAGCTGACTTGCCTTGGCTCTTCTTTTTTCGGTGCTGGATCCAGGTTCGGAAACTCGTCCAGATCGCTCGAGAACGGACTCGAGTTCTCCTCACCGAAAAGAGGGATCAGGTCGAGATCGTTGCGAAGAGGCTGCTTGAGAAGGAGGTTCTTACTCGGTTCGTCGCGACTTTCTCTCTTCTTTCCTTGCCCCTTCTCGACTCGAGCTGACTCTTCATCCCTCTTTTCCGATTCGATCTCTACAGAGAAGCCATGGTCGATCTCCTCGGAAAGCGACCTTTCGAAATTCAGGACGACATGGTTCGTTCTTCTCCTCTTCCTCTCTTCTTCCTTTCCCTCCACTTCTCGCTCACTCGTTCTCGTGCTCTTCCGCTTTCTTCACCAACAGGATGACTGGATGGACAAGAACCAGAAGGGAAAGAACAAGGCGAAGAAGGTTGAGATCCCTCCTCCGTGAGTCTCTCGTCTCCCTGTTCCGCTTCTTCCTCCCTTTCCTTCGCTCTCGCTGACTTCCTCTTCGTTCGCGGTTCTCTTCCCCAGCATCGAGGGAGTCACTGATCTCCCAGAAGGAACCATCGCTGCTGCCAAGGCTGTCAAAGTTATCTAGATAGATCTTCTCCCTCTCTGATCTCTTCTCGTCGGATTCGTTTCGGTTTCGGCACCCATCTCCCTCTCCCTACTCCGTTTCGGCTTTCTCTTGCATCTCTTTTCTACGCTTTCCGCTCAACTCGCATCCAACCCTGTTTAGCTGCTGTTTAGTTCTCTCTTCCTCGCTCTTTGTATAATTACGGTGAATCGGAAATGAAGGTTCGTACTTCGAAGGGATTGCAGACTCGAGACGACTCGTTTGGGCGAGAGAGGATAGGCTTGCTCACTTTCTCCGCTGCAAGAATTGAAGATGGCTTGATTGAGTACGACGGTTTTGGGTGATCTCCTACTTCGCGACCGACCTTCTGCTTCGTTGGGTCTCGAGCTCCCTGATCCGTCGCGTCGACCTCAGCCTCTCGTCTTCCTTTCTTCCCCAGCGAATCGATAAGATGAATGGCAGATAAAATCGATAGGAGAAAAACGGCAATGACGCTGAGAGAACCCAAGTAGGAAGTAGCTGAAACGAAGAAAGATAAGTTTGGCGGAAAGTCGACTGAAGATGCATGCGAAAACACGATGAGAACCGAAGCTCTTAGACTAGACAAAACGAAGAAAAGAAGGAGTGGGAACCCGATGCAGATAAGGGTAGTACAAGATTGATGGAAAAAGAGAGCCTGTAAACCGATGGAGAGAGAGAGAGAGGGAGATGGACAAGAGAAGGCTGAGGGAGGGAGGGAAGGAGGAAAGGAGGAGGAGAGGAAGTGATCAGCGGAGAGTCCAGACGGAGAGAGGTAGATAAACGAGGGAAGACGAAGGGAGTATTAATGTACTCACGAAAGTAAACCAAAAAAGAAAATCAAGGCAGCAAGAGCATCGAGCCTCCCATAGACTGAAGAAAAGAAAAAAGAAACGCAAGGTCAGTTTTCCGACCGAAAGCCCAGCCGGCGATGAAAAGGAGGAAAGAGAGAGAGAGAGAGAGAGAGAGAGAGGGAGAACTCACCATCGCGTCTCGATCGTGAGCGAGAGCTCTTCTATACTCGAGAAGGAGTCGGAACATGCTGAAGAAGGGGGGCGGAGAGAGGAGGAGAAGGAGGAAAAGAGGGTGAGCATGGAGGAAAAGAGGAAAGAAAGGAGACGCGACTCGAACTCACTAAGCCTTGAAGAGAAAGAGAAAGAGAAAGAAAAGAGTGAGGGAGAGAGAGAGAGAAGCGGAAAGTCAGTTTCGACGAACGAAGAGCACGACTGAGAGGAAAGGAAGAAAGAAAAGGCCCCCAAAGAAAGGCAGCTAGCTCACCTGCATGTCGACCCATCGCCAGTGATTCTCGATGAAGTCGGTGGCAGCGTGACTGATTTGTTTCCCGAGATCCGGGTTCCCAGCTGAAGCCCCAGGAGCACCGATGAAGAAGGCCGAGGAGTCTGAGACGACGAAGAGACGAACGAAGTATCAGCTCTGGTTCGATAGAATGCAATAATGGAGTTTTTTTTTAAAAAAATGTGGAGAGGAGGAGATGAGTCGGCTCACGATAAAGGTCGGACAGGTCGACTCCGACGGGAACGTAGTGAAGCCAAGGAGTAAGCCATTCGGTGTTCCACTCGGGGTAGATAGTGACCTGGATGGATGGGACAGAAGAAAGAAGTCAAGTTCCAGTTCGTGCGAGAGGAAAGGAAAAGGGAGGAAAGGAGATTGAAGACTCACCTTGAAGACGACCTGGCCCAGAGCGAGGAGACGACGGAATCGAGAGGACCCTGGTGGATGAAAAAGATAGGTCAGAAGAGCTGCGATCGAAAGAGGGGAGAGGTGAAGGAGACTCACATCCATTTCCATCGCTTTGTCGAAAGAAAAGAAACAAGAACGGCAGGTCAGCTTTCAAGATCTCTCGACGAACGAACGACGACCTCCCTTTCCTTTCGACTCGGCTCGATACGTACACATCCAAAGCGTAACGATATAGCAGCGTGTCCTGAGGTCGAACAGCACCAGCAAGCTTGATCTCATCTCTCATCTCCTGACCTGAAAGAAAGAGAGAAGAAAAACGAAAATCAGCTTGAATCTTCTTCCGTCGCGTTCATGTCTTTCAAACAAACTTACAAGTCCCATCCTCCTCACTACACTGATTCACCCTGATCAGCCCTACATCGAACAGATGCTCGTTGAGCTCTGAGACATGGAACCTCTGCATCGACACCTCCTCGTCGAGATGCTCAACCAAAACATCTACGTGGCCGTCCTTCGCGTTGGCGAGAAAGTTAAGTCTCGTTCGATGACTGTTCCTCCAATCGTAGTGGTCGGCTCGTTTCGAAAAGTGATCTCCCGTCGTTGAACCTCGCCAGAAGATCTGAAGGTGAGAGGAGAGAGAGAGAGAGAGAGGGAAGACGAGTCAGCTTTCGAAAAAAACGTTCTTCTTTTCTTTCTCTGATTGATTTTTTCAGACGTCGGTCGCTCTGCTTCACCTGGTTGATGGTCTTGTCCTCCCAGTCCAGGGTCGATGTTTCGTTCTTGAAGGCTTCGAGAGGAGTCATGAGGATCTGGTTGCTTTGGACGTATTTCGAGAGGACGAATTGAGGGTGAAGGGTGGGTCGTCGAGGATGATCGTGGCTGTAAGATCCGTGGTAAGGGATGAGGGAAGGATTGTCTGCAAAAAAAAAAAAAGAGAGAAAAGAGGAGAAAGCGTCATGATCAGCGATGGGATGGGGAGTAAGCGCTTGGTGAGGAGAGAGAGAGAGAGAGAGAGAGAGGAAGAAGGGAGAGAGCGAAAGTGAGAACGAACGGCAGAAATCGTACGACTTGAGAGGGTTTTGAATGAAAGCGATAGGGGCATCGGTAACTGTATCGATAGAGAGAAAGAGGGTCAAAGTGAGCATCCGTTCTTCCGTTCCCTCTGAAAGAGAGGGAAGAGGGGAAAGAACTCACGCTCGTCGTCGGCATCTAAATTCGAGAAAATGTCCTTATCCGAAGCGGCTCTCCGTCCAGCGAGAGACTTCCACGAGCAAGCCTCTACTCAAGCACACCGCCGAGTCGGACGATCAGTCTCCTATCCAGACGAAGGGAGGGTTGGGAAAGGAAAGGAAAGGAAAAGAAAAGAAAAGAAAGAGACGAACGAAGTAACCCATGAGGGGACGCGTCTTTTCGGTGAACGTTCTCCATAACGAGAAGCTCCTTCTTCTCAACGTCTGTGCAAATTGAAGAAGAAGAAAGAATATAGACGAGTCAGCTTCAAGCCTTGTCGCGAAGGAATGAAGGAGAGTAAGTAAGTTAAGAACTGAACTCACACTCTCCCCTCGAAGCGAGATCCATCATCACGCTTCTAAACTCCTCCCCCATGATCCTCCCTCCGAGATCATGATCCGACAAACTCAACCTCACAACTCCATCGTCTCCCCCAACTTCACCAAGGTATCCTTCTCCTGCTCCGAATCCACTGGGGAGGTACCGACGGAATCCTTCGCTGCAAGCAGTGCCCCCCAAAAAAGGACGAGAGAACAAAGAAAGAGAGAAAGGGTTGAGCTCGAGCTCGAGCTTTGCTTTCGATGGCTCGAGGGAGAAGCTTGTACGTACAACAAAGCTGCCATCTGCTTAGGTCTCGGGAAGACTCCTCTAACTCCAGAGATGTTGATAGGTTCTTCGCTTGAGATCTGAATCTCGGAGGAGAAGGGCTCCTTCTCGAGGAGCTCTGTGAGACGTTCGCCGAGGAGGATCGGGTCGAGAGCGAGGAAGGGAGTGATGGAGGTATGGATTTGGTCGTACTGGGAGAAGAGAAGAGAACGAACGTCTGCGGTTAGCGACCGAATGGGATCGAGAGTTTGAGGGAGGAGGTAGAACGAACGTCGTCGACCTGGGGAACAGAGAAAGGAGGAAAAGGGTATCAGCCTCGAAACGCGTCGGTCGAGCGAGGAAGGCGGAAGAGAGAGAGTTAGTTGAGCTCACGATTCGAACGTCGTTGGCCTGAGCAAACTTCCACCAGGCTTCAAACCCTTTAGGAGGCATTCTTCCGTATCTCAAGGTGTAGGTCGCTACGGCGGCTTCCCTGTTGAGGCGCGAAGCAGAAGAGAGAAAGAGAGAGAGAAAGGAAAGAGATCAGGAAAGGGAGAGAGGGAGAGGATCGAGCGAGTCGAGCTCACAGAGTTTTGCTTTGCCTGTTGGATGTGAAGGAAGGAGGTAGGATTAGCGAGAGTGTAGTAGCGAGAGAGATGGAAGGAGTAGACTATAGAACTCACCTAGCTAGCTGTTTGTCCCACTTGACCCTCGCCTGATCCATCAACGCCCTGATGAAGGAGAAAGACCCAGCAGGAGAGGATCAGCTCTAACTTCCTCCTCTCCTCTACGGTGATGCATCAAAACTGACCTTATAGGATGACCATCCTTCTTCCAATCCGCCGGTCCTACGAGAACTGTTCCATCCGACCCTTCCTTGAGCCATTCTGGCGGCGTAGGAGGCAAGGAAGCTATCGGTTCCAACTCCTTCACCCTCGCTGGAGGATGAGGAAGGTGGTTGTAGTTTGGCCGAGAAGACTGGGATATTTTGAGCTTAAAGTCGGGGATCGGGACGAGGTAGATGATGGCGAGGAGGACGAGGAGGAGGAAGAGAAGTCGTCTTCGCGGGCGAGGGAGACGGTTCAAGTAGGAGGAGGCGGAGGAGGAGGAGGGAGGCGGCGCAGAGAGGAGAGAGTGCGATTTCGTTCGAGCTCGACGAGGAGTCCATTGAGGTAAGGGAGTGAAAGTGATACGCGTGGATACCTAGGAGAGTGAAGATGGGATCAGCGGGAGAATTTGGACGCAAGAGGAAAGAAGAAGGCAAGCTCACCCGCATCTTGAAGGGAGGAGTCGAAGAGCTCGCGGAGGATGGCGGAGGAGTGAACAGGGAAGGACCACCAAAGCGAGGAGGACGTGGATCTGGCGTGGAGGGGTGATAGAGGCTGCGTGAGGTTGTTGGCGAGTTTTCTGGGCGGGAGAAGGAGGAAGGAGGGAGGTCGAGGGAAGAAGGGAGAGGCGGAGTTGAGGTTGGGGAGAGGGAAGGGCTCGATTCAACTCCTGGCTCGAAGGGCTTTACGGCCTTCCCCACAGACGAAGGAGGCGTGAAGCTCATACAGGAAAGGTGAAAGGAAAGGAAGCTGGTCGGCGGGAGAAGGAAGAAAGAGGTCGTTGAATTGAACTCGCTGAGCTTTCGGATCTTCCGCTTCAAACAAAAGTCCAGCCGCCGTCCTTTCGTTGATTTTTATCTCTCTTCGAACTTCCAGAGACGGGAGGAGCACCAGAAGAAGCTTTCCTTGGATGCGGGAAGCGATTTAGCAGGCTCCGACCCAGTCCAGGAAGCCAGAGATCGGAGGAGAACGAAAAGAAAGCGCGGCAACATGATGGATCTGTTTTTCCTTCCCTCTGTCTCCTGATTCCTCTTGACAGTCGCTCGCCGCTCCAGGGAAGTATATATCTCTTCTTCGTTCTCTTCCTCAGCAGCGTTGATAACTCGTCAGAATCTGAACCGTCGAAGCAGGAACCCAAAAAAGGAAAATCTCGCGTGTTTGGTTTGAACTTGTGCGATCGAGTCCTGGTTCTTGCGACGCCTCTGAGGCAGGCAGAAGCTCAGACTTCCCGACCTTCTTCTTCTTGTGTATCTGTCTTTCTTTCTCCCAACCTTCCACCTTCGACGACGACCTCCCGCCCAGGCCTTATCCGTTCTCTTCCCCTTCCTCTCTCTCTCTCCGCAGGATGCCTTCCTTCTCTTCTCTCCTGCCCTTTGTTCTTCTGGGCTCGCTCTTGGTTCAAGGTTCGTTCTCGCTTCTCTCCCTCCTCTCCTTCCCTCCTCCTCTTTGCGTGAGCTCTTTCAGTCTTGCTGATGACTCCTTTCTTCTTGATGCAGCTGCTGTCCCTCAACAGGCCATCTGTCAGTCTCGAGCCCCCTCCCTCCCTCTCCCAGACGAAGCTGACCTCCAAACTCTCCTCCCTTTCCCTTCTCCTGGTTCGTGATTCAACCCCATCCGACGCTTCTCTCCATCTCTCTCTCCACTTTCGCTGACGGCTCTTTCCTCTTCTCTCGATCTCATGCAGCAGCTGGAGGAGTGAAAGGATCCTCTCCCTCCGTCTCTCTGTCCTTCCTCGACAGCGTAAGCTTCGAGCACGACGTTCCCGTACATCCTCTTCCCTCTCTTCCCTCTTCCCCCCTACCCTCCCCCTTCAGATCGCTTAAAAACAACTCTCTCTTTCTCCCACCTTCTGATCCAACAGGAAGAATGCCTTCGAATCTGCGACATCGAACTCTCCGGACCAGCCTGTTCCTCCTCTCCCAAAAGCGACGATTGTTCGTCTCTTTCCCTTTCCTTCTCCACCAGTTTCCCCCCAACCTGACCGTTTCCATCTCTTCACCTCTCCTCCCCCCAGGCCGCTGCGATGCCGTCGTTCTTGCCGATCTGGAACAGGTTCGTTTCCTCCCCTCTCCCCTCGTTCGATCTCCCCTCGCACTCACTCAACCCTCCCTCCCTTTTTCCGCTTCTTCTTTCTCAACTCAACCCAACTTCCACAGTGTCTCTACTGCGTCGAAGCTGAATGCCCAGACTCTCACATGCTCACCACTGCTGCTGGTCAACTGAGAACGGCCGCTCAGTTCATTACTGGTTCGTTTTTCCGTCTCTTTCTCTCCCTTCTCCTCTCTCTCTCTCTCTCTCTCTTCTTCGCTGATCACCCTTCTCCTCCGCACACAGATTACGAAGAAGCCTGGTAAGCTTCTCTCTCCCCCTCCTCCCCCCCTACCTCCCCAGTTCATCTTCTTTCTCTCTCACTCTCACTCGACAGAAGCTCACCTTGCTTGCTCTCTCGTTTCGTTTCATTTCGTTTCGCTCTCTTCTCGCCTGCTGCACAGCGCCCCCTCCGCCCGCTTCCGAGCCAACCGAGTCAAGCTCTCCATCAAGGAGGAACTCAAGAGACTCAGAGCGGCAGGAGATGAAGTTTTGGATCCTTCGCTTTGGGGGTTGGGAAGGAACTGAAAAACCTACCTCCCTCCGTCCCTCCCTCAGACTCCCTCCCTTTCTCAACTTCTTCTTTCTCTCTCTCTCTTTCACGACGACGACCCCCTACTTTTAACGCCTTCTCTTCTCTTTTTCAATTTCTGCTTTTACAGAAACATAACACACCAATCTTGGAGGGGTTCTATCTATCTTAGACTAGTCTATCTATCTCATCCATCCATGCTTGTATTTCTTTCTTTCTTGTACTCTCTCGAACTTCGACTCACGAGTCTCTCTCGCCCTTTCGTCGAAGGAAACTGAAAGTGAAAAGCTACATAAAACGAGACGCGCTCTCTAGATAGATAGATAGATAGATAGATAGATAAATAGATGGATGGACAAAAAACAGACATTCCGAGCAAGAAGAAGGAGTAGATAGAAAAAAGGACCCGAGGCAAAGTATGTAAAGGAAGTGAGCCCGATGATGATGAAAGACAGAAAGCTTTTTAGAAAGAAGGTAGAAGAAGAAGAGGGTTTGCGACGTGACGGGAGAGAAGAAGAAGGAGAAGAAGAAGGAGAGAGAGAGCAAAGGTGAAGGAGACGCTCCTGTGATGGGATCGTAAAGATATCTCGAGCAAGAGAAGAAACAAACTCTGACTTGGAGGACGTCCAGGGAGTACGTCCAGGCCGGGCCTTCACGTCCCCTTAACTGCTTCTGAATCAAGTGGGGGAGGATCTGCCGTCGAGATGAAGAAGGGAGGACGACCTAAAGAGATCAGTCGCATCGCGTCGCGTCGTCTATGATTTGCGAAACGTCAAGGTTCCTCCTTCGAAGAGATGGTGCCCAGATGCGTCGGAAAGATGCTTGTCAAGGCTAGGCTCGTCCCTTTAGCTTTCGGCCCAAGGATATCTTCGTGAGAGCACGACGAAACCAGCCGACACGTCGTCGAACGAGAACGAGACCTGGGCAGATTTTCACCTTCTTCGTTCTGTACACTTACTCGATTTTTTCCTTCTCTGATCTCTTATATGTACGCGTCCCCTGAAACTCAAAAGGCTGCGACACCTTGGAAAATTCATCAGCAAACAACGCCTCTTCAACGCTTCAATTTCCTGACTTTCAGCTTCGACCTTCATTTTCCTTCCCTACCGTCTCCCCGCCTTCCTCCCCCCTCGTCGTCCTCCTGCCCTCTTTCATGTTTCGGATGGTTTCTCTTCCAAGAGGGAAGGTCCTCGTCGTTGCTTTTGTGCTTGTAGGGTTGACGATCTCGTTCTCGCTGTTGAACGACTTTGAATCCTCTTCTCAGTGAGCTCGACCCTTCGTCTTTTCTCCTCCCCTCCGCTCTCTCTTCTCCTACGCTCCCTTTCGTTCAGAGCTCATCTTCCAAGCATATCCTCAATTGACCATTCGCTTCCGTCCTCTTCGCCCCTTCAGCCTCAACAAAGCCCTCGGCTCTCTCTCCTCAACCTTCTTCAACTCACCTTCCTCCTCCTCCCTTCAAGTTCGACCCCCCTGCCCCTCCTCCTGCCCCTCCGACCCTTTCTCCTCCCCTGGTATGATCCACTTCGGCCCCAACCGAACCGAGACGAGATGGGTCCCCTTCCCGAAGATTCCCATCTCTCAGGCGCCCACAAGTCTGGAGGAAGGGATCGGAGAGGAGAGAACGCCGCTGCTGAGCGAGATGGACCTCACGGAGCGGGTCGGTGAGGACGACTTGAAGAGAGCCGGACCGCCGTATCTGAAATGGCTCGTCGATGGGGAGCTGGATAGGCTGGAGTTTTTGAGGGGGAGGAGTATCGTTTTGATCGGTGAGTTCTTTGAGTTCTTTGGGAGCGACAGGGAAGAGGGAGGGAAGCGAGGGCGGGAGGGAGGGAGAACAACGATCGAGCTGATCGTTTGCTTCTGTTCCTTTGTTCGTCCCTGCTTCGATCTGGTCGTTGGTCTCGCCAGGTTCAAGTCGTAAGTCCAAGGTATCCCATTCTCAGGCTCAGATCACCTCTTCGCGTCTCCAGCGACGGGCCTGGCTTGGAACGACGAAGCTCACCTTTCTTCTCTTCCTTCTCGTTCTTCCTTTTCTCCTCCAGACGACCGTAACAACGTGAGTCTCCTTTTCCTGGAACCCAAACCAGCGTACCGTACTCATTGCTGCTGTTACGACTCTATATATCGATCGCGACAGGTCCAACAAGTCTGTGACGAGGCGAAGGGAAAGGTGCGCCTCGTTTCTGCCTTCGCTCCCTCTCTCGTCCTCTTTCTCTGACACTCGCCTCGTTTCTAGTATGACTCATGGGGAGGGCATGCAGGAGGAATATGTAGTATCTCTCAGCTCAACCTTACGATCGCCAACTGGTTCGTCTCCTTCTTCTTCATGTTCTTGCTCACGACGCGTCGAAATCGAAGCTGACCTCCTTTCTGCTCTTCTCGTTTCTTTTACAGGTTCACGTTAGCCCAACCTTCTCACCTCCTCGACCAGATTACTCTCTCAAGCTGACTTGAGCTTCCCTCCTTCTCAGCTACGGCATGGTCGACACGGAGGAAGCTTTCGACGCCTGGAAAGGGAAGTGGGAGGACGGCCCTGGAGTTTTCGCTAACCGAGTCACCGAACTCTTCGCTCCGAAGATGGCAGCTGCTGGTCTGTCACGCAGACCGGATCTGGTGATCGTTGCTTCTCTCTTCTGGGACGATTCTTTCCTCGGCTGGGTGAGCTCAATTTCCCTTCTTTTCCTCCCTCTCGTTCTCGTTCCCTCTCTCGCCGCTCACATCGTCTTTCGCCTCCACAGAACCGAGGCAACGCCAACTTTACCTCGGTCGAACAACATGGCTGGACCTATCAGGAAATGAGCTGGCATAGAAGTCGAGTCCATTCGACCATCCTGTCCATTCGACAACACTGGGGAATCGATCTTCCGCTGATGTTCAGGACCAGGCAGTTGAGGAAGATAGACAGCAAGTGGTCGCTGCTCAAGATCTTTCAGTTGGACCAAAGCTGTCGAGCGGTCGCGAAGGAGTTGGACGTGAAGGTTCGTTTCTTCCTTCTTCCCTCCTTTCTTTTTCGCGTCTTCTCGCCGCTAATCTTCGCTTCATCTCTTCCTCAAGCTGTTCACATGGGGAGGGAAGCTGGAGGGGTTCTCGCAGTGAGTTTGACTCGAAGGGGACTTATCAGCGAGGGAGGAAGAAGCGGGAGAGAAGATCACGAAACTGACTCCCTCCACCTTTCCTTCAACGCTAGATACTACGACAATGATCAGCACTTTGCACTGTGGGTCTCTTTTTTCTCCATACCGATTCATCATCTCGAGCTGACCTTCCCTGTTATTTCAACCTCTACGACTCCTTTTCTTGCAGAGGTGAGTCTCTTCTTCCCTCCCTTTCTTTTGCCGCGTTCGTTTCTGATCAACTTCCGCCGCCTTGCTACAGGTCCATCGACCTACATCTTCGGAGATATGATTTTCTTCTACCTGCATCGAGCTATCACGGAGGGCTGCTGGTTGGTTCCCTGCCATCTCCTCCATCGCGTCTCGCGTTCATCTCCAACTGATACTTTCCTCGGTCGTCCTCTTTTCTTCCCAGGGGATGTCATCAGTGGGACGATTAACTTATCTCTGCTCTTACCTATCTATTTATCCATCTTTGCTCGCCTTTGGATCTCTCAGCCCACTCCTCGCTCCCTTTTCAGTTCCAACTTGCTTGTACGTTTGCAGTTATTCATTCATCTTTCATCTCGCCTTCCTAGACCTTTAGGATGCTGATGAGTGGATACTGAAAGCTCAACTCCAGAGGGAGCCGAGCATATCTCCGCTGGTTTGCGAGCCGAGTGCTGGAGAGGATAGCGAAATGAAGGGGTGAGATAGCAAAAACCGAAAGCGACTGCTGAACGAGCAAAGCAGACTAGATGCAAAAACACGAGTAAAGATGAGGCGGAAAAACAACATATAAGAGAGATGATAGAGAAAGTTCTAAGCGAGCATAAGTAGACGTGAGTGGACTGAAGATAACAGAGAGAAACCCAAAATGAAATGAAAAGAGAAAGCCGACCACCGAGAACGAGTAGAAAGCAGGTGAGCTTAGAGTACGAGTTGCTGAAGAAGATGGAGAGCAGAGGAGGCTGAATCAGCTTCCCCTTCAGTTAAAAGCGAAATCTGAAAGAAGAAACGAAAACGAGACGCGTCGACTCACCCTCTTCCTTACCTCCCCCGCCCACGCGGTATCAGCTTCTATTTTCTCAGCCATCAGCGCCTTCCAGTCCCTATTCAGTCACTCCATCACCCTCTTATTCATAGCATCCTGCCTCATCGCTTCCGGGATGTATCGCTCATGAACCGTGATGGCCTTCCTGAGACCCTCGATGAGTTCTTCGTCGGCGAAAGGAGCGTCTGCTCGATCCGAGCGGGGAACGTTGTAGACCTACAGAAGACCGGATAACAAGAGAGTTCAGCTCCTTTTGAAAATGGAGGAAGGGAAGAGAAGTCGAGCAAACTGACGTGAGGTTCTCCGATAGCTCCGACGTAAGGATGTTGACTTCGAGCGATTCGGATAGAGCCGTCGTCCTCGAGATGAGTCCTGATAGGGTTGAGGAAGGGGGTTCCGTAGCAGAGACCATACTGGGGAAGGAAAGTATCAGATCGTAAGCCATGGTCGAGGAATGAAGGAGCCATGCAGTACAGTAAGAGGAGAGACAGCGTACCCAGGGAGTGGGCTGTTTTTGTTGAGATTCGAGATGGGACTTGGTGCTACAAGCTCAGAGGCGGAACGACTCGAGGTAAAAGTGGTTGTTATAGGATAACTCCTACCTAGCTACCTAGCTTATATACTGTAAGGAATTCAGAGAATGTTCTAGAAACAGGGCTAAACTATGACGTTATTAACGCAACGCGCCTGACTAAGCAAGCTATGGAAACCTAGAGAAAACACTAGAAAGATCTACGAAGCCTCGACAATGATCCAACGGTACTAATTTTCAACAGTTTTCGACGCGTCGAGGAAACGCGATAGCGAGGTTGACGTTAAGGTCAATTTTCAGCTAGCTGGGATCATACGAGCTCAAGGAAGACTCACACTGATAGGAGGATCACTGATGAATACGAAGGAAGGAAATAAAGGTGTCAGCGACTCAGGAAAGTGAGGAGGGAGGGAGGAGAAAAGAGAACGAAGCTCAAACTCACCCAAGTTCAACGATCGCGAGACTCTTCCCAATCTCGGCCTCAAACTCCTCCTTCCCAAACAGAGGTCCCGTATTGAAGGATCTCAAGTTTCGGATCCCAGGAAGGACATCTCCATCGTTGAACGAGCTCACGAACTCGACGTCGAGCTCTTGAGAGGCTCAAACCCAGACGTCGCGAGAGTAAGGGTACAGTAGAACTGGGCCGTGAAGAACTTGGAAAGCTTTCTGAGGATCCAGACTTGACGGGGACGGGATTCGGTAGGGACGAACTGGCCCCAAAAAGGGTACGCGCAGGAGGGACGTTAGAAAAGAAGGGAGAAAGTGGGAGGAGGTGAGGTCGAGCTCGCGAAAAAGGAAAACAAGCAAGTAGAACGTACCGTTCTCCTCATACATTCCTCCTCGATCGAGTAGCCGATATAGGTGTTGTTCTGATTCCTGATATCCTCCGGTACGAGAGCCCATTCAGCGTGACCCTTGGGCAAAGGAGCGTCGCGTCCGAAGAACTGAGGTAGGAACATGTCTTGAATGGGGACTCCTCGAGGGTTCCCGACCGACTTGAGGCAGCTGCCTTCCCAGTCATGCCAGCAGGCGTCGTACTCAGTCTGCGAGAAGTTGAAATCAGAGGCGAAGGAGGGAGGTAAGGGCGAAGGCGTGAGCTCGAAGGAGGGAATGAGGTGGGCAGCTTGAGCGAAGAAGACGAACCGCTGAAACGATAGAAGCCTTGATAAGATCAGGGAACATGTTGTAGAACCCAACGACTTGGTCCATCCCTCGAGCGAAGAGATAGGTGTATCCCAGTTCGTCCAAGGTTTTGAGTCTTGGAGGAACGGAGGGAGGGAAAGGAGGGAGGGAAAGATCAGAGCTCGCAAACGACGAGAAGAGTCGAGCTCGTCGCGGAACTCACATCGACCGAGCAAAGATTCTCTATCCTCCAGGCACACCAACGAAAGCCTTCCTATAGTCTGGCTCCTCGAGGATAACGATCTTGTCCTGGTTGGGCCTAACGAGCGTGACGGAAGGGAAGTCAGCTCGAAGCCTCGGACGAACGATGGTGGAGTGCTCAATCAAAGAGAGGCAAACTGACCCGCAAGATCGAGCAGCAAGACATCCCAGAAGGGTCCGAAGAGTGTGATGGTTGTGGTCTTTCCAAGCGTTCACGTCGTTGCTCCTGCGAGGGCGAAGGAAACGCAGGAGGAAGAGGTACAGTAGAGGGAAAGGTCAGCTCGAGTTGAACGGAGAGGCCGCCAACGAGGCCGAGACCTTCCTCGCTTTTGTTCATCTCGTACTCCGTCCCGCGATACAGAGCAAGAGCCTCGACTCTCTGGAGCAGACCAGTATCCTTGGAAACTTGAAGAGGGACGGGAACGGGTCGGACTCACTCAGGACCGCCGGCGGTATACGTCTGCTGCAACCTCTTTCCCGCGTTTTTGGGACTGGTGAAATCGAGTGAGCTCCCTCCTTTCCTTCCTCTCGTCGTGCGACTCAAGAGCTTATACCTCTCTCCTCGGTATGGTCACCAGCATGAGGGCGTACTCGGAAGACCTGTGGAAGCTCTGGCTCGCTCGTCCAGCAGATCGGAAGTTCTCGCGCTGGTGTGCATCGTTCGTGAGTCCTCCTCCTCTTCCTCTTCTTCCTCTCCCAGAGACAGCCTGGAGCTGAGTTTCGCTGGTTCCGCAGACAATGCCGGAGACTTTGGATGGGCTGAGAAGTACACTGGGGACTGGGCTCGGGTTGGAGCGTTGAGAATTCTGCCTATCAGCGAACAGTGAGCTCAACTCGTTCTTCCCTCCTCTCTCCTCGCTCTGTCTCAAACGCTGACGGGATTTCTTTAAACCTTCCTCTCCTTTCCATTCTCTCAGCGTTCACGAATGCTCAACGCCAAAATTTCGTGGGTCTCTCCTCACCCACAGATCCTCTCTCGAACCAAAAGTCGAAGCGAACAACGAGCTCACCTCCTTCCTCCTTCTCTCCTGCCTCTCTCGCAGATCAACTTCGCCGACGCACCGGACCGCTATCATCTCGGCTACGCTCTCATCCCCATCGACACTCATATCCCTATCCTCCCCATTGAGCGCTACTCGGGCTTCACTGCCTACGGCACGCACACTGGGCAGTACATCTTCTCCAAAGACGGAGACGGTCTGGGAGAGTTGCGGACGGACGTGAGCGAGGTCGCAGGAGGAGTGCTGGAGAAGACTTGGGGGAGGAGAGATGGGAAGCTTTTGAGGGATGTTTGCATCCAAGGAAACTTTGAGGTGAGAGAGGCGTCCTTTCGCAGGTGAAGTGGAAAGGTAGAGAGGAGCTGACCTCGACGCATCCTCTTCGGTCTCGGCCGTTTTCCAGGCTGCTCGAAGGAACTACGCCGTCATCTTTGCGGACCTGGAAGCTGAATTGGACCGTACGTTATCCGTCTCCCTCTCAGTTCGAACCTGTTTCACTCGCGTTCTCTCGTTTCTTCTTTGTTCCCCTACCAATCTCTTTATTTCGCAGTGGACCCTGCGGCTTGGGGATATCTCCCACCTACCTCTCCCACCGCTGCCTTCCTCCCAGCCAACACAGACAACTTCGTCCTCCACTCGGCCGGAAATGGGAAAGACGACTTCGTTCCAACCCGACTCCAGCACGTCGTTGCAATCCACAAAGCTCTGAGCTACCCGGATTTCCTCTCTTCCTCTCTCTCATGGGATCGATGGATCTGGTTCCTCCTGCGTTCAAGGATGGAGGAGGATGTGAGTTGAGCTTTCCTCATTTTCGAAAGAAGACGGGGAGGAGCGAGAAGATGTCGTCGTCGTTCTTTTGGCTTCCACTGATCTCCCCTCCACTCCCGCGAAACCTCAGACTACAACCGACAGGCCTCCTCGACTGTTGCTATGACTATGCAGTGTGAAGCACGTCCCTTCCCTCCCCGGTCCTTCTCGAGCTTCTCTCCGTCTTGACCGACGAGCTCACATCTTCCTCCCCCTCTCCGCTACCTTTTCCTCTCCCTCTTCTACTTACAGACTCCCCTCCTCGTCACTCCCCGCCTCCTCGAGGCTTACTCCTACCTTAGCCCCAAAACGACTGTCATCCGACCTCAATCCATCTCGGAAGTCTCAGCTCTCAAGGTTCTTCGAACCTCTCACTTCTCTCCTCCCGCTCGCGGCTACGATCACGGAGTCGAGCGCTCTCACGACGACGTCTCCGGATCTCGTCTGGAGAAGGGAGCGGATAGAGCAGTGGTGGTGGAGCATGGGGCTGTGAAGAAGGAGGCGGAGGAGATGATTGCGAGAGGGTGGACGACGACGGAGAGGCATTGGAGGGAATTCAAGAAGGAGATAAGGGAAAAGAACAGGGGATAAGGGAAAAGAACAGGGGAGCTGCGAGGAGGATCGTGTTGGACATGTAGGTTCAGAGGTTGGTATGAGTTTCAGAGCGGGGTCAGTTGTCTTAGTTTTCTTTTTGTCGTGTCTGTTTCCGTCGTTGCTCGCTTTCGGTGAATCTGTTTTGTTCCTGTTGATTGCGTCTATCTATCTATCTATCTATCTATCTCGTCCCACGCATGGCAATTCCCCTCTAAATTCCGAAACTTGAGCTGAGCTTCGCTGTAAGAAGAAAGATCGACGGAAACGGATACACTTGGAGCTCATTAGATTGGTAACTCGGCGTTGCCGACAAAGTCGCCTATAATCGGCAATCTTGTCGGCGATTCTTCTCGGCGAAAATCTGCATCTCGGCAAGCCGATTTTGAGCCGAGAGCCGATTTGGACGACTCGACGCGCCGACTATCGGCTCTCGGCTCTCTGACTTCACCATGGCAGTAAAGGGCAACATAGCCTGCTCAGAAGCTCTAACTGAGCTATGAGAAGCAGTTCCCACAAGCTGAAGCTATGGGATGACCTAGATAAGGAGGGAGGGATGTGTTCGATCACGGCTCTTTTTGCGACGCGTCGCGACTCGCCAAAGTCTCCTTCGTGCTCGCTTTATCTCGCCTCTCAACCCTTCTCCGTCAGAGCCAGAGCCTACTATATAGCTTAGACCACTGCTTTATGTTGACCAGGCTCAGAAAATCTTCCTCTCCTCCAATCTGCCGAGAGCGCCGATTAACTGGCAGAATCGCCGATACATCGGCAAGAATCGGCAGAACTGGCGCCGAAAAATCTGCTGAGTGCCGATATGGGCAAATTTGCTTGAAATCGGCTCGCCGCGTCCAAAAGGCCCGCCGATCTAATGGGCTCCAAGTGTAGAAACGGAGAAGAACCGCGAGGCGGCTCGATCTCGTTTTGATACCTCGATTTCCATTCGAACCCAAGCAAAGAGAAAGGGATAGATACTGAGATCTAGAGACCAATAATCAAACCCAAGATATCCAAGAGGGAGCTGGAAGAAAGGTGGATGCAAACGAAGGAGGGAGAAAGAAATCAAGGGATGGCTTTTGGCACAAGGCGTTGTTGAGAGAGAAGAAAGAAAGCAAGAACCGAATAAAAAGAGTACGAGTACACATGAATAAATAGCGATGCCAGATGCAAGATGGTAAGAATTACAAAATTGAGGAAGGAAGAGAGAAACAGCGCGTCGCCGCTGCAGGGAGGAGAAGCAGAGAGGGGCGTCAGATCGACACGATAGAGAGGTGAACGTTCGCGGGAGAAGAACGATTGAGCCCATAAGAATATATCTGTATATATAAAGCACCACTAGAGCGCTAACTTGCCATCCATGGACTGAGGAGGAGAGAGGGAAAGCGTCAGATTGATCCAAAGAAAAGAACGGTGAGGTTCGAACGAAGCTTACCATCGCGTCCCTGTCGTGAGCCATGGCTCTTCTATACTCCAGGAGAAGTCGAAACATGCTGATGAGAGAGTGGGGAGAGAAGAACGGTGAGTGGCGAGGAAGCGCGAGAGAAAAAGGAGAACGAAGCGCGACAATCGAACTCACTAAGCTTGCATGTCTTCCCAGCGCCAGCATTTCGCGACGAAGTCGAGACCAGCGTCGCTGATTTGCTTCCCGAGCGCTTCATTTCCATCGGAAACTCCCGGAGCTCCGATGAAGAACGTCGAGGTGTCTGTGAAGGGAGGGAAGAACGAGAGGTCAGCTCCGTCGCTGCCTTTTTTCGCACTCACGATACAGATCAACTAACGATACAGGTCGGTCAGATCGAGCTCGACGGGGACGTAGTGGAGCCAAGGAGTGAGCCATTCCGTGTTCCACTCGGGGTAGATGGTGATCTATGGAGAAAGAAGACGAATGAGTCTGGAAACGCGTTGAAAGCTTGAAGCGAAGAAAGCTCACCTTGAAGACGACCTGTCCGAGAGCGACGAGCCGACGGAATCGAGACGACCCTGGTTGGACAGAAAAGAAGGATTAGCTGGTGAGTGCTGAAGGAGAGGGATGGAGGGCGAACTCACATCCGTTTCCATCGCTGGGGAGGAGAGGAGAAAGACGAAACGAGGTCAGCTCTGCAACGCGACGGGTTCCACCTCGCTCAATCAAAGTACTCACATATCCAGAGCGTAACGGTAGAGAAGCGTCTCTTGAGGCGTAACATATCCACCCAACTTGATCTCCTCTCTCATCTCGTCGCCTGAAGTTGGAAAGCAAAGAGAGAGAAGACGAAGTTCAGCTTCGCGTCCCCGTTCTCTTCTCCTCTCCCTCAACTCCGAACGACTCCTCTTGAGGGAGTTATGACTACCCTGAGCACTCCTTCTAGACTCACAAGTACCATCGCTCTCCTGACACTGCGCCACCGCAGTGATTCCCACGTCGAAGAGATGCTCGTTCAGTTCTCGAGCGTGAAGTCTCCTCATCGAGACCTGTCGATCCTGTTCGTCGTACCCAGTCTCAACGAGAACATCTGTATGCGAATCACCGTGAGCGTTGACGAGAGAGTTGAGTCGAACTCGATGACTGCTCCTCCAGTTGAAGTCGTTCTTCTTTTCGTAGTGGCCTCCGGTGGTGCTTCCTCGCCAGAAGATCTGCGCGCACGAGCGTCGGAAAAAGAGGGAGAAGAAGAGAAGCGTCAGCGAGGAAGTAAGGAGACGAAAGCACAAGGGTAGTCTGGGGATCCATATTCGACAGGAGTGCTTTCGAGACGAGAAGAGCCCGAGCTCACCTTGTTGTTCGTCTTTTCTTCCCACGTCGTTACTCCGCTGGTCTTGTTCTGGAACGCGACCATAGGCGCCATGAGGATCTGAGGACTCTGAGCGATCTTCGAGAGGACGAATTGAGGGTGGAGCTTGGGAGTTCGAACCCTGTTGGAGGCGTACGAGGCATGGAGAGGGACGATGGAAGGGTTGTCTGTAAGGGACGATCGAAAGACTGATGTCAGCGAAGAAGGAAGAAGGAGAGAAAGAGGAGGAGAAAAGGGATAGACTTACGGCAGAAGTCAAAGGATTTGGTAGGGTTCTTGAGGAAGGAGAGGGGAGAGATGACGGCTGAAAGTCGAAGGAGATGGTTGATCAGCACGCGACTTCCTCGAGTAAGCGTAGCTCGAGAAGTAAGCGGACTCACGAGCCTCGCTGAAGTCATCTCGTTCCGAGAAGATGGCGGGCTCTTTGTAAGGTTTCCTATCCGTGAGAGACCGCCACGAGCATGCCTCTGTGAAACGCGAAGCCCAAAAGAACGAGTCAGCACTCGGATGGAAGTTGACGAAGATCGAGCGAAGTAGGATTCACTGAGCAGCCCATCAGCCATAGCTCCCTTTCGCGATGTATCCTCCATCACCTTGAGCTGTTCTTCGTCGATATCTGTTTCGAACCAAAGAGAAGAAGGAAGACGACGCGATCAGCTCAGCTCCTCCTTCGCCAAAGCTCGCAGACAATTGTACAAGAGAGAGATCAACTCACGAGCCCCTCGTTCCGCCAGACTCATCATCCTGTTCCTGAACTCTTCTCCCATGATCCTACTCCCCAGATCATGGTCCGAAACACTGAGCTTGACGAGTCCGTCATCTCCTCCAGGTTCTCCCAACGATCCGAAGCCTTCTCCGAAGTCTTCAGGGAGGAATTGACGAAACCCATCCCTGCGAAGTTGGCAAAAGAAGGAGTACCAAGGTTTTAAGTCAGCTGGAGCCGGTGAGATGATGTCGCCAAGAGCGACAGGAAAGAAAAGGAAAGGGAGAGAGAAAAGAACGACCCACAGCAGCTTCGCCATCTCCAACGCTCGATTGGACTTGAGTCGCTCTCCTGCGATGTTGACGGGTTGGTCATGTCGAATTTGGAGCTCGTAGGAGAAGCCTTCCTTGTTGAGCAGCTGTCGTAGCCGAGAGCCGAGCAAGGGAGACTCGAGAGCGAGGAAGGGAGTAATGGAGGTATGGATTTGGTCGTACTGGGAGAAGAAAATAACGTCTGCGGTCAGCAACGAATAGGATCTAAAGTTTGAGGGAGGAGGTAGAACGAACGTCGTCAACCTGGGAACAGAGAAAGGAGGAAAGGGTATCAGCATCGAGACGAGGACGCGTCGAAAGAGGAAAGGAAAGCGTGAGCTCACAATCAGGACGTCGTTGGCTCGAACGAACTTCCACCACGCGTCAAACCCTCTGGGAGGTGACCGTCCATATCTCTCCTTGTAATTCGCCACAGCTTCCTCCCTGAAGAGAATCGAAAGCCAAGAGAGGGAGGGAGGATGTCAGAATCAAAGGGAAAAGGAAGGAAGGAAGGTCGAGCTCCAGTCTCGCAAGCTCAACTCACAGAGTTCTGCTCTGTCTGTGAAAGCAGAAGGATCAAGATCAGCTCGTATACTTTGCAAGAGATGATAAGAGAGTACGAAGAAGACTTACCTAGCCAGCTGATTGTCCCACTTGAGCTTCGCGTCCTCCATGAGTTTCCTGGGAAGGGAAAGGAGAGAGAGAAGGAAAGAGCAAAGGTCAGCTTCCGATCTTCCTTCCTTCCCTTCCTCTTTTCCTCCCTTCCCCTCCCCAAATTCACCTTATAGGATGACCGCCTTCCTTCCAATCCCTCTCCAACACCGTCACCGACCCATCCGCTCCTTCCCGCAACCAGTGCGGCGGTTGAGGCCTGGTCGGAAGGTGCTCGACGACGGGTTGGAAGTGCGGGAGGTGGGAAGTAGGGAGTTCAGGGATCCTGAGCTCGAAGGAGGGGATTCGGAAGAGGTAGAAGAAGCAGAGGAAGGAGAGACCGATGAAGACTTGGCGACGGTTTGGACGAGGGAGGGCGAGATGACCGTAGTAGCGATTGGCGGGAGGAGGATGGGAGTGCGCGTTGAACGACTTCATTCGTTGATGCGGTTTGCCGTTGTTCCATTGAGGTAGAGGCGTGAACGACACTTTAGCAGACACCTGGGAGAGGATAGAAAGTAGGATTGTTAGCGGGAGAGCGAAAGAGAGAAGCCAGGAAAGGAGTAGGAAGGGGAAAGCAAGAACGAACTGAAGCTCGCATCGAGGTAAGGGGGAGGAAAGAGCTGTTGAGCTCGACGAGAAACGAGCGAAGCGAAGCGAAGCCAAGGAGAACGCAGCTAGGAAGGAGAGAGCAAAGAGATTGCCGACGGGAGGGCGAAGGAGGAGGGATGGAGGACCGTCGACGCGTCGAGGGCTGAAAGGGAAAGGCGGTTGAAAGGGAGGAAGAAGAAGAGAGGAACTCGAAGGAGTTGAAGGTGAAGGAGAGGGGAAGGGAAGAAAGAATCCGAAACGAAGGCTACCCAAGGTTCAGTTTGGCCTGTCTCCCCAGAATCGGAGATCCACGAACAAAAAGAAGTCAGCCTTCGGGAGGAAAACGGAGAACGAGGAGAGTTTCGCGCGTGGAACAGACTTCACGATACGGAGAGACGAAGCGAAGGCCGTTTTTCCTTTTGATTTTCCATCTGACGATTGCTTCATATGTCAATGTAATATATCGCTCCCTTGCCTTTCAGCTGCCGATCTCAAAACGAGTCGTGGAGTGAGCGGGAAAGGTGGATCAGAGATTTCGGCTCAGACGCTTCGACGCCTCCCTTCTCCATGGTTTCAGCCCTTCCGCTTCCCCGTCCCCGAAGGTCTCGTCAACGCCCAGAGGCGTTCCCTTTGTGCTCTGGGGCACTGCGGAGTCTTTGTCTGAGATGAAGGAGGGCGGGAAAGTCGCAGCGAGACGCGAAGACAGTCCAAACGGCGACCTCCTCCCTCCCTCCCCTTCAGCCTCAAATGCAAGACGACGAGGAGTCCTCCTCCCACCCTCTCCTACCAACCGGAAACTCTTCAGGACAGGAAGATCCTTCTCACTACTCGCCCAGCCCCTCCTCCTCCCCTTCCAGGCGCTCTCGCGGCTTGGGATCCCTCCTTCAGAAAAGCGCTCTTCGCAAGGGATGGCTCGCTCTCGTGCTCGGCTCGTTGGCCCTCTTCGGCCTTTCGCTCGTCTACAGGAGTCGGAGTAGCCGACCGACGAGTCAGGTCGAAGGTTGGAGCTGGAAGACGAGGCCGAAAGCGAGTGCAGGCCTGCTGAAGCCCGGGGGGGGGAGGAGAGCGAGAAACCAGAGCTTCACAGGTACGTCCTTCGCTTCTTTCCCTCCCAAGTGGTTTCAGGTCTCCTACCCGCCCGTCCTTTGAGGCTGCGTGGAGAACATCGTCGGCTGGTGGGCTTCATCCTGGATGAATTTCAGCTCGCTAGGGTTGAAGCTCGATAAGGTTGTGAGCTCTCTTCCTTCCTTCGCTCACCTCCGTCTCTTCTCTCTCTCTGTTCCTCTTCCTCCAGAAAACCTTCTTCCCGACATCAACTACATCACTTCCTTTCACATCGCCGGACTCAACAACGAGATTATCACACAGTTCAACCTCCTACACCTCACCTACCTTTCAAGGAACAATCCAGCCTCGCCTTTCCCCTACGTCCCAATCGTCTCTCCCTTTCTCCCTCACTTCAGCCATCTCACCGGAGGAGAAGGCAAGAACTCAGCTCCCGTCGTTCGCTTCTCTCAAATCTTCGATATCGATCGCTTAGCGGAGACCCTGGGCTTTGGGATTCTCGAATGGGCAGATTTGAAGGAAGGCTTCACGGGGAGCGGAATGGGAGGCTTCATCGAGGACGAGTGGGCGACGGAGGAGGAGAGGAAGGCTACTAGGGAAGGTTCGGGGAAGCAAACTTCTGTGGGTCAGAAGGTGGCACCGGAGAAGATGGGATGTTGGTCCACGTTGGAGAGCTTGCACAAAGGGAACCCTCTTTCCTCGGGTTTGGAAACCTACTACAACCTCAGTGAGTAGTCGAAGAAGAGATCCCCTCCCTCCTCTCATACATCTAGTTCTTTGAGAGTCGCGTACGCTGACGTTCTTTCCCTCTATAGAACCGATCTGGACTCCGCTTCCTTTCTCCCTCTTCGCCCAAACCGACCGAGCACCGAATCACATCCTCCTCCCTAACGTCGCCAACTTCCTCACGCCTCCCGCAAACCGGCTACGACAGGAGTTCCTCAACTTCAGATCGGGGGAGATGGAGCGCATGGTCACTTCGTGGGACAAGAACTTGACGAAGGAAGACGTCTTCGACAAGAAGAAGGGTTGGATCGAACCGAACGTCAAACCTGGCTCGGTGACCTGCTTCGATCTGCTGTACTACGCTTCCGACAAGGGAGAGGAAGTCAGGGAAAGTTATCGAGCTACACCTCCTGCTCCTAGGAGTAAGCATCGTTTATTTCTCCAGACAAAGAAGACGACGCGTTCGAGCAAGAGCTGACCCTCCCTCCTTTCTCTCCTCCCCATCTTCGCAGACCAAGGCCCCTGGTGGTCTATTGGACAACATGCTCACTGGAATCCTGACCTGAGAGTCATCGGAGTCAACACTCTTCGGAAGGTCCTCCATCTCTCGGAAGGAAAGGCGATCCCAAACGTGAGTGAAGCTCCAGTCGCGTCGAGCGTTCTTTCCTCCCTCGGCTCACCTCCAACCTTCTTTTCTTTCTCTCCCTTCCTCAGGTCTTCACCGTTCATATCCGTCGAACGGACTTCATGCCTGGCTGTCCCGCTGACGCTCGACCCTGGTGAGTTCAGACCGACCGACATTCTTCCTTTCGTGACTCGACGTCGACTTGAATTAATCGACTTCCCTTCCTTCCTTCGTCTCCAGCCTCGCCGTCTCACACTTTTCCGACCACCTGAACGGCATGCGAGCGAGATTCGTCGCTAATGGGACTCGAGGAGCGAAGGATTGGCCTGTAGTGGTGACCACTGATGAAACGGATCCAGAGTGAGTTTGGACCTTTTCCTCTCCTCTCATTCTCTTTCTCTTTTCCCCTACTCCCCTTGCCTCGTCGCTTCAACTCACCCTCTGTCCCGCTCTGCTTCAGGTACCTCGCCGAAATCGCTGCTCTCGGCTGGTTCGTCGTTGATCACCACGCTCTTCGAACGAAGGAAATTCATGGGATCTGGTATCCTTCCCTCATCGACAACGTGATCCTCTCCCTAGGGCAAGGACTCATAGGCACCAAGAGCAGTACCAGTACGTCTTTACTCTCTTCTTTTTCCTCCCTTCTCTCTCTCTCCTCGCCGCTTAACGACGCGTCTTTCGCTCTCTTTCTTCCTCAGTGAGCATCCTCGCTTCTCGACGAGTGGAGGACTGGAACGGAGGTAAATCTGAGAGGGTTGGTGCACTGGAGTCTAAATGGCCTTACGACCCTAAGATCGACTACTCTCTCGTTTCCTAAGTAGCTTTTTTCTCCTGTTGTTGTTTCTTCGTTCCACCAAATCATCTTGTCGTTTTGCATCATCGTACCTTCTTGCTTGCTCTAGATTCCTATGCATCATCTATCTATTTATCTTTCTTTCTTTCTCTCTCGCATATCTCTCCAACCATCTCTCTCTATGTGTACTGTACATCCCTGCATCTCACACTCTGAGGCGCGCACTCTTTCTCAACTCTCTCTTTTCACCTCGTTGCAGGAGTTGCTGGCCTTTTCGCTGTCGAGAGTAAAGATGGGGAGGAGGAAGGCCGTCGGGCACAAAGCCCGCCGGATCTGTTCGTTCCCTTCCTCTGATTACCGACTTCGTCGCACACGGAAGCCGCGCAGAAAGCAGCCAGCAGCCGATATGCGAAGATAAGAGATATAGATAAAGCCCATAAGTCTATGGAAGGGCGAAATACAAACGCTAAGAACGCGAAAAAGAGGAGAGAACGAGAGAGAAAGAGCGAAACAAATCACGTGATGAGTTGCTGCGAGAAAAATGGATGGAGGGAAAGATTCAGCTTCTAAGTAGCGCTGTGCTCTTTTGTAAGAAGAAAGAGAGAGAGGGGGAGGGCAGGAAAGAAGAGGAAGAGCTCACCTTCAACCTCGCGTCGCTTCCCCATTTCGTATTCGACTCGATGTTCAACCTCATCTCAGCGGCCCAGTCTGTCTCCAGCCACTTCTTAACCCTAGTCACCGTCGCCTCCTGTTTCATGGTTTCGGGAATGAAGCGATGGCGAGGACCGACGTTGATGGCTTTCCGTAACGTCTCGATGAGGATGTCGTCGGCTTCAGGGTCGATTTTGAAGAGGTCGGAGGCACCCACGTTGTAGACCTGTATGAATTTGGAAAAGGTTAAAGGTAGGCGACGAGATCAGGGAAAGAGACCGAGGGGGAAAAGAGCGTACATGAGGTTCCCCAACGTTTCCAGCGAAAGGATGTTGACTTCGAGCGATTCGGGTGGTTCCGTCCTTTTCGAGATGAGTCTTGACAGGATTCAGGAAAGGTGTTCCGTAGCAGAGACCGTACTGGTGTGGATACGAAGGGAGTTTGTTAGCTTTGGTCGCCGAAGAAGGAAGGGAGATGACAAGGACGAGAACGAACCCATGGAGTCGGCTGAAAAAGCGATGAGGAAGAGAAGAAGCAGGGAGTCGGTTTCCTAGATACTGGATCAAAACAGCGCAAAGGAAGCTCACGCTGATGATCGGATCTCTGTGAACGAGCAAAGCGGGAAGGGAAGGCGAAGTCAGCTTGCCGGTCGTCGCGTCGAACACTCGACTTGGAAACTGAAGAAGAAGGGATAACGCACCCGATCCCAATGATAGCCAACGACCGAGAGATCTCCCTATCAAACTCCTCCTTCATCACCAGCGGTCCGTCTGGAAGCTGAAGGTTCCTCACTCCAGGGTAAGTTCCTCCTTCTTTGTAGTCGAATGCTCCGATAAACTCGACGTCGAGCTCCTTCGAAGCTTTGACCCAAACATCTCTTGAGTAAGGATAATGAGGACCGTGAAAGAACTTGGAAACTTTGCCGAGAAGCCACACTTGGCGAGGACGTTCGTTCGTTGGGATGAACTTAGAGAGGGAAGAAGCGGAGGGATTATCAGCTCGATTCGGGCTCGTTGATGAGCGGAGAGTCGAGGGAAAGGTAGGGGAGACGAACCGGCTGTTTCACGCAGTCCTCCTCAATCGAGTAACCGATATAGGTGTTGTTCTGTTGTCGGATGTCCTCTGCGAAAGGTGGAAACAGCGAGGTCAGCGAAGAAACGAGGACGACGCGTCCTTTTGTCTCTCCTTTCCTCTCCGTCCCGTCCCCTCAAACCGCGACTCATCTGAGCTGAATTATAGATAGAAAGACCCACCAGGTACCAAAGCCCATGGAGCAAACGGCGAAGCAGCTCCTCGGCCGAAGAACTGAGCAGTAAAGAGATCTTGAATCGGAATTCCTCGAGGATTGGTTTTCGACCTGAGGCAGCTCTTTTCCCAATCGTCGTAACACCCGTCGTATTGATTCTGGAGTAGGTGAAGATTGAGTGTGGAGCAAAGAGAGTTGAGGTGAGGATCGCGTCGGTTCAAGGAAGAGCTGAGGTCAAAGGGAGGAGGGAGAGTCGAACGAACTCGATGGATGATCGTGGCCACGATCTGATCAGGGAAGACCGTGTAAAAGGCTGATACCTCTCCGATATCCCTAGCGAACAAGTAGGTGTAACCAAGCTGCTGAAGAGCTTTCATCCTGTTTCGACGCGGGGAGGCGGGCGATTAGTCTTTGCGGAACAAAGGAAATAGGAAAAGAGGAGACAGGTGTTTGAGCAAGAGGTCGGGGGTCAAAGGAACTCACAGCGATCTGGCGAAGATTCTCTCTCCTGCTGGCACTCCTATCATCGCTTTCCGGTAGTGGTCGTCCTGAAGGATGAGAACGCGGTCTTGATTCGGACTAAGAGAGAGGGATGAGAGAGAAAAGAGAGTGGGATGAGCTCTCGTTGAAACGAGGGCTGAAGAGAAGCGCTGTTTGCCTCGAGAGGAGAAGACCTACCGACAGGACCCGGTCGCGATACATGTAGTGAGAGCCTTGATAGTGTGATGATTGTGATCTCTCCAAGCGTGGCCTTCGTTGCTCCTGAGGGATTGATGAGAAAGGAGAAGAGGGGAAGGAAGGGAAAGGTCAGCTCCGCGTTTTGCGAAAGAAGGGTGGGCAACTCGGATGAGGTCCTCCATGCCCCCGACGATCGTTTCTTCTTCCAGAATCCCATGCAGTGCGTCGAGCGATGAAAAGGTGGAAGCACTCACTCTAGCCTGTCCCTGTGCCAAACTCGCTGGATCTGAGTCTCGAAGCTCTCTGCTCGCTCTCCCGCCTCGCTCGTCCGTTTGGGCGTCGCAGGAGGTCGCTGATGCCCCAGCTCTACGTGTTCGCGAAGACATGCTTCCAAGTCCGCGTTCCTGGTCATGAAGACTCCGAATGCGAAGATGGCGGAGAGGAGGAGGAATATCCTCGTTGGAGGAAGATGGCGAGCCATGAGTCTGGTTTCGGCGAGGGAAGAAGCAGCGGGGGGTGGGAGAGGAAGGAGTAGGTGGTGGGCCTTTTCGAGCCTGCAAGTTTGATGGTCGCCAGAGCGATAGAGGGAGAGAGGAAGGAGTCGAGAGGAAGCACCGAAGGAAGGAGAGCTAAAGGAGTGGGCGTTTGGGAGGAACCGGAGCGATGTGGAGCCAGCTCTCTTTTTTTTTGTATTTGGCGCATCGTATCGAACTCGTTCCCTAAAAAAAAGAAACACGAATGAACGGAAAGTTGTTGTCCAAGTTGAGCGAGCTGAGTCGGAGAGTTTGACGAGTTGATTCCATGCCGTCGCATACTCTCGCCAGCGAGGAGGGAGGGCTGCTCGAAAACGGTCAGTTACCTCAACCTTCCATCCCGGAGGACGGAAGTTACTCGGGGAGAAAAAGATAGCGAGAGAGTGGAAGATGGTGATGGGAGTTTGGGTGGTAGGGTTGAAGACTCGAACGAAAGGAGTGGGGGGGAGGAAGTGCTCGCGTTGGAGTCGGCGACGTACTGACTGAGCGAAAGCCTGCCTTGGTTTCGATAGGATATCCACGATCCAAGCTGCTCGAGGGCCTTGTAGCCTCATGTGGAGGTCGATGAGGCCGAATCCTCCTTGAGGGACCGGGAGGACGATTCGGTAGGTCGCGACGGCGAAGGAAGTGGTTTTGCGGACGGCGAGGAGGGCAGCGTTGATGATGGTTTGGAGGATGGTTTTGGGGCATGGGAGGAATCGGTCGAGGTAGATGATCATCGAGAAGGCGTAGATGTTGATGATGCTGCATTTCGAAATAAGAGTAAGGTCGTGGAAAGGGAAGCGAGAGATTCGAGTGATTACCCTCTTCGCTGTTTCGAGCCAGATCCCCGTCGCGTCGACGTCTCGTCCGACCGTGACTCCTAGGTACTTGAAGGGTCCCGAGGTTGCGGTCCAGGGATGGGTATCTGGAAGTGGAAGATTAGCTCGATCCCCGTTCTGGAACGAGAGACACTTCTCGTCGTTGAGAAGCATCCCCGTCGCGTCGCAAAACTCTCTCGTCACTTCAACTCCCACTGCGACATCTCCATCATCTCTCGCTCCCGTTGTGATGTCGTCTGCGAATCCAGCAGCCTTGAAAGGGGAGAGACCAGGTCTCGGGATCCCTTTCACTCTCGCCCTGAGCATGCAAAGCAGCGGCTCGATGACGAGAGTGAAAATGCAAGGAGCTGCTGGACTCCCTTGTCGAACGCCCGAAAGGATGGAAAAGGACTCGCTTACCCAACCGTTGACGACGACCGATCCTCGTTGGTTCGTCGAGGTAGCAAGGAGGAGGGAGGTGAAGCGAGGGCCGAAGCCATATCGTCGAAGGCAGGCGACGAGGTAATCGTGCGAGACGAGGTCGTAGGCCTTCTTGAAGTCGAGCGAGGAGATCGTTCCACTCTCTCCGTCCTCGATCAGACTCTGGAGGTTGGCGATGTTGTTACCGATCCATCGTCCCGGGATGAAGCCTGTTTGATCTGGATGAATGAGAGAGGCGAGGACGGTGAGGAGTCGAGTGTTGATGGCTCGATGAAGAATCCTCGCGTCGATGTTGGTGAGCGAGATAGGACGGTAGTTAGAGATCTTGTTACGAGGTCCCTTCTTGAAGAGGAGATGAATCTGTGCTGTGGATAAAGAGGGAGGGAAGAGACCTGTCGAGGCGGTGTGGTTAAGAACGGAGAGGAGAATCGGACCCGTCACCGACCAAGTTTTGAGATAAAACTGGAGGCCGTCGTCTCCTGGAGGTTTCCCTCGATTCGCTTTAGAAACAGCTAGATCGAGGTCCTCCTGATCGAAAAGCAGCTCAAGGTCGTCGGATTGCTGAGGTGTGAGCGTCTTCTTGATGTAACTGAGGACGTGAGCATGAGCCTCGGCGGTGGTGGGTCGAGGCGAGTAGAGGTCGGAGTAGAAATCCAGTGCGCATCGAATCAGACCTGCAGGAGTGGTGTGGGTTTGGAGGTTGGCGTCCTCGAGCTCGGAGATGGTGTCTTTAGCTCTGACCTGCGTGAGTCGAAGACGAACAGCTGCGTCGGAGGTGGTATCGGGGTCAATTCGAGAGCGAAGAGCGAGACCAGCAAGGTGTTTTTTGTTTGAATCCGTCGAAGGGTTCCTCTTGTCGAAACCAGTGAGTTTGCGAGAGAGGTCGCGAAGAAGTGGCGACCTCGCCTTCGATTAAGGGTTTGTCGATGACAACCTCGTTCGAGAGCGAAGGAGTGGGAGGAGCGGTAGTGATGGCGGTGATGGTGGGGGAGGAGGAGGAGGAGGAGGAGGGGAGACGGGGGTTGAGGGAAATTTTGGGAGAAGGGAGGAGAGGCGACGACAAAGCGTTACCTGGAGCGTGAATCGAGTCTTGAAGGGTCTTCCTCCTGATCACCTCCTGCTCCTCGCTCATGTGCGCGTCCTGCTCACCCAAGTACCCGAACTCTATCTGCTCCTCTTCACTCTCCTCAACTTCTCCCTCAACGTCCAGTAGAGAGAACCTGTTGTTTGCCGGAGGGATTTGGTCTCGTTGAGTTGGGAGGAACTGAGGGAGGGATGAGGGAGAGGGGGAGGAGGAGGGGAAGAGGAGGGAGAGCGGGAGAGGGAAGCAGAAGGGGGAGGAGTAGAAGAGGTGGGTCTGATGGGAGGGTTAGCTCGAGCATCGAAGGTTGGGGGAGTGTATGTTCTGCAGAATTGGAAGTTGTGGGAGGTTTGGTGGCAGTTCGCGCAGGGAGGAGCGGATTGACACTCCTCACGCGAATGCTCCGTCGATCTGCAGTAGAAGCAGAAAGACGCCTTCCCCATCGTGTAAAACCTCAGCTTCTCGTTCTTCCATCCCTCGAACTCTTGGTTAAAAGCCTGCTTTGTGGGCATGCTCTTCTCCTTCGAGAAATCCATCATCAAAGCGACCTCCCCCGTCGCGACCTTCGTCGTTCCGTACTTCAACGGCCTGAACTCGAGAACTGTAGCTCCGTTCCTCTCCAGCTCCTTCTTCATTCTCTCCTCGGACCCCTTCTTCGACCCACTGTAATCGATCAGCTTACACTCGACGATGTTGCGGTTGGAACTGTCCATGAGCTTGGTGATCGAGATGTTGAGCGAGTCGAGCTTGAGTCCATCTTTGACGAGTTTGTCGACCTCCTCCGCTGGAAGTCCTTCATCGACCTCGAGAACCGTTCGACCTTCGTCGCCCACTACGGTGAAAGCCCACGAGATGGCTGGGATTTGGGATTCGATGGCTTCAGCGAGGACGAGGTTGGAGGTGCCCTTTGGGATGTTGAGGAGGAGACAGTTTGGGCGATCGATAGAGAGTAGGTGGGAGGTGAGAGATGGGGAAGTAGGAGGGGGGGAAAGACGAGATGGGGTGGTTTGGTAAGTAGAAGGCATAGAGAAAGAAGTAGGGTAACGAGAAGAGGCAGCGAAAGCGTAAGAATGACGAGGTCGGGGGGGAAGGAAGGAAGGAGAAAAACGAGAGGAGTGAGGAGGGGCTGCCCGCCCAAAAGGGGCCGCGGCTACAAAAGAGGTAGATCGTTGTTGAGAGAGAGTTCCTCCGGTTCCAGTGGTAGTGGTGTTGGAGGTGGTAGAAGGAGTAGGAGTCGAGGAGGGAAGGGTGGAGACCGAAGGAGGACCTCGGACGGAAGGGGAGGCGGTGAGACCTCCAGACTGCTGCTTCGAGCTCGCCAAGCTCTCAACTGTAGTCGCTACTTCTCCCTCGGGGGTCGAAGAAGCAGAGGGTTGAGCAGCTGGCTCAAGGCTGCTAGAACCTTGCGATTGACTGCCCGAAGACGGGGTGGGAGAAGTAGAGGAGGAGGAGTCGATGCCTCCCAGGTCGCACGACGCCGCCTTCGTCCGATCTGAGAGGAGCTCAGGATGAGGATCTGAGCTCTTCAGGGAGGGTATGCCGTCGGGGGGAGGGTCCGTAATAGGTCGAGGGATAGTTTCGTGGAGAGAATTATTCGACATAGGATTTTTCTCGATGATGGTGGTTGAATTCCTCCATTTTTGTTTATTTTGTTGCTGTCTTTTTCGGAAGGCCCAGAGAGCGTTCAAAAGGGAGCTGAGTACGTGATAAAAGGTTTCGCTGAACAACCAGATGAGGCGCCCGAGAAAAACAGGAAAAAAGGAAGAGAGAGAAAGCGAAGGAGACACGAGACGCGTCGCGCTTGTTCTCGGTCTGTTACTGGTATCGAGAGCTGAAAAGCTGTAAGTTAAGAGCACGAGGGGATGAATACTAGCAAGGAAAAGAGTGCAAGATAGACGACAAGAAGCTGAGATGGAGTTGTGATGATCGTAGCAAAACAAAGAAGGGAGAGGACGAAAGAGAGGCGAAAAGAGAAAATCCTGCGGCTCTCCCTCAGCCACTGCAGAAGAAGTATGAGGATCGATACGACGAGATAAGCCAAAAGAGTCAGCTGTAGTCGGGATGGATAATGGAACAACACGAAGTAAAGGAAGAAAGAAAGAGAGCAAACTGACGTGATGACCGTCGATATCCTGAACTCTCCCGGACCCTCCTTCTTGCAGTGCAGAAGATGATCCCCCGAAGCAAGACCCCGCCGAACACTACCAGTTGTACCAATGTTGGCGTGGGTGTCCCAGTAGCTGATAGCACAAGGAGCAAGAGAGCGAAGAAGAAGAAGGACCGATCAGTTTCGACACTCCCTCCCTCTGCTCTCCCTTTCGCTCGAGTCACCCTTTGAACCTGACTCGACGGTTCCAATCGTCGTGGATCCAACATAATACATCTCCAACTCCAAACTCGAAGCTCTTGAGGTCACAGAGCTTGACTTCTCCCTGTGAGGAGCGAGCACGCGAAGGAATCAGCCAGCGATTCCACGAAAAGATGAGGGAGAGAAGAAGCGATACATACGAGTCCAACTGTAACGGAGAAGGCGACTTCGGGATTAGGACCTCGAGTGATGATGTACTGCTTTTCGGGGTTGAAAAACGGGAAGAATGAAAGAACCCGTTTTTCGGCGCTGTGATGCGTGAGACGAGATCTGCCATCGTGCTCTGGGCGTCTTTCTGTGGTCTCACAGCGCGAGGAGAACGGTTTGCATATATTTGCGGATATTGGAGCGAGCTCTGGATTCCAAGGTCGCCTGAGCCGCTGTGAAGCGAAGTCGGCGAATGGCGAGATCTTTCTCTTCTTCCCTCCCTCCGACACGAAGAAACGACTTCAGACCCTCTGCCTACAAGCTCAGGCGATCTTCTGACGCAAAAATCAAGAGGAACATGTTATCTTCCTCCCAGTACTGAGCCCTTGAGTATTTACTCTCCTGCCAGCGACGTCGACGCATGACCCTCGTCCGACCATCCTCCTCGTTCTCTCTCCCCCCAAGCCTCTTCCCGAATGAAGCGGAAGCCCGTTTGGATATTACAAGTATCTGGGCGACCAAATGAAGCAACGTAAGGCAAGGCAGTTGATGCAAAGGCGAAAGCGAGAAGGGAGAAGAGGAGAGCGACACCGGAAAGGAGAAACGAGAAAGCCAAGACACGAAAAAGGCTAGGGAGGCTTCGAAGACAGAAAGAAAAGAGAGATAACCCGAACTAGATACAAGTTCAGCAAACGAAACAGTGGGTGACGCGTGAACAAAAGGAGAGAGGAAGACGAAGAAACGAGAAACAAGAACGAGCCCAAAGCCACAAAGAGAACTGCTCAACCCCTTCTCCTCCCATCACCACGACCGATAGTCCCACCAGTCCTAGGAATGTTGGTTCTGCTCTCGACGAGAGCCTCTTCAGTGGGAGCTCGTTCTCTCCCTGCTTCTCCCTTCGCCAACGACTTGGCTCCCAGTCCTCCCTTCCCGGATGGCATCTTCATCGACGACGAGAGCGAGGAGGTTGATGCGGAAGATTTGAGAGTTGGAGGCTGAGGGACGGCGAGGGTGGGAGGAGGAGCGAGAGCAGGAGCGGCGACTTGGATAACGAACTCCTCCGTGGTGGGCGAAGTCCCTCTCGACGACGATGCACTGATTCCTCCGTTCCTGGCCTTCTGGTATCCATCGATGAGCTGCTGAGGCTGCTCTCCGAGAGTGGAAGCCTGCGAAGAGCTTCCGATGGATCTGGCGAGATCGTCGTCGATGTCCTCCTGAAGCTCTCCCATCATCGATCCTCCTTGCAGCTTGACGCGTTGGTACTTCTCGACGACGTCCGAGCGAGATCCACTTCGTTCCCAGTGCTCCTGAACATCCCAGACACGTTTGCGAGGAGTTGATCCAGTGGGAACGTCTTCGGCTACCGAGTTGAGGAAGGTGTGGGTCGAGTCGCGAAGGGAGGAGAGGGCGGTGAAGGAGGTGGAGTGGAAGGACTGGAGGTCGGAGGAGGCTGATGCGTACTGTGGGAAAAGAAAAAGAGAGCTAGTCAGATGCCTGAGATAGTAGAGAGAGCGTAAGAGGAAGGGGAGAAGGAAGACTTACGGAAGAAGCGATCTGAGAAGTCGTTTCCTGAACATCGAGTCGAACCTCCTCGAGGCCTTGTCGTGAGTTGGAGTGCAAAGCTTGAGAACCAGAGGCGAGAGCATGAAGAGCAGACTTGAACTTCTTGTGAGACTTGGAAGCTCGACTCGAGGCTGCAAAGGAGAAGCAAAAGGCAAGAGTCAGCTTTCGTCGCCAGAGCCGTTCGAGCGCAGAAGAAAGATAAACTCACACTTCTCCGACGCCTGAGCCATCTCAACGAAGTGGTGCTCGATATCGGTCATCTCGACGTCGAGAGATGCAGAGGCGACCTCCGAAATGCTGGCGAGTCCAGTCCTGAGCTCGGTGGAAGCGACGGTGACGGCCTGAAGAGGAGAGGGGAAGAAGGAGAAGAGACGCGTCGTCAGAAAGGAGCTCGAAAGGGAGGAGTGGGAGGCCTGTGGATCGACTCACCTGCGATCCAGACTTCGAGATCCTTGCTACTCGGCTCTCTAGCTCATCCAGCCTCGAGCTCAGGGCCTCTCCCTTTTCGATAGCCTTCGACGACGACTCCTGGTGAGCGACTTGCATCGCTCGGATCCTGTTCTCGCTGAGTTGACGTTGAGCCTGAGCTTGAGTTCGAGCGGAGACGAGTTGCTGAGTTTGGTTGGTGGTAAAGTCGGCGACAACGGAGGAGATTCGAGCTTGGAAATCCAGGAGAGAGGCCTTCTGGGAGTCGATGAGGGAGGCGATGGAGGCGTCGGAGTCGGAGAGGCGTTGGATCTGGAAGAGAGAGGTAAAACGATCAGTCGAAAGTCGAAAGAGTACGAGAATGAGACGAAAGAGGAAGCTGACCTCTTCGTCAACGGCGCTAGCCAGAAGATCCGTGTTGGCGTTGAGCGACTGCTTCTGAGCTTCGACGTGTTGTCGAACGTCGACGACCATTGAGTCGAGCGAGGAGACGGCCGCGTTGAGTGGGCGAGAGACCTGCGACGGACAAACGAGCGAAGAGGAGAGAGAGAGGAAGTCAGCTCGACCTCAGTCTTCGGACTCGAGGAGGAAGTGAAGAGAAGGAAGCCGAGCTTACAGCCTGGAGTCGCTCATCCGCCATCTCCATCAGAACATCAGTCGTCGTTCCCATCTCCGCCTTGAAAGAGGCAGCCCAAGTTCCCAACGAAGCATGTATGGCGGATCGAGCCTGGTTGACGACGGAGACGAAAGCCGACCTCTCCTCGACGGATCCATCCATGATCGTGCCGAGGACGCCTGTTCCAGCGTTGATCGATGCGAGGTGCTCTTCGAGGATGGCGAGTTGGGAGGTGAGTTTCTGCGAGGGAGAAAAGATGGCGAAAGAGGAGGAGAGGTCAGGTCGAGAGCGAGCAGGAGAGAGAGCAAGGAGGAGGAGGCATACCTCAGCGTTCCTCGACCTGAAAAGCTCCACACTCCCCATCAACCCTTGACCGAGCTGCTCCTGCGTCTGCTGGAACTCCTCAAGCTTGGAAGCGAGATCGATGGTAGCCTGAGCAGTCGAAGATCCGTACGAAGAGATGACCGACGAGTTGGCGACCATCACGTCCGTCTTTCGGCCTAAACGTCATCGAAAGCATTGAGGAACGAGTCAGCGAGGCCCTCACTTCGACTCAACGCATCCAAGCAAGAGAAAAAAGGACTCGAACGACTCACTCAGCTTCCCAAAGACACCTTCCAGATCCCCCAAACTCTCCTTGGCCAGTCTCCTCAACCCGCCAGCAACCCCATCCAATCTCTTCTCCCCCTTCTCAAACACCTCACTCACAACCTTCTCCACCTCCAACTCTCCCTTCACACCCTCCAACTCTTCCTCCTTCCGAATCAACTCCTCCACCTTGGCCACGACCTCCTCCTTCGTGAGCTTGAGTTCGGATTCGGTCGCGAGGAAGATCTTGAGATGGTCCTCGAGTTCGGTCTTGAGTCCCGCGAGTTTGGTTTCGAGGATGATTTGACGAGATTTGGCTTCTTCTGTTTGAGTTTTTCGGAGTTCGTTCTCTTGAGCGAGGTCGGCCCAGGATTCTTGGGAGAGGAAGACTCCGTTCTTTTCTCGGGAGGCCTGGCGAGCGAAGGGAAGAAAACGAGGATATGCTCGTTAGCATCGGCTCGCTCGAGAGATAAGAAGAGACGACATTGGGTTGAGAACGAGAACGAAACTCGAACTCGACCTCGAGCGGAAGAGAAAGAAAGACTCGAAACTCACCAACAGATCCGCCTTCAACCTCTCAATCTCCATCACGTACTCCTTGATCAAGGCTCCCTTGGTCATCCTCTGGTTGATCTCGGGCTTGTTCTGGATCCTCGTCGCTCTCGTCGCGTAGTCGATGGTCGAGAGGGTCTCCTCCAAGTTGGACCTCGAGGGAGAGATGGTGGCGATCAGACGGGTCTTGGTCTTTCCTCCGAGCGAGTCCTGGAGGAGTCGGGTGAGTTTGGATTCTCTGCATGTGAGGAGAGGAGTGAAAGAGGGAAGAAGCAAGTGATGAGCCAAGGGCTGGAAAGAAGAGAGAGAGAGAGAGAGAAACTCGACGCGAAAGGGAGAGAAAGGGTTGAGCGAGACTCTCACCTGTAAGGCACATGCTTCCCTCGATCGACCAAAGCATTGATGACCCTCCCAAGGGTAAGAAGCGACTGGTTGATCATCCCTGCCTCCCTAGCTCGCATATCCTCCGCTCCCGACCGACCGATGTTCTCTGATCCAGCGAGATCGACGAGGTTGAACTTTCCGACTTTGAGCAAGTCCTCTCCGGTCGGGGACGACTCCTTCAGGTGAACGGTGATGGAGAAGATGGAGTGAGATCGACTGCAGATGAACGGACGAAAAAAGGACAGGGTCAGCTCGAGATGAGAAGGAAAGGAAAAGAAAGAAAGAGGAAGGTGGAGTCGAACTCACGAAGAGAACTTGTTCATCAACGTCTCCCCGGTCTCTCTCCTTGCACTTCCCTTCCTCAACTGCATAATCCCATCCTTCGCATCCTTCACCAAACACTCCTCTAATCCCTGAATCACCACTCCTCTGCCTCTCGGATTGGGATCGTCAAAGATCTTGAGTCCTCCGGGAATCAATCCCGACCCTCCCACTCCTCCGAACGTCGTAGGACCGTTGTTGCTGTTGTGGTTGGAGTCGGCGACGAGAAGATCTCGGATTTCTTCGTTGTAGAGTTCGACGAAGGAGATCTTGACGGAGTACTCTGAGCGAGAAGCTTCGAGGAGGGAGAAGAGTCGATGGAGGGTTCGAGGGACGATTCCTGCTTCGGAAGAGGGAGCTCCGAGGATGGTTGGAGTGAGGTCTCCTTGCATGGTATACCTGCATGGGGGTGAGAGGATGGGGAAGGAGAGAGGGTCAGCTCGAAGCGTCGCGAGTCGAAGAGGACGCGAAGGAAGGTGGGAAGGAAAAGCAAGCTCGTGCTCGACTCACGTCTTTCCCGTCCCCGTCTGTCCATACGCGAAAATCGTACAATTGTACCCCATCATGACCTCATCCAACGTATCCTTGACGACCATATCGTAGACCATGGCTTGGTCCGCCTCGGGCCCGAAGACCTTGTCGAACGAGTAGGTTCTGGTTGCTGGAGTTGAGGTGAGGGAAGGAACGACCGAGGTCAAGGGAGCGGTTTCGATGGTGATGGAGTCGCCTACAGCTCCGGAGGTGGTGACGATGATGGGAGAGTTCTCGGCAATTTCTTTGGGGGAGCGACCACTGCGAGAAAGAAAGGGACGAGAGTCAGGTTGGATGGATGGCCAAGGAGGGAGGGAAGGGAGAGGCGAGAGAGAGAGCTCCCTTCCCTTCCTTCTTGCTCTTTGAGAGCGAACAGAAGAGTACATCCAGCTCTACGGGCGACGGGAGAAGTCGGAGTATAGAGCCGCAGATATACTTGATTGAGCCAACGAAGATTTGAACTCACCGACATCTGACCACAACCTCAATGTTTACATTCTCTCCTCCTCCTCCCTCCGCTCCTCCTTCCTTCTCCTTCTCCTTCCCACCTCCCCCTCCTCCTTTAGGAACCAAAGTCCTGACGACCCTCTTCCCAGTAGGAGCCGCAGCCACTGCGCCTTCCTCCTCTGCCTGTTGTTGATGACGATTCGAAGTGTTTGAGCTCATGGAGAGGGACGAAGCGGGTCTCGCAATTCCTGAGCGAGCTGTTGTTGTTCCAGGAGGAGGAGGGGGGTCCATCCTCCCGTTGGCGGACGAGGAGGACGAAACCGTACGGGAGGAGGAAGGTGGTTTGGTAGGCGCGCCGGCTCCTCGACGAGAGGATAGCGACATGGATTTGGCTGCGAAGAGGGGGAGAGGAGGAGGGGGTTGGGAGGGAAGGGAGAGAAGGTGTTTGCGAGTCGAAACCAAACGCGTCTCCCTTTCGTTTTTGGACTCCGCGCTCGTCGCCGCTGTTCTTCACTTGAAAGCGATCAGATCGCAAGAAAGCCAAGAAACCCAAAGACTAGAAAATATATTAGAAATGCCAAGGTGGCAGTAGAAGAGTCCGTCTAAGCGTAAAGCTTCTTAAAGTCGCCAACCATCAACCCTTTGCCCTTCGCCAGACCGGTGAGGGTTCGTCCTACAACTCCGACGTAAGGGAGGGAGCCTCCTCCTCCGGAAGGACCGACGGGGACAACCTGCGAGAGTGACGAGAAAGGAAGGGAGAGGAGGAAGGCGTCAGTTGTAAAAAATCGAGGGCAGAGAGAGCGGGTGGAGTGAAAGAAAGGAAGACGCGACTGACTATGGCGTGCAGAGGAGTAGGGACGCTGACGAGAGATTTGGAGGAGATGGTGGCGAGAATGCTGGAAAGGGAAAAGAGAGGTAGAACAGTGTTGAGCTTGAGTTCGAAACGAGAGAGGGAAGGATGAAGATCAACAAACTTGGTAGCAGCGGTCGAAGCGTCCCCTCCAGCCTTGATAGCAGTAGGACCACCTTCGTTGCTGGCGATATCCCCGATAGCAAAGTAGGTGGAGTTGATGAGAGGGCTGAGAGGGTCGGAAGAGGCGATCTGGTGAAAAAAGAAGAGGGCGGATTAGGACGCGTCGAGGGAGTTGGTTGGAGAAGAATATAAAACTCACTCGAAGAGTCTTCTCGACAGTGACGAATCCGGAGGCGTTAAGAGCTCTGGGATCGACTGAGGCAATGATCTTGGAGTTGGGAGTGGTTCCGGTAGCGTTGACGACGAGGCCGGCTGAGGAGAAAGAAGATAAAGAGGAACGAAAACGAAAATCAGTCGCGAGCTCAACTTCGGTGCATCCGCCTCCTACGTTGCCACCGAGTTCCTGTCTACTGAACTCACCATCGATCAAAGTTCCATCTTTGAACGAGACAGTTCCCTTTCCAGCACTCAACACCTCCTTTCCGATCCTCTCTCCGTACACGACCTTCACGTTTCGCGACTTGAGCTCAGCCTCAAGCTTGTTCGAGAGCTTGATGGGCCAGTCGTCGTTGAGAAGTCGATCACCACCGGCGACGAGGGTAACGGACTTCTTGGGGTAGGCAGCGATGATTTCTGGAAGGACAGAGAACGAGAAATGAGTGAACTCCAGTTCGACGCGACGACAGAACGAAAGGGTAAATGGGCGAGGAGGGGAAAGAGCTCACCTCCAGCGTACTCGATTCCGACAGATCCTCCCCCTACGATGACGATGTTGTCCAGCCCGTATTTGAGCGCATTCTGAGCGTCGATGAAGGGCTGCTTGACCTCAGCGAGAGAGGTTCCGAGAGGTCGCATGGGGAAGGAGTAGGTAGATCCGAGAGCGAGGACGGATATCTACGAACGCAGGAGCGAAGGGAGAGGGAAATGGGTTAGCTTCGAATGCGAGGAGGGTTACACTGGAGCTCAGGGCTGAAGAGGAGATGAGGGGAGGACCTACATCGAAAGCGATCTCCTCAGAGAATCCGAGCTTAGTGTTGGCGACGTCGACTTTCACGAATCCCTTTCCGAGCTCGACGACCTTGGTCTTGGAGAGAAGAACGTGTCGAGATTCGGCAGGGAAGAATCCAGCGAGAGAGGCGAAGGTTTTGTCCTCCCATCCTAAGGAAGGAGGCAGCAAAGCAAAGATCAGTCTTTGGTCGAAGGAGGCTGAAACCGAACCGAGGGCTGGGAGCGTCAAGGTCGAACGAAGGTCGTAGTAGGGTCAAAGGCTCACCCGGCACAACAGCAGCTCGCAATCCAGAGATAGGCCAGAACTGTGCGCGAGAAGGACGGACGAAAAGTGTCAGCGGGGGGGGATTGAGGAGCTGCTAAAGGGGGATGAGAGGGAGGAAGGGAGGGCGATGTTTGGCCAGCGTCGAGCGAACTCACAGCGAAATCCTGCGCGTCGATGAGAACAATTCGGTGAGAACGAGGAAGCTTATGCTCGAGAGCTCGAGCGAGAGCAGCACCAGCGGTGGACTGGGAGTTCAGAGAGGGGAGAGAGCACGAAGGAAGGAAAGGAAGAGGTGAGCTCGACCAGTCTCGCTCACGAACGAAGGAAAGGAGATCGGACGAACAGCTCCTACGATCACGACGTTCTTGAGCTCGATGGGCATGGTTGGGATGAGGGAAGTGGAGTTTGAGGAGAAGAAAGTGAGGGGAGGCGGGAGGGAGTTGTGGTTGAGACTGAAGAAGAGGAAGAAGAAATAAAGAAGGGGATGATCGAGCTGATAAAGGAGGATGCTCAAGCAGGATTCGATTTGGTCAGCCAAGATGACATCGCGAGCTCGAGGGAAATCTGCTTAGATAATCGCTGACTCGTTTCCCTGCCAGATGATTTATCTGGGTTCGTCAGGAAACGAGAAAGGAGGAAACCACGAAAGACCCTGAGAATTTCCCTTGGTCTCCTCTCAAAGACCGCGTCGCTTCACTTGAACCGATCCTCCTGCTGTCCCGTCTCTCGCATCCTTTGTCGACGCCAGACTCGTTACAGGCAAGATATCCAGTCGGCATGAGCATCATCTTGAAGAAATTTAGTAGCCACGGAGACCAAATTTATTCCTCCTCCTCCTCCTCCTCCTCCTCGTTCAACACGATTCTCCTCTTCTTCAACGCCTCTCCTCCAGTCTCGTCGTCGTCCTCTTCCGACTCCATCTCCTCGCTCTCCACCTCCCTGACGTCCTCCTCCTCACTCTCAACAGCCTCAGGTTCATCGTCGGACGACATCGTAGGCGAAGCGCGTCGTTTGCCTTTCGAGGACTTCTTGGACTTCGAGGAGGATTTGCCGTTGTCGTCCGAGTTGGCGGAACCTGAGTCGTCGACCTGAGAAGATTAAGATTGAGATAGATGGAAAGCGGAAGCGAAAGGGGAGTATCAGTTCGGTCGCGAGACGCGTCGATGGACGACGAAGAAAGTGGAGGGAGAGGAAAGAAGCAGCACACTCACGACGAACCCGTCCTCTTGATACTTCCCCTCCACATCCTCGGTCCCCTTCCTCCCACTCTTCTTCCCCGCCGTCCTCCTCCTATCTTCCATCTCCTCCTCCTCACTACTATCTTCCTCGTCACTATCAATACTCCCACTCCTCTTCGCAGGAGCTCTCCTCTTCCTCCCTCCTCCTCCTCCTCCTCCCCCACTCCCTCTCTTCGTCCCACTCCCAGGTCTCCCACCAGCCTTCCTCGTCTTCTTCACCTTCTTACTTGTCGAAATCCCATCCTCCCCAACAGCAGCGACCATGTTCTTCTCGTCCCAGATCTTGAGTCTCGAACCCTTCTCGTTTCGACCTTTGACGGACTTGGCGAGCTTCTGGTGCATATCTCCTTTGAGGTTGGCAGGGACGAGCGTGAGTTTGGCGGTGATGGGGCCTTCGGATTGGAGGAGTTCGGCTTCTTGGTGATGGGCGACGATGTAGGTGGTGGGTTGATGGTTGGGGTTGTGGGAGGTGGTGGCTGAGGTGGAGGAGGAGGAGATGTCGAAGAGGTTGGAGGGAGGACCGAGTTGGAGGGAGAGGGAGCCGTCGGACCAGCGGATGATACGGGTGTTAGATTTCTTGACCTGTAGAGGGGACGCGAGGGAGGCGAGGAGAGGGAAGAGTGAGCTCTCGAGTGAAACGAAGGGAAGGGAAGGGAAGGTCGCGAGCTCGCTCTTGCGGCGAGCGATGGCAAAGCAAAGTCTAGCGGACTGACCATAGTTCCATCAGGACCTTCAGCCCATCTCCACCTCATCGTGTGTTCCACCTGATGCAGCAGAGTCTCAGCTTTCCTTCGCTCGATCTCCTTCGGGTTGAGCTTGCTCTCTCCGTCGTCCTCTCCCTCGACGGTTGGTTCCTCGGGTTCGTGGTAGTTGGCTTGACTGTAGGGAGATGGTTCGTGAAGGATCTGTTTCGGGAGTCGAATGGTGTATCTCTGCAAGCATTGGGATTGGAGAAGAAAATCAGCGTGAGCTCGAAAGAAACTGGAACGAAAGGACGAGCTCGACGGAAGGAGGAAGAGAACTTCCATCCCTCCAGCTCCTCTCTCTAGCAGTAAGGCGATTGACCAGCCCCTCCCACTCCTACTCTACTACCAGACAAGATGAAAAGGAACTTCTGTCGACTCACCTCTCCCGGCTTTGTTCCCTCGAGAGGTTCCCACTTGTTGACCTTGACCTGAACGGTGGTCATCTCCCTCTGCTCGTGCATCCCTCCTCCCTCGTCGTCGTCCTCGTCGTACTCGAGCCGTCTCCTCTCCTTACGCTCCTCGGCGGTGAGTCCATCGTCGGGTTGATCGTCCTCGTTGTCGGAGTTGGATTTCGAGGAAGAGGAGGAGGAAGCAGAGGCAGGAGCGACAGGTCGAGATCTGGCGAGTGGGAGAAGAGAGTATAGATTCAGTCTCAATGGTGTATACGGGGAGCTATGCTATGAGCTCGAGTTAGAGTGAGGCGGATCGAAAGGAGCAACGTCCATGAGAAAGGAAGAAGGGCTCGCTCTTCTCTCCTCCTTCCTTCCTTCTCGTCCTGCCCCTCCCGCTTCTCGACCCTGCCCCTCCCCTTCTCCAAGAGAAAGAAAGAGGACCCGTCACTCACGGTTGCTGCACCCCCGGCGATCCTCCTTTCACTGACCCTGTACTCTCCTGCTTTCCCTCTTCGTCGCCCATCTTGACGTCCTCGTCCTCCTCTTCTCCAAAGAGATCTCCTCCTTCGTCGTCGTCCTGCTCAGTCTCAGAAATCATCCCGGCGAGATCGTTCGCTCGAACTTCAGATTCGTCCATCTCGGGGGCTTCCTATTGATGCGGTAGTGGTGGTGGGGAGGAAGGTAAAGGGAGGGGGGGGGAGGAGGCGCGGAGAGAAGAAGGGATGGTGAGCGTTGGGAGCTTCAGGCGATTGAGCTGTTGAAGAGCGAGAGGAAACAAGCCGTCGCTAAGGAGCTTCTCTCGAGCGTAACCTCTTCCACTCATGGATACTCTCCGAGACTGAATATGGCTTCTCCAGAGACTCTTCATGCGATGCTACTAGTTGGGTATGAGAACAAAATCGTCCGAGGAGAGTAGAGGAGAATGAAAGAACAACGCGGGTCGAAGGTTTGGAAGAGAAGGTTATGCAAGTGAGGGAAGGGACTGGAGCGACGAAGAAGAGAAGGAAACAGATGAGGTGCGAAGCACAGGAGGTTCTACGTGATGGAGTTCAAAAGGAGAGAAAAGGGGAGAGGAAAAGCGCGACGCGACGCGACGACGAAGGCTAACGTAGTAGGACACAAGGTTCGAGAGTACTTGGAGATCAATCGGGAACTAAGACATAGTTACGGTGCGAGATAGAGATGATCTGAGCGCGTCACACAGGCTCGGAAAGAGGATGCAAATCAAGTTGGAGAGCTGGAACCCGACGCGTCTCGTTACTCCTCTTTGTGTTGATGGAAAATCTCGACTCCTGCTGACGCGGCTGTTTTTCTGATATCAAAGAAGTGGAAGGAGGGATTAGCTTGCAGTTCACGAAAAGGAGAAAGAGAAAGGAAGGGAAGACGCGTCGCAGAGGGATGAGGATCGAACATACCTCGTCTCCTGAAGATCCATGGTCGACTGGCGAGAAGGAGGTTGGAGCTGAATGCGAGGTGCGGGAGGAGGAGTGGTGATTGCCTGAGTGGCTTCGATGGTGGTGGGTTGGGATTCCGAAGAGGGCGACTCTGGTGCGAGGAGGAGCGAATCGAGTCCAGTCTTGAGGTCTTCCAGCTTGAGAGCTTCCGCTTCCTGAGATTCGCGTCCCTCCTTCTGCTTGGATTCTCGTCGTTTCCTGATCCAGGCCATTCCTAAGCAAAGAGAACAACAAAGGGGGAGGGAGAGAGAAAAAAACGCGTCAGGAATTGAGCTCTCTTCCTCTGTAACGAAGATGCGAAGATTTGAGAAGAGTCAATAAGAGGAGAACTCACCACTATCGTCATCCTCATCTTCTTCCTCAGCTTTACTGTTTCTCCCTAGCCCTGAAGATCCCCACTCGGAGAAAACCTCTCCCTTCTGCGCCTCTTCCTCAACCTGCTTCGCCCGCGACTCGATCGTCCTCGACCCGTACACCCTCCCGTTCAGCAAGTTGATGCCGATGGGAGACTTCGATCTCTTCGTGGACGACCCATCCATCGACTTGGATCCTCGACGATGTCCTCCTCGCCAGCCTGAGGAAGGAGAGGAAGGTCGTTGAACCTCTAGCTCGTTCGCAGTCGGAGAGCGCGAACCGTCGATCGACGACCTCCTCGAATCGTCGTCTGCTCGAGGGTCAGGCAGCTCTGCGAACTTGATGGATGGGGAGCGAGAGGCTGAAGCAGTGTTGAGGGAGGAAGAAGGACCGAGCGTGCTTGAAGGGGAGAGGTCGTCCGAGACGGAGGAGTCGAGCGAGCGGGTACTTCTTGAGGGAGACGGAGGTGAGGAGAAGGAAGTTTGAAGGGGAGAGTGGACTGATGAGGTTGAGGAGCTGCATGGGTTGAGCTGGTGGAGGAGAAGAAGAGCAGGGAGGGAGTCAGGAGGGGAGGAGGTGGAGGAGGAGGAGAAGAGAATGGGACAACGGTCAGGAACGGATGCCAAGGCTCGATCTGTTGTCTCCAGAGAAGATTTTCAGACTGAAAGAGAGAGAGAGAGTGAGTGAGACTTACTAGGATGCCACCCTTCCTGGAAGAGAAACTTGGAGTCCATGTTGGAGAAGGAGGAGAGAGAGCTGTAGACATGTGGAGATGAGGTCCTTAGGGCAGTGGAAGATGACGGTTGGAAGGGAAGTGGCGAAGCTGGGGAGAAGAGGGTCGTGGAGTTGGGGTGCAGTGGGGGGTGGGGAGCGATGTGCTGGAAGTTGGATAGAAGCGAGGCGATGCTGGTGGTTGGCAGGAAGAACGGGAAAGAGGAGTTTCAGCTCACACGAAATCTCGAGACGTCGCCCGTCTAAGTTTTCGTGAGTTTCAGATGACAAAGACACAATCGTACTTACATCATCAGGAGGCCTGGTTATCCAAAAGTATCCTTCCTTGCTTGGTTGACAAAGGATTTTTCGCCCAGGGAACGCTTTCAAGACGATAAGAAGGGGCCCGTCCCTCAAGAGTTGCGAGCTCAGCCCTGCCTTCCTTCCTTCCTTCCTCCCTCTCCTCCCTGCACAGCTCCTTAGAACTCTCCGAGACTTATCTGCGAGACAGATCTTCTGGTGTATCCCTGGACTGGAGAGGTCTACGTTTTGATTGACAGTAACACTTTGCTCCCTCCTCTCTCTTCCTCTCCTTCCCCACCTTCAACATTTGGAACCCTCCGTCGACATCCCCCGATCGTTCTCGCTCAGAGATCTCATCCTTTCCTTCACGTCCGACACAGACGGAATCTGGAGGAGCTGAACACTATACACCTCTCGACCGCGCAGGGAAGGGCGAAATCGAGGAACGAGTTCCCTCCAAAGGCTCGCTCGACCAAGCTCACGCTTCCTCCCTCCTCCTTTGGGAAGGTCGCTCGTCGAGACTTGAGTAGGAAGGCTAGAAGAACTCTCTCGCTTCGAGGTAGGATCCGCGACGCCCGGTAGATACCCTTGTGAGAATGTTGGATGGCGTCGACGGTCAGGGTTGGCGTCGGACGGAGGAAAGGGAAGGGAAGAGAACAAGCTGCTTGACTTCGCGTCCAACCTCTTTTGCTTCCGTCTCCTGGATTCGACCTCACCGTCTTCCATATCCTACTCACCTTTGGTCGCCAATTCAAGGGAAAGAGTTCCTCTTCGCCCCTACTAGCCTTCATGCTTCCTCGCAGTCCGCGATTGTCTTTTCTCTCTCGACTTTCTTCTTTGTTTCTCGTTCTGCTTCCTTCGACCCCTCCTCGCTCCTATAAGTTATCATGCAGTATCGCTCTCTTGACTGATGCATTTTCTTCCTACCTGCATTCTCTAATTTCCATCCTTGAGCTGTGAAGTTGATGGAACGCATTTCAAGAGCTCCGTCGCGCGTCGAGTCTTTGTCTTTCTCGGGAGACTTTGCCCCGTAGCCCATGGCATCTATGAAAAGAGATAAATCAAAACTTATAGTGCTCGTATTTATCAGACTGGCTCCTCGCACTTCCTCCCTTGGGATCGATCACGTCGTCTTTTCTCAACGCGACTTGACTTCCCCATCCTCCGTCGACCTCCGAACCCGAGATCCGGTCGTCGTTGCTCTCCAGATCGGTCTCCCTTCCAGTTCCAGCTCTCTCCATCCTAGAGTCCATGACGTAGCTCTCGGTGGTGACGATGATCCCACGGGAGGTGTTGGGGTTGAGCGTCGAGGAAACGATTGCTGGACCAGAGGTGGTGTTGTGAGAAGCGCTTTGAGATTTCAGATGCCAGGCCTGGTGAATTATAGGGGAAGCGGAAAGTTAGCTAGAGTAGAGGTGCAGAGAGAAAGGGGGGAGAGAGATCGAAGCGGACCTTGAGGACGTCCTCTGTTCAAAAGGAATGAAAGCGAGAGATGAGCTCCTCTCAACACAAAGAGGGTCTGACGAGCTGAAAGTAGATAGAGGCGAACCTTGAGAACCGAAGATCAAAATTACAACAGCTCCGATGCAAGCAATGCTAAAATCTCCAGCGACAGCGGTGAAGTCGCCTTGCGCGACGACCGAGCAGCTGGGGAAAAAATCTTTGACGCGTCAGAATCGAGTTTGAACGAACGAAGCAGCTGATGTTGTGCATAAAGGAAGAGGGACGTCAAACTCACATTAAGGCTAGGATAATACACAACCCAAAGACTCCAAGCCTGAAGATCAGAGGAAGACTCGCTCCTCCCAAAGTGAAAGACCTGCTGCTCGTAACTCCAGTAGATACCGCCCCGGCTTTACGGAAGGATCGAAGGGTGAAGAAATGTCGACATAGAATGATGGCGATGGTCACTTCGAGGAGGATGCTGATGACGTTGATGACGGCTGCAGAGAAAAAGGACGGGAGAGTTTTAGAACGAGTTGGACGCGTCGGTTGCGGTACCTGTGGGTTCGAAGCTGAGCTCACCAGTGAAGATCGTGGTCCCATCAACCAAGGATCCATCGTCAATAGCCTATAAAATCGAGAAGAGGGAGATGGGGTATGAGCGAAAAGATTGAGAAGAATTCCAAGGGAACCAACGCGAGGAGATAGACTTTCACAGTAAAGAACCGCTCTAAAGACCTTGCTCCTATCTTTCAGTCCAATGGATAGAGCAGCAGCGATGTAGATGATCCAAGCTACCCAAGGAGAAGCTAGCAGGTAGACGGTGAGGCTCCTGGAATCGGCGAAGGTCGTCCAGCGTCCTTTCGAGGCGATGATCCGAGTCACGATCTGCCGAGAGCCAAAGGAGGTTTAGAAAGCTATACACAGATGCAGGAGAACGCGAGAGTATCTCACTCGAAGAATAATGTTTAAAGCTGCCAGCGACTGGGAAGGAAAAGTGAGAATCAGTCAACGTTCGCGGGCAGAGAGAAGGAAGCTCGGACGTTGTTTTTTCTTTCTTTTTTTCTTTCGCTTCTGTTGGAACTTACCTGAGCTGGACTCGTCCCATACACGATCGCTGCATTCGCTAAGCAGACCCCAAACTTTATGTCCTCTTCCGGTCCCGTCAAAGTTCCCGAGAGGAACCTGAGTAGAGAGAACGAAGAAGAAGGATGAGCTCCCGCGGCGGTTGTTTGCGTATCTCCCTCCCTTTGATCGAAGAAACGGAAGAAACAGAAAAGTAGGACTTAGGACTTACATGACACTCATCCCTACACTTACCGCCATAAATACCGCGATGAGGTTGGATATGGTGCAGTCTCGTTTGACCCTCCCTGAGGTAAAGGTCCAAAGAAGGGGCACGAGGGAAAGGAAGGCGAAGAGCTCGAGTGCGAAATACGAGGCGATGAGCTTCGTTGGACGATCGTAGGTCCTCGAAGCCGCTACCGCTAGTTCCAGGACTGGTATCATTGAACGAGGTCTTGAGCGAGGTCGAGGAAGAGGAGGGAGAGAGGGGATGGGGGTGATGATGGTTAGCAGGGAAAGACGCGGGAGCGCGGATGGTGCTTGGAAGTTCTGTTGGTTTCGGGAGACCGCGATGGGGTCCTCTGTGTATAGAACGTAGAGGGGTGGACTGAAAGGGAGCTGAGGTGGAAATGCAAAAAAGAAGAATAAGAACTGATCGACCGGTCCGCTCGAGGAGGGAGAGCTGGGGAGAGAAGGGAAGAGGACCGTGAGGGGGTCGAGCTCGCAGCGACTCGAGAGCTTGATCCCTCGATGTTGGAGCTTGGATCCGAGATGAAACAGCTGAGACAGGCAGAAATATGTCCAGGGGGGGAGATCGAGGTGCCGAAGGAGTTGGAAGGAGGTACAGGTCCAGGAGAGAGATAATTCGACGCGTCGTCGCTTTGGTGATCGGAGGAGCCCTCTGGACAGCGCTGGAGATGAAAGGGGAGTGTTCCGTGAGCTATGTAATACGAAAGGGTTGTATGGTAGCCGCGAGTTCCTAAGTCGGAGAGCAATTTCAGCTAAGACGGAAAGAAAAAAGTGTCGAGCTCACGACGCGTTGCTCTCTTCCGTCTCTCTTCTCCTCCCTCCACGGCAGGGGTTGCGTTCTGAGGAAGGTCCGACTTTCGAGGGCTATGCTCGTATCTGGAAAACTTTTTCCCCCTCCTCAAGCTCCTTTAACCGTCAAATTGCACGTCCATCGTATCGACCGACGCCGACGTTCCAACACGCTCGACGACGGGTCTATCTAAGCCGACAGCGAAAAGACCTTGTTCGCCGACTGGAAAAGAACGGTGAGAGAAGCTCCCATGCCGATGAAGAAAGCTCCTAAGAGAAACAAGTTAAAAGATCGCAAACAGGTCTTGATCAGCGCGACGAAGAGGTGGAGAATGGAGAGAGGGAAGAAAGGTTGTAGAGTTACCTGATCGAGCCAGAGCAGCAGCCTGGCTTGCTTGGAGGAAGTCTGCACAACCAAAGGAGAGGTGAAAGGAAAAGATTTACGGTCAGCAGATTTTGTTTCAAAAGGTATGGTTTCCGTCTCGATGAGCTCCCTCTCTCCGACCTTCAAGGAGCCAAGGGGACGAGGGATGGATGAAGAACGCACAGATGGCCGAGAAGGCAACTCGAGAGGCGAGGAACAGAGCGGCGAACGAGTTGAGGTACTTGGCTGGGAGACGAGAAAAGTTTCCAATGATCTGAAGAGAGGGGTCGTGGAAAGAAGGAAAGAGAGGGGAGGTGAGCTCGGAGGGGAGGGAGGAGATGGCTGAGTTGAGAGCTTGGGAGTAGGGGGGACGAAAAGCTCACGACGGCGGCAGCGAAGAGAGGGAAGATCTCGAGACCGTTAGCGTGGATGCTGGGGTAGGCAGGAGAGTGAAGAGGGAGGAAGGAAGTCAGCTTCGGAGGGCTGAAAGAAAGGAGGTTGGGCTGGAAGGGGGACGACGGATTTGTAGCGAGACTGACTTCTTGAGGTTCTCGCACTTCTTCGCGACCTGGAGGAAGGAAGGAAGAGTATGCAAGGGTTAGCTCTAAATGGCTGCAAGGAAAGACCTTCTTGGAGGGAGGTGAGGCTCGCGACGGAGGGGGACGGAAGGAAGGACCCGAACGAGCTCCGAAGAGATGGAGGGCGGACTCGCCTTCTTCTGGTCGATGTCGAGGGTGGAGACCTCGGAAGCAGCTCGAGGGTTGAGGTTGTTGAACTTGATCCCGTTCAGGCCACCCTGTGCGTAGAAGAAGGAGAGAACACTACGGTCAGGGAGGGGGAAGCAGGATAGAAACGAGGGCGGTCGAAGACGTACGAGAACAAGCTTGACAGTGTGAGGGAGGAAGGCGAGAACGTAAGCTGTAGGGACAGCGTAGAGAGAGAGGTTGGAGTGGACGGTGATAGGCATCTTGAGTGAGGAAGTGAAGGAGAAAGTGGAGGTTGGGAGGCGAAGGAGGCCAATCCTCTCCTCCTCCCTTAATTCCTTTCCGCTGATGAATGATGACGTTGCCGTCTCATTCTTTCCTCGGCACGACGAGAAGTTCTTCGTCCGTGCTTCGTACTGTAAAGCAGAAAGTATCTAACATTCTCGTGAACGGTCAAAAGTAAGGAGTCAAAATCAAAGAGCGCTGATAGATTATCGAGCCTGACCAAAAGTAGGGAAAAAGGAAGGAGACGAGAAAGCGAGATCGTCTCTCCTTATTCAATCCGATCGTAGAATGTAGCGAGGAAGTAACCTTCTCCTAGTGAGAGGATTTGCATACTTGGGTGTGAGGTTGGCCGAGGAGTAGTAAACGGAGACGGCTTTCGATCCTCCACAGGTTTCGGTCGCGTCTCCTCCACAGGACATGTTGCATCCCGTCGAGGAAGCGGTTGCGGCATTGGTGATTCCACAGAAGCATTGTGTCGAGTACTGAGGGAAAGAAGAAGAAGAGCGGCGCGAAAGGGAAAGAAAGGGAGGGTCAGAAAGATCGAACGCGAATCCGCTCGATGCGAATGGATGAAGGAGCTTCCAAACTCAAACTCACTTCAAGTCCAGCGAAAGGGTAGTTTCCTTTCTGACAGAAAGCTAGGCAGCTCTCGATGGTCATAGAGGCGTCCTCGTAAGAAGCAGAGGAGAGAGCTCGAGCGGTCGAGGGTTCGGCGACGCAGGATCCAGATCCGAGAGTGTTGACGGCCCTGTTCCAAGGAAACGAAGCATGTTAGCAGAAATAATCGACGGAGAACAGATGCATGAGGAGTAGGTGGATTTACCATCCGGTAGGAAGAGTCTTTTGAGTGGTGAGAGAAAGGACTCCGTTCGAAAGGGAAGCGAGGACGGTGTTGTCTACGAAGAAGGAATGAAGAGGGAAGAAAGTGGTAGTGTACTGTAGCCGACTGGGTATAGTTTCCCTTTAGTTTCCTCCATACTGGACTCAGGCTACTCACAAACAAGAGAGATGGCAGAGAATCCTCCGCAAACTTGGGTCGAGTCTCCCGCACAAGGCATGATAGCAGCGGTGGTGGTAGAAGTGAGCGTGACTCCGTTCGAGAGAGTGTCCCACAGAAGCTGACGAAGGGAATAAGGGGAAGACGGGAGGAACAGGGGATGGGGGGAGAAGGAAAGGAAGGGAGGTCGGATAGCGGCAACAGCGGGAAGATAATCAGTTACGTTCCCGTCGAATTCAAGAAATGGGCGTCCAAAGAACTCACCATTCAGTTCCGTATTCGGTTCCACTAAGAGCAAAGCCTGCCTTGGTGCAATATACGGCGCAGAACAAGGGAGTCATGGCCGAGAACGAAATCGACGCGCCGGTGAGAGCTCGTCCAGAGCTGGCCTCGGGAAGGAGGGAGGAGGTGACAACTTTGTATCCAGGGGGAAGCGTGACGGTGGTAGAAGTGGTAAGGGAGAGGGCGTTGTTGGTAAGGGAAGCGAGAGCCGTGTTGTCTAGAAGGAAAATAAGAGGACGACGGCAATCAACTTCTCGTCAAGTCGAGCGTTTCCTTTTGTTTGGACTGGAAATCCTCCTCAACTCACAGACGATGGACAGAGCAGAATTTCCTCCACAGGTCTGCGTCGAGTCTCCTCCACACGCCATCGGAAAGGCGTTGGAAAGGAGGGAGAGCGAAGCTCGGTTCGACAAGCGGTTCCCGCAGTAGCTGGGAGACGAAAGGAAGGAGCAGGTCAGCGGTAATTCTTTGTGGTAGTTGATCTTGACTACTCACCACTCAGTAGAGTACTCCGTTGCACTCAAAGCAAAGGCAGCGGTGGTACAGTAGGCCGCGCAACGACTCGGAGTCATCAAGGGAGACGAGGTCGAAGCTCCCGTCAAGGCTCGACCGCCTCTTCCTTCAGCCACCAATGAAGACGAAGCCGACTTGTATCCACTTGGAAGTATGATGGCAGCGGCCTTGGGCGGTGTAAAGACTCCTTCTGTGAGAGTGGCGAGCGCGGTGTTGTCTAGAGAGAGAAAGAGAGAAACCCAAGTCAGCTGAAGCGTCGCTTCTTTTGCTTTCCGTCGTTGACAAACTCACAGACGACCGAGAGAGCCGAGGATCCTCCACAGGTTTGGGTAGCGACTCCTCCACAGGGCATAGGAGACGCAGTGGAGATAGAGGAGAGGGAGGCTCCGTTGGAGAGGGTGTTCCCACAGAAGCTAAAGGAGAAGGGAGAGAAGTTCGGTGAGCTTGCTTGATTCGCGAGGACTCTGAGAGGATGTGAACTTACCATTGAGTCGAGTACTCGGTTCCAGAGACAGCATATCCCGAAGCGGTACAGAAGTTGGCGCAGACGGAAGGAGTCATCGAGGAGGAGTCGGTGGACGATCCAGTCAGAGCTCGACCGTTGAGGCCTTCAGAGATCAACGACGAGGAAGCAGACTTGAATCCAGTTGGGAGAGCGACGGGCACTGCAATGAGAGTGAACACGTTGTTGGTGAGAGTGGCGAGAGCGGTGTTGTCTGCCAAAAAGGAGGAAAACAAAGAGAAACGTGAGCTTCTGAGTTTCGTCGCGTCGAGTTTCGACTCCTCCTTCTCTCGCCGCACATACAGGCAATCGAGAGAGCCGAGAATCCTCCACAGACTTGCGAAGAGGCTCCAGCACAAAGGTAGGGCGAAGAGGTGGAGATGAAGGTGAGGGAGGCCGAGCTATCGAGGATGTTGGAGCAGTAGCTGTTCGAAAAAGAGTGAGGAGTCAGTTTGGTGGGAATCTCCGTTTAGTAGAAGTTCTGAAGATGGAGACGTACCATTCATTTCCGTATTCGGTTCCGGAGATAGCGAACCCGGCGTTTGTGCAGTAGACGGCGCAGACGGAAGGGGTCATGGAATCCGAGGAGGTCGAGGCTCCGGCGAGAGCTCGAGCTCCGTTCGCTCCTTCTTTGATGAGAGAATTTGAAGCGGCCTTGTATCCAGCGGGAAGGACGAGAGCGGCAGCAAGGGCAGAGTCGGAGCTGTAAAAGAAGAAGATTCCAGGTTGAGAAAGGCTGGAGGAGAAGAGAAGGGAAAGAGGGAAAGGAAGACGAACGCGGCTGCGGCAGAAACGGAAACCCTCGAGACACTGGCGATGCTGAGAGTCGATTGAGCGCTCTGAAGGGCTGAGGCAGCCGAGACGGAACTTTGCAAAGCCTGGGACTGGGAAGTGGCCAGGACCTGGACGGACCTGATGCAGAGGGACGACGAAGAGAGGTTGGAGAGTGAGCGAGAATGCCTCTTCGAGAAGGAAAAGAGAGAGGATGAAACGAACGCAGTGGAAGTGACCGAGAGCAGGCTCTGAGCAGCTAGAGCGCTGGCGGATGCCAAAGAAGCCTGAGTAGAGGCGGCAGCGGCAGCGGCAACCGAGCTGAGGTGAGAAAAGGAGGAGGGAGGGCGAGGTTAACTTCCGTGTCGAAAAGAGAGAGGAGAAACCGGTCGACTCACATCGTCGACGCGATCGAGAGAGTCGAGACGCTGGCCCTGGAAACAGCAGCTACAGAGCTCTGAGCGACCTGAGAGACGATGGCAGCTTGGGACTGGGCCGCGGCGGCAGCTTGAACAAACCTAAAAGGCAGAACGGATGAGGAAAGTGTCAGCGGAGTCTGAAAAAGAATCGAGAAAGAGGAAGAGCTCACGAAGTTGACGGACGCTCAAAGCCGACTGTACGCCAAGGAGGCTGTTGGAAACAATGGCGGCTTAAGACTGAGCGGCAGCAGAGGCTTGGACATAACTGGAAGAAAAGGAGCGAGAACGAGAGATCAGCAGGCGCGTCATGAAACGAGAGCTTTGCTTCGAAAGACTCACGCGGCAGAGGCAACCGAGAGAGCAGATCGAGTACCCATGGAGCTAATGAAAACAAGGTTGGCCTGGGACTGAGCGGCAGCAGAAGCTTGGACGGAGCTGGTCGAGAGTGGGAAAAGAACACGATTAGGCGAAGCGCGCAGAGACGACGACTCCAACGAAGGAACATAAGAACCCACGCAGCCGAAGCGAGCGAGAAAGCGGATTGAGCTCCGATGCAGCTGATAGAAGCGAGGTTGGCTTGAGACTGAGCTGCAGCAGAGGCTTGGACGGAGCTGGTGAAAGAAGGAAAGGGAAAGGAGGAGGCTGAGCTTCAGTTCCAACAGAAGTGTGAGCCGGAGTTGGTAAACTCACATTGTAGACGAGACTGAGAGAGCCGAGACAGATGCAGCACTGGCCTTGGATACAGATGCCACCGAAAAAAGGGAAAGAACGCTGAAAGAAAGAGAATGAAGAAGGAAGAGGAAGGGATCAGCTTCGTTTGGTTTCTCTTCCGAAGATGGAGTCCCATGATTGTACTCACGAGAGAGCAGAAACGCTGGCAGCCGAGACACTTGCTACTGAAGCGGTGGAGGCGGAGGCAGCACTGGGGAAGGATGTAGAGAGGAGCAGATCGCGGTCGGAGAACTGCTTTTCTTTCGTTGTGGAGGTTTCAGGAACTCACGAGGCAGCAGCAGCGACACTGGTCGCAGATACACTGGCGACAAATGCACCAGAAGCAGCCGCGACTGAGGCGATGGAACTGTATCGAGCGGGAAAACAAAGGGGAAAGGTCAGTGACGATGCTGCCGACCTTGATTCCTCCGAAGGCGCGCATGGAAAGAGCTAGAGAAACTCACGCGGTAGTAGCAGCAGACTTCAAGCTGAAGGAAGCGACTGAGCTGAAAAGAGAAAAATGAGAAGAGGACGAGGGGGAGAGGGAAGATCAAAGTCGCGTCAATTCAGGTCTCGGTTCCTTTCTCGTTCGATGCTTCGTTTAAAGACCGAAGAGAAGCTATACTCACTTCACGCTAGCGATAGACTTGGTGCTGGCAGCTGAAATGGAGCCTACCGAAGCAGTGGAGAGAGAAGAAACCGATTGCACGCTCGAGACAGAGCTGTGAGAAACAAAGGGAAGTTGAGGTGAGCATTCCTTCCCGACCCTTTCCTTTCAAACCCGGGGAGTTGGAACTCACATGGCAGAAACGATATCAGGCGACATAGGGCAGACGGTGTTGGTTCCGAACTTGTTGATGGAGAGGTCTACGAGAAAGAGAAAACGTGAGAGGAGGAAGGTCGAGGTCAGCGTACGAAATTCCCGCGACGGTCGTTCCCTGTGATTTCTTCGCTTGTTCAAAGTTCGTCGGGAGGTACACTGGTTGTTTCGGCAGTTCACGCCCTCTGGAAGGGGGAAGAGGAAGGGTGGCTGTCAGCTGACGGGCAGCGAGAGACCTCTGGCAGAAGGAGAAGATGATAAATTAAGAGAACGACTCACGGAGGATGCAATCGACAAAGGAGTAGGAGAATGTCTTGAGAGCTCCAGTTTTACAGGTCGCGCTTTGATCATCGCAGGACTGGGGTACGAAGAAAGGAAAGGAGGGGACCGCAGAGAGTGAGCTTGTGGAGTCTCAGAACCAAAAGGCGGGAAAGGGAGACCTTACAGCTTGAAGAGGGTAGGAGAGTCCCCAGGAGATGAGAGAAGAGTAGTCCCCGGCGACGTAGTTTCCTTGACCATCACATCCAACGAAGGTAGCGTATCCAGATCTGTCGCAGTCGAAGGAGACGAAAGAAAAGGGAAGGGAGCAAGGCGGTCAGTTCGAGAAATTCGAAGTCTACGCGAGCTTTTGGTCTTTGGACGAACCCAACGTTTCCTGTGAGGGGAGAGGGGAAAGATTCAGTTCAGCTCGAGCTTGGATAGGAAACAGAAAGGGCTCCATGAAGGAAAGAATCACCGTAGAAAGTCTTCGTTCAGCCAAGAAAAAAGCAGAGTAAGATCGAAGGGAAAGGTCAGCGTGGGCTCGTTTGTTTTGTTTTCAACTCAACAACTCACCTGAATTCGCAGATCCGGGTTCGTGATGGCCCTCTGGACCACTGGGACCTCCTCGGCGGAGGAAGAAGGAAAGGGATTCCACGCCTGAGCAGAGGAGGCGAGGAGGGGGAGAGCGGGAAGAAGGATAGCGATGGAGTGCATTTTTGAACGACGACTCGAGGACGATGAAAGGGAAGGTGGAGAACGGGTGGTGAAGGAAAGCGGGTAGTCCTAAGGGGAGAGGAGGAGGAGAGGTGAGAGCCGAGGTGAGCTTTTCTTTTGAGAACGAAAGAAGGGAGACGGTGACGGTTGAAGCGCCAGAAGAAAGAGGGAAGAAGACGGACGGACTTCGAGGAGAATTCATTGTCACAGCCTGAGGACCTGTCTCAGAAGAAGAAGAATGAAACGTCAGTCGTACATAAGGGACCAAGAGAAGGCCCATGGATTAGGTTTGCCGATCCTGCCGCGTTGGAAAACTCCAAAGATCCCCAAAGATCTTGCCGTTCCAGCGAGGGGAACCAAACGAGAATGAGGCGTTCGGTAGTAAATCGCCGGAGCTGGCCATCGGGTGTTGGCAGCGGAGTCAAATGTTCGAGCGATCTCGGAACATGAACGACGTTCGATCTCGCGAGCTCCAGATTCGAAACGCACGTCGTTCTTTGCTTCCTTCTTCTCGATTTAAGAAGCACTCATGAAGATCTGCAGCAAAAGGATAGGTTTTGGGTTCAGCTTCGATCTTCAACGTCTAAAGAGCAGTATAAGGTCTCGTCAAACAAGAAGAAAGAGCGAGAGGACGAAAGGAAACGCACCGTGACGACGCGTAGTCAACCTGAAACCGAGCAGCCCACCTTCCCCCTCCTCCTCGAAACAAACCAGCCAAACCTCCCACACCTCACGGAGCCTAGACGCAGACTTGTTTCGGCCCTCCTCCTCCCTTTCACCTTCCCTCTTCAAGACAGGTTTCGCTCAGAGCTCGCGGCTCGTCGAGCGGTCTCAGATCAATCTCCCTTCACCTCCCCCACCTCCCAGTCCAATGGTACTCCTCTTCCTTTCCAGCACCTTTATCGCTCCCGCGCCGGCAACCCGACTTCCTCCTCCTCCCGGCAGGCCCAACCCGATGCCACCAGCTGCTCCTCCTCCAGGGACCCCGACGACTCCTTGCCGTTTCGCGAAGTTGGCAGGGATTGTAGGAACCGGAGGCGGTCCTCTTGGAGGGACGGGCGCCGAGACAGGTCTGGAGTTGGTGGAAGACGTTCCGAAGGAGGTTCGAGATCCTCCTGGACGAGTCGAGGTTGTCGAAGAAGAAGAGGAGGAGGAATGGTGAGGAGGGAGGGTCGACTGGTCGAGAGATATCCGACGGATGGAGCGGCGTAGAGAGCCGTCGCCAGAAGAGGTGTAGGAGGAAGGATTGTTGGATAGATGTTTGGAAGAGGAGGTGGAAGCGCCGAGGACTCGAGGACGCGACGAGGTCGACCCGGATGCCGACGAGGAGGAGGAAGGGAAGGCGATTCCTCCTCTGCCTGATTGGGAAAGAGCTGGCGATGCTGGTCGTGGGATGTGTGAGGATGATAATGATGGGACGGGCAGAAAGGTGGGAGTGATAGGTCGTGAGGAGGCGTGAGTGGAGGATGAGAGACTTCCCAGTCGTGAGGAGGGTCGATTCTGTTTCGAGGAGGGGAGGGTTTGGGAGTTGTAGACTGCTCCGAGGGGTGATGGGATGGCTTTCCTCGGTGGAAGTTTTGTTGTTGTGGATGGGGCTGAGGGTAAGGGTGGGTGAGGTTTCGATCCAAGAGAAGAGAACGTCTGCGTCGTCGATTTCCGCAACAGCCCTCCTCCTCCTCCTCGACCTCCATTCTCCAACGGAGGAAGAGGAATCGCCGGTGAAGGACTATCCTCTACCTCGTTAACGAGTACCCAATCTGCACTTCCAGGAGTTCCAGGCGTCCCAGGTCCAGCTCCAGTTCCGTTCTCTCGAGCGAGGGCGTTCATCCTAGGATGGGCGAGTCCTTGATCTCGAGGAGGAGGTACGGCTCCAGCAGTTCCAGGGAGAGGTTTCCTGATCCTCGGTGGCTCGTGCTTCTGAATCCTGTTCTGTAGAGTTCGGACTCGAGCTCCCATGTCCGAAGCCATCCTGGCTGCTCGTCCCTTCATCTCTGTCGAGCTCGACGAAACGGACCTTCCTCCCGTTTGCGGGAGTGGACGACTGGTGCTGTTTGTTCTCGACGGACCTGCTGTCGGGGAGGAAGTGGCCGAGGATCGATCGGTGGTGTAGCCGTTGAGGATCCTAGCTGTTGTTGAGCGAGGAAGTTGAGAGGGAGAGCTGGGGAAAGGAAGACGCGACGAGCTGGCGGGCGAGTTCGTTCGAGAGACGACGCCAAAGGTGGAGAAGTGGGTGGGAGAGGTGTTGCTTCGAGGGAAGTAGGGAGTGGGAGATCCGGCTGGGTTGGGTGAGGAGGCTGACGCGAAGGAGGAGTCTGAGAAGGAGGAGTCGCCTGGCATGACGAGGTCGGAAAGGGAGAGCTCTTGGGAGGATTCGCGAACCGGCGACATCAGGTGGGAAGGGATTGGAGGTGGAGTTGGAACGACGACGGAAGATGGACGAGGGCGTTGCTGCTGTTGACGAAGAACCGATACCTCGGTGGTGAGATCTGTAAAGAGAAGCAGGGCGGGAAGCTCAGCGTTCGACTCCGAGGAAGGTTGGAGGATGGGTCGAGAGCTCACCTCGAATCTCGTCTTTCAATCGTTGAGACTCCTCCTCGAGATGCTGCTTCCCGATGAGCTCCTGCTCGAGCATAGTCTTGTCCTCGATGGCTCTGTTGTATCTTGATTCGACGTCCTGCAGAGAAGACGAGACCATCCTAGGAAGACAAGAAGTGTTTTCTCAGCCCTCGAGCTCGAAGGGAGGAGGGAAGAAGGGGAGATCGCGAGCTCACCTCTCGTTCCGTTCCAGATCATCCACTCCCATCTCGAGATCCCTGAGAGATACCTTCAGACGATCTCGTTCTGATTTCTGATGAATACGAGATCGAGATCAAGGAGTCAGGAACGAAGAGGAAAGGGAGGGAGGCGAGCTCGGGACGAACGGTAGAGTCGAGCTCTCGTTGAAGCGTCCCGGAAGCGAGGTTGTGAGCTTTCTGTGCGGCGAGATATTTCCTCTGTATGCAAGGGACACGGTCAGCTTCGTATCTGAGCTGCCCTCTCTATAGAAGGAGGACAACGAGGGAACAAGAAAAGGGAGTGACTCGTGAAACTGACCTTCCACTCCTCCTTCTCCCCCTCGAGCTTGGTGATCTTGGACTGGAGTTCCGACTGGATGACCTCGGTAGAAGCGAGTTCTCTTTCGAGCTCCTCCTCCAGTTCCTTAGATGATGTAGTGAAGTCGTCTACAACAGCCAGCAAAGAAAAGAGAAAAAGGATCGGACTTGAGGACGAGCTCGAGCTTTCCCCTCTCACTTCCTTCTCTCCCTCCATGGATCCAGAAAGATGACCAACGTACCGAGCTCAGCCTTAGTCTCTTGAAGGGTCCTGTATATCTCTATGTACTTGGATTTGAAGTGGGCTGCTTCGATGTCGGCAGATGGGAAGCTGAGAAACAACAAAGGAAGGAAGGAGAAAGGGGTCAGCTCGACCGTTTCTTCCCTCCCTCTCTTCTCCTGCTCCCCATCCTCCTACCTTCGGTGTTATGCGCATTAAAACTCACTCTTCAGGTTCCTCGTCTCCATCGTCGGATATCGAGGATGGTTTGCCCATCGCGCAGAGAATGGAGTGATGTCGGGCGGGTGGATGAGAGCGGTCAAGTTCTCGTCCCCTCGTGCTTAAAGAGAGCTGGGGGAAACCCCCCTCGACGACGCTTCTTCCCTCCCAACCACCTCCAACCTTCAGAAGCGGAAGATCAGCTTCCTTCGTCGCTCTCTCCGCCTTTGCTTTCTGGGAATGAAAACTCTCCACCTCCCAGCCGACGAACGGGACAGGACTCTCCTCCGACGTCGACTCACACCCCACATCTCTGCTCTCCTTCTATCCTCCTCTTCCTCACGCTCCTCAAGGCATCAAAACTTGCTTGGTTGGGTGGGATCAAAGAAGCGCTTTGGTGCAAGCTCATTTATGTCTCTCAAGCTTTCTTTTACGGTGAGTCACAAACCTCTCGTATCGAGTCCAGTCGTCGACCTCGCCTGATCCTTCCTCCTTCCTTCCTTCCTTTGTTTCACAGCCCCGCCACGGCTACACCTCTCCTTCGACTCCACCCATCCAAACCTTCATGATATTCTCCCTAGTCTACGTCTCACCCGTGATATCCCTCTTCACCATCTCCTTCCTCCGGCATCTCCCTCCGCTCCAAGGCCACTCGATCCTACCTCGCCGTCCACGTCGTCCTCTTCTGCCAGATCTTCGCAGCCGGAGTCGCCGTACCTATCATCGCTGAGGCAGCCGTCGTTAATCCTGCACCTCACTTGAGAGGCCCAGGGAGGAAGGCTCCTCTTCCTCGTTCTCGTCGGTCGAATGCGTCGATCCGAGCTGGAAGATCGCGGTTCCAGCCAGTGTTAAACGATAGCGTGGCAGTTATTCTCTTTTGCCATTGGAGCGCTGGAGAGAGCGTCTGTAGCTCGCAGGAGGAGGGTGGTAGGCGGGAGGAGAAAGGGTGGGAATCCGAAGGTCGCGTTGAGGCTTCATTTGGATGGGATTTTGGCTGCTGTTTCGCTGGCTGCTTATCTTCCGATCCTTGGAAGTTTCACTTATTCCCGCATCTTCTGTGGATGGTACTTTGGAGGGCTTGTCTCTGGAGCTGACTTTGCTCTCGGCTTGACGCTTCTCTCGTTCCCTCCTCTCCACAGCTCCTCGCTCAACCTCGCTCTCACCTGCTCGACCTCTGTTTTCCTCGGAACCCTCTCAACTCGCTGCATTTCATCCCTCGTTCCTACTCCCCTCTCCCTCGTGTACGGAATTCATCACGGTTGCATACTGATGATTTTTCGCGATACTTCTACGGGAGAGGGAAGGAGATTTTGGGAAAGAGTGCTGATCGCTGATCAAAAGCGACGCGACTCCCTTTCAGATCCTTTCTCGGACCTAATTCTTCTTTCAGCCCGACTTCCCTTCTTCCGATTGATCCTTCGCAACGGCATGAATAGAAGCCACGATCTCCAGAGCCAAAGAGGACGAGCGCGACGATCGATACTCAACCTCTTCCTGTTCATTCCAAGAAACTCCGAAGAATGAACAGTTTTCTCGTTCTTGCTGCCGCATTCGTGGTTTCAAGCGATGACGAGTTGTTCTATACATTATGAGAGATGGGGCGTCACAATCGTTAAAGAAGCGATCTAGAAGAGAAGGAGAGAGAGAGTTGTAAATAAAAGAGCGCGCCACTCGTCGCGAAATGAAGAGAAACCTTCCCAGCCCTGTTCTGAACTTTGGTCTAACAGCTGAAAGGAGTGTACCTCGGCAGACCAACCTTATTCATCTCCTGGTCGAAGGAGACGTACGGCAGATAGAGACGGGAGTCGACTGCTGCTTGAGGACGAGGGTTGTCGACCGGTGCGTCGAGGGGAATGTCGCGAGCGTGGAAGATGGTGGAGGGAGGGAGTTTGAGCTCGTTTCGTATTTCGATGATTCTGGGAGAGAGAGGAAGGAGAGAGAGAAGGGTGAGTGGGAGAGTTGGATAGGGGGCGAGAGCTGAAAAGGCTCACTCATTCGTGCGATCAGGCAGCTGGAAGAAAAGGGGAGGAAACGGTGAGCTCGAGCTTCGGGTCTGTTTCTCGAACTTCGGCGCTTGGACCAGAGCGAAGAAAGGGTGAAAGGGAGCTAACTTGACGTTCAAACATAGCCTGGTACATTAGAGAGGACGAGCAATTGTGCTCAGCGGGGGTTTTTCAAGAAGGGGAGGAACTATGGACGGATGAAGAACGTCGCGACTCACCTTCTCCACGAGATCCAACTTCGCAACGATCTGAGCGGTTCTTAGACCTTTCTGTTGTTTAATTCGTAGGTATCCAAGGAGAACCTTCTTGCAGAAAGAGGAGTCGCAACCAGCTCTTTCTGCAGGGTCCCAAAAGAAAGGAGGAGAAGGAGGAGGAGGAGGAGTGGTCAGAATAATCAGCCCTCGGCCTTCCCCTTTCCTTTCCCTCGGAGAGAAGAGACAACTCACGAGAGCTGAGAACAGCCATAACGTCCTTGAAGTTGGTGCAGAAGAACCAGTTGACGGGCATCCCGGGTGGGCTGAGTGAGGAGACCATGCGATGGGAGATAGAGGCGAACAGGTTGGTATAAAAAGAGTCTGATCAAAGTGACGAAGGGGATGGAAGTTGATGGTTGGAGAGGAAGTGGGAAAGCTCACGAGCTTGGGGGAAATATGGAGGTTTATTAGGTTGGAGGGCCATAATTTCGAGAGCTAAAGAGCCAATGCAAATGAAGGGAAGTGGAAGGGTCCAGCGTTCTTTTGCGGCAAAAACAGCGTTGTGAGAGAAAAGGTGGGAGAAGACGTGGGAGAAGACCGAGGAAAGGTTGGAAGAAATTTGTTCCTGACTCGCGGCAGTTGAATAGAGATAAGTACGAACTAAACGAATCAGGTTTATACATCTCGCTGGAGCAGCATACCTGCAAAGGAAGAAACATCAAGAAGAAAAGTCGCTCGCGACGACGGAGTTCATACGACGCGACTTCTGCCTCTTTGTCTTTCGTTTCATCCAAAATTCGGATCCGCGGATTGAGATTTCGGAGTCCCTGTTCCTTTGCGGCTGTAAGCCCGCTATGCCGTCATATAAGCGTAAAGAGAGCGAGGCTTCGGATCTTCTTCGCGTCGGAGGGAGAGACTCGATCTGAGCAACGAGAGACTTTTTTTATCCTGACCGTTCTGAGCAGGATAAGTAGCTCAGTGTGTCGCTGGTAGATAATCCGCCGATATGGGCCGGTCTTTCGAGATATCGGCGTCTCTCAGAAGAAAGTGGCCAAAAGGAAAGGAGAGTTCAATTCGGAACTCGACAAGAGAGGCCGGTCGAAAGCAGCACTGTCGGTGCTAGACTAGTAGTGTGCTAGTCCTCTAGCATCGTAAGTCGGAAAGATTGCCCTGAGCTTCGGAGTCATATCTGGAAGCGGTCAAGAAGAGGTTGAAGAAAGAAGAGGCGAAACCAACTCGCGACGCTTCCTGTCGCATCATCTCGTATTCGGGAGAGGAGAGAACTGGGAATAGCAGCACCAACCCCAGGAGTGAAGAATGCTGGAGGAATGGGGAAGTGGGATGGAGAGGACGCGATGGGAGGAGCTAGGAGGAGGAGGAGTCGTTGGCGATCTTTGCCTTTTGTCTCTTCCTCTTCCTTCTGCACCTCTCCGAGAGCCCGGCTGACTTGTTCTACCGACGTGTTGTCTCTCCCTTTTCAGGGAAGATCGCCGAGAAGCTTCACATGCGACACGGAAATAAGTAAAGAGAAGGAGAGAGGAGATCTACGAGCTTCGATTGATCTTTTTTGATGTTTGATGAGGATGAGCAAATCATTTCTTTCCTCAAGACAGAGAATACAGAGAGAAATTAACAATTAACCGATGCTCCCTCTCAGCCGTGTGAGACGAGGTTTGAGGCAAAGAAGCAAGCTCGGAGAGAGGGGTTCATGTCGAGCTGCTCGAATCGAGCTGGCTCCTCTCGCTCGATGCAGGCTCGAAGTATAGATGAAACATGTTAATCTGATCGTTATCTAGATACGTATGAGATCCAACCGGAAGTAAAGAGAGAGAAAACAACCAGCTCTTCTCCTCTTCATTCACGTCCCCCAACCCGCCTCCTTCCTCATCGCCATCGCCACCCACTTTGACCAGCCCTCCGATTCGCAGTTTGACACATATGCAGGCAATCCCCACCCTTCTCTGATGGTTTCAACCTCGCGTCTCCTCGCAACGTTCCCTGCCGCTCGACATCCAGCAGTAGCGATGGTGTTGGGTAGAGAACGCCCATGTTCTCTCGAAGAATCGTGTTGATCATCGCGATACGATCCCAGCCAAATAGTGTGGTGCTGGCCGCTACGGGAGGGGGTGAGAGAAAGAAAGAAGGAGAGGAAGGGCAGGTGAGTTTCTTCGGTCGACGCGTCGATTGCACAAGAGAAAGCTCACATTCAACGTTTTCGAACGGAGCGGTATAGTTGATACATTGAACCTGTCCGGGGTATCCAGTTCTAACGACTACCTCGACGTTGGGAAGAGCAGCGAGGGAGGCGAAGGTCGCTCGAGTCTGCGAAGCAAAAAAAACAAAACAAAGGGAAAGTGAGCTCGGCCTTTCGACCTGTTGTTTTGAGTTGGACAAGGGAAGGAAGAGCTCACTATCGACTCAACAACTCCAAGGACCGTTTCTTCGGGAGCATTATGCTCTACCAAAGGCGTGACTCCCCAGTGAGGTCTTGAGAAGGAAACCAGAAACGCGTTGAGTCAACTCAAGGCAAAAGAGGGAGGAGTGGGTGTTTCAAACTGACCCAGTGTTGAGAATGACGATAGACTTGGATGGAAGGTCAAATCTAGTGTAATTCTTGACGACCGGTAACCCTGCAGAAAGCAGATGTTGCGCGGAAATTAGCGAAAGGGAGTCGAGAACTTGGTCGAGGACGTTCAAAAACTCACAATCAAAGAGAAAAATTGGCGTCCTCGCCCAGTCAAAAGATACCTAGAAAAAGAGGAGAATAAGAGAAAGGTCAGCGTACCATCTACTAAGGGATCGAAGCACTACTCACTCCGTTCTCCTCACACGCGACATCCACCGTCTTTCGATCCGTCGCCATGAAATCCGCTCGGAACATGGAGATGATGGGGAGTTCCAGCCTCTCCCTCCCTACGCCGGCTTCCTGAAGCAGCTCCTCGATAGCTGGATGTTTTGGGTTGAGCTTGAATACGGCGTGGGAAGGGTTTTTGACGATGGTAGCGAGAACGGAGTAGATGAAGAGAGGTTGGGACGTGTTGTATAAAGTCGAGCATGGAAGGAGACTCCAGTGAGGAGGTCTCCGGTGGCTATGAAGTGCATTTTGGTTATCGAATCTATGCAAAGGCAGCGAGAGAATGAAAGGTGTCAGACGGAAGGAAAGGAATTGCGAGAAGGGAAGAACGAGCTCACCTCCGACAAAGAAGATCCCTCCTCGTCGAAGTAGATCGACGAGGGCTCTCCTCCCATCCCATTCGAGTTTAGACCCATCCTCCCCGACCCATTCCCACGATGCGATCTTATACAACCTCTCCAATCCACCTCCACAGTTCTCCTCGCCGTACCGGACTCCTGGGTAGAGCTCATGAAGGGAGGAGAGCGAGTTGATGGGATCTGCTAGAGCTTGCCAGCGACCAGCTTGGTAGTTGTCGATGGCGGAAAAGTTGAGCGAGATGGGAGAATCGCCGAGGAAGGGAAGTAAGGTTGGGAGGTAGAGGGAGTCTGATTCGAGGAAGAGGGAGTAGGAGAGAAGGAGGGGGGTGGGAGAAAGTGTTGTGAGGTGTCGGCTCTGGAGGAGGATGGTCTTCAGTACAAGTTATATATAAACGAGATGTAGTAGCGAGGGACGGTAGAACCCACCTGGAGGAGGATGGTCTTCAGTACAAGTGAAGAACCTCCTCCTCTCAGTGCGAGCCCTCCTTATATACTCTACGAGAACCCTCCGCAGCACCTATGACGTATCTAATACCTATGATGTATCTACTATTACGTATCTACTATTACGAGAGATGACTCGGCTACCTACGGAGAAACTACTGCGGCTCGTCTCAATGACGCACTTCTCAACACTCCCACTCAATGAGATGAGCTGCGTCCTCATCCTTATCCCTGACTCCTAGACTTCTTCGATGCTTCTCAAACTTCTCGCGTCCAAGAGCCTTCGTGAAGATGTCGGCGGTCATCGCGTCCGTCGGGCAGAACGAGAGTGCGATCGTCTTGTTTTGGTGTAGTTCGCGACCGTACTTGTAGGCGATGTCGATGTGTTTCGTTCGTTCGGAATGGCGACCGTTCTGCGTGGTTGTAATGGCTGATTGGTTGTCGACATGGACGGGGATGGTGGGGACTTCGTATCCGAGTTGAGAAACGAGTTTCGAGAGCCAAAGGAGATTCTGAGCTCCCTGGGAGAGAGCTATGAACTCCGCCTCTGTCGAGGACTTAGAGATTGCTCTCTGTCTTCTGCTTGCCCAAACGACAGTGCTGCCGTAGAGCTTGACGACGTAGCCCGTGGTTGATCGACGCGTTTCGTGATCGCCCGCGTAGTCTGCGTCCGTCCACATCTCGAGCAACGGAGCTTCTTGGTTTCCTCCCAAGACTAGGCCAAGATGTGATGTTCCTGCTAGATAGCGGAAGATCCGATGGATCGCTGACCAGTGGATCTCTCGGGGGTCGCTACTGAATCGACTCACGACTCCCACTGAGAAGGCGAGGTCGGGTCTCGTGCAAACCATGAGATACATAAGTGATCCCACAGCCTGGAGATACCGACTTTGGTTTACTCGCTCTAGATCCTGCTTCAAAAAGTCCTGCTCGATCATGAGCTGCTTGTGCTCGTCCATCGGAGTTCGGGCTGGTCTCAAAGTCGACGTGTCGAAGCGGCTTAGAACCTCCTTGACGTATCGTGACTGAGATAAGGTGATCGTCCTACGAGATCGATCCCTCTTGACTTCCATCCCGAGCATCAAACCGTCTGAGAGATCGCCTCGGTCGTCGATCGTAAATGCTTCTTTGGTGAGACGCATGATCTCGTCGACTTCCTTTTCTGAGGAAGCTGCGACTGCGAAGTCGTCAACGTACTGGATCAGCATCCGTCTCTTCTTGTCCTTCCAGCCCACGTATATGCAGGTGTCTGCTTCGAGAACCTCCAGATCGATGGTGGTGAAGAAGGAACGAGAGTGGTTCGCAAACGCGAGGGGCGATTGCTTGAGTCCGTAAATCGCCTTGAGGAGATGAGCGACTAGCTTCTTCCCCCCTTCGCCCCTCGTTTCGTAACCAGTTGGCTGATCCATATAGACGGTTTCGACGAGTCGGGCGGTGAGAAAGGCGGTCTTAAAGTCTCCTTGTCGGAGCTCTAGGTCTTCGCGTGCGGCGATGGCAAGAAAAGTTCGGAAAGAGTTCAGGTGTAGGACAGGCGCGTAGGTTTCGTTGTAGTCGATCCCGTCGCGTTGGGTGTATCCTTTGGCGACCCATCTTGCCTTGAACTTTTCGACCTTCCCCCCCTTGTCTCGCTTGAGCGCGTAGACCCACCTTCCTCCCACTGCCTTCGTGTCGAGAGGAAGTTCAGTCAGTTCCCAAACTCCGTTTGCTTCCATCGATTCCATCTCAGCGTCCATGGCTTGTTTCCAGAACGCCGAGTGAGGAGAAGATAGTGCTTCCTTCGTTGAAGATGGTACTGCTGGTTCAGGTAACGCTGCGAGATCCGGGGTGGTGTCGGGGTGGGCGAGACGAACAAAGTTCACGAATTCTTCTGGTTGAACTTCGCGCTTTCGATTTCGCATACCTCTACCATAGCTCCCACTGTCGTCGACCACGTCTTGATCAACGACAGGGACGTACTCCCAGGATGGCTTTGCCTGTTTGGGAGTTGGAGGTTTCAACGGAACGACGTCGGGGATGTCCGCGTCTTCCTCGACCTCTTCGATCCTGGGAGCCGTCAGATCCAGCGTCACCATCTTCCCCCCTAGCGAGTTTCGCGGCAGTTGCTCGTCGAACTCAACGTTTCGGGAGTAGTAGATCTTTCCAGTGTCGGTCCTCAGCAATCGATAAGCCTTCTTCCCACGGTCTTCGCCGTAGCCAAGAAGGATCGTTTGGATCGTCTTCGACTCGTGCTTCTGACGGTCGGGGTTGTGAGCGTAGGCGATTGAGCCAAACGTTCGGAGATGGGCAAGGGGAGGTTTTTCCTCGTAGTACGCTTCGTAGGGCGTCTTTCCTCTGTTCGGCGAGGAGGGGAGGCGGTTGATTAGATAAGTCGCGGTCATCATCGCCTCGACCCAGAAACGCCTCCGATCTCCTGGAAGATTCTCTGAGTCGTGTAGTAGACACGTGATCTTCTCTTCTAGGGTTCGATTTCCTCGCTCTACCTTCCCATTCTGCTCGGGTGTCGCGGGAATCGTTGTTTCAGCCTTGATCCCCTCCTTTTTGAGGTAAGCTTTGAATGCGTCTGAGGTGAACTCCCCGCCGTTATCCGACCGTAGGACCTTCACCTTCTGATCTCTCTCCTTCTCGACCTGAGTCTTCCAGACCTTAAAAGTCTCCAATGCTTCGGACTTTCGCTCGAGGGCGTATGTCCAGTGGAAGTTCGACGCGTCATCCCAGATCGCCATCATGTAGCGTTTTCTAGTAATCGACTCAACCGGCATTGGTCCCTGGAGGTCGGTATGTACGCGTGCGAGAGGAGTGGAGGATCGGCTCGTGCTGTCGTGGAATGGTGACTTGTGTTGTTTTCCTTTGAGGCAAACGACGCACGGCGCTTCTTTGATTTTGTTGAGATCCTCCTCGTTGATTTTTGGGATGACTCCGTCGGCTGAGAGTCTCCTCATCGCTGTGACTGACGCGTGTCCCAACCTCCGGTGAAGAAGAACTGCTTGGTCGGCCGTTGCCGTCTCGTTGATGACGAGGGCTGCGCTCGTCTCTTTCGAGATCTTATCTTCCGTTTGGTCCGCGTCGTCCGGCTTTGGTTCGATTTCGAGTCTCCAGAGGTTTTTCCTCCATGACTTTCCTACCAGCAAGACTTCCCCATTCTTCCTGAATGTGCAACCCTGCTGAGAGAACTCGACTGTCGCGCCTCTAGCCGTCAGCTGCCCAATGGAGATGAGGTTCGGGAAATTTGGGATGAAGTAGACGTCATGAATGATCGTCTTCCTTTTTCGATTCCCAACGGTCGCGATGACTTTCAGATTGCCGACTCCGACCGTTTTGATGACTTTGCTGCTGGCGACTTTGACTGAGGTTTCGAAGGGTTTGTAGTCGCTCAGCTTGCTACGGTCGTTGCAGATGTGATTGGAGCATCCACTATCGGCAATCCAATCGTCCTCGGCGACGGCGAGAACTGTCTCGTCGTCACCTTCCCCTGCGGCCGCTGAGAACCCCCAATCCCCCGAACTCGAGCTCGTCGAGTTTGCTTCCTCCCTCCGACGCCCACCTCCTCCCTTCCTGAACCTTCCTCCCTTCTTCCCACCCTTCCTATCCTTCGGCTTCCCAACTACGTCCCAACATTCCGCCTTGAAGTGTCCCTTCTTCCCGCAGTGGTGACATTTTGCGTCCACCTTGTCAACCTTCATCGCCGAATCTTCCTTTGGAGTGACGTCTGATCGTGAGGTTTTGGTGCGGGTGTGGGTGAGTAGAGCGGTGGTGACTACTTTTGGTGTGAGCTCTTTTCCGGATTCTTGGTAGGAGAGGGAGAGGACGTCGGTGAAGGTTTCGAGCGATTTGGGGAGACCTGCGAGGAACTGAAGGGCGAGCTGTTCTGGGTTCTTGACGATGTCCATGCCGAGAGTCGTCGCCTCCTCGAGGATTTCTTCGAATTCGTCGATGTATGATTGTACCGACGAACTCTCATCCATGCGGAGGTCTCGGAGCTTTCGTTGAACCATCATCTTCCCTGCTGTTCCTTCGACTCGATGAGCGACTTTGAGCGTTTCCCAGGCTTCGCTCGCGAGCTCAGCCGAGGAGATTTTCATCAGCTCTCGGTCGCTCACGGCCATCTGGATCCTGTGGAGTGCGAATTCGTTTCGAGCATCCCAGTCGTCTTGCTTCGCGAGAAGCTCTTCGCTTCCCAAGGGAAGGGGAACTTCCTCGGGCTTCTCCGAGGTTGAGCTCGTCCTTTTTCCTTCCCTGCCTTCGTCGCCTCTTTCTGGTCTCTTCTCTTGTCCGAGGACCAGAGACTTGCACTTGGATTCTGCTAGAGCAATCATCATGCGGATAGACCAGGTCTGGTAGTTTCGACTGTCCAGAGGCTCCAGCTTGAAGAAACGATGCGTCTCGAGACGAGGAGTGGTGGTGGTGTTCTTCGAGGTTGACATGGTTTCTTGATGAGCTTTGAGGGGAGCGGTTCAGACTCTTAATCTGTTGTGAGGTGTCGGCTCTGGAGGAGGATGGTCTTCAGTACAAGTTATATATAAACGAGATGTAGTAGCGAGGGACGGTAGAACCCACCTGGAGGAGGATGGTCTTCAGTACAAGTGAAGAACCTCCTCCTCTCAGTGCGAGCCCTCCTTATATACTCTACGAGAACCCTCCGCAGCACCTATGACGTATCTAATACCTATTAACCAAAGGAAGGGACCCGGTTTCCGTCTAGGTCGCTGTGTATGAAAGAGGAGGATTTCAGTGGAGGAGAGCTCCCGGGGAAGAATGGGGGGATAGAAGCTAACCTCCATGAGATGGCCGTGGTCCATAAGTGGAAGGAAAGGGTGACGATCACGTTGAGGGAGGAAAGAGGAAAGAGGGCCGACGGGTGAAGGAGGAATTGACCGACTCGGAGCTGAACTGGAGAACCCTCCGAACTCAAACTCATACAGTCGCAGATAAGGAAACACGCGAGGCAAGGCAACCCCAGCAACTCGTGCTGGGAGACGAAAGAAAGTGGAAGATGGATTTTGCACCGAGCAGGGCTTGGAATGAAGGTTTTCCGAGATCCGGACGAAAGAAGGGATGGACGCGTCGTGGTTTCCAATCTCGTTGCGTTCAAGCTTGAGCTGCTGCTCTCGCTTAGAACGTTGCTATGTAGATGAAGTTAGTCCTGGAGATCCAGCGCAATTATCTTGCCGTCGTTGCAACATCTCCTTCCCGACTTCACTACTACGGCGACCTTCGCCATCCCTCCTCGTCCTCTTGTTTCTCTATTCGCGTTTGATCCTGTTTTCGTCTTGCTCAGTTCTTCCGCCTTGATCTCTCTACAGTAGTCGATGAAAGGTAAGATCTGACAGCTCACGATCCCAATAGACCTAAAGATCAAAACAAAAGAAAAAGACGCGTCGCGTCGTCGTCTCCTCTCTTTAAACGAACAAAGCAACAACTGAAACGAGTCCCACCAGCCCCAACACTCCTCCAACCTGACTGCTTCTGTACCCATCCCCAGTAGCTCCTCCAGCCCCGGCCGTGATGCTTGCGGCAGCGGAAGAACTAGTAGCAAGGGTTCCGGTGGCCGACGTGGGAGCGTTTGTGGTAGGAGTCGCGCCTGAAACGAAAGCGGTGGTAGAAGCCAAGCTAGCTGTGTTGGAGGAGGAGGGGAAGGAGAAGTTTCGTCCGATGCTGGGGGAGGGATGGAGAGCAAAGTCAGCGGGAGCGGAGATGAACTAGAGAGAGAGAGAGAGAGAGAGAGAGAGAGAGAAAAAGAAAGAAAGAAAGCAGAGAGGTTTGTAGGGAGAAGAGCTGGAGAAAAAGTACTCACTTGTCGTAGTCGATGAAATCCACGGTAGTGTCGAAGTTGGGTACCAGAGCCTCGCAGATGTCGTCCTGAACGAAGAGAGAAAGGAGAAGAGAAAGGTACGGTCGTCAGTTCGAATGAACTTGAGTCGCGCGTGCAGCAGGGAGAGTGGTAAAAGAAAGAAAAAGCTCACAATCCTGTCCAACTGATCCTCAACATCATCATGCTGCCTCTCTGTCACCAAAGCTCTATCTCCGTTGACTGTTCCGAACCAAACAGACCAGCGAGCAAACCCAAGGTCAGTCTTTTTCTTCCAAGCTCAACCGTCGCGAAACCCTCTCTCCCTCCTCGCAGCTCGAAGAAACCGAGAACTCACTGTAGATGCAGTTAGCGCATCGAATGAGATCATCCAACCTCGACTCCTGACAGACACTCAAGCAGCCGGTGTTGTCTCCGGACGTGCACGAGCTGTAGATGGGGATCGACGTCGCGCAACCTGAAGCGCAGAGCTGGGGGATCGTGAGACCGGCGATGGTGGTTTGGGTTTGTCGACGGTCGAGAGGGAGGAGAGCTAAGACGAAGAAGAAGAAGAAGAAGGAGGTCAGCGAAGGAAGAGAGAGGGAGAGAATGGAGAGAAAGAAGAGGAAGAGGAAGCAACGAACCAGCTGAAGCGACGAGAGCAGAGCTGAGCAGCGCGAGGACGGTAGAAGTCTGGAAGGAAGGCATGTTTTTTTCGGGGGGATCGATGAAGGTGGTTAGTGGGTAGACTCGAGATCGGAGCGGTCCTACTTTTCGAAAAGAAAGAGCGAGGCTGAGCAGTCGAAGAGAACAGAAAAGAGGAGGGAGGTGAAACATCCCTTGGCCCCTCAGCTCTCTTCATCGTCGATTTTTGTTTGGACGATCAACTCCAAAGCTTCCTCCTGGCGCGCTTGAGCGAGGCCCGAAAAGCTCTGCTGGAGGTGGAGAGGCGTTGGAAGGATTGAAACCAAGCTGGTTCGAGAAAGTGGAGGAAGAAGAAGAAAGAAAAAGAAAGGAAAGGACGCGTCGAGCTCACCTCCCCTCCTCCTTCCTTCCTTCAGCTCTCCAACCCACCACCACGCGATCCCAAAAAAAAAGAGGAATGCATAGTAGCAGCGCAACGAAAGAAATGCTAATAAGGAGTGGATAAATAGAAAGAGAGGAGCAGACGTGAAAGGAAAGAGCAGTCCACACAAAAACCCAAAGAAAACAATACAAAAAGCGACGGTACGTCAAAAAAAGGAAAGGAAACGAGAAAAACCCAAGATGAAAAGAGGAAGAAAAAAAAAGTCCCCGAGCTCGAGCTTCGAGCTTCGTGCTTCTCTAGTAGAGCTAGAAGCTCAAATCCTCATCCTCATCGAACCCAACCCTGATCCCAATCCCCAACACCCCTTCCTCAACTTCTTCCTCCTCCTCCTCCTCCTCCTCCTCCTCTTCTTCTTCCTCCACCACCAGCTCCTCCACCCCTTCATGATCCTCCAACTCCCTTCCTCCCGTTCCCCTTCCCATCCCCCACCCTTCCTCCTCCTCCAAACCTCTCACCTTCCCACCTCCCCTCCCCCCAACCCCAGCCCCAGCCACAGCTCCAGGGAACACCACAACCGGCTGATCCCCCCCCTCGACGACAAGTTTCTCATGACGACGACCAGCAGCGCCTTGCTCATGCTCTCCCGGTCTTAAACGAGGAGCAGCATGAGGAGCTTCGGCGTCTCCGACGAGAGTAGGAGGAGATTCAGATTCAGATTCGGGTGCGTCGTCGTAGTCGTCTTCGTAGTCGTCGTCGTGAGGTTTGGGTTGTTTGGGTTTTGGAGGTTTCTTTGATCTAGGTGGTGGTGGAGGGGGAAGGTAGGTTACTCCTGCGAGGGTGAGGAGATGGTCGAAGTCGCCTGTCATTTGGGCTCTGGAAAGGAGGTTGAGGTGAGGGTGAGGTGAAGGGAGGAAAGAGAGGGTTGAGGTTGAGTTTTGAGTGAGAGTGAGAGGAGAGACGAGAAGGAACGAGGGCGAAGAAGGGGGGGGGAAGAATTGGACTCACCTTCGAACAGCGAAGAAATCTCCGACGGTGTGACCTCCGATGACGAGAGCTGGTAGTTTTGGGACGTCGAGGATTCGAAGGAGGAGGGGTTCGAGATGAGCAACGTCGGCTGAGAGCGAGCAAGGAGAGAGATAGTGAGGGAGGATCAGTGAGGAGAGAAAAAAAAAGAAGAAGGATGCATGATGGAGCTTGAAAGAAGAGGTTCAAAGAAGAACGTACATCGTCCTTCCAGATCCACAAACAGAAGACGAGTGTTGAGACGCAGAGAGTCGATCAGAGCTCGAATAGTGAAGACAGACCTGTGTGGTTCGAGAGAGAGAAACCAAAAAACGAGACAAGACAAGATTCGACGCGTCAGTTTCTTCTCTCCCTCGGCTCACTCCCTTCTTTTTTCTTCCTTCCGTCATCCTTCCCTCCCTCCCCCCCCTCCCCCCCCTCTCTCACACCCACGCCCAGTCGAAACCTCAAGCTCAAAAAGAGAAGAAAGCGACTCACGGATCCCTCCCCTTCCCAACGATCATCACCTGCCCTCCAGCCGTATCGCCCTCTCCCTTCCCAGCCCACAAAGCCTCAACCATCTGAGCGACCTGCTCGTGCCCCGACAGACCCGACGAGGATTGGGAGTACGAAGCGAAAGGGTTGAAGTCGAGGATGAGTTCTGTTTACGACGGAACAAGAGGGAGAGAGAGAGAAGGAAAGAAGAAAAAAAAAGAAAAGGTCAGGACGCGTTCGCTAGTTGGAAAGTTGGGAAAAGGAAAGGAAAGGAACGAACGAGGATCCAGAGGTTCAGCAGGGTTGACGCGTGGTAAGGAATGTAAATCTGACGAGGTGATGTACTGCCAGAAGAGAGAAAAGAAAAAGAGGAGGAATCAATTTCGAAGTTCGACGAGAAACGATCGCCTCTCTCCCCTCCCTCCCTTCTTCCCTTTCCCTTTTTCCCCGCTTCCTCCACGAAGCTAGCTAGCTCCCTCCCTTAGCCCCCCTTCTCTCTCTCTCTATCCAAAGCATTTTTTCCCCCCAGGCTCGAACTCACATGAACCAAACTCCCCAACTCCTCCCTCTTATCCTTCCACTTCCAGCCATCTCCCGCCCGTCCAGGCGGAGCGAGCGGTACCGTCCCTGCTTGCTGCTGCCTTCCTCCTCTTCCTCTGGGACTTGTGCTGATGAGATATGGATCCTGAGAAGGAGGTGGATCTAAAGGGACGTGACGGGAGTGTTCTCGATCGAGGAAGGAGGATTGATGGTGGTGGTGGACGTCTTCGGACGTGAGGGAGAGGAAAGGTTGGAGGGTTGGGGAGAGGAGGGAGAGGAAGTAGCTTTTTGTCGAGGAAGGAAGGAGGGAAGGGAGGAAGAAGAGGATGGAAAAAAAGTTTTCGAGTCAGAGAGATGTTGTATAAGGATAAGTGTTTTTTTTTGAGTTTGAGTGGATTACTTACAGACTTGTGAGAAGCAAAGCAAGCACGAAAACGAGCTCTCTCCCGCTCGATCCCAATCTCGACACGAGCGGCAGTTTGAGTAGGAAGGCGTTGATTTTCCTACGACACGTTCTCGTAAGCGTATGATGGAGACCATGTCGAGGTGGAGATTCTCTCCCTCCTCCTCCTCCTCCTTGAGGACTGAGCAAGCCGTCCTGGCGAGGGGGGGAGATGGTTGGTTGGTGAGCTCGCGTCTTTCTCTCCTTCCCTTCCCTTCCGGATTCACTCGACAACGAAACTCACCGACAACCTCCTCTTGTCTCCTCTACTGATCCTAGGCGCCTTCAACCATACTCTACTCCTCCCTAGCCCCCCACTGCTTCCGTTTCCTGATATACTTCCGAACAGAGAGGAACGCCAGCTCTGTTTGTTGTAGGTTTGTTGAGGAGGAGCGTTTGCCCAGTGATCGTGGTGAAGGGGCGGAGGAGGAGGGAACATGGGTTGATGGTCGATGGCGAGACCGAGACCGAGACCGTATTCTTTTCGCTCAATGTTGTATCGGTTGATGGGAGGAGTGTGCGTGCCGTTCGTGAAGGTGATGGAAGAGGAGGAAGAAGGGGAGAGGGAGAGGTTGGGAGTTTCGTTCCCTATCCGTGACGAGAGGTGACGAGAGAAGGCTTGGTTCGAGGAAGAGTGAGAGTGAGAGAAGGGTCCGCCGTCCATGTCGGATTCCAAGAGAGCGTTGGCTAGAGAAGAATCGATCGCCAGACTGCGGGAGTTGGAACGAGGTCGCACTCCAAACGAAGACGAGGAAGAAGTCTGCAAGGAAGAAAGGACGCGAAATGAGCTCGACTTCTCTCCCTCCCTCCCTCCCTTCTTCCATCCCTGTTAAGACTCACCGACTGATCTCCTGCTCTCTTGATATGGGATCTTCTCGAGCTACTCTCCCTCCCAGACGAAGACGCTCCTCCCGTCGGAGCAGGGCTCCCTTCCCCTCCTCCTCCTCCTCCTCCCGGAGACGAAGTCGAACCAGACGAAGCAGGAGTCCCTTTACGCATTCCTCCTAGAAAGCACCAGACCAGCGAGACGCAACAGTCGAACGAAGAGGGAGGAAAAAGAAGAGTGGGCTGGGGGAGGGGTGGGGGGGGGCGCGGGGGGCGTTGGGGATGGTGGCCGTGGGAGGAGAGAAGAAGGAAGGAAGAGAGGCAACGAGAAACACTTGCAGAAGAAGGTTGGCACTCGATTTCGTTCGAAAGCGGAGAAGAAGAAAGAAAGGGGGGGGGGTACAACAAAAAAACAAACAACAGGGAAGCCGCTTCTTCTAGACAAACATGGAAGAAGCTGGAGAAGGAAGTATAGGGAGAGAGAAAAAATTGAGCTCGACGAAGAAGAGGATCGAGAAGATCAACAACAGAAAGGAAAAGGCCAACGAACGAGACGAAGCGCGTGTGTCTACGAGAGAGATAGAGAGGCGATGAGAGCGAAGTATACATCCGCTACTGAAGCCGTATATAAAAGAAACCCAACTCCGCTCCTTCGAAAGCTTAGATATCAGTGCTACGGTAGCTCAGATCAAAGCCATCCCTCCTCCCTCCCCCGAGACCGTTCGCCAGCTAGCCCAGAGGTCGCCGGCGTCTCGCCGAGCCCAGGTCTGCAAGAGGGGAAGAGGGGAAGAAGGAGATTGGGGGGGAAGAAGAGAGAAGACAGGGAAGGGTTGTCAAGGTCAGAGAAGGGGAGAGAGAGAGAGAGAAAGAGAGAGAAGCCGCGACGCGACGAGAGGAGGAAGAGCAGAGAGAGAGGAGGAGAACGTACCTTGTCGAGAACGGACCAAGCTGAATGAAGCTATGAGAAGCCGAGGGAAAGATTAATGCGAGTCAGTGACGATTGGATTGGAGGGCGAGAGAGAGAGAGAGGAGAAAAAAGAGAGAACTCACATCGAAACAGCACACGTTCCGCAGGGTTTGAAGAGCATCTCTCGCGTCGGTCCGATCTTGTTCACTCGAACAGGTGCTTGCTGAGATGATGATAGGCCACCTGGGAGAAGAGAAGCGAAACGTACGCGAAGAGAAGCTTCAGCGAGGGAAGACGGGGGAAAGGAAGGCGCGAGCGACCTTTGCGTCAAAAAGGGAGGAGAGGGGGGGGGGGAGCTTACATGAAGCTGTGAGAGCGCGTAGGAGGAAAGATGAAGAAGAAGGGATGATTTAGCGGATGGGACAGATGTGGATAAGGTAGAAGAGAGACGAAGCGAAATGCTCACCCGAAAACGAATCCGTTCCGATCAAACTCAGCCCGAACGAGACGTCCGATCTCTTTCGTTCTGGAGTGGATCTCGGGATGCGAGGGAGGGTAGAAGAGAAGATCGAGATGGAGGATGATCTGCAGAGAGCCCAAAAGAAGTTGAAGTCAGCTTGAGAAAGGGACGGTCGAAGGAAAGTCGTTCGTCGTCAACGCACCTCGAGAGCATTTGCCATGATGAGGTTCCCACTATCCAGCCTGTTCCTCTCCTCCAAAGGTCTGGTGATCGAGAAGGCGTCCTTCCAGATGCTCACTTCAGCGAGAAGAGCGGTTGCCTCGGAAACGTAAGAAGGGTCGATAAGGAGAGGGTAGTTTGCTGTGGGGTTGACAGGATCGAAGTTCTCAGGACGGGAGCGAGCGTAGAGGACGTTGACCTGAGAAGAGCGAGGAGGATGCAAAGAGAGAAGAAAGATCGATCAGCGGAAGGAGATCGAGCGCGAAGGGAATAGAGGGAGAGCGAGAGAGGGCCGGCGATGGTGGATAGACGCGACTGGACTTGAAGGAAGAACTCACTCGGTGAAGAATCTCCAAAAGACCACGGGAAATTCCCAGAGCCGATTCGCATGTCTCCCAATCTGACGAGCCTACCGAGCGAGGACTTCCTGAGGCGGGAGAGAAGTCGAAGTACCATCGTCCCAGGGAGGAGGAGGAGGACGGATCGATGGGAAAGGAAACGGGTCCGTCCATAGCGAGATCAGGAGAATTTCCGTTCGAGAGACAGCTTGATTAGGAATGCGAAGAAGATGTGAGAAAAGCAATCATCAGAAGACGTCTTCAGTTTCGAATGGGTCGGCGAGGAGGGGTGGGTTTGTACGAACGAGAAAAGCTCCCACATCACCAGTTCCTCCAGCATCGATCGAGTCTTCCGCAGCTTCGTAGGATCGCGACTCTGCTTCGCCTCCCTGTGAACGATACGACGAGGTAGATGAGGCGCGTCAGCGAGAGTCGAGTGAAAAGCAGAACAGGGAGAGAAGAACTCACATCAGAATCTTCATCGGTCCTCCCCTGAGCCCAACGACTTCCTTCGCCAGATCGAGCGCTTCCCGGTAGTTTCCTCCTCCGTTCATACAGCGAGTCCATATGATCGATCCAGCCGCGAGGTTTAAAACAGCCAACTCGCCGTCGAGCTCTCCCTCGTCTCGACCCATCCCCAGTCCGAGCAGCATCTTCGAGCTCCTCGCCAGAGCTAGGCTCGACTCTACGAGACTCTGGAAGTGAAATGAAAGAATTCGATCGTCAGCTCAAAGTCGGGCGAAAGCGAAGCCGAGAGAAGTCCTACTCACTTCAGCGAGATTCTTATACTTTTGGTACTGAGCAAGAGAGGAATCGGACAGCGAAGAATCCGAGTCGAAGAGGGAGTTCATGGCACTGTTATGGAACAACCACGCCTTGTAGATGGCGCCAGTGCTGAGAAGCGCGAGGGAGAGAGCTTCGTGAGAGGTTGAGTTCGAGCGGCTGGAAGAAGGAGAGAAGGGTGAGCGAGGAGAAAGAGTTTGAGAACGCAGGATGAACAGGAAGGAAGATGAGGAGAAGCGTATTTCTGGAAGTGAGGATGAAAGGTATGATATGAACTCACTTGGTAAGGAACTGGTAGAAAGAGGAAGCGGGAGAGAGAAACAAGACGCGTCAATTTTCGTTCGATCCTTGTGTCGCGTCTCCACGACTCGTTCCGCCGTGTCCGAATCGAAGAGAGGGATGCGCGTACCTCCACTATATCCATCTGAGGGATCAGATGCTCCATGCTCTGCGGCTGGTAACACGACGTCGTTATTCTGGGGGAGGACGAGGGAGCGAGGCAGGCTGTCGAGAGAACGCTCAGGAAGCTGTACATCTGCGAGGATGAAGAAAGTGAAAAGTCAGGCGATGGGAGAGATACACCTTACCCTACTAAGCCTGGACTCACCAAACTCCTCTCCTCTGGATTTGGGTAGCTGAGCTCCAAAGCACTGCACGAAAACAGAGCGAGAGGAGGACGAGTTAAGCGAGGGCAGTCCATGAGAGCTCAGTAGAAAGCCCGAGAAAGGGCTCACGAGGTGGGAGACTTGTAGAGGAACGCTTGGAGGTAGAGGTCGGGTGAAGGCGGAGGGTTTGAATCGAAGGAGAGGGGTTGTCTTGAGGTGGAAGCGACGGCGTTGGAGGTTTGGACGAGAGAAAGAGCGGTCGAGCCGGAGGGAGGGGATCGTTGGGGAGACAGATCTGGGAGGAAGGAGATTGAGGCCGTAGGGTCGTAGGGTTGGAAGAGCTTGTCTTTGGGTAGTTCGACCGGGTAGAGGCACTGGGAGGGCAGCGGGGGCAGGGTAGAAGGATGAGCTTCTCGACTGGCGAAGTCGGGCAAGGGAGGAGGAAACGAGCTCGCTCACGTTTGAGCCTGATCTTGAGCATCTTGAGCAGATCGGTTTGACCTCATCACACTTGTATCTCTTTTCTCGACAAGAAGCGCCTGTTGGTCCAGAGTCGAATGGGATCGAAGGGGAAGAAAGGGGAGAAGGAAAAGAAGGTGAGCTTCGTCGTCTCCTTCCCCCGCTCTCGACAGCAAACTCACACCCAGTCCTCGTTCTTTTCTGGCCCGGAGCCTTCTTGACACCCTTCCCCTTCGAAATCTTGGTCTTGGTCGACGGATCAGCGGGCATCTTGAGGGAAAGAGAAGATTCAAGAGTGGCAGTTGGAGGATCGGTTCTCGTCTCGCTTGCGTCTCTCTTTCCCTGCTCCAATTTCAGCCCATCGCTCTTCATTCGCCTCACAAACCGCCATGAAGATCTTTGCGCATTCAACTACTGCTGCTCGAGCAAGCCTCGCTCGCAGCTGATGTACAATGTCGCACTTCGAAGAAAAAAAAGTCGCCTTTGAGAACGGAGCGGTCGCGAACGACCAAGCGCTCTTCCTATCCTAGTCTCTTTCTCCCCTTCTTTCTCTCTCCCTTCCCTCCAACGCCCATCACCCTCATGGTTTCACTCTCCGCTACCTGGACCAAGGTCACGCCTTCCATCCCTCTCCATCGATCCTCGCTGGCCGTCTCGATCCTGGGAAGTAAAGCGTATGTGCTAGGAGGAGAAGTGATACCTCGAACTCCCCTCGATTCAGACCTTTTTTCCATTTCCCTCAAAGGTGAGCTCGAATCTTTCCTCTCCTGCTTTCTCTTTGAGCTGAACCTTCTCTTTGTTCTTCTCGCAGATGGCAAGGTCGAGACTTTCAAACCCTCCGCGTCTTCTTCTTCTTCGTGGCCGTCTGCCAGAGTGGGAAGTGCTTCTACAACGATTGGCACGAACGTGAGCCTTCCATCTCCCTTTCTTTCTTCATTTCTTTTCCTCCCTCTAGGCGCTGCTACCTACTAGCTCGCTCATCTGAATCTCTTTCTCTCTTGCTCGAAACTCGTCTTTCAGGTCTACATCTGGGGAGGACGAGGAGGGAAAGCTATGACTCCCTCTTCGGGCGAGCTCTTCAAGTTCGATACGCTCGCATTGACCTTCTCCCTCGTCCCCGTCGCTGCTTCTCTCGAGGGAGAAACACCTGAGGACCGAAGCTTTCACGTCCTCACTAGCTACAAGGTTCGTCAAAATTCTCTCTGGGCTTTGAGAAGAGTCGGAACTCAGCGGAGATCTCCGGACAAGCACGAGCTCAGCCCTTCCTTCCCTTTCTGTTCTCCATCTCCTCCAGGACACCCTCTTCCTTCACGCTGGATGCCCAGTCAAGGGACGTCTTCCTACTCTTCACTCCCTCGACCTCTCTTCGGCCGAGCCAACTTGGAAGCAGCTCCCTTCAGCTCCTGGAGCTGGACGAGGAGGAACCAACCTCGCTCTCCTCCCTCTGCCCTCTCCCGTCTTTGCTCGGTTCGGAGGATTCGCAGGTAAGTAGTCTCCGCTCTGCTCATCTTCAGTAAAATTATTGCTGACGGCTGCTCTCTTCCCGACAGGCGTTGAGCTCGATGATTTCGCCCTCTTCAACCCCACGACATCCCTCTGGTTCGACGAAGCAACCGCCTCCTCCCTCTTCTCTCCCACCTCTCCCCGACCACCCGCTCGTTCCGTCGCAGGCTTCGTCGGCCTCTCCACTCCCCAGCTCCTCCCCTCCTCCTCTGTCTCCATCGTCGCTCTCCTCTTCCTCGGCGAGAAGGATTCCACTCCCCCCGAGGTCGGTCATGATGGAGCTGGAAAATTCCACCAGGACGTCTGGGCTCTCACGGTCAAGGGAGACGGATCTGAGGTGGGTTCGTGGGAGTGGAAGGAAGCTGGAGTCAAGAACGGAGAGAAGCCCGAGGGATTGGGATGGTTTGGGAGCGGATGGTGGGAGGAGGGAGGAGGAGCTGTTTTGGTCGGAGGGTTGCAAGGCGAGAACGAGAGAAGAGGAGATATTTGGGTTCTGAGGGTTGCAGAGGAGTAAATCTTGTGTGAGCTTCTAGTCTTTCGTAGATGGAGCGATGTTCATGGCTCGACGCGTCGCAATATCCACTCCTTGACCTTCCCCTCTTCAACCCCGGCCTCCCTGCTTTCTGCGCATCTTCCGTTGTCACATCTTCCAGAAAACTGTCTTGTGATTGGATAATCTGTTGTTGGAAACAGAGGAGTATATCGTGAGGGGAGGAAGAGGCGAGTCCTCCCTGAGTCGGCGTGGTCTTTTTCACCGCACAAGGTCCAGCCCTTCCCCTCTCCCTCTCGGACCTCTTTCGTCAACAAGTGAAGCCCCCTGTTCTCTGCCTGGCTCCCCTTCTTCAACCCCGCAGAGCATGCTTGCAGCTTTTCCTTTTACGTTTCGATTTTCCCTCGCGGTTCGCTGGACTGCAGATCTTCGCTCTAGTGCAAACCTTTCCTTGTTCTCGCCTGCCACCTGATCAGCTCCGGTCGTGAAAGTTTCTGTAGCTCGGCTGCGCGTCTTTGATTGCTTTGAACGAGAGAGAACGGTCGGGCGGCCTTGGGGAAAGGAAATAAAAGGTTAAGGGCGAGGACAAGTCGCGTTTCATTTCGGCGTTGGGCACAGAATATTTGATCTATAGCCCTTGAGATCATACAGGCCGCTTGGAATTATATACTATCGACTCTCAGATAGGAGATGCGAGCCGTATCTGCAAGAGAGCTGCAAGAGGAACAAAAAGGAAGGGTCGATGATGACGGGAAAAGCGTCGCTGACGATGATTCTGGAGAGAGGAAGACGAGAGCGAGGTCTCCTCAGAACTCTGTAAGACTCTACCGAAATACATAGATGAGTATTCAGGGGTAGAAGAGCTCCGACAGGCAGACGGACCCTGTAGAAGAAACAGAACAAAAGGAAGGGAGGAGGCGTCTTTTTTTTCCTTCTCCGAGATTCAGCGAATGGGAATAGAAGATAATTCGGTCCTCGTTGTAAGCCTAGCGAGCACTGAGCCAGAGCCTCGGAAGCGCTCCCAAACAGCTGATATTTCGTGGTCAAACAGAGCAACCTCCCCAACCACCACCCTCCCCTTTCTCTTTCTTCCTCCTTTTAGGCTTCTTCTCTCATCAGTGATGACCTCTCAGGTACGCTCTCTCCTCTCTATGCTTTCGTTTCCTGCTTTTCCATCGGGCGCTTCCGTCTCCGCCTGGCAAGGGATGATGCTGACGCTCGCTCGCTCATCCGGTCCTCGCTCCCTCTTCCGCTCTTTTTCCCCTTCTCCTGCTTTTTCAGTGCCCTTACTTCCTCGGCTCTTGCCCTCTTGTCGCCCCCCCCACCTCCAATCCACCTCCACCTCCCAAAGACGACTTCGGTCGAGCTCCTCCTCCCTCTTCAAGCTCCTGCACCTCAGGAAGCTCACAACTCGCCTCACCCTCCCTCCCGCCTCACATTCCTCCCTCGCCTGTTCGCCAAGGCTATCCCGTTCCTCAGCCCTCGCTTTTCGAAAGGAGGAAACAGTACAAGGCCGAGATGCTTCAAAATCAGGTCCAACGACAAGCAGATGGTGGCCAGTTACAGCAAAGGAACCCGAATCCTAGAACGGCGTCGGCTTCCTCCTCCTCCTCCTCCTCCTCGTCGTTTCCCACCTCCTCCTACTGCCTCCCCCCTACCGTCTCGACAAACTCGTCAAGAGCTCCCTCCTCCGAAATCTCTCCTATCAGCTCGTACAACCCGTATCCAGCCTACCCCCCAGCCTATCCTAGGAACTCGTCGTTTGACTTCGACGGCTACCCGTCCACCGCTTCATCGTCGTCATCGTCCAACCCTTACCCTCTCCCCTCTGTTTCCTTCGACGAAGCCTTCCTCCACTCTCCCAACGCCTACCCCTTCCAGCACCAATCCGATCCCTCGTCCGGAAGAGGCTTCGCCGACGTGCTCCAGCTCCACAACTCGCCACCCGTTTTGTTTCAGCAACCGCACGCCCCCGTCGACGAAGACGAATACCTCTCCTCTTCCACGGCTTCGTTCGCCCACTCGCCCACGCATCTCGATGGAGGAGGAGGCTGGCAAGAAGCGGCGTATGGCTCGCTCGATTACGACGACGGGTTGGTTCGACAGGGCTCGACGCGTCCGGAGCTCGTTCGAGTCGTCGAGAATCGTCGTTCTCAAGACGAGCCGATGAGTACCAGCTCTCAACTCCCACAGGGGAACAACGAGACTCTAGGAGTGCAGCAAACCGCCTTCATCAGCAAGGTGAGGACTTTCTCTTTTCTCTTGTTTGATTGTTTGTTTTCTCATTGGCAAATCGGATTACTGAATGTTTCTCCTCCCATACCAACCGCTCGTACGGATCTAGCTCTGGCATGTCATCACCCATATCGAGTACAGTCAGTTCATCAGGTGGTCGAAGGACGGGTTGTCGTTCGTCGTTGTAGATCCAGAAAGCTTCGCAGCTCTTGGTGAGTTCCTCTTCATTTTTAATCCCATCTGTCGCTTCCACTTCATAAACAAGCAAGAAAGCTCAACAAGCAATTGCTTAACCTTATCTTCTTCTTCTTCCCTTCCTTTGTTCGACTCTCACCTTGGACGTTCCTCTTCACAGTCCTTCCTCGCTTCTTCCGCCATAGCAAGCTCACCTCTTTCGTCAGGCAATTGAATCTGTGTGAGTCTTTTGCCCAACCGCTCCATGATACTTTATGACCTATTTAGGTCTCTCCATTGCTGATCCTTCACCTTTACATCTCTTTCTTAATTCGCCTTTCCCCTCCCTCCCCCGCTCCTTCCGACTCACTTGATCCCAAACGCAGACTCGTTCCAACGCGTTTCGGTCACCTACCTCCAAGACGATGCGCTCACAACTTCAGCCAATCGCCAACCTCTCCCATCCGGTTCTGGCTCTCTCCCTTCCGAAAAGACCGTCGTCGCGTCAGGTTCGTCTTCGTCCCTTTCCTCCCTCCGCCTTCTCCCTACCTTTTACCGCTTTCGGATCTTTGAAACCTTCTTGAAACTCGTTTAGACAAAACAAATTAATCCTTCGCCCTTCTTTTCATCTTTAGGCTTCTCTCATCCCTCCTTCCAGCGAAACCGTCCGGAACTCCTCTCAAATCTCCACCCTCGCGTCCCAGGCGGAAAGAAGGCGTCCTCTTCCTCTTCCTCGAAGAGGGAAGGGAAGGCGACATCCAAGAAGTCTGCTTCCAGAGGGATTGGAAGGAGCTAGCGTATCTCTCGCGACGAGTAATGAAGGTCGTCTTAGATTTTGCCGCCGCTTTCTCTTTCTCTGCTCTTCGCGCTTCGCTGCTTCTACGTTTTCTCGCGTCCTCGTCTTTCTTCTATCTCGGTTCTTCTTCTCCGACTAGATTATATCCATCGATGATGTACGAATGCGATCATTACAAGAGATACGACCAAACTCACGGGCGTGGAAGAGGAGAGAGCGGCGACGCGTCTTCCCTCACCTTCCCCTGATCTCCTACGAGATCAGCATTTTGCCTCCCATGGACTGAAAGCAGAAAGAAGAAAGGAAGTTGTGATGGATAAAGGTCAGTTCGGGACGGGCTGCTTGAGGAGAACAGAACGGAAGGAAGAAGAGAAGAGGAGGAGGAAAGCTCACCATCGCGTCACGATCGTGGCTCATGACCCTACGGTACTCGAGGAGAAGTCGAAACATGCTGATGAGAGAGTGGGGACGAAAGAACGGTGAGTCGCGAGGAAGCACGAGAAAAAGAAGGAGAACAAGCGCGACTCGAACTCACTAAGCTTGCATGTCCTCCCAGCGCCAACACTTCTCAACAAAGTCCAGCCCGGCTTCGCTGATCGTCTTAGCTAGCTCATCGTTTCCTGACGACACTCCTGGAGCGCCAAGGAAGAAAGTCGAGGAGTCTGGACGAAGAAGAGAAAAGAGTTCAGCTCGCTTCGCTCTGGAATTCGGCTTGAGAAGGAGTCGAACTGAACGATACAGAGACGCGAGATCAACGCCGACGGGGACGTAGTGCAGCCAAGGAGTGAGCCACTCGGTGTTCCATTCGGGGAAGATGGTGATCTGGAGGGATCGAAGAAAGGTCAGCTCTCGAAGACGCGACGAGAGAATCGAAAGAGCTTGAGCTGACCTTGAAGACGACCTGGCCCATGGAGAGAAGGCTTCGGAACCGAGAGGACCCTAGAAGAGAAAAGAAAGAGAGTTAGGCAGATAATGAGCAGAAACGAAGCATGGATCGACTCACAGCCGTTTCCGTCTCTATCAGACGAGAAAAGAAGTCAGCTTCTCGTCCCAACTCTCTTCTTTCGAATCTCGAGGGATAGAGGAAGCAGATGCGGGAGGGAGGAAGAGAGAGTGAGCTCGAACAAACGGCAGAAATCGTAGGACTTGTGAGGATTGTGGATGAAGGAGACGGGAGCGTTTGGAGCTGAAAAGCAGACATATTCGGTCAATTCGGGATTATCGGGTGGCGGAAAGAAGATCGGAAAAGGGACGAAGACTTACAGCCGTTGTACGAAGTCAAGTTCGCAAGAAGGACCTTCTTCGAGTGGGGATTCCGTTCAGCGAGGAATTCCGATGAGCACGATTCTGCATAATCAATGAAGAGGTACGTATCATTACTGGTATCGAGACTGAAAGGGAGGGACATCGTAGGGGACGATTCATCAAGTAACCCCTTCGCCGACGCGTCCTTTCGTCGATGAACATCCTGCAGCTCCCGAAGTTTGTCGTCCTTGACATCTAATCCCAATCATAAACACTGTCAGCTTTACCATGTGATCAATCTCGAAGGAGATGGGAAGATTGGACTCACACTCCCCTCTCGAAGCCAACGCGTTCATCACTCTCCGGAACTCCACTCCCATGATGTTTTCCTCCTAGATCATGGTCGAACAAGCGCAGCCTCATCAATCCCTCGTCCCCTCCTACTTCGCCCAAGTATTCTTCTCCCTCGCCAAACTCCTGAGGTAAGTAAGGTCGGAAGTCTTCTCTGTGAAGAACAGGAAAGCGAAGGAGTGGGAAGTGAGCTCGACGCGCGCGAGCGTTTCCTTTCGAGGCGGTGATGCTCAGCGTACAGTAACTCCACCATCGCTCCAGACCTCCAGTACTCTGCTCGTTCCCCAGAAACCTCTACTGGGGAAGAGCGCTTGATGCGAAGCTCAAACGAAAAAGGTTCGTGATCGAGGAGGTCGGAGAGTCGAGAAGCGAGGATGTGAGGTGGGAGGGCTAGGAAGGGTGTGATGGAAGTGTGGATTTGGTCGTACTGGAAGAGAAGCAAATATCAGTTAGCTTTTGGAGAGAGAGGGAGAAGATAGACTCACGTCGTCGACCTGGAAGAAGGGCGAGGAGAAAGGTCAGTCGACGCGTCGGACGTCCAAGAGGAAGGGAGAGTAAGAAACGAACGATCAGAACCTCATAAGCTTGGGCGAAGGTCCACCAAGCTCCGAAGCCTCGAGGAGGTGATCTTCCGTAGCGTAGCTTGTACGTCTCGACTGCTTGTTCGCTAAGAAAAGCGAAAAAGGTCAGCGATGAACGCGACGAGACGAGAGCACGAGCGAGACTTTGCCGTCGACTCACAGACTCTGACTTTGCCTGTAAGGACGTACATCCGGTCGATTCAGATGATGACTCGTTGTAGATAGGATGTACGCCTCTGACTCACCTCGCTAACTTGCCCTCCCATGTCTGTTTCGCCTCAGCCATCAACGTTCTTGATCAGGGCAAGGAAGGGAAGCAGTGGTGAGCTCGGACTTGGTCTCTTCTTCGTCCTTCCGCCTCTTCCTTCTTCTCGGTCCGACTCACCTTATCGGATGGCCCTCGTTTCAATCCTTCTCCTCCACCGTAATCGATCCAGCTGCATCTTCCTCCATCCATATCTGCCGACTCGATCCTCCGCCACCCAGAGTCAGAGGAACCGTCTGCTGCCTTCCCAGCAGATCTGAGACGCAGAAGACTGTGAGGAGAAAGACCACAAGGACCAGGAGCTTCCGAGTTGGCCGAGGGAGGCGTCGGCTGAGAGCAGAAGCTTTGAAGAAGGAGGAGGTGAAGGAGGAGAGGTAAGGCAGGAAGGGTTTGAATACACGAGGGATGAAGCGTAGGTTCGTCCGTGGGAGGTTGCCGAGGAGAAGTTTCGGAGAGATCTTGGGGGCGAGAATCACGGGAGAGAGGGTTAGAGAGAGACTCGGTCTAGGATGAGGATAGAAAGAAGAAGAGGCAGGAGTAGGGAGGAGAAGGAGCTCACCGGCATCGATCAGACGCTGAACGAGGAGAGGGAGAACGAAGAAGGGACGAGCTCGATGGTCGGCGATAGATCTCCTGAGGCTCCTTAGGGGTTTGGTGGTTCTCGTCTGGGTAGAAAGCAGATATGGTCTCCTAGGGTGAGTTGGAGTGGAGGATGGGAGAGAAGAAGGAAGATCAAAGTGAAGGTGTGAAAGAGCGGAAAAGAGAGAGCAGATAGGGTCAGGATCGTGCCTGGAACCTCGTCCGATCAGATCTGCTTCAGCTAAATCAGGATGAGAGAGAGGCAGGTGAGAGAGGGCATGGAGAAGATCATGGATCTCTGGTTGGGAGGAGGGTGATGAAGAAGACATGGCCGTTTGCGTCAAAGGAGGAGAGAGGGAAGGAAGTCGAAGCTCACCGTTTTTCGGGCCTTCTTCGAGGGCAGGTTTTCCACCGATTCGGCCGCCCCAAAAACAGAGCATAAGCCAGTTGTAGGCATCTGAACATCACTGTTCCGTACTCTACCTCCGACATCCCTGACGAAGAAATAAAAACAAGAAAGTCAACCTCGAGAATTTCAGCCTCACCTTCTGGCTTCCTCCCCTCCAACTGCCTCCTCCTCCTCCTCCTCCCCCCCTCCCAGGATGTCCAACCCCGCCACCTTGAAGCTTCTCACGCTTCTCAACGTCTCCGCTATCCAATCCACCAACAAGCGTCGCCAGTCCCTCCCTTCTACCCCCGCTTCGGCTGAGCCCAAGGTGATCAAGAGGAAGAAGAGCGTCGTCTTCCCCGACGAGCTCGAGAGTGGTCCCAGTGGAAGTGGAAGCACCCACTCCACTCCTTCAACGAAGAAGGTCAAGATCACAGAGACTGACGTCGTTCCGGAGGACGCCAAGGCTGCTGGAGGAGGGAAGAAGGTCGGAGGGAAGAAGGGCAAGAAGGAGGTGAAGCTCGCTCAGGAGGAGGAGGATTCCGATGAGGAGACTGCTGCTGGAGGTGAGTAACAGTTCTTTTCTACGTACTCTCAGCTGTTAGAGGTCCGTGGTGGCTGGCTTCAGAGTATGTTGAAGCTGCTGGGAGCTCTTCTTAGGTCTGCGAAGGAGAGGAGGGAAGGCAAACGTTGAGCTCGCGCGAGCTCAGTCAAAACTGGCTTGCGTTGTTCTTCCTTGAGCTCTTTTGTCTCATTCTTGAGCTTGATCTCTCTTCAAACCTTCTAGATCCACTCTAAGGAACCCTTCGCTGACATTCCTCGCTGTTCTTTTCGTTGTCAGGCCCCTCCTCTATGTCCACCGACGCTTTCCACACCCATTTCGGTCCTGAGCCCTCCTCCTCCTCCTTCAACCCAGCAACCATCGCAGCTGCCACGGATGGACGATGGAAGACGTCCAAGAAGTCCAAGGCGGGACTGGGAAAGCTCGTGGAATACCTCCCGGAGGGTACTGTGGATGGAGAGGAAGCTTACAAGGCGAAGGTTCGTTTCCCCTCCTCCTTTCTGCGTGCTTCTCCCTTTCCCGCTCGAAGCTGACTTTGACTCGTCTCTTTCGTGATACAGGTCATCGACACCCTCATGCAGCAGTTCAATTCCCTTCCTTCGAATGCTTCATCCCCCGGTGGAGTCGATCCTCTCCAGGACTCCGTCCTCTCCGTCGTTGGAGAGTACAAGGATCTCTTCCTCTCGCGACTCGGTCTGGCCGAGAGGGAGAAGGTCCGAGATGCCGTTCTCCTCCATGCTGTCAATCACGTTATGAAGTGAGCTCTTACCACCTTTTCTCAAAGCTCCTCCGGTCCTTCCTTCGCTCACTTCGAACCTGACGCGCCGCTCTCTCTCCGTCGTCTTCCAGGACGCGTCGCCGAATCCTCAAATCCAACGAGAAGCTCGCCCATGAAGCAGCCGCCCTCTCCGAATCCAAGGCCAAAGCCAAAGCCGTCAAACTCGCCTCCGCCAACCCTACCTCCCTCCCAGCTCCCGTCCCCATCCCCTCTGCTTCTACAACTCCCTCAACCTCAGCTTCGACCTCGGATCCTCGCGACCAAGGTTTCACTCGACCCAAAGTCCTCATCCTCCTCCCCTTCCGATCCAGCGCCCTCCTCTGGATCAACGCTCTTATCTCCCTCTTCCCTGCCGACACCCAATCCCAAACTGAGAACAAAGCGAGGTTCCTCTCTGAATTCTCCCTCCCTCCCAATGTGGCGGATCGATTGGTGGAGAAGGCGAGCGAGTGGCCTGAGGATCATGTGGATATGTTCAAGGGGAACGTGGATGATAACTTCAGGGTCGGAGTGAAGGTAACGAGGAAGGCGGTGAAGCTGTTTGGTGGGTTCTACGGGAGTGACATCGTTGTTGGGAGTCCGCTTGGGTTGAGGATGAGTATCGAGAAGGAAAAGTGAGTGCCAGGGTCGTATCTTGAGGCGGTTATCTGAGGCTGTCGGAGCATAAAACCACGGACGAGGACGTGGGGACCGGAGCTGTTGAGTTTCGCGTCTAGTTCGTTGAAGGACGACGTGCTGACTTAGATCTCCTTCTTCCTCGCAGGTCCTCCGACTTCCTCTCCTCAGTGGAGATCGTGATTGCCGATCAGCTCGATGCTATGTCGATGCAAAACTGGGAGCACGTCCAAGTTCGTACTCCTCCATCTTCCTCCTCCTCTTCGCTCGCCGTTCGACCCTCTCGCTGATACTCATGCTCTCCCTCTCTTCCTTTCAGTTCATCTTCTCGAAGCTCAACGCTCTTCCCGACGACGCGCACGGCTGTGATTTCTCTCGAGTCAAGCCTTGGTACCTCGACGGACAGTGAGCTCTCTCCGCTCTTGCTGCGTTCTATCTCGTCGCGTCCTGACGCTTCTCTTCGCCTCGCAGATCCAAGTTCCTACGACAAACCGTCCTCCTCTCCGCCTACGAGACTCCCGAGATGCGATCTCTTTTCAACAAATCCCTCACCAATATCGCCGGAAAGGTTCGAACGAAAGGAAAATACGAGGGAGAGCTCATGAGGATCAAGCGAGGAGTCAAGCAGGTGAGTAGTTTGGCGACGAGTTCTTTCCTTTCTTTGTGCCTTCCGGTCTTTTCCTCTTCTCATAAACGAGAGCCAACCCTCCTCTTCTATCGTTTTCGGTCCTTCCTTTGCAGACCTTTTCTCGCTTCGAATCTCTCGATCCCAACTCGGAACCCGACGTTCGATTCGACCTCTTCACCACCAAGTTCCTTCCCGCCATCCTCAAATCAGCTGTCATGTCCAAGAACACCGTCATCGTCGTACCCAGCTATTTCGACTTCGTCAGGGTTCAGGGATGGATGAGGAAGCAGAGTGGAATGAGTTTCGCGGCGATCTCCGAGTGAGTTTCCTATCTTCCTTCTCGTCGTCCTCAACGCGCCTCCTCTTCAAGGAACCTCCCACTGAACTCTTATATTGTTCAACTTTCGTCTCGATTTATCTTTCCATCATTTTAGGTACTCTTCCAACCAGGAAATCTCTCGAGCGCGAACCTCTTTCTTCAAAGGCTCGAAATCTCTCCTTCTCATCACCGAACGATTCCACTTCTACCGACGCTACCGACTTCGAGGAGCCAAGACCTTCGTTTTCTACCAACTCCCGGATCACTCGGTCTTCTACCCCGAGCTCGTCAGCTTCGCATTCTTGCCCTCGAAGGAGAAGGATGCTGAGGGAGAGGAAGCGGTGGAAGTGGATGAGGGAGAGGTCAGCACGAGGGTTCTGTTTTCGAAGTGGGACTGGATGAAGTTGGAGAGGGTTGTGGGGTCGGAGGATGCCGCGAATATGGTGGCTCCTGGGGCGGAGAGTGTGTTTACTTTTATCTAGATGAATCTCTCGCCTTTCTTTCGGGGATCAAAGGGAGAGGTAGATCGCGGGAGTCGCAAGGAGCTTGGGGAATGTCATGATAAAGTACTGGTAGAAGTGAAAACAAGCCGGTTAGCCTCGCCTGGTCGTGGGATTCGAAGCAGAACAGAAGGGAAAGGAAGCTCACCATTCGAATCAACAACCACAAAAGTCACGTCGAGCTCAGCAACCGACCTCCCGAAGCTGGATTTTCAACTTCTCGTTCTCCTCCATCATCGAGGCAGCTTGAGCCCTCAGTTCCGTGGCGATGAACTCTGAAGGAATAAAGGGAAAGGCTGGCTTAGCTCGAGGAAGAGCTTTGAGTTCGAGACGCGTCGTTAACGACTTCAACTCACCCTTCTCCTCCAGGATCGCCTTCTGCTCCTCCAAAAGCAGCTTCTTACGCAGTCTAAATGCTGCAGCACCTGATGGATGTAGTGAAGAGAAAGGTCAGTTTGAGACCGTCAAGCCAGGACTTCGTCTCGAGGAAAAAGGAACAACACTGACTCGCTCGATTCACAGCTTTCCTCCTCTCCTTCCTAGCGAGCTCCTTCTCCGTGAGTACTCCCACCTCACTAGCTCTCGAATATGGCTTCCACTCCCCATCGTCGCTACTCCTCGAAGAAGAAGATGAACCAGGGCGAGCTGCCGATTCTTCCTCTTCCTCTCTTCTCCTCCTCCTGATCTCGACCTCGAAATGGACTGGGTCGTACTTCTTTTTGGAGCAGATGGTGTAGGAAGTCGAGCGGGACGGTGTTGACGCTCTTGGCGAGGATGAGGAGGAGGGAAAAGAGGTTGAAGAGCACGAAGAGCACGAGGAGGAAAGGGAGTAGGAGGGGGAGGTTCGCACGTCGGACGTTGGAAGGCGGTGATCGAAAGCTGGAGACGTCTCGAAGAATCCATAGGTAGGTGAGAGAGGAATGTAGGATGAGGGCATGTCGATGTATGGTTGGGAGAGGGGATGGGGGAAGAGGGATGAGCTTTTGAAGGTCGAAGCTGCTACTCGGCGAAGAACGGGATGGGTCGCGATCGAGAAGAAAAAGAGACAGAAATCTTCAGTCATCCAACTCCTGCAGAAGATAGGGACATAGAGGAGCTATTAGATGTGCACTGACATACCTCTGAGCCGAGCTAATTTCAAGGACGGGTACGGAGAGAGAGGAGGAGAGCGAGAGCGGGAGCGGGGTGTTTTCCGAAGAGCTTGTTTGAAAGGCTCGAGCTTCTTTTGGTCGAGAGCGTGGAGGAGAATAGTCTTGAGAAAGGTGAGGTAGGCAGTAGAGCAGGATGTAGTTGAAAGGTAGAAAAGAAACGCTGGAAGAAAAGAAGAGAGAAGAAGACGATAGGGAGCGAGGTACGGGAGCGTTGCCCGACGCACAGAGAAGCCTTAGGAAGACCTCAGACCTTTCGTTTTACGCTGACGTCCCTTGGATGGAAAAGATTCGAAGGGAGTTGTCAGCTCAGACCTCCATTTCATTTATGGAGAAGAGAAAGAAGCAGCGAGATAAGGGGTTCTTGGAGCGAAAAAGGATCGGAGGAGCGCTGCGACCTCGACACGTCGACCCTCCTTTCTTCCTTCTCCCCTTTCTGCTGTAGGCCTGTTCTCTAGCCTTGCGCTTGCCACAGATGCTGATACCGCAGCGCATTGTTTTCTACTTCAAAAATGCTCTCCCTCTTCCCTCTTTCCCTTCCCGCCGCGCTCGTGCTGATCGACCTCTCTCCGAATCTCTCGATCCTCCATCGTCTCTCTTACATCAGGTTTTGACCGAGTTTCGATGACGGGATTGAACTCAGATAACATCTTGATTTTTTACAGCGCTGCAGACTCTGTACTTGACGCGTCTACATACTTGTAACGAGACATGAGACTTGATCCCTCCAAGAAGGCATCCATCGCTCCTCTGAGAAGGTCCACCTCCACCTGCGCTCAAACAGCTCCAGATGTATAGTTAACTGTGACGAGAGTAGAAAAAAGGAGCGCTCATCAACAAAGGCGTGAAGAAAGAGTCAAAGAAGAGGAAGACTTACGCATAGAGATCGGCGCTCCCTTCGTCGAGCAGCCTGGATGGAGGAGAAGAGGAGTCAGCTCAAAATCGAGGGAAGAAGATTGAAGAGAAAACTAACCTCCAAATCCGCCAGCTCCTGCTCCACTAGCACAGCTCCCACTCCCGATACAAGCAGAGGAAGCGCACACGCCAATTCCACCTCCGGCGCACTTCCCTCCTCCTCCGACACCTGGAAAGGAAAAGAGCAAAGACGGATCGGCGATTAGATGTAGTCATAGGGTTAAAAAAAGGGGGAACTCACCTAGGTTTGCAGCGCAAGAGCCTCGAGCCACGACGCGTCCATCCATACCGTGAAACGAGCACTCGCGGCCGAGTCCCCAAGCTTGGACTGAGCCTGGATAGGATCCTTCCTCTCCCACACCATAGTATAGGACGTAGGGAGAAGGTCGGAAGAAGTCGTCTCGAGTGTGGTTGCTTTGCGAGAGAGAGAGAAGAGTCAGATTTGGATGGATTGAAACCGAAAAAGAAAACGCGTCGTCGGATGTTTTGGCTCACTTCCTGCTGGCGAGAGTGATTCCAGGGTTCTTCTCGATCCAGTCGTGGTCTTCCTTGAGCTCCTTCTTAGCCCTGTGAAAAGGAGAGAACGGAGTTAGATCTGCAGACCATCGAGAAGAAAGGAAAGGAAGACTCGCCTCGTCTCCTCTCTCACCGCTCTCCTCTCTCCGGTCTTCTTGTGCCCGACCGCGAGGATAGAGGAATGTACCGAAGGGTGGCTCGAGTCGTTGATAGACATCTCGAGACGATCCGCAGGGTTGACCTCCGAGCTCTTCTTCTTCTTCTTGAAAAAACTGCTGAGGGTTGAAGGAGTAGAAACTTCGGGCGCCTGAGGAGATGGAGCGAAAGAAAAAGTGAGTAACGAGAGAGAGGGACGAGTCGTTGATATATTACACTCACACATCCACAAGTTGAGTAGAAAACTCCGAAGCGAACTGAGATAAAGAAAGAGCAAAGAGGTGAGCGAAGGTAATCTGTGAAAGGACGGAAAGGGGAGAGATTCTGACCTGCCCAATCCTCTGCTGTGGTTCGGTAAGCTGATGCAAGTGCATTTTCCTCCACAGTATCATCGTGGTCAGTGAAGCGTCCTACGAGGTCGAGCGTGTCGGATCTGAGCAGAAAACGATGAAAGGCGAGTGAGCGACGAAGTTGTCTGGGAAGAGGGAGATGAACGGACCTGTATTTCGATCCCTTGAGTTGGTGAGTATGCCAGCCTGTAACAGCATGTCAGACTGGTCAGCGGAAGTGATGTGAGGAAGTGAGGAAGAGAGAAGAGAAGAGAAGCGACGCGACTCACCGAGATCGATGTCGAGAGCTGGAAGAAAAAAGAGACCGAACTGTTAGTACGAGACCAGGGTGGCAACTCGATGGCCGAAGGTTTTCTCACTGGGGCAAAAAGCCTTCCAAGGTTGGGAAGTCATCAGCTGGGTGAGGGCAAGGAAAGGTGAAGGAGATCAGCAGTCGAGACGCGTTCGATTCGATCTGGCCCTTTGAACTCACATCCACGAAGGCGTGGTATCAGCAGGAGATAGAGTCGGAGTTGATAATAGTGTCGTAGATGTAAAAAGCTCCGAGAACAAGAGAAGCTCACCTTCCAATCGTACGGAGAAGGAGGAAATCACGGGTGTCGGATCGATGAGGAGCGAGCCAACCGAGACCTTCCATCCTCTCGATGAAAGAGGCTTGTCGAAGAACCTGGAAAACGGAGTGATGAGAAGATAGAGTGAGCAGAGATCCTTGGGTAAAACGAGGAAGAGATGGAAGAACCGATGAACTTACGGCTCCAACGAGTTCGACTCCAAAAGGCTCTGGGAAGTCATAGCGAGACCAGATCCGACTTGCAGGCCGAAGAAGAAAGGATGCTCGTTTAGAACGCCGACTCATCTGGAAGAACAAGAAGAAACGTTGAGCTCACCCATCCTCCTCACCAGTCGAGGAATCCGTTCGACCTGACCCATCTTCAAAGCGACGTCGAAAGCGTCGTGGAAATGATTCATCTCTCTTCCGTAGAACAGCATCATCGAGGAGTGATCGACCTCCGAGGACTCGTTTAGAACGACGGCTGGGTCTGAAGGGAGAGGGAAGAAGGGAGAGAAGATGGTGACGAGGGAGGAGGAGAGAGTTTGAGAGGGGACGTCGGTTGTTGGGAGCCCTGTTCCGGGGACAAGGAGGATCGAGCTGAGACCAGGGGACCCAAGTTGTAAAATGAGTAAGTTGGTGAAAAGCGAGAGAAGAACGAGAACAAACGAGTGGTAGAGGGGGAGAGGAAGGAAAGAAAGAGGAACGCGACTCACAGCCAAAGTCCATTCTCTCTCTTCACTCGTCCTAAATCCCTAGCGAACTTCCTCAGTGCCAACTGCTTCCTTCCAAACTCCAGCCCACACCTTTCGCAAGTCGCCCTGAACTCCTCCTGAGCATATCCCGTTCCAATTTTCGGCTGCAGCAGCAGTTCCCCCGCCGGTCCCAAAGTCGCTGTATCGCTCGCGATCGGAGCTGAGAGCCATGGGACCACGACGAGGGTTGAACAACAGGGACAGGCGATGTCGAGAGTATCATGGAGCGAGGTGGTGGAAGGGAGGGTGGGAGGAAGACCGGAGGTGAGGGTCTTGAAGATCGCAGCTTGGGCTTGGGTTTGAGTGAAGGTGAGGGAGGAGGGATCGATTTGGGAGGCGAAGAGGAGCAGAGGGAAGGAAGAGAAGTGGGCGAGAGCAGGTCGGAGGAGGAGATCGATATGGTAAATCCTGGGATTCAAGAGATCTGAAGAAGAGAGGACGAAAAGGATGACGCGTCAGTTTGTGTTCGAAACGAAACGACTCACAGGTATGCCAGACCATCAGAACGTCTAGAAAGCTCACAAAGGGAGAGAAATGTGTCAGCTCAGGGGAGAGAAAGGAAGGCAAGCAAGACTGAGCTCACCTAAAGGAGGAAGAACCCTCTCCTCGTCCCACCTCTCTCTATCTCCCTTCTCTGAATCACCCACAGCCTTTTCCAATCCCTTCCAGAACTTCTCGAATCTCCAGACTGCCCGTCTGACGAAGATGGCCCATTTGGCTTTCCCATCGAGAGGAGGTTTGACGACGTCGAAGTCAGGAGCGGAGGGAAAGCTGGAGATCTCGACGAACAGACGATGAACGGTTCCGAGCTGAAACGGAGGGGGGGGCGGGTCAAACATACAGCGACGATGGCAGAGGGGATATGAGTGAACAGGCTCGAGGAGGTTGAAAAAAAACGTACTAGAAGGATGTGGGCTTTCACCTCTCCCAGAGTCATCACTGAGTGGACGCGTAGAAGAAGGGAGGAGAAGATCGAAAGAGATCAGGGTCAAAGCTCTCTTCACGCCGCCTTCCCTCGCTTTTGACCACAAGACGGAGAAAGACACTCACGAGAAGCAACGGTCTTCTTCCCCACAAGGAACTCAGAAGGAAGCTGGTGCTGCAAGATCAGCGAAGAAAGAGCGGAGGCAAGGTCAGGCTCGAGGTCGAGAAAGTCCAAGCTCAACATCTCTCTCCTTCCTTTTCTGTTCCAGAGAGTTTGTCCCACCTTCTCGTCCCCAGAGGAGAATTTGGAGCTACCCCCATAGGCAGGTGGATCCCTTGAGCTCGCACTGGAGCTTTCCTCGACGTATCGAGGAGGAGAGGCGACCGAGCGACCTGCTTGATCCTCGTTCGCAGCTCGCGTCGTCGAGGCTGGAGGACGATCCTCCTTCGTCTTCTTCTTGTGACTGAACATGTTAGAGAGGCGGTCCTTGATCTGAAAAGAGATGGTGGGGCAGAGGATGGTGGTGGGTGGGGGAGAGAAACGAGAAGAGGGTTGAGGTCGATTGAGGCTGAGCTTATTCTACGGCTTCAGTTCTCCCGACCTGGGACTCGAGTTGACAGGGGTGACAGGCCGATACTGAGAAGAGCGACTATGTATAGAAACAGAGAGTGACCAAGGAGTGACATCCTCAACCGGCTGCTGTATAGACGACGAGAGAGGAGGATCGTTCTCAAACTCACGAAGTCGTCTCACCGTCTCCCTTTCCTTTCCAACCTGGCGATTGAATCTCAACAAGCATTTGATCACCGTTCAGCGCCTATCGAAGATCCCTTCCCTGCGTGTGCTGGTGGTATCGTCGAAGCTACTGGTGCTGCCGATGAGGTTGAGGAGGTTGGAGGAGGAGGTGCTGAGCTCGACGGCGTTGATGATTTCGCTCCCGGGACAGGAGTGTCGTCGAAACCTAGGGAAGCCCAATCGGTCTTCTCCATGAGTCCACTAGGTAAGGAGAAGCGATGGGGAAGTATGACAGGGTCGAGGGGAGGAGAGGAGGAGGAGGGAAGGGAAGGAGGGAAGAGGTGGGATGTTTCGTGAGCTTGAGCTTCCGTTCCGTGCCATCGAAACGAGCTCCTCCTTTCGCCAGGATAGCAAAGAGAAGCTTAAAGAAGGACGGAGCTGGACTCACTTGTCGAATCTACACTGCAAGTAAGCTTTGCTTAAATCTCTGCACTTCTCGTTCTTGGCGTTGTTCTTTTTGAGGCAAGCGAGGTACGACTTCATGACAGGAGAGCAATCGTCTGAGGGAACAAAGCGAAGATAGAGAGACGAGATCAGCGGACTTGTCCTACGACGAGCTGGATTCTACGTTGTAGTCGATGTGACGAGCTCGAGGGGAAAGAGGGAGAGAGAGAGAGAGAGGAGGGAGAGAGGAGGGCTGAAGGGAGGAAGGAGAAGGAGGAAGAGGACTCACGATCGTGGTCGAGTGGGAAGGATCCCTTCTCGGGAGGAGAAACCTGGAACGAGTCAGAAAAGTTACCAGGGCGACCGAAGGACATGATGAGAAGGGATCGGAGAGATTTGGGGAGTCGAGTGACGGTTGGGAAGGAAGAAAACACTAAGGCTCTTAGGAAACCCAGACCGAGGAAGCTCACCTTCGCCCTCCTTCCCTCTCAATGATCATCCGCCTCCTCAGGTGGTATTAGACCCTGGACTTTTTTTTTTTTTTTTTTACTGATACCAGCATTGATCTTTATACCTGGAATCTCTCCGGATTACATCACCGTCCTTGATGGTCAAAAAGGTCTTCAAACGGAGGTGAGTCGACTGAGTCCTCTCCTCTCTCTCCTCCCCCTCCCCAAGGCGTGACAGCCTTCCTTTCCTCGTGCAGTCTCGCATCCAGCTCGTATCAGCAGCTCACCTTCTCTTCCCTTTCACTTTTACACAATCTCAGCTTCCTTTCGCTCGCGGATCTTCTTCTGCCACTTTCAACTCCCCTTCCGCTTGAACCTTCCAACCTCGACCCCCTTCGCCTCAGAGCTCAGAGCCCAGCCCAGCCCATCTGCTGCTCCGCCAACCTCACCTCCACCGGTCTAGCCTCCGAATGCCTTGGTTATCATACCATCTCCTATCGACCAGGGCGCCAAAGGCGTGGTCTTGATCGCCTTCGAGTCTCGTCTTGGCTGTCTGTCGGCCGCTCTTCGCTGTTCGCACTCCTTTCTCTCGCCATTCGATGACTTCCTGTTCGCACTCCTTTCTCTCGCCATTCGACGACTTCCTCTTCGCTGATCCTACCTTCAAACCTCTTTTGAGATAAGAGACATTTGAATTCAGTCAGCTTCGGAGCCAAGGAAACACGTCTTCGTTCATCAACGGATCAAACGTTTCGTTCTCTCCCTCCCTCATTCCCCTTCAAAGCTCAGCTCGCTCTTCTTCCTTAACCTCCACTATCCCTCTCAGGACCTCGACAATGTCTTCCTCGAAAGATATCGACCAAGTCCAACAGCTCCGCTTAACCTCTTCACCTCCTCCTCCTGCGTTTTTCTCCGACGAAGAGAAGAAACCGACCCATCTCGTTCGTGCGGAGGACGCGAGTGCCAGCGATGGCTCTTCTCTCGACCAGACCCAGAGAAAACAGACATGGATCGGATATCTATGGGATACCGCAGGTGAGTGCTTTGTATCATCTTTCCCTCGTCTAGCAGGAATGACTTCCAAGTCCAGGATTTAGGAATCGTCGTCGGTCGGACGGCGCTCTCTTCTCCCCTCCTCTCCTCGACCTATTTTCCTCTCCTCGGATCTCTCCTGACTTTTCTATCTTTTCCAGATGCCTCGCCGGAAGAGAAGAGACTACTTCTCAAGCTGGACGCTGTTCTTCTCGTCTTGACTTCGGTTCGTCGCGTCTCTGCTTTTCTATCTTTCCTCAGTTGAAACTGACCTATCGATTATTTTTTCTAAGCTTGGATACTTCATAAGTATGTTTCTTCCTCTGATTCACTGCTACAAATCAAGCATGACTGACCTTCCTCGCGCATTCCTCTCGCAGAAAACCTTGACCAGTTCGAACCGCGTTGCTTCTTCTCAGGCGCCGTTCCTCTTCTCAATTTGACCCTGCTTTCCCTCATTTTTTTTGGTTCAGGACCAACGTAAACAACGCCTTCCTCTCGGGTATGAAGGAAGATCTCAACATGTTCGTCGAAACCATCCCGTCTGTTCGCGTCGTCCAGCCGCTGACTCGATTTTCTCCCCTCTCATAGGTATGGAAACGAACTTACTACCGCACAGAGTATCTGGACGGCTGGATATGTGATTGGCCAACTTCGTGAGTTTGACATCGTCTCGTTTGGATGCTCGAAGACTTCGCTGACTTTCCTTCTCCTCTCCCCGCTGACTTTCTTTCTCCTCTCCCCAGCCGTACTCCTCCTCCTCACTCGAGTATCGCCTCGTTACGTCGTTCCTGTCATTGAGATGGGGTGGTCTACCGCAACACTCGCTTTGTACGCTGTCAAGAACGTCCAAGTATGTTCACCCTCTCGCGGCTCGCGTGAGAAGTCTCCTCACCGACCCTGCTTCTTCTTCCTCCCCTCTCCACCACTCAGACCCTCTACGCCCTCCGATTCCTCGTCGGTTTTTTTGAGTAAGTTTTCGGTCTTTTTCGCCTTCCTTTTTGATCGCTCAGCCACTGACTTCGTTCCTCACTTCTTCGCGTCCAAATCAGGGCAGGGTAAGTTGGATCTCTTTCTCCTTTCTCTCCTTTCCATGGTCTTTAGCTGAACCTTCTCACCTTCACAGATTCTTCCCAGCCGCTCACTTCATTCTTGGCTCTTACTATGGTCCCAAGGAGCTCGCGAAACGAGGTGAGAGACTTTTGTACTCATCTGCACGCCGTCGAATTGTACTCTCCCGCCGACCGCTCCTGCCCTTCAGCTTGTATCTTCTACGTCTCCGGCGTTCTCGGTGGCATGTTCAGTGGATTCATCCAGACGGGAGCCTCGAATGGACTTCACATGGTCAACGGTCTCGAGGGATGGAGGTAAGTAGCGTCTTCATTCGCAGTGTGCTCAGCGAGTCGTCCTCAACGATCTGACTTCTTGTTCTCCCTCCAGATGGACTTTCATTGTCGACGCCATTATTTCCTTCGCTGTCGCCATCCTTGGTGCGTCTCTTACATCTTCATGAAGCGAAGCAGCTCTGACAGGTTTTCGCTTTCTTTCTCTCGTGGTCTTCAGGTTTCGTGCTCTTCCCCGGACTTCCTGGGAAGGATACCAAGCCGACTTTCTGGCTCACTGCCGAGGATATTGAGCTCACTCGTAAGCGGATGAAAGCTGCTGGTCGAGCAGAGTCCGTGCCTTGGACTCGAAGCAAGGTCAGCCGACGCGTCCGTCTTTCGCGCGAATATCTCTCGCTGACCTTCTTTCTCTCTTTATTCCTTCAGGTCAAGGCGCTGTTCACGAGCTGGCATATATACGCTCTCCCAATCCTTTACTCCTTGTTCAATAACGTGAACGACTTCTTCCCTTCCCGACTTTTCGTCTCTCGTGCTGATCCTCTCTCCTTCTTTCTCTTCCCTCGTTTCTTTCTCTCGCAGGCCCCTGTTCAGCAACCCATGGGATTTTGGCTCAAGAGTAAGTTGGTCCCAGGCATTCCCACCATTCCTTCAGCTCATCAAACCACTCTCGTCCTCGTCCCTTCAGGCTTCAACGCGACGAAGACACACCCCGCTCCCGTCCCGGGCAGATCGTACTCCATCTCGGACATCAACCTTCTTCCCCTTCCAGGATCTGTAGGTCGAACTCACCCTTCAACTTCGATCACCTCGAGCTGATCAACTTTCCTCTTCATCTTCAATCGCAGGGCATTTTCGTCGTCGTCGCGCTCTTTTACGCTTGGACGTCGGACGGATTCCTCAAGGGACGACGTTGGCCCTGGATCCTCTTTGGATCTCTCTTAAACGTCATCTTCAACGCTGCAATCCTAGAGACTCCTCTTTACACTGCGATTAAAGCTCGAACGGCGTTGTACTACCTTCTTCCGATGGCGGTGAGTTCATTCCCTTCTCTTTCCCTCTCTTTCACCCTTCTTCTCTCTTCCACTGAGCTCCATATTTTTCTTTGGTTCGTGATGTGATAGGGATCCATCGGAATGCTCACTCTGACTTGTGAGTCGCTCAACTCTCCTTCTCCTCGGCTTGCTGAATTCTCCCTCGCTGATCAGACCTTCTCCAATCTCTTTGCTCATCTGCTTAGGGACGAACGAGATCTGCGCCGGCGACAAGGAGAAGAGAGCTATCGTTATCGGGAGTGCGAATACCCTCACCTACGTCTTCCAAGCGATTGTGAGTACCGAAGCAGGCGAAAGGAGGATCGAGAAGAGAACTCTGACCAAGTTGTTCGGTTCCTTTCCCAGATCCCCAACTTCGTCTGGAAACAAGTTGACTTCCCTCTCGCTCGCAAGGGTCACATTTACTCCATGTCTCTCTCCATTGGACTTATCTTCTGGACCGGATTTGTGTACTACCTTACGCGACGAGACGCTGGGAGGGCTTCGAGAGAGAAGAGGTCGTCGGAGGAGTTTGGGGAGATCGCCGAGGTTGCGAAGTGAGAGAGGGGATAGGGGAGGATTGAGAAGATGAATATTAGTTGGTTGAAGGAGCAGAGGTAGTCTAGGTATCTTTTGGGGCGGGTTTCGCGGGATGTAGAATCGAGTTTGCTGGGAGGTTCGCGTCGAAAGAGAGAGGGAGAGAGGGAGTGTGACTCGCTTCATCGATACAAGGCGTCAGAGCTAAAATGGTATACTGCTACATTTTAAAAAAGAACTGGGAGCTGGGAGGGGCTGACGGATGATAGAAGAGGAAGGTCAGCGAACGAACGAACGAACGAACGAGAAGACGCGTCGAATCAATTTATTTTCTCCTCCTCTTCCAGAAGCATGAATCATCACACTCACCTGTCTTAGTATCCCTTCCTACCCAGACACCTCCTCACCGCCTTGACATCCGCTTCAGTCTTGTAGAACGACTGCGTAGCTTCAACGAACGAGTCTGCGTAGACTTGATCTTCTCCTCCAGCCGCAGGGTCGCCTTCTCTTGCTTCTGGACTGAGGGTGACTAAGATAATCGAACCGAATCGTCGAAGGAGTCAGAAGATTTTTTTTCGGGCCTGAGGAAGGTTGCTAGGGGACCCACCGAAGTTCGAGAGGATCTCCCCAACCAGCGTCGCCTCTCCTCCTCTCGCGACGATTTGCAGTACAGCGTCCGTGAGTCGACGATTCGTGGGTGATACGGACTGGACTCCAAAGAGGTAGATTTCTTTGAAGGCTTTGAGAGTCAACTAGACGAGAAAGTGAAAAGAGGAAGGTCAAAAGTTAGCTCCGTCGGCTGTCGCATCTGAACCTTTCGCGCTCGACTCTGCGAAACGAGGAGCTTTGAGCGGACTCCCACTCACCCCATATACCTGCAGCACCTTCTCCTTCGTTTCTTCGTTTTTCCTTTTCACCCAGTGTCGATTGAGGAAGGTGAAGAGTCTGTTGACGTAGTTTGCTCGGCCGAAGTAGTTGGACGAGATTTTGGCGTAGAGTTTGAGGAGGGAGAGGTCGTCAAGGGTTGAGGGGATACCCTGATATCGATAGGACGAGAAGGAGAAGAGTGTAGTGAGCTTGGGGGGGGGGGTAAGCGAAGAGGTGAAGGGAGATGGAACGACAGAGAGAGAACTGACGGACGCGAGGTTTTCTACGTACTCCTCGAAGTACCTAGTTATTTGATTGTGAAGGTAGGGTGCTCCTGAGGTCTCCATTTCTGCTAGTAGAAGGGATTTGGGTGAGCTACGTCGAGAGAGGCTGAGGCAAATAGAAAGAACGTCCGGAGTCGGAGTCGGACGCACCTCCTCCTCCTTCTTCCAGCGCTTGATTCGGACCTCCAGTAGGTTTGCGACCGGAGGTGCAGATGTTGTAAGAAACAGTGTAGAGACACATATAGTGGAGGTAGGCCACACCTGGATGCACTTCGGAGGAGGAGCAGCTGCAGAAGGAGAAGGGAGGGAGGGAGGAAGCATCAGCGACAGGGTGGCGAGCTCATCGTTCCGTCCCTTCTCAGAGGATTAAGGCTTGGGAGGGCTCACTCTCCCATGATGAGATCCATTCCATCTTTCAGATACGCCCAGGATTCTTCCAAGCTCGCGGTGGGGCTAGCCGCAATAGGAAAGGCATGAAGAAGAGAAGAGGGGGAAGGGAGGGAGGGAGGAAGGTCAGCTTCGCTCGTTTCGGACTGGTTTCCCAGAAAAGCTGAGCTTGATTTCGACCGGATAAAGATAGCGACGTACGGTGGGGCCTGAGGAGCGGTATCCATATCGAAGTGGATGGATCCGAGTTAGTAGAGACGAGAAAGAGAGCGTGGAAGGTAGGAGGGAGCGAGCGGAGGAAGCTCACCTGTTTGGGTTGGCCTTTGAGCCCTCCTCCCTCCTCCTCCGCTCTTCATGTTTATATTTCAGTACCTTGAATCTGGACGCGTTGATTGAAGCTCGGCACGTCGAACGCGTTCCAGGCCCGAAAAGCAAACTACTGAGCGCGTCGTCGATCTCCTTATCTCCTTCCTGCGCGAAGGAACATGCCGTCGGTTCGACCCAGGCCCAGAGACCTTCCGCCAACCACAACTCCCTTCTCTGCTCCTTCCCACTCATCGCAAATCACCCATCCATAGCTCACCCTCGACGCTCAGCTTTCCGAAGCATACCTCTATGGATCGAAGTCATGCCGCCAACTCTCAACCAGGCCAGCAGCATGAGCATGAAGGCGGAGGAAGCGTTGGGGGAGAGGACGGGTGGAAACAAGGAAACGCAAGAATCGTATATCGTGAGTTGACTTTATCTCTCCTACTTGAGACGAAGAAGGACCTGAGCCGTGTAGAAGGATGGGGGGGAAGAAGTGGTGGAGTCGAAGAGAGGGAAGTCGTCACCTGGCTCGAAGCGGGTCGAGCTCAACATCTCCCCATCGAAAGAGCTCCAAGGGCGACTTCTCAGCGGAAATCTATACACCAAAGCACTTCTTAGAGCTCTATGGACATCCACGAAGCTAATTAGCTCTTCTTTGTTTATCTCCCAGCCTCCCTAACCTCGTTCGTTGCTTCATTCTTCCCCTCCCTCCTTGATCCTCCAACCTCCCCCTCCGCTTCTTCCGTTCTCACCTTCTGACCATCCTGTCGCTCGTCTATCCTACCAGACCCATCTCAACCTCTGCTTCGACCTTCTCCCACCTCACTTCTACCTTGTCCAACCGTCTCTCCTCCTTCGTCGCGTCCCAAAATGATCCTTCCACCTCGACCTCCTCCCCACCTCTCCACGACCTCTCCTCCGGTTCCGTCCCGCCTTCGGCTTTTTCTCTCCCATCTCCTTCCAAGGAAGGAAGCTCATCCTCTTCGCCAGTCTGGTCAGCATTCGATGAGCTTTCATCTGGAGCTCGAACCTCTGCGACTTCCCTGACCGCTGAAGGAGGACTGCGAGGTCCAACGAGGTCCGTACGCGTTCCCTTTCCTCCGCCACGGTCGCATTTCTGGGTTTTGCTCACCTTCTCTTTCTTTTTCGTCTTCGCCCACCTACTAGGGTTCTTCTCAAGGCCCAAGCTCAAGATCTGAGCATCTGGTCCGCTCCTGCGTCGCCATCGGGTACAGCAAAGGAGCTCGTCCGGATCTCCGGCAAGGGTCGTCTTGAGTGGCGAGGAGGGAGGATCGTGGGAGCGAAGATTCTTGGTGGCGGGGATAAGGCTAAGGGAGCGTTGAGAGTTATGATTCTGTGAGTATTCGGGATCATCGAGACCAAAGGGAGAGCTGGGCGAAGGAGGAGACAGCTGACTTCGCTTTCGACCCTCCGTCCAGACTAAACACCGTCGACAGCTCAGCTCTCGTCGCACACTCTCTTGAGACTCTGGAGTTACTGGATTCGATCACTCTTAACGGTCAAGCTGCAGAGCTCCAAACGAGCGGGTCCTTCATCGCCGTCGTTCGTCCCACCTCTTCCGGTCGCGACGCGTCGCCGCCTCGTCTTTTCGTAGACTGATCGGCTCCTTCTTCTTCACATTCTTTTCACTTCAGAGCACTACATCTCCAACCCAACTTCACATCCTCTCCTCCACATCCCTCCTTCCTCATCAGCCTCCCATCACCACTCTCTCGATCAATCCACACTCCCGTCGCCCAACCTTCACTCTCTCCCATCGCTTCCTCTCTTACGCCTCTTCCCTCGCACCTGTCAAGAGCATGCCACTCATCGTACGACTGGGAGGAGACCCAGATGAGACGGCAGGCACGGCTCGACGGAGAGAGCCAACTCTTTCTCCCTCGAAGGTCATTGGGACGATCGGAGGCCTCGTCCTCGGAGGACCAGGGGGATCCAAGGTACAGAGCAGAGCTCAGGGAGCTGGAGTCGAGGGAACCCTCGTGGACGTGGCTGGGAGGTTCGTGTCGGGAGGAACAGCTGCTGGGTTGGAGGGGATGAAGAGGATGGGCACTCTCGTCGCTGGATTTGCCGCGACCTCGATTTCCACTCCTACGACCGCGATATCGATGAACGAGCCAGCGTCGTCTAGGCCACCGCCACCTCTACCAACTATTACTTCTACCCGCCCAACGCCCACACCTCCTAACCCATCCCGCCTCCCGATCCCCCCTCCTCAAGATAACTCCATCGTGCTCCTCGACCTCCTCTCACCCAACCCTTCTCAACCCATCATCCACTTCTACCTTCATCCCAACACCTCTCCAACTCGTGAACAAATCAACTTCCTCTCCCTCTCACCCTCAGGACGTCAACTTCTCGTCGCTCAGTCTCCTTCGACCGATTTTAGGGTGCTCGAGATCAGACCGAAGAGCCGAGGCTCGAGCGCTGGAGGAGGAGAGGTGTGGGAGCGATGTGTGCTGAAGAGAGGTTTGACGCCTGGCTTGGTCACAGGGGTGGAATGGGATGAGGGAGAGAGAGGAGTGGGAGTGTTGAGTGGCAGAGGGACGATTCGTGAGCACATCTTTTACCGACGTTCTTTTTCTATGCTTCTTCTTCTCCTCTGATCGTCGCTCTTCCTTCGCCTTTCGCTTTCACCTCCAGATATATTCCTTCTGAATCTCCAGGGTGGGACTCCTCAAGGTCATCTGCATGGCAAGGCGGTCAACTCGAGGCTGCTCGTGAGTCTCCCTCTTGTCTCGCCTCTCTCTCCACTCTCTTCCCGTCGAATCCGACGCTGAGATCTGCCCCCACTTCATCTCGGTACTCTCAGGCTCCTCTCTCGACCGTCGTCCACCCCATCGTTCAAGTACGACCTCAAATCGACCCATCTTCACCTCCCGCCGCCTCTCGAGGCCATCGTCGCACCTCCTCCTCTTCCGAACCCACCACCACCACTTCCTCCTCCATCTCCCCACACTCCACCTTCGCTCTTCCCACCAACTTCGTCTTCCTCCCCAACTCTACACTCTCGCTTATGAAATCCCCCAAATCCTCCGCGACCAGTGGTCGCCGACTCTCGTCAACCTCTCCATCTCATCACAACCATCACCTCCCTCCCTCGCCGTCGATCGCGAAAGACCTGCTCATCTTCGAACCTGAGCGAGAATCTCTTCGCATCCATCGGACCATCCTAGGAGCGAAACCCTCGTCGTCGTCGGGATTGAGCTTGATGCTGAATCAGAAGACCTTGGTTGCGGGAGGTTCGAAGGAGGTGGTAGCAGTCGAGAACGAGACGACGGTGGCGAGGTGGGAGTTTGAAGGAGGAGGTGGTGTAGGAGGTGAAGTGAGGATGGCGAAACTGGCCGGGTCAGTTGTTTCTCCTCGGAAGAGAGACGCGTCGCCTTTGAACGAACAGGATTTCGCTAGGTGAGCTTTCGATCATCTCTCTCTCTCTCTATCTTTGCGGAGCAGAATCTGACCCTTTATCACTTGCTTCGTGATCAGCAGGTGCCTCTCCCGCGTCGAGATCGAAACCTCCTCCCCATCCTTCAAGATCCTCTCTTCACCCATCTACCTCTCCCGCCAATTCGAATTTCACGTTTACGACGCTTCCTCTCTCTCGGACTTCTCCCCTCGTCAACTAGGATCTCTCCTCTCCGATCGGCTCGTTGTCCGGAAGGAGGTTCAAGTCTCCTCCAGCTCGTTCAACCAACTCTCCTCGCTCAACCTAGGAAGCCCTTCGCTCTCCTCCACCAACTCCTCCGCGATTGGCTCCCCAGCCTTCAGCTTGGAACAATTCCCCTCTTCGTCCTCCCGTCGCTCTTCCTCCTCTCACTCCCACTCCCAATCAATCGGTCCAGGCTCCTTCGATGCCTCCCTCGAAACGGCCATCCACACCTTCGTCGGTCATCCTCGCTCCAGAGCCATCGTCCCTTCCTATCCCAACGGAGACGGTCCCACTACCTCACCTCGCTCTTGGAAGTCCCCCGTCCCCATCGGACTCACCGTCAACCTCCTCGGAGAAGGAGTCCAGCGCTTCAGGAAGGAAGTCAATCGGACGCGTTCTTCGAAGTTCAAAGGCTCCTCCTCCTTGCCGAACCAAGCGAGCTTGAACGTCCTGAGCTTCGAGGAGGGAACCATCTACGACGAGAATGATTTTGCTTCGGCAAGATCGTCGGGGGGCGGCGGTCATGCGACGAATACGACGTTTGATTCTTCGGAGTCGGGAGGAGGAGCGTCGTTCGAGGAGTGGGAAGAGGAGGATGATTCGGAGGAGGCTTACAGGAAGGCGATTGAGGAGGAGGAGTACGATGATCTCATCGTTGGGGTCATGGACGACGAAGAGGAGGGTCGAGTCGTTGCCCAGGAGGCGAGGAAGGTCGAGGTCGGGCGGGTCGATAACAGAGAGAAGAAGAGAGGGAAGGTTTCGGCGGTGACGGAGAGTCCGATGGGATCAGCCGGGGAGGAAATGAAGCATTCCGAGGTGGGGAGTGGGAGCGGAAAGGAGTGAGAGGGGAGGCACGACGCGACTCGATTCCTTTTTCAAGATACTTACGCTATCTCAGTAACGAACACATCCCAGATACCTTTGATCACTCTTGATTAATTCTCTATGCTTTATCATCTTGCTACGTTTATACTTCCTACGTCTCATCTACATAGATCTCTCGAACTTCAAAAACAAGCAACGCTTTGCTCTCGATGTGTACTCGTATCAATCGTACCTGCCCCATGCCCTTTGCCGTTTCTGCTTCTACTTTTGTTCCATTTCGCATCGACGGCATCGTACGTCCACCTGTAGGAAAACATGAAAGCCGTCGTCGACTTTCCCTCCCAACTTTACAGCTCTTCCCCTTCAGTCCACCTCCTGATCCGCCAGAAGCGTCGCCCGAGACGCTGAGCTTCCCTTCCTTTCTCTCCCCTCCACCCCTTCAGTCGACTCAACTTGGACTTCTGACCATGCCAGATGAGCTTCACGAGCATCTTCTGAGCAGCATCTGCTCTGCTGAACCGCATACACGCTCGACGCCGTTCTCGTGCTCGCACCGTCCGAAAAATGAGCTTGATTGTCGATTATTTCTGAGGGATAGGAGGCTACGAGTATGAAAATGGGTTCCAAGGTGTCAGTATATGTGCGAGATTCGGTTGAGACCCGAGGGAGCCAGAGGAGGAGAGGGGAGGAGGAGCTCACCTCAAGCAACTTGAGGGGTTCTCATGGAGCAGGAAGGACCATTCCTCGAACGACAGATTCATCAGGTACGAAGAATCACGACCTCCTTTGAGACCTGTTAAGGTAAAGATCAGCCAAAAAAATCTCGCACGGGCTCGTCGTTGAACGTTGAAGGAGAGGAAGCGAGGACTCGCCTTTTCGACATCCGTGTCGACATCGACGTCCGTCATCCCTTCCTCCCTGCCTCTCCCTTCCTTTCCCAATCATGAGCTCCTCCTCAACCCCTCTCCCTCTCCCACCATCACCTCCTTCTTCTCCTCCCCCTTACTTGGACGACATCAAGCTTTCGGACGACAAAGCTTCCTCCGACCGTCGTCGAACGTTGCCCTTCCTCATCTCTCTCCTTCACCAACCCGAGCTCGTCGCCAAACTCGATCCTCAAGTCTCTTCCGTCGTCCAATCCCAAGCAGATCCCACCCTCTATACCATCACCGACAGAATCGTCGACAGCCTCTTCAAGATTTTCGGCTTCAAAATCGTCTACGAAGCTCGGTTCACTCCCCTGCCGGACGGGATGCTCGTCGAGTCTCAAGGTCCCTGGTCCTTATGTCCTTTCACGATCGTCTGGAAGGTCATTCAGCAGGACAGCGACGATCCAAAGGACCTGGGATGTGGAAAGTGCAGGATTACCGTTCGAGCAGAGGCCAAGGTCGTGGGTTGGTCGAGGTTCTTTGTGGATGTCAGTGCCACCCGGATGGACGAGTCGGCTCAGAAACTGCTGGAGGCTTTCAAAGTGAGGGTGAAGGAGGAGGCTCAGAGAGAGATGAGGGATATCAAGTGAGGTGAGTACGTCTACTCTGAGCTCAGAAGAGGGACGAAAACCTGACTCGGTGCTTTTCCCTTCAAAGGAGGTCGGAGTGTCGAAATAGCCTTTCTGGATTCTGTTCTCTTCCCTTCTCTCCTTGTGCCAGAGGTGAACTACTTTCTCCCCGTCTAGCTCCTATATCTCTTCTTCTCTTTACCGCTCGACAAACTGATCCTGACTCGCGCTTCCTTCCTCAGCCTTCGTCTCAACGAGTCCTTTCGACTTCTCCCTCTTTCGACTTCCCACTCCCTCTCCCTCGCTCCTTTCCGCCCTACCTACGACCACCAATCCGAAAACCACCCTTATCAGCAACAAGTAGGCTTGCATCGCTTGTATCCACTCCTTCTATCTCCCACGAGGCTTCACCGGGAGGGCTCGTCGCGGACGCGTCCAAGGGTGCTGCTGCCTGGTTCAAGCTCGGGATTCGGTCAGTGACGTTGAATTTTTTCCGATCATTTCCCAGTCCATGTTCTTACTCTCAAGTTTTAGGATCTAGACCATGGAGGAGGGAAGAAACCACCGAACTGACTACCACGTCTCGACGCGTCTCTCTCCCTTTTCTTTCGTTCGCACGAAGCAGATCTCCCGATGACCGACGGAACCACAGCTCAACTCGCTCGAGGATCATTGAGCTCGGTGTCCTGAGAGGATACCTTTTGATTGCGAGATGCTGAGCGATTCAGAAAGGAATGACGGCGAGTGAGACGATGGATGGAACGGATCGACTTCGCGATACTTTAGTAGGTAGGTAGGATTCAGATAGGTAGAAGTTGACATGATACTTCCATGATTTTACCCTCTCGATGCTATCCCGCTGTGCTCTCATCAGAGCTGGTGGAGCAGAAAGCCTGAGCTTCGCGTCCGTGAAGCTCTCGTCTTCTCATCTTTTTTCTTTCCTCAGCCTAGCCTACGCCTCGATTCGCTGCATTGGAAGAACGTCCATGGCTCATCATGAATGAATCGTAATAGGCGTAGAGATCGAACCTAGAAGTCCGAGAACCATCGTCGTCTTCTTTCTCACTCCTCCTTCACACAAACAACGACTCGAACGCCCGAAGGATGGTGAACCTGCACAAATCGAAACCAACAGGGTCGTCAGCTCTCTCATAGCTCTCTCGATCTATGGTTCTAAGGGAAAAAAAAAAAAAAAAAAAAAAACTCACCCTAATCCTCTCCATCGCTCCCAAAACCCCCTTCAACCCTCTCTCCTCCTCGAGCTGGACGGGAAGAACCTTGTAGCTTCCCTCGTGAAGCCAAGCGGAGAAGTCTCTGAGGAAGGCTTTGACGTTCTGGTGCTCATGATGGGATGGCTGAGTGCGGGATGATCGAAAAAGAAGCAGAAGAAGAGGGATGAGTGGATGGGAGCGACGAGCAAGAGACGGATGAAGGAGAAAGAAGGAAAGGAGAAACGAACCGAGAAGATTTTCCCTTGCCAGATTGCTTCGGTACCCCAGATGGTGGTGGGGAGTCTGGATGGTCAGAAAGAAAAAAGAAAAAAAAAAGTGGGAGAGAGAGAAGGAGTCAGAGGAAAAGAAGACCGAGGAACGAGCTAGAGGTTGATGGAGGGGAAAGCTCACCTCGCCTTGATCATGACCTCACTCCTCTGCTTCTCCATCTCGTTCTGGTATCGAGGGACGAGAGTGATGACCTCTCCTCCAGAGAAGCCGATGGATTTGTAGGCGATGGAGAGGGAGTATCCCTGAAGAAAAGAGGGAGGGAGAGCGAGGTCAGTTCAAGACTGATTCTTGCTGGCGACGAAAGAAAGGCGGGAGGAAATAGTACGCGAACTGACCTGGTTGATGGTATCGATGGCGAACGAGAGAGAGTCTTGAGAGTCCTCCTTGATTTTTTCCACGAGATTATCGTCCTTGAACTGACGAGAAAAGGGCGAGGAAGGAAGTCAGCTCTGCTCGACAAGCTCACGCGCGTCGAGCTCACGACTCGAGGAAGGGAAAGGAAGAGAGCTCACATCGAAGCACCGATCAGCTCCGAACTGCTGGCAGAGATTGAAGTGTTTTGGACTGGTGGTGGTGATGACTCGGTAGCCCATTCGACGAGCGAGTTGGATCGCAGAGAGTCCTGCGAGAAAAGACGCGCACGACGATTGAAAGAGGAAATCGAGGATCAGTCCCTTCGCTCAGAGTTTGCGCAGAGCAAGAAAGAAGGGAAGGGAGACGGAACTCACCGACTGAGGAGCTCCCTCCAGCGATCAAGATGGGTTCGTGGTTCTTGTCCTTAGCAGGCCAGTTCTCGAACGTCTCGGACAAAGCCTGACGGGACGAGGGAAAACGAAACGATGAGACGAGAGGGTGGGAAGTCAGCGAAACCACTTTCTGCTATCGGACCTGGTTTTGACATATTTTAAGAGGTGGGATGCAGTGCAGATAAAGAGGAGTGAGACCTACCTGATAGGCGGCGAGCGTGCAGAAAGGCAGAGCAGCAAAGCTCGCGAACGACTCCTTGTTTGGGATTCGAAGGAGGAGATCCGAGTGGACGATCGCGTAGGTAGCGAATGATCCGTTGTTTCGGAAGGGATGCGTGGACACGCCTTATGGAGAGAGACGAAGGGGAGAGGAGGGGAAGAGGAAAGGGAGTGAGAAGGTCAGTTCGACGCGTTTGAAGGAACAAACAAAGGAAGAAGACGGACCGTTCGTGATGGTTCCTACGAGACCTCCGTGGACCTGAGGTTTGAAAGGAGGGAACGGTTCGTGAGCTCAGTTTTCTGCAAAGAGGAGGGAGATGGGAAGCGGAGGAAGAACTGACGATTCCAAAAACGCGATCTCCCTGCTTGAAAGATCCAGACTTGTCTTTGGCAACGATCCTGTTGATGAGATAAGAACCAAAGCGAGTTGAATCAGAGTCGATCTAAGTTGAAAGATGGAGTTGAAGAGACGGAAAGGAAGCGCAGAATCGTGACGCGACTTACCCAGCGACATCGAATCCAGGAGTCGTTCTCTTCTGCTGAGCTCTAAGGCAGGCCACTAAAATAAATAAGAGATAGTTAGCTTGAATCATCTCAGATGTCGTGAGTAGAAAAGAAGTCGCTCGATGGGGCCGGAGAGGAGGGCGGGGGGAAAGGAAACGACGAGATCAAGAGAGATGTGTTCTCACCATCAGCAGGACCGAGGGATACGTACTGGGAACAGGAAAACAGATAGACACGGTTCTTAAGTTTGACTTCGAAGAAAAAGAAGGAGGAAATGAGAGGAAGGAGGGAAAGCTCATCACTCACTCGAACCTCGACGAGGGTCTCCCAACCTTTGAGCTCGGGGATATCGATCTCCTGAGTCTTGAGAACCTCGTTCAGATTTGAGTCGTCGTTCTGATAGCAAGAAGAAAAGGTTTGCGGGTGAGCTCGATACTTTGTTCAGGGTAGAAGAGAAGCAGGGGGATCAGAGAGATGAAGGGAAGCTCACGATGTCCTTCCCGTCGACGACAGTGACAAGCGCCTGCATTTTTTGAGGAGCCTGCATCCTGTAGAGAGCGTGCTGGACTAGGCTTTGAATGTTGGGCGAAGGATGGGCTGAGGGAAGAGGCAGAGGTGGTGACGGATGGAGGTAAGAAGATGGAAGAAGGAAGAGGAAGGTTTTGAGCGGGCTCTGCGGGCCTGCTCAGCTTCGGGTCTCGGCTCAGTTTGGTTAGAGAGGCCAGGCCTCGGAGAGGAAGAGGGGTCCATCAGGGAAGATAAGGGATCAATGAGAAGGGAGGAGCTCAGGAAGGTCGAAGGGATAGTTGAGCGCGTCGTTGAGAGTCGCGTCGTCGTGTTCTTCGAAGGGATCGAGGCTGTAGCGCACGGATCCTGGAATGGAGCAGAAAGAGAGCGGACTGAGCGTGGGAATGCATAACAGGGTGGAAGCAGGGGAGGGGAACCGAACGGGTCTGAAGGGATCTGTAGAAAGAAGAAGGAAGAGGGAAGAGAGAGGTCAGTTGGTGACGACCGGATGGGAGAAGGGAAAGAAAGGAAACTCACGATCGTGATCGTGGCCTGAAGATGATATAGATTGATTTGGCTCGAGTCCCAGCCTGGAAGACGAAGGAGAAGGCGGATGATGAATGCCAGCAAGGAAATCGCAAACTCTTGAACGAAGTTAGAAGAGAAGACGACTCAAGATGAGGACCTTGCCCTCCGTAGGGATCAATCGAAGCCGAGAGAGAGAGAGAAAGAGAGAGAGAGAGAGAGAAATAAGGCCTCTCAGCCTGAAGAGTCGTAGGAGAAAGAAGGTATCAGTCTAAGACTACAGGCGAAAGAAGCTGCAACGAGACGACTCACCTCCCGTTCGACCGACGACTCCAATCTTCTTCAAAGGTCGAAATCGTGAAAGAGAGGGCCTCCAGGACTGCCGACCCAGTCTCGGGGTATCTAGCCGTAAGATCTTCGACGTCGATGCTTCCGGGATTCGGCCAGGCCACGAGGCAGGCAGGAGGAACGCGAGTCGCGTCGAAGGGAGGAGGGAAAGGGAAGTAGTCGACGATTCGTTCGAGAGAGTTGGAAGGAGAAGGAGTGAGGAAAGTCAGTCGAGACCTTCCCAAAACGCCGCGCGTGAATGTACAGCCCACCTGATAGAGAGAACAGGGGAAAGAGTTAGCTCAGACGTCGAGAGCGTCTCTTCGTGCGAACGACTCACCCAAAGCTGCTTCGACGAGACCCAGATTCAACGAGGCGGGACAGCGATGATGTGTCTATCGTCTCGGTGCCAAAAACGAATCCATCATTCCCACGATCGCAAGAAGAGCGACTCTCCACCAGACAAAGCTCGTCCTTCCAGTGCTCCTCGTCTTCCTCGACGAACCGCGAAGTCGGGAGGTTGACTGTGGAAGGAAAAGTGAGGAGAGGGTAAAGGATTCGGTAGGCTGAAAGGTAGAAGGGAAAGAGGAGTAGGAGGACGAGGTGAGCTTTGAGTTAGTGTCTGGAGGCGAAGATGAAGAGGGAGGTCGTCAGTGAAAGAGAAGGAGAAGAGGGGGAGGGAGACGGAAGAGCGAGCTCGAGGTCAGTGGAGGAGTCGAGCCTTCCTGACGGTGCAGAGTGCCGGCGAGATAGCGCTGCCGTTGCCAAATCGCATAACAGTTCCGAAGGAGGGCAAGTCAGCCGACGAAGGGGATCCTGGACGTTGGGATCGACGTTGGGAGGAGGGAAGGAGGAGGGCGAACTCACCTCGATCTCGACTCCATGCAAAGAAAAGTGTGAGCTCGACCTTCCCTCTTCTCTTTTTCCTTCTCATCCTCCACACCCTCGATCGAAACACTTTGTCGAGATAGCTCATCGCCTTGTTCCTCTATGAGGCCATTCCGACGGTGCTGGTCGATGATCACTTATCGGCACAGCGGGCCTTGTATCAGCAATAGGAAAAGGCCGATGAGCAGGAAGGAGGGAGGAAGTCGTGCTCGTTCGAGTTTCCTTCTCCTCATGGCGCTTCCCTCCTTCTTCCCTCTTTTCTCGTCCAGCTTAATCTCCACCCATCACCCAGCCATCAGCCAGCACTCTCATCATGTCTCCCATCGCTTCCGAACCTTCAGCGCCCATCGATCCCGCGTCTCTCAAGCAGCAGCAGCAACCCGCCTTTCAGCCATCTTCCTCCTCCGAGGGACCCTACCTTCCTCCTTGGGTCGCTCCTCCAGAGACGAAGCAGAACCGTAAGCAGACTTTCTATCTTCTCTCCAGGTCCGACGCTATGGAAGGCAGAAGTCGGGAGCTCGCTTTGCCTCTCTTCCTCCTTCACTCGCGAGCTGACCTCGATTTCCACTCTCTCTTCTCCTTCAGTTGATTGGGCTTCCCTCGAGACCATCGACCTCGCTCTCCTCGACAATCCCTCTCCAGAAGTCCGAGCTGATCTCATCACTCTCGCCAAAAGAGCACTCTCGACCGACGGCTTCTTGTGAGCTCTCCCGCTACCGACAACTCGCGACGGTCGTCCGCGACAGAAGCTGATCTTGTATTCTTCTCCTCAGGTACGTCGTAGGAACTGGAGTCCCTCAGGAGACTCTCGAGAGGCATCTGGCTATCGCGCAACACCTTATCACAGGCATTCCCGAGGAGGAGAAGGTTCCTTGTGAGTATGAGCGAGGAGGAAGACCGAGCTCTGGGAGATCTGATCTCTCTCCTCTTTCTTTCCCTTTTCCGCAGACGCTGCCAAGCTGAGTGAGGGGAGCTACCGAGGATACAAGCTTCGAGGTGTTTGGAAGCGAGATGGAGTTCAGGACAACATCGAGGTCAGTTTCTCAATCCCGTCTTTCCGTCCTGCAGGTTCGAGCGTCGTTGAGACTGACCTTTTCGTTCGTCCCCTTCCCTTTCTATAGCACTACAACTTTGAGACTCCTTCTTTCCAGGGAACCTCCGCCGAACATCACCCTGCAGGTACGTCGATCTTTCTTCCCCATCTCGATCTTCCTACTCGATTGATCCAGCTCGAACGCTGACCCGAATTCTCCCATCTTCCTCTTCCTCTTCCTCCTTTCGCTCAGTCCTTCCCTTCCTTCCCGAGATTCGAGACTTCTCCGACTACACTTACAACCACATCGTCAAGAAGATCTTGAAAATCATTTCCCTCGTTCTCGAGCTGGACGAGGATGCCCTTGACAAGCTCCATGGACACGAGGATCCCATCGGCGCCGCTTGCCAGCGCTACGTACGTATACTCGAGCTGTATCTTTCTGACACCGGGATTAAGGGGGAAACGGGGGCTTGGGGTTGAAAGAACGGGAGATGGCGAGAGGGAAGGAGGGAGGGAGGGAGAGGTAGAAGGGAGAGGACGACGAGATCACCGAACTGACCTTTCTTTCCTTCCTTTTCGCCTCAACTAGATGGGTTACTTCCCCAGGAGCGACGAGGAAGACAAGGCTACGGAAGGGATCTGGAGTAAAGGGCACACGGATTGTGAGTAAGAGATCAACGACGTCGAGCTGCTGAAGCTGACTTCCTCCCTCCTCTTTCGTTTCAGACAACACCGTCTCTCTCCTTTTCTCTCAACCCATCTCGGCACTTCAGGTTCTTACTCCCGACAACGAGTGGAAGTGGGTGAAGCACGTTCCTGGCGCGGTGGTGGTCAACGTGGCGGACGCTCTTGACTGTTCGTGCTCGTCTTCCCACTTTATCCGCGTCGCGTCGCTCTCAGAGCTGAATCGCCCTTTTCTTCCTTACAGTCCTCAGTGGAGGTGTTCTTAAGGTGAGTGCAAAGTTTCAATTTCTCTTGCCTCTTCCTTTTCTTTCTTTTCTCGATCCTCTACTTTACGAGAGAGCTCGTTGACCTGACTTTTCCCCGTCATTCAGGCCACTCGCCACCGAGTCATCCGACCTCCCTCAGACCAGAATGACATCATCCGATACATCTTGATCCACTTCGCTCGAGCGGCTCCCGACGTCGAGCTCAACGCCATCGCCGAATCGCCCGTCGTCCAGCGGGAGGGAAAGAACTCGTTCCAGTCTCGAATCAACGAGGGAGGACGAGCTCCGACTCAGAAGGAGTGGCTTGAGGAGAGGATCAGGAGGACGGGTAACGAGCTGTACGATGATAAGAGGTCGGCTCCTGGTGCTGGAAGGGTTGAGGTGAGTGGATCGATCTCTACTTTGGTCGGAATCAAGTTCCTCGTCGCGTTGTTCATCCTTTTAGCTCGCTGACTTTTCTCTTTCGTCTTGGCCTTTGCTTCGGTGGATCAGGAGGAGGTTCTTGGCAGGAAGGTCGAGTACTACGTTTGAGGTAGCCGCTAGTGGGTTCGTTCGACGTCGATTGATGATCTTTCACGAAAGCCTTCAAGACCGAGCCTACTCAAACTCCAAGAGGATCGATGGGTGTTGAGGGGTATAATTAGTATGCAAGTGAGATATATAGGTAAGAAGAAGGGACCGCAGAATATGCAAAGTAAGAACAGCTTTAGAAAAGGAAGGTCAAGATTCTCGATCCAACTGATTTCACACCAGTATCCTTGAACTGCTCTCGAGCATCCATCTCCTCGAACTCTCGGGTCCCAGATACGAAGTCCATTTCTCTGAAATGTCGGGAGACTGGTCAGTAAAGTCGCGAAAGAGAGAGGAAGGATGGGAAGAAGGGAAGAAAACGAACTCAAGCGATACGAAACGCGTGATGAGAAACAGTTTGAAGGGTCCAGAGCGTTCGCCCGTACCGCCGAAGAGTTTGTAGGAGATCCAGAAGCAGAAGAAGATGGGCAATGCGATCTGAGGGAGAGGGGGAGAGGAGAAGATCAGATGGGTCGCTTTCTTCGACAGAAAGCTTCCGAAAACGAAGAGGAAAGCTGCCACTCACGTAGTCCGAGGCAAAGTTGGATCCGTTGAAATTATGCCCGACGAAGACGCTGAAGCCGTTCATGAAGATCTGACGGGGGAGGGAAACGGAACGAAGTGAGCTCGCGTTGAAGTGAAAAGACAAAGAAGAACGCGACGAGGAGCTGACGATGATGAAGATGAAGATGAAGCCGAACCACTGTGATGTGAGATATAAAGACGGATGAGGAAAGTTGAGCGGTATAGTCAGCGGAAGAAAGAAGGAAAGAAGGAATGCAGATCGAGCGACGAACCGACGCGTAAGGCTGGAATGGAGCTCGGAAGGGGAGGTCCTCCCTCGATAGGTTCTGAGCTTTCATTCCGTAGTAGAACCGAAGATGACTGCCGAGGATACACTCCCAGGTGATGAGTCCGGTGACTGCCGCGATTCGGTAGAGCTGAGGGAGGAGGAGGAGTGGGAGAGAAAGAGAACTGATCAGTTCACGAATGGAGTCGTAATTTCAGAGCCGAAACGAAGAAAAGGGAAGAAACGGTTCTAACCCAGTTGAAAATTACTCCGGTAGAGATGTTTGCGGCGTTGACGAAGGCGATCAAACCAAAGAGGGAGGTGATACCGATGCAGTAGATCGGGAGTCCTGATCTAGAGGTTCGACGGAAAATCGCAGGAGCTTTCCCTTCGATGGCGAGAGCGTAGAGGGTACGGGAAGCGGCGTAAAGTTCTGTTGGGCGTGGGAGATGGGTGGGGAAGATCAGTCTAAAGAGAGACGGGAAGCTCGAATATCCGACACTCAGCGAACTTGACACGCTCTCCGCCTGTGATTTCGCTTCCTCCAAGCTTGAGAAGAAAGGTCGCTGGACGTACCACTATTCCCAGCCGACCAAGCAGCGATCAAAAGGACGGCGTTCTAGAGGCACAGAGAGAGACACAAGATCAGCTTTCATTCTCCGGAGCTGAAGACTTAGAGTCGATGGATCGTTGTGCTCACAACGATCGACGGAAGAGCCTTAATCCCTGCTTCCTCAAGAGCTGGGAACGCAGAGCCAATTGAAAAAGATTGGTTTGGTATGATTTTCATAGAGAGGATGAGAAGTCGATCAGACGCACCGATAACAAAAGGAGAAGCGGACGCGTCGTTCCCGTTCGCGCTGAGGAGGCGAGGAGAGTTGGATGGAACGAGGATGCCGATGATGAGGATGGAGACCTGCGAAGATAGAATATCAGCGGCTGAGACCTTGTAGATGCTTGGGAGGGCGGGAAAGTATCTCACAACGTAGAAGATGAGAATCTGCAGGAGAGAACAGAAGATCGCAAGATGAGCTTCGCGAACAAGCGTTCAACTCTCCTTCTCGACGCGAGAGTGATGAGATAGATACCTACCCTCCAGAAGGTTCGCCTGATAGCCTTCGGGAATGCGACTCGAGGATTCTCGGCTTCACCAACTGTTCTCCGAAGGTTGTCGGATGAGGATGAAGTCGCGTCAGTTTCGATCAACACTCTGTTGTCCTTGTAAGGCTGAGCTCGCGTCTTGAGACGTAGTACTCACCAGTGACTGCGAGGATCTCTGTCCCAATAAAACTGAAACTTGCTTGAACGAGAACAGCCCAGAACGCGACGAACCTTCCCCACGTCCCCTCGATGACGGTTCCGTCGGCGGATTCGAACTGAACGAAGGGTCCAGGGGACTTCCAGTATCTAAATCCAGTGTAGCCTCCTCCCAAGGGACCTCCTCCGGCGTTGAGGATGATCCCGAGAACGCTAGAGAAGGAGGAAAAGTAGGAGAAGGGGGGAGAGGAGAGAGGATGAGAGATCGTTGATGAGATGCGACCAAATATTAGTAGACTCACATGAGTCCGACGATAGCGGTGATTTTGATCGCACTAAACCAGAATTCTAGCTGAGTCGCGTCGCGAAATAGAGAGAGAGGAAATTGGAAAGTCAGTGGTGGGATGGACGACGCGGAAGAGGAGACATCCGTCTTCCCGTCTTCTGCATGTCTTCCTCGAAGATGCCCGTCCGTAGCCCTGAGAGGTCAAGGACATGATCAGGTCGCTTACCTCTCCATATACCTTCAGCGGGAAGAAAAGAGAAGCGGGTCAGCGCGACGCGACTGGACGATCCCGTCCGAACGAGCTCTCCCCTCCTGAAGAGAGTGACCAAACTCACCTGAACCCCACAGAAATTTACTACGATGATAGCCAAGAATAGAGGAGCGATCCAAGCAGCCTGATTTATCTCTGTATTCCAATCTGAAAGAACGCAAAAGCCAGGTCGGACGGGAAGCCCGATTCAACTTTCAGCTCTCCCAGCACTCGTGGTCGAGAGGAGAGAGAAATACCTACACTGAATGACCAGAGAGGCAGCGGTCAGTTCTGTTGGCACGACGATCCCAAAGCAGTACCTTCGGGAAGAACGAGAGGAGGGAAGAGAAGGATGAAAAGAAGCGTCAGTTTTCGATGAGAGCTGACTCGAGGTGGATGAGAGCTGAAGACGGAAAAGAACGAAGCTCACCAGTAGTTGTCTGAGAATCGAAGATTAGAAGGAAGTCGGGTAGGGTTAGGGGCAGAACAGGAAGTCAGAAGGAGAGAAAAAAGGCGGCCGCGACGAAGATCCGTGAGCGTCGACGCGATGCAAGGGAAGGTTCGGATGGAACTCACAACCAAGCGCGAATCCCAGGGAGGGATCGACGAATCGGCTAGGGTGGTGCACGTCACGGTACGAAGGTGGGAGTGATGTAGAAGGAAACGAGCGATCAGTTCGACGCGTCGAGTCCACCCAAAGCTTGAACCTCTCAAAAGACGCAGGACTTACCAAGCGAAGCGAGTGAAACCACCACTATCAGGGAAAGCTGATCCCATCTCTCCGAGGGCGAGCTAAAGAAGCGTTGCCGTCAGTTGCCCAGAGAACCCGTCCCGTTCGCTCTAAAAACACGAACCATCCTGGAGTCGAACGAAACGCAACGCCGAAGTCAGCGAAGAGAAGCTTGGTTCGAAGATGAAATTTCGTCCTCACATAGAATACACGGCGGTTCCGACGATGCTGTAGCCAAGCCTGATCGCGAGAGAAGGGGAAACTCAGCTTGACGTGCCCACCTTCGTGCTTCTGACAATTCTCTGAACTCACAACGCTCCCAAGGGACCTCCAGAACTCAGCGCCGATCCCGATCCCACGAACAGTCCCGTACCTATGGTTCCACCCAGGGCGATCATAGCTGGTACGGAAGAAGGAGTGTTGAAAGGTAAGTCGAAAGCTCGAGCTCATGATCACCCCGGCTCGCGAGCACGAGGGAGGAGAAGAAGAAAGACGAGGTTCCTACCGAGATGCCTCTGCTTCAAGTTTCTCTTGACACCCTAGTCCGACTCATGCTGATCTAGTGGAGGAGAGTCTAGTCAGAACAAGCTCAAGTGGACGGAGAAAAGAGGATCGAGAGAACATGCTCACCTTCGCTGGTCGCACTTTGGCCTTCCTCCTCCTCCTCCTCGTCCTCCGACCTTCCCTTCTTCTCGACGTCGGTCGGAATTGGGCTGGTCAGCTTCTCCCGATGGATCTGTGCCTCTTCTTGAGCTGCTGGTGTGAACATGTCGATGGGGGTTGGAAAGGGAAAGCAGGTTTTGAGTTGACCTTCGCACTGAGAGCCGAAACGTCTGCTTCCTCCTCCTTCTTCCCCAACTCCATCGACCAACGACCCCGGTTGGATCAGCTTCTCTTCTCCTAGCCCCAAAGGCCTCCGCAATGGCTCCAACGTCCATCAGAAGGGTGGAGAGGAGGTTGTTCGTCCTTGGATGGGCGACTGATGAAGAAGTTGGTCAAGAAGGTGAGCTCAGATTCCTTCGTTCCCTTCTCCATCCTTCTCTCCAGCGGGAGACATCGAGTTGAATGAAACCACAGAGGATCAGAGAATCAAGTGAGTAGCGATCCCGCTGCTCAGCAGTGCTCATCTTCCGAGCACGGATCAGGGGAGGTCAGGGAGGGAAAAAGGAAGGGAGAGGGGGATCGTGTTGGAGGAGGGAGATGTCGCCCTTTGTTTGTGCTATCTCCTTCCTTCTCCCCTTCGATTTAATTCCGTTATTTTTTCGTGGCTGATCCTCATCTTCCGCTTCCTCGGGTTTCATCCAGATGGTACACATCAGCGAGACTGGACCGGAGCGACTCTCGACCGACCTTCCCTTCGTCGACCTCTCGCTCGCCACCTCTCTCTTCCCTCTCTTCCCTCTCTCTCTCTTCCCAGCTCTTCGCCACTTCATCAAACTTCATCTCCTTTTCCCTTCTGTGCTTCCCTCCCGAGACAGGTTTCGATGCTCGGTCAATCCATGGTCGATCTGGCCCCCAGGGAAGAAGAGGTCAAACACTCGTCGTCTCTTCCCTTCTGTTCTTTGTTCGTTTCCCTCTGGCTTCTTTTGACCTCTCAACCAAAACCCCGCTTCTGCAGCAGCAGCCATGATGAACTCCATCCTCAACCAGGAGACTGGACCTTGGACCACCAACGGAATCCGAAGGAAGAGCGAGACGGCGAGCAAGCCATTGTTTTCGTCCATGCTCGAGGAGGAGGAGGGAAGGGTCTGTGCGATTGAGGACTTTTCCATGGTCGAGCGCTTCATAGGAGGACTTGGGTCTGATGGGATTGCTCAGACGCGTAAGTTGCTTTCTCTATTTATCTTCTCGGGATTGTCTGTGTAGGAGAATGGGAAAACGGGCTGATCTTCCCTTCCCTCTTCCGCCTCCTCCTTCGTTCCGTCATCTCCCGCGAACTTCATATAGACTACCTCCCTCCGGATCCCATCTTCTATCAAAATTCTCCTCCTCTCTTCTTCGCCTCACCAGCAACAACGCCCCACTCTCTTTCATCCCCAGTTGGCTACGCGTCGTCTCTCAGTTCTCGCTCAAACTCGTTCTCCTCCTACGCTGCGTTCGATTCATCGCCAGACTACCTCCCACCCGTCGAAGATCTCTTCCCCCTCTATTCCTCCACCTCCGGAACCCCATCTCATCCCCTCTCCCACACAAATCAGGACTCCTTCTCCGACTTCTCTCACGCCACTCCTTTCGACCCGTTCGGATCTGGTTGCGTTGAGGATGGTCTTCAAGGAGGAGGGTTTCAGCTGTGGAAGGAAGAGTTGAGTGAGAGGACCGCAGATGTAGAGATGGTGAAGGAGCACGAGCCGAGTCTCGGACGCGGGAGGGAGAAGGAGAATGACCAGCAGCCAAAGCCGACGTCCCGACTTCCTTCCTCCAACTCCTCCATCCCCTCCTTCTTCAGCACTTGTTTCTCCTCCTCCTACACCTTCAACCACTCCAACCCTTACCAAGAACTGATTCGATATCACCTCCCACGCCCTTCTCCTCCCCCTCCTACCGATCACCACGTCCCCTCCCACACTCTCTTTCTTCCTTCTTCTCAACCTCCATCCCACGCCTCCTCCGCCAAACCTCGGGCTCTAGCTCGTCGACCCAGCCCCATCGCCATCCCCGCTCCCTACCCTCTACAGCACTGGAAGGAGAAGAAGGACAACTCGTCATTTGGAGAGTTTGAGGGTGAGGAGAACTTTGGGATGGCGTTGACAAGGTTGAGGAGGGAGCGAGGGCCGTTCAAGCTTGCGTTTCCGAGGCTTCTTTGGGAGCAGAGCAGCCATGCGGGAGAGAGGTGAACGGAGAGTACGCAAAGGAGAGTCGCATGGTCGGTTTGGTCTTCGTTCTTTCTTTTTTCTTTTTGTTTGCTTCGCTTATTTCGCAACTACTCACTATAGACTTTCGGTTGGATCTCTCGAGGGAGTATTAACATACGTCTCTTTACGTTTTTTTCCTGACACAGAAAGCTGAGAAGAGGAGAACGAAACCGAAGGACGGAGAAAAGGAGCGGGAGCGGGAGCGGGACGACGCGTCCTCCTCTTTCCAAGTCTCGGTTTCTCATTTTCAGACCTCGTCCACCCCGTGATAGGTATGCGCGAATATTTACCCAGCATCATAAAATAGTGATAGACCCAAGTCCTCTGGGCTTACAAGAGAAGGAAAAGAAAAAAAGGTCAACGTCGTCCATCGTCATGAGCGAGCTGAATTCGGCTCGGAGTGGTAGGGATGAAGCGAAGTCGAAAGCCGCCTGGAATTGTATGTGTTCAGATGAAGGGGAGGAACAGGGAGCCAAAGATGTTGAGAGATGAATAGAAGACGGGAAAGAAGGAGCGTCGAGACATGTCCAGGTTGTCGAGCCAGAATCGAGAGAAGCGATTAGAGACGACGCTGCTTGAGATCCCAGCTCTCCGATTCTTACGATCTCGCCTGGAGTTGAGGAAAGACGCGACAGGACGTGCGCCTTAGGTCGAGGAAAACGCGATGTGATTCCTTGAACGCAGAGCGGGAGAGGTGGGAAAGGATGATGAGACAGATTCTCAACAGTGAAGGAATAGAGAAGGTACAGAGCGAGGACGTCGAGAAGGTGAGGGAACAGGAGGGAAGGGGAAAAGGAGGAGAAAAGAGGGTGGGTGATACGGTGATCTTGGAGAACATCAGCAAAGAGGATCAGTCCTTCACAGAGTTGGGCGGAGATACGGAGAGAAGAAAGGAAGGATCAGGAAGAAGCTGAGCTTGAGTGAATGCTTTCCTGTCGTGAGTTTGTTGACTGGGAAACGGAGGCACAGGAAGTGGGCCGCCGAGCGGGAGCGGGAAGAGAAAGGGCCAGCCTCATTATCCTGTGAATCAGCGTCACCATTCAACAAAGAACCTTGGCTGGATCAATCAGCGCTTGGGAGAGACAACTCTCGCAGGCCTCGTCCTTCTTTTCTTCCGCTTTGAAACGCTGAGGTCCAGGACGAAGTCTGGAACGTGAACGAACTCGGGTCGCGACGACGTCTCCCTGCCCCATCGTCCGAAAAAAGCAGGTCCTCCCCAACTCTCCTCAGCTGGCTCATGGTTCCCTCTGGAGGAGAGAGGGAGGAGGAGTGGAGGCCGAGGACGGAGGAGCGTCCGAGATCCAAGAAGGCGGAGACCTCGCGCGGATTTGAACCTTCTCCGTTTCTTCTCCGTCCTTCGCGGTCGCCCCCAGGCTCTGAAACGTAAATGAGTGCGATGCGGCAGTTGGGTCTCCTCTACCGATGGTCGGGGACTCCCGAAAGTCAGCTAGAAAAACGAGTCGCCCCTTGGAAGACTTTTCTCCCCTCCAACTCCCACCTGTTCCCAACTTTTCGCCCCCCCTCCCCCTTCCTCCTCCTCCAACAACACCCCAACCTCCTTCCTTCGCATGAAGAACACAACGCTTCTTCTGTGTCTCTTCCAGTCCCTTGCCGGGTTCCTCTTCGGATGGGAGCGTTCGTCCTCTCCTTTCTTTCTTTCTCTTCCTCCCTCCCTCGTTTTCCCTTCCTTCCCACCTTCCCGCTTCTCTCTCTTCGCTCGAACCTCGCGCTGACTTCTTCTCCTCTCCTCTGCCTTGTGATCTGCAGAGTCGGTCATCTCTGGTAAGTCTACATTGCGTCGTCGTAGCCTTCCTGCCTCAATGCTTCAATGACCGCCTTGGCTTGAACGCGGAGGCTCGATGAGCTTTTCACTCCAGCCATCGTCCCACAGCGGTTTATGCTGATACATTCCTTGCTCTTCTCCTCTTTCTTCACCTCATATAGGATTGATGATTATGCCTGATTTCGCTGGTATGTTATCGTTTCACTCTTCCTCTTTCCCTCCCCATCGTCCAAATCGAAGCTCACCTCGATCCGCCTCTCTTTCCTCCAACCCTCTTCTTCTCCTCCGCCCAGCCCGATTCGGAACCTGCACTGCTGATGGTGTCTGCGCCGTCGCCTCCTCGAGGCAATCGGTCATCACTGGTATCTTCTCTATCGGTTGCCTCTGCGGAGCTTTGATCGCTGGAAATATCGCTGTGAGTCTTCTCGACGGAAAGGGATCGAGAGATTTCCTTTCCTTTTGCTGACGCTTCTTGCACTTCATATCTTCCTTTCTCAGACTCGAATCGGTCTCCGAAACACCAACCTTATCTCTCTCTTCGTCTTCTGTGTCGGTGAGTCTACTGCCTCTCAGAATATCACGATCACGAAAGCTACGACGCGAATGTGAGACTCCCCGCTGACTTCTCGTTTCTCGTTTCCCTCTTTCATCCCACCTTTCTTCCTTCGCCCTCAGGTATCGCCGTCGAGACCTCCTCCAAGACCGAGTACGGTCAGATCGTCGCTGGACGTGTCCTTACCGGATACGGAGTTGGAGCTCTCTCTGGTCTCGTCCCCGTCTACCAGGCCGAAGCTTCTCCTCCTCACCTTCGAGGAGTCGTTACCGGATCATTCCAGGGATGCGTCACTCTCGTGAGTATGCCTTCTTACTCTTATGAGGTTTCCCTGCAGGAGCTGTAAGATCAAATCGGCGAGGAATCGGAGAAGCTACGCTGGTCTCTTTCTTTCTCAGTCTCGACCTTTGCTGATCCCCTTTCTCCTTCTTTCTCCCAGGGTATCTTCCTGTGCAACTGTGTCAACGACGGAATGAAGAACTACAGTGGAGCCGTCGCTTGGCAAATCCCTATTTCGATCCAGTGAGTAGAAAGATTCGATCTAGCCTAAACTCGCGTCCTGTCTCGCACGAATCTGACGCGTTCTTCTTCCCGGTTCTGCCTCTTTCTTTCAGACTCGTTTGGGGACTCCTCCTTTTCATCGGTTTCGCTCTCTCCCCTGAGTCTCCCTCCTATTTCGCCAAGAAGGGAAGGTTCGACGACTCCAAGAAGGCTCTCGCTCGACTGCGAGGAATCCCCATCGACTCCCCCGAGATCGAGGCTGCTTTCGAGGCTATCCGGGTCAGGCAGGCGGCTGAGGCTTCCCTCGGAGACTCTACCTACAGGGAGCTCTTCTCGATGAAGGATCGGTGAGTTCATTTCTCTCATCTCGCGGTCTTTTATCCTCAAGCTGACCAGCTTTCTCTTCTTCCCTCTTCCTCAGAATCGCCTTCCGAACTCTCATCGGAGTCTTCCTTCAGGTCGGACAGCAGACCTCGGGTATCAACTTCTTCTGTCAGTTCTCTTCCCTTCGGCTCTCCAGAGCTTCGTCCCTCGCGTTTCTTCGCTGACTTCCTCTCCTTTCCACCTTCGTCCTCCACAGTCTCGTACGGAGTCCAGTTCTTCCAGTCTTCCGGTATCACCGATCCCTACGTCACCCAGATCATTCTTTCGGCCGTCAACTTGAGTGAGTCCTCATCTCTTTTTCCTTTCCTCTCTTCAAACTCGAGCTCGACGCTGACTCGCGATGTCTCCTCTCCTTTCTTTCCTTCGCAGTCATGACCTTCCCCGGAATGTGGATCGTCTACAAGTTCGGACGACGACAGGTCCTTCTCTACGGAGCCATCGTCATGTTCACCGGACAGATCATCGTCGGAGCCATCGGAACTGCTCTCCCTGGACAAGAGGTCTCTGGAAAGGTACTCATCGCCTTCTCCTGCATTTTCGTCGCTGGTTTCGCGACTACCTGGGGACCTGTCGTCTGGGTCGTCTGCGGAGAAACTTTCCCTACCAGGATGTCCGCCAAGTGTGTTACCCTCGCTACTGCTTCCAACGTACGTCCCAAAGATTCGGTCTCTTCCTCTCCGATCTAGAAGCGTCGCTGATCTTTCCCTCACCTCCTTCTCCGCTTTCTTTTTAACTCTCCAGTGGGCCATGAACACCATTATCGCTTTCGTCATCCCTATCATCGTTCAATCTGACGGAAGGAACTTGGGTCCCAAGATCTGCTTCGGTGAGCTTCGTTCCCTCCTTCGAGCGCTCAGAACCCGTACTGATCTTCTTCCTCCTCTCCTCTTTTCTTCAGTCTGGGCTGGATTCATCGCCGGATCTTTCATCTTCGTCCTCTTCCTCGTTCCCGAGACCAAGGGTCTCTCCATCGACCAGATCGACGAGCTCTACCTCGCACAGTGGGTCCTGTTTTCTTTCCTCGTTCACCTTGATCTTGACGCGTCGCCTCTCCTGCCTCTGCTGACCTCCTTCTCTATCTACCCTCGCCCTCTTCTTCCAGAATCCCCGCTTGGCGAACTGCCGGATTCGTCGCTCCTAACCTCGATATCGAGAAGGAGATTCAGTCCAAGCCCGCTCGAGTTCAGCACGCCGAGAACGTCGACGGCAAGTACAAGCAGAAGCCTGAGGCTCAGAACGACGGTATCATAGATTCCGCCGTCGCTACTCCTTCTCCTTCCGTCCACAACGTCTAGATAATCACTTTCTCGACTACCGTCTCCTCTCCTTTCCTTTGCTGTTTAGAAATCTGCCCTGCATCTGCTTTGACTGTATCGTCTCCCTGCTTAGAACCAACCCTCCCTCACACCTTATTACCTCCTCACGTGTACAACTATAGACACCTCACGCTTCACCAGATCTCATGTCTCTATATCCTGATCCAAGCTCCAGCGCAACGGAAATCACGAAGAAAAGGGAACGACGCCCGATGAGAAGAAACCCATGTTTCATCTCGGTGCTCGAAGACGGAGAAAACGAGACCACGAAAGGATTATGCAGACAGCAAGGAAGTACACCTGTATCCAAGCTGCGAGAGGGAGGAGACAGCAAGGATAGTCTAGAATAGAACAAGAGAAAGGAAGCTCCCGACGCGCCTCCTCTTCACAGCTTCCCAACACTTCCTCCCGCCGCAACGGCTCCGGTATCCTCTGACGGCATCTGAGATCGAAGATGTTCCAGGTGAGAGGTTTGGTTGACGGCGAGGATCTTGACATCCAGCTTCGGACCTTTGTGAGCGTCGGTGGGAAGCGTGGGAGCTGGGGCGGAGGGGATGGAACTCGGATTCGAGTCGGAGGGAGTGGGGTGTCCAGCCACTTTTGTTGAAATTGGATGGGTGGGGTCCTGTTATTATATAGGAGAGGAAGCGGGAAAAGAGAAGAAGAAGGGATTTAGCGAAAGAAGAGGCGCGAAGGAAGACGAGTTGAGATTCGTGAGTTCGGAGAGATGGAGGAGAAACGAAGGATCAAGACGGACGTTAATGCTGATCTCTAGGCGAGTCCATCCAGTGTCTTTCGAGTGAAGGAAATGGAGAGATTTAGTACCTGGGCGGGAAAGGAAAGAACGAGACCGATGCGACGAGACTGAGAAGGTCAAACTCACTCGTCATCCCTGTAGGTTGCCATCCAGATCCTTCTCCGCTGGCTCTCCGTCTCAGGAAAGCTCCGATGAGTTCCGAGTTGAAGATCCCGTGGGCTGCTATGAATACATGCTGTTGTTTGGAGGATGTAAGGGTGTTGAGGATGTAAGGGAGAATGAAGTCGTCGATGGCTCTGGACGGGGAGAAAGATGGTTCGAGCTGGGTGAGCTATGACTCTCGACACCCCTTAGCTTTGAGGGAAAGACGATTTAGAGCGAGAGAGAGATGCTCACTGATCTGCTCGTCTACCGACGTCGTTGAGGGACTCGGCGCGAGGGAAAGCGAAATCGCGCTCCAGCGAGTGCGAGATCGGAGTAGAACCGATAGATTCTCCCTCGTAATCACCAAAGAACCTGTAGGATAGCAGCCTTTAGCTTAACGTCTTCTGAGATAGGAAGGAGGGGTCGAACTCACTCTTCTCGAAGGAGAGGAGAGATGGTGATCTCCGGGTGACTTTGGTTTTGCTGGTGGATCTGCTCTCCAGTCCATCGAGCTCGGAGCTGAGAGGATGAAGTAGACAAGTTGAGAGTCAGATTCAAACGCTTTGGTGATCAGACGAGAGGGGAAGGGACAGGACTCAGAGAAAAGACTTACCAGAGGACTCGCGAAGATGGAGTCGATGGGTGTGTCCGCGAAGTAGGCTCCCACTGCTTTGGCCTGCTTCATTCCGAGATCTGAGAGAGGAGCATCCTTCCAACCGGCCCAGATCCCAGCAGTGTTGTCCTGAGACGGAGAAGAGACGGTCGAGAAAGAAGGGAGAAAGGGAGGGAGGGAGGAAGGGAGGGAAGGAAAGGAAGGAGGTGAGCTCGACGTTCATTCTTTCAGCCTCGGCTTCGCTGACGGACCATCACGAAGAGGGAAACGCAACGAAGGGATGGGAGAGTACCCACGAGGCTTTGTCCGTGTCGAACGATAGTAACGAGAAGAGGAGCCATGCAGGAAGAAAGTTGTGGTTGGCGAGTCAGAGGAAAATACTTGGAGGAGGAGGGCTGAGGGTTCGGGACTTCAACCGGTCCCCAGGAAAGGGCCGACCCACCGAGAAGGGGCGAGCGAAAATCTTCAGACATTCGCTCCGAAGGTGTGTCTGAGAAGGACTGAGAGAGAAAAAGGGAGGCGAAAAAGAAAAGAAAAAAAAAAAAAAAAAAAACGAAGAACGGAAAGATCAGCCGAGAAAGGGCCGAGAGCCAAACAAATCTCTCTTCCCTCGTCGATTCTCAGGGAGCGAGTTCGATTCTGAGAGATAGAAGTGATATGCTATAAACTTGGAAGAAAAAGACCTAGAACGAAAAGCGACCCTAGAGACTGAAACGCGATAGAGAAGGAAAGAAAACGCGCCTGTTGAGAGACGCACAGAAGTGGAAGTGAAGAACGATGTAAGGAAAGGAGCTAAGGAGAATATACGGCGTGCTCTAAGGAACGTTCAAAAAAAGCTTAAGCAGTCGCGGTAGCCGTTCGGACGAGAGCCGCAGCTTCAAGGGCGAGTTGGCCCTGGAACGGAGAAAGAAGGAACGAGATGCGATGCGGTCAGTTCCGGGCGAGACGAAGTGGGAAATGATCGTGAAGAGTAAAGAGTAAACGTACAGGATAGTACCAGGTAACGAGAGCGATGATGACGTAGCATCCCATCAGGATCGCTCCTGGAGGTGCGAAGAGGGAGATGGAAGAGTGACAGAGTCAGCGGCAGGCGACATCGAAACTCGTCGAGGACATCGTCGACTCACCTTCCAGGTAATTGGTCTTGCCGTCCTGGATTGCCCAATTCACGACGAGAACTGTGAGGAATAGAGCGATGGTTTCGAAGAGATCGAACCTGAGTGGAGAGAGGCGAAGGTGAAGGTGAGCTCAAGCTTGTGAAGCGCCGGAGAGGGAAGAGAGGGAAAGCGAACGAACTTGAGAGTCAAAGGTTGACCGATCGCCCATCCGAGAAGAACCAGGACCGGGATGACGAAGAGTGCGATCTGGATGGAAGATCCGACCGCTATGGACAGCGAAAGATCAATTCTGCCGAAGAAAGAGCAGAGAGAGGAGAAAGAGCGAAGTTTAGTTGGAGTTTGAAAGCGCGAGACCTTGTAGAAGAAAGAAGACTTACTTGTCCTTGATGGAAACGACGACGGCGGTGACATGTTCTGCAGCGTTTCCGACCTGCAAAGTCGGCGGGAAGAAGAATCAGCGACGCGTTGAGGACTAAGACAGACGGAGAGGAAACTCACGAGAGGAAGAAGAATCAGCGCGACGAACTCCCTTGATACTCCACCCGTCGAGGTCAAACCATCGATACTGGTGGTGGGAGGAAAAGCGTGAGGTGGAGAAGAACGAAAGGGCCGAAGATCAGCTCTTCAAGCTCTGAACAATGTCCTGTTTCCTTCCGCCCCGTTCTTTTCTTCTCCTCCTCTAAAACGAAGCGAAGAGACTGAGGGAAATCGTAGGGAAGAAGTACTCACGACCCGATCAGCCATTCGGCTGTGACTCCGGTAAAGACGGTCACGACGACGAGAAGGATCGAAGCTTGAAGAGCTGTCAGGAGAGGAACCTCTAACACCTCTTCCTCCTCCTCCTCGGGGATCTCGACTCCGTGCTCGTCGAACTCGATGGATCGACGGCTGGAGGTGGAGGACGACGAAGACGAGGATCCTCCGATGGATGGGATCCAGTTGGGTCGAGGAAAGACGTGAGATCCTGGAGGAGAGGGACCGCTGTCTTGAGCCTGAGCTTCCATTCGACGACGTTGGAAAGGAGTAACTGTCTGGAAGGAAGAGAAGAGAAAGATCAGCGAGGAGAGCCAGCTCGGGATAGTGAAAGACGCAACGAACCTTGAACAAGTAGGCGTGGGTGTAGAGTTGGAACATGAGGTATCCGACTGAAAGAGAGGAGAAAGCAGACGCGTCGGATCAGCCTCGAAGACTTTGCCGTGCGACGGACCAGAGGGAAATGAAGATCTCACCGTAGGTTGCGAGCAGCATAAATGCTATCCCTCGACTGATAGATAGGAGGGAGGCGAGCTCCTCTCCCTCTGGTTGGGCGTAAGCTCCGAGGCCGAACGAGGCGTGGAAGGCGGCGGGCAGGACGATCGCGACGACAGCGATTCCGAGGAGGGAAATGTTCAACTGAGCTGCTCGGATTCCGTATCCTTGCTCGTGGAATCGAAGGCCTCCGGCAAAGAAGCACCTGGAAGTAGGAGGAAGAAGTGGTGAGAGAAAGGAGTGAGTCGCGAGCGAGAATGGTCGCGAACGAAGAGAAGAGGGAAAGGAAGGGCTTACATTCCGAGTACAAGAAGGGTGTTGGAGAGGATGGATCCGATCATACTGAGGAAGAGAGGAAATGGAAAAGGGTTCGAATCAGCGAGGGTCCAGGAGAGAGAACGGCGCTCGTCGCGACTTGCTTGAACGAACGAGGATTGAACGATGTCGAGCTCTCCCTTGACCAGAGCGAGGATACTGATGAGAAGTTCGACGGCGTTTCCGAAGGTTGCGTTGAGAAGTCCCTAGGAGATGAACAGGAGACGTTGGGAGGTCAGCGAGGAAAGGAGAAGACGGGAAGACGAGAAGAGAAAACGAGAGACAGACTCACTCCCAGAGAGTCTCCTACTCGCAAAGCCAACTGTTCGGTCGCGAACCCCAGCAACGAAGCAAGAGGAACGATGGAGAGGAAAGAAAAGACAAAAACGAGGGTGTCCGATTGGTGAGAGAACTCGAGAGCCCAAGAGACGGGGAGGAAGACGAGCTGAGGAAGCACGACCAGAGAGGCGAAGTCAGCTTTCTGGCTTCAATTCACGATCGGCGTTGAGAGAAGGTGCTCACCATGACGTTCAACCAACTAGCAGTCGAGATGTTCCTCAGCGCGACTCTCCAGGTCAATCCAGCGTCGCTGGCGAGCTTTCGCTTTGGAGCGAAAAGAAGGTCCTTGAGAGGAAGTCGAGAAGCACCTTCTTGATCTCCGTGGTTGAATGGTGTGTTGGTTCCTGTGCCTCCGTTGTAGTTGGAGGCGAAGGTGTTCCCAGTTACGATTCCGTGTCCTTGTGGGAACGAAGAACCGTTAGGAGCGGTTGGTGCTCGTCGAACGCGAGAGAAAGAGGGAGTTGATTCTGATTCGGGAGCGAGCGAGCGAAACGTGGAAGGTGAGCTGGGGGAGATTGAAATGTATGGAGAGGAGCGAATGAAGCTCACCCTTTTCAGAAGAGTGGACCTCGGGAGTGGACTGGGAGCGAAGAGACGAAGAGGGTGAGAGAAGGTGAGAGAAGGAAAGGAGGTCAGCGAGGGCTAAGAACAAAATCAATCGGCAAAGAAGGATCGATCTCGAGCTCATGCGAAGATACGAACCGGAGTTCTTGTCTGCTTCGGTTGATCGACCTTATCGAGGTGCTGGTAGAGAAAGCAAAAAGGAGGGGGAAGTCAGATACAGCGCCTGGAGGAGGGAGAGGTGGACACGTTGGTCGACCGCCAAGCTGAGGGCGGTGAGATGCGAGAGAGTTCAGCTAGCCCCCATCTTGAGCTAAAGGACTCGTCGAACGTACTTTGTTGGTGAGGGGAGTACTAGTTCTACCTCTCTCCTCGACCTTCTCATCGAGATAAGGCGAGATTGATGGTTGGGGGTGTTGCAAGGGGGAGTGGGAGTTCCCTCTATGACCCTCGGAATCGTCTGCTTCTCCTGCATCTGCCACTCCTTGGTTGCTGCTGTTGGTCGAAGAGGTAGTGTTGTTGTTGGCGAGAGAAGAGGAAGATTTATCCATCGATTATGCGTGCGTGAGGAAGGGGAGTTTCCTGGAAGAGAGAGAAAAGAGGGAAGGAGGAGAGGAAGAGGGAGGGAGGAAAGAGAGAAGCGGTGTGGAGATGGGAAGAGAACGAAGTCAGCTTGCGAAGTTTTGAGTGTAGAGCTCGATCCTTGGTGGTATGGGTAGATACGATGAAGTAGTGGACGCTCGTGGAGAGAGAAGGTCTTACCTGAAGGTGGTGGTTGGTGGGAAGGAGGAAAGGGAGAGGGGAAGGGAGAAGGGTGGGCTCAAATCGCTGTCGGCGTTCTCCTTCTCCCCGCCAAGCGACTGCTCATCGTCCCTCGATGATATCTTGCGATATCTGGGAAGTGATCGAGGACTAATACACAACTCTTTGTGCTTCCCTTGAAATTCCGCGGCACCTCGAGAAAGTTTGAGCGAAAGAGCTTCGAAACTCAGTGATCGAACGAGCTCGCGACGCGTCTTCGCCCTCGCTTTCTCTCTCTCCGAAACGGTTTTCGACGTCTCTCCCCTGTATCCTAGAGGATAGACAAGCATAGCAGGGTATCTCAATCCCTGACAGATCTGTTGTTTCCAAAGCAGAAAGCGTCTACAGCAAACAACTCGGAAAGAGACTGACCTAGACCTCTGTTCCTCCTCCTCCCCGTCGTTCACTTCAAGATCCATAAGGCTACCTGGCCACGCATACTAGCTTTGCTTGTCGTGTGGCTTTGTACTTCTCAAACGGTCGCGAAGCGTTCGTCCAACGCAACTTCTCTCCTTCTCTCTGAAACTTTCATCAACTCACTTTCCCAATCAGCTTCGTCCCAAGACCGCCGAAGAATTATATGATTAACGACCGAGACTAGACTATGTACGCTAGAGTAAGGTTTTGTCATAAGTAGAGAGAGGGGAGACAGCTGGGCGCAATCAGAAAGCGAGCGACTCGAGAGTCGACCCCAATCCCTTCGCCCTGTGTCCAGGAGGCGACATCGGCGCCGCCTTTCCTCGTTTCTGAGCAACCTGGAGATGGTACTCGAGCGTTTCAGCTTCCCTGTATTCCGCCAAACGAACACACGAGAGAAAGGGTCAGCTCTTGAGCATCGATGCCGGAATTAAGGAAGGTGGACAAAGAGGAGTTGCTCGGAGGGTAAGGAGAACGTACAGATCATCTGAGAGAGCTTCTCCGAAGATGAGCTCGAGTCTGGTTCCTACGACGTGTCCTTCAGGTCCAGTGGGAAGAGTGACGACGACAGCTGCTGGGACTCGGTCGGTCGCTGAGAACGTAGCTCCTCCACCTGCCTTGCTCTTGTGAACCACGATATGGGATCCAGCAGCGGCGAGCTCGTCGACGGTGAACTCCAAGGCGAGGAGAGGTTTGTTCTGGGAGGAAGGAGAGAACAAAAATCGAGTTCGCAAAGGTCAGCTCGGAGAACAGAACGTGAAAGTAGGAGGGACGGGAAACGAAACGCGGAGATGAAGCTGACCTCGATGAACAGAGGGAAGTCCTTGAACCCTTTAGAGGCGGTCCTCTTGAGTCTCAGCTTCTTGGGAGATCCAGGGACGGCGCCGTCCTCCTCTTCGATCTCGAGCTCGGCTTCGTTGCCGGGAGGAGGAGAAACGATGGGACGGGAGAACAGCGCTTGGAACGAGAGTCGCCTCGTGTGAGGAGAGGTGGGAGCTTCGTCTCCGAGGTGTCGAGCGTAAGGAGTAGGGGAAGGGAAGACGGTGAAGAGGATGGAGTCCTGGAGCCCAAGGAGACAACCGAACAAGAAAAGGGAAGGACAGAAGGAGTGAGCCATCTCTTCTTGGAACTTCCGCCGCGAGATCCCGCAACCTCTGCTACAACGTCTCCAGCTGAACTCACCTCCTGGACTGTGAGCTTTCCGTGGAAGACGTACTCCATCGAAGCGAAGTGGACCTCCTCCGGGCCGACCTGGGATGAGCTGCTTCGTCGTCGCAGGAGAGATGGGAAACCCGTGGAGGGAAGCTCGTGGTGTGGGAAAGCGAGTTTCGCCTTGACGGTAGCGGTCGTGTAGGGCTTGAAGGTCGAAGAAGGCTCGGTAGGGGTGGGGAGGGTAGTGAGAAGCTTCATGGTTTGATGTTGTTTAGAAAAAAATGAAGTGGACTGTGGTGGTGGTTTGGGGGAAGAAGGGAAGAGGGAGGCAGAGAGGGCTGGAAGATTCGATAAGGACCAGCTGACCCGTGCTTTTCTTCTCAGCCCTGCACGTCACTCCTTCGCGGACCGAGAGGAGCTTTTAGGCCCAACATTCGACGTCCTTCCAAAATCTGCTCGGATACGAGGCTCAGAGTAACAATCGGGTCGAGGCTCGGTCATCTCTGGAGCGAAAGCACGACTACGCGTCGAGTCCGGTTTCATGGACTGATCATTGAACGAAAACAAAGGGCTCGCGGTTCGAGATCTTCTGCTTTCGGATGCCGCCGATACCTATCTGGCTGAGCAAATTGCCTATCAGGGATCTTCCCTAGCAGAAGAGAGCAGCAACCTTTTTACATCTGAAAAGTGGTCTTGTTTGTGCTTGACGACGCGTCCTGCTCGCCGCGAAAGCAAGAAGAGGTTTCGAAGTCAAACACCATCCTCCCTCCTTCTCTCCCCCTCCCTTCCTCTCGAGCCTCTTCGCCACTCTATCGCTCTCCCGGACTCGCCACTCGCCTACACTCCCTTCTCCCACCGGTTGAAACCACATCCCCGCCAGCGACGTCCTCTCCGATGTCCTTCAACCTTCAGGAATCTGTTCTGCTCCTCCAGGATCAGGACGAGACGATCCCCATCCAGAACGAGCTCGATGTTCCGAACATGAGCGAGTCCGAGGCGATGGACTATCTGGAGCGTGAGTCTATGCTTCATTTTTGACTGGGTCCATGGAGGACGCGGACACGGCGGAGAAGAAGGAGGGAGGGAAGGAAGGAGGGGAAGGAAGATCGAACTCGTGTTGTTGCTTCTCTTCTACAGCTGCAGGACAAGCTCGTAGACTTCTTCAGAGATCTTCGACCTTCCAGGCGTGATACTTCGTCATCCCCACCACGTCAGACGATGCTGCTATCCCGGATGGCGTCCTTCTCGGTGTTGTATCTCGAACCAAAGGAAAGAAACGAGCTGACCTGTTTCCTTCCCTTCCCCTCCTCCCCACCTCCTCTCCTTCACTTTCTTTAGGTGCCATCGACTCGGTCGTCACCTCATCCGAGTCTATACTCCAACCTGAGGTTCTCGATATCTTCCAGAGCTTGCTGAAGTACGGTTCATCCAACCTTTCGAGCTCAGCAGAGATCGACTAGAGCTCACCCTCCGCTCCGTTCTCTGCCTCTCCTTCAGGTTTCAGACCTCCCTCTCCGTCAAGATCCAATCCAAGCTCCTCGATGCTATCTTATCATGTGCGTTCACTTCGGGCGATATCCGAGAAACATCGATCGCAACCTTCGAGCCCAAGCTCACCGTCTTCTTCTTCCTCCCTTTCGCTTCTACCGCGCCAGGTCTTCAAACCGAGATCGACTCCGCCACTCGTTCCCTGGAATCAGACGACCCTTCAGCTCATCTCGAACACAAGGTCCCGCTCGAGATGCACGCCTTTCTTCTCCAGTGGTTTATCACTGGAGCCGAGAACGCTGCCGGGAAGGGAGAGGACGATCTTGGACCGAACGGAAAGAAGGTGCGTCTCTCTCTCTCTTTCGTTTCTCCCCTGAAGAGGCTCCATAGAGGACCATGGTTGTCGAGGCTTTTCCGACCTCGTCTTTGTTGTCGTTGCGTACTCAGAAACGAGCTGGAGGCAAAGCAGCCGCCGCTGTCAGCAAGAAAGGAGAGAAGTGGACTTGGGAGGCTCAGATCCCGACCACTCTTCGCCTTATGAGTCAAGCTCTTCGTCTCAAGTCGGATAGGATCTGGACGACCACCCAAGAGAGGGATGCCTTCATCAAGTACGTCCTCTTGCTCTGCTTCCACTCGCTCGAGCGGTTCGGCTGATCGCGACCTTTTTTCGTTCACAGATGCTTCACTCGACCTGCCTACCAAATCGCCGAAAACGAGAACTACATGAAGGTCGCCGACATCAAGATGGGATTCTACAAGGTCATTTGTCTCTCGGTCAAGTTCCACAACCACTCGTTCAGTGAGTTCTCCTCTTCCTTCTCTTCGGACATGTGGGCCTCGTCTGATTCTCCTGCCCCGCTTCGTTTCTTCTCCCAGGCGCCCAAACCTCGATCATCCAGTCCCTTCAGTATTTCGAGCATCTTTCTGAGCCTATGGCTGAACTTCTCTCCATCCTCGACAAGGAGTTCGACTTCACTCAGCTTACTGAGGAGGTTCTCAGGTTCGTTTCTTCCGCGAGTTCAACCTTCGTCCGAGCCGATCCTGACCGTTTCTCACTCCTCCCTCTTCATCTCTCAGAGAAATCTCGACTCGAAACTTCAACGCTCAGGATCCCAAAGGTCCTCGTTCCTTCTCCAAGTTCCTCCTCAAGCTCACCGAGCTCACGCCGAGAGTCGTCCTCAAGCAGATCAGTTTGCTCTTGACTCATCTCGACAGCGAGGTCCGCGTCTTCCCTCTTTTCCGAAAAGCTCATTGACCGAAGCAGCGTGCTGACTGCTTCTCCTCCGATATCTCACAGTCCTATCCCATGCGAATGGCCATCGTCGAGATCATCGGACTCATTATCAGGCATCTCGCTCTCTCCGAAGACTTCGACGCGTCGATCAAAAAGAAGCAGATCGAGAGCTTCTGGGATCTCCTCATGAAGAGGTTCCTCGACAACGCTACCTATGTTCGAGCCAAGGTTATTACCACCATCATGAAGCTTCTCGAGTAAGTCTCGCTTTTCAATCTCTTCCTTCGTCCGTCTCTCGTTTCACTGACTTCGTCTCTCTCCCTCTCCTCTTTCTCAGCATGGACGTCAAGTTCATTCAACAGCGACCTCTCATCACCGAGCTCGCCATCCGTCATCTTGACGACAAGTCAGCCATCGTACGTCGTTACGCCGTCACTCTGGTCACCAAGCTCGTCACAACCCATCCCTTCGGAGTCATCCACGGAGGAGATCTCAACCTCGCGCTCTGGGAGGAGAGGCATCAAGTCGTCGCTACCGAGCTCGAAGCTATGGAGGCTAGGGAGCTCGCCAACCTTCCCGAGGGATTCGATCCCGACGAGGATTCGGCGGAGGAGGAGGAAGAAGAAGAGGAAGAGGAGGGAGAAGGAGAGGACGCCGAGATGGAGGACGGAGAGGAGGGAACTCCCAAGCCCAAGAAGGTCAAGAAAGTCAAAGTCAAGAAGGAACCCAACCCAGATCGACCACCTCAAGATCCCAACGCCGCTCCCGTCAACCAGAACGCTCTCCTCGCCCTTCGATTCGCTAAGAACTACCACGACGAGGCTCTCGCTCTCGTTCGAAGCGTCGAAGGAGCCATCCCCAAACTCAACGATCTGCTTTCTTCGACTGGTCGAGCCGAAGTTCTCGAGGCCATGGACTTCTTCAAGGTCGCTCACGAGTATCAGTTCGAGTCGGCGAATGTGAGTCTGCTTCTTCCTCCCTTTCCTTCGTTTCAGCGTTTTTGTCTGTCGACTTCGACTGATCTTTTCTCTACTTCATTGGCTTAACGGGGAGTTTACAGATCGGAATCAAGACGATGCTTCATCTCGTCTGGGTCAAGGACAACGGATCCGTCGTCGCCGAGGATGGGAAGGAGCTCAAGGGAATCCGTTCGAGGGTCATCGAGTGCTACAAGGCCCTCTACTTCGACGCTGTTGTGGATCTCACTCCCAAGCAGCAGGTCAGCCGTATCACTAAAAACATGATCGAGTGAGTAGAGCTCTTTTTTTTATTCCATTTTGCTTCGAGATCGCCTTCGAGACGCGTCTGACTATTTTTTCACGCGTCAGGCTCACGTACAACGCCACTCTCGCCGAGCTCACCTCGCTCGAGGAACTCATGCGAACTATGATGGTCGAGGACAGTGTTCATCCAGACGTCATCTCGAAGCTGTGGCAAGTCTACAGTGAGTTTCGAGGACTTTCGAAGGATGGCTCGCGACGAAGCTTGAACTTGACCTTCTTCCCCCTTTCCCAGACGCCGACCAGGACATCCCCAAGCCTCAGAGACGAGGAGCCATCATCGTTCTTGGAATGCTCGCCGTCGCTCGTCGAGAAGTTGTCACCGATAGAGTCGATTCTCTCCTCAGGATCGGTCTCGGTCCTCTCGGAAAGGTGAGCCCTCCCTTCTCTTCTCTCCCTTTCGACGCACGCGACTGACTTCGACCTTCCTCCATCTTTCAGGCCGATCTCGTTCTCGCTCGATACACCTGTGTTGCTCTTCAGCGAGTCAGCGGAAGTGTCAAGAAGGTCAAGGGTGAGCTCCTTCCCATTCGGTTCCCCTTTGGAAACGAAGTTCATCCTCTCCGTCTTTCTCTCCCCCTCTCCCGCAGGATCCCTCGCCGACAAGTCAAACCGACTCTCGATGGACAACCCAATATTCCAACGCCTTGAGGACGTTATCAAGCATCCTGCTTCATCGATGCAGTGGTGAGATTCTCGTTCCATCTATCTCCCTTTCCCATTCTTCGCTCTGACCTTCGTTCTTTCGTCTCCCAGGTTCGGAGTCGCCGAGCAAGCTCTCAACACCATCTACCTCCTCGGAGAGCAACCCGACGTCCTTGCTAGCGAGATCATCAAGGCTTTAACCTCTCGAGTCTTCGCCGTCGCTCCTCTCAAAGCGGACGACGTGGCCGAGGAACTGGAAGCTCTCGCCATCGACGACTCCCTGGCCGAAATCGAAGTCACCGAAGATGGAGAGATCGACATGGAAACTCAAACAGCGACATCTCCTTCAGTAGCTGCCACCACCTCCCTTCTCACCGCCGACTTCGCCAGCTCGTTCGAACTAGGTCAACTCGTCTTCGTCGTCGGGCACGTCGCGATCAAGCACATCGTTTACCTCGAGCTCGTCGAGCGAGAGTTGAAGAGAAGGAAGGAGGAGAAGACTGCTCAGGGTGAGCCCATTTTTTTTCTCCATATGCGGAAGAGCCCCGAGCTGACTGGACTGTATTTTCCGCGTCGAACAGACAAAGCGAGTGGAGCTCACGCCAACAAGGACGCGAACGAGATCGATCAGGTCGCTGGAAACGCCGAGGACGATATTGGAGATAACATCGCCTTCATTCGAGAGTCGGAGCTTCTTTACGGCGAGGACTCGCTGCTTACGGTCTACGGTCCTCTCATTGCCGAGATCTGTGCGAATCCCAAGAGGTACAAGGTTCGTCGTCTCTCTCTCCTTCTTTCCCCTCGACTTTTCTCGACTTTCTTTCACTCGAGACTGATCTCTTCGACCTTGCTCGGCCCTGTTCGTTCAGGACGTCGCTTTACGGACAGCAGCAGTCCTCTCGCTTTCCAAACTCATGTGTGTTAGCTCGAGGTTCTGCGAGGAGTACCTCCCGCTGCTCTTCAGCGTTTTCGACGATGCTCAAGAGCCTGTCATTCGAAGCAACATCGTTATCGCCCTCGGAGATGTCGCGGTCTGCTTCAGTAACATGATCGACGAGAACAGGTTCGTCCTCCCTCACTCCAGTCGCCCACTCATTCTTTGGTCCTCGAGCTGACCCCTCGTTTCTTCCCGTCTTCTCCTTCTCCTCTAGTGATCGTCTCTACCAAGGTCTCACCGACACCGACATCCAGGTCAAGAAGAACACTCTTATGGTCCTCACCCATCTCATCCTCAACGGAATGATCAAGGTCAAGGGCCAACTCGGGGAGATGGCAAAGTGCATCGAGGATGAGGATCAACGAGTCGGAGATCTCGCACGACTCTTCTTCAAGGAGCTCTCGACCAAGGAGAACGCTCTCTACAACAACTTGCAGGACGTCATCAGTCATCTCTCGGTTGGGAAGCATGCGGTGGAGGAGGAGACGTTCGAGAAGACGATGAAGTACATTTTCACGTTCATCGAGAAGGTTAGTTTGCCCTCTCCCGCTCTTTCCCTTGCGTAACGCGGTTCACTAATCCAAGCCTCCTTCCTCTCTACTTCTTTCTGTCGAAATCTGTAGGAGAAACAAGCCGAGAGCATCATCGAGAAACTCTGCCAACGATTCCGACTCGCGACGGACGAGCGTCAATGGAGGGACATCGCCTTCTGTCTTTCCCTTCTTCCCTACAAGTCGGAAAGATCGGTCAAGAAGCTCATCGATGGGTGAGTCTTCTCCATCTTCTTCGAGTTCTCGTACCTCTTCTCCCACTGGTCACCTTCTTTCGGTTTGAACGTGAAGCTGATCCTTCTCCTCTTTGCCTCTCCCTCCTTTTTTCTCTTCAGTCTCCCCTTCTACCAAGATAAGCTCCACGAGGAGAAGGTCTTCAAGCGATTCTCGGAGATCCTCGCTAAAGTGAGCATTTCTTCCGCCTGCAGTTCGCGTTATTTTCCTTCGTTCTCGAACTAACGCTCTCTGCTCTGCTCCTTTCTCCTTTCTTCTAGGCTCGAACGAACAAGCTCCCCAACAAGCCCGAGTCAGAGCTCAACGAGTTCGAGGAGGTGCGTTTCTCCCTCTCTCTTCTCGATTCCTATCCTTCGCCCAATCCTACCGGTTCGTCGAGCTGACCTCCCTCTCTTCCCCCCTCTCGCTCTCGGTCCGTTCTTCAGATTCTCGAAACCCACAAGAACGCCGGACTCGAAGACCAAGAGCTCAACGCCGAAGTCGCCCAAACGTCTCAGGCCGCTCAGAGGAGGAAGGCTGCTACGGACAAGGCTGCTAAAAAGAAGGGAGGGAAGAAGGAGAAGGTCGCGGCTACGCCGAGGAAGAGTGAGTTTCGGTCGCGTCCTCTCCTCTCTTCTCTTCCCAAAGCCTGTCTCTCTCTCTGTCTCTCGATCGTACTACGAGGAACTTGACTGATTAGCTCTTGGTTTGGTCTTCAGCGAGGAGGAAGAAGGTCGTGAGCTCGGACGACGACGACGAGGATGATGATTGAGCGTGAAGGACTGGGTTGGATTTCGTTTCTCTTTCGGTTTGGTTCTTTGTCGTGGATTTGCTTGGATAGGCCCGTTTAGATCTCACTCTCTTCTTCCATCTCCCCCGAGTCTTGCTCAGAGAGAGAAGAACGCGCATCGAGAAAAGCAGCGCCTTCGAGTTCACGAGCCGGACGCGTCCCGAGATTTCTTCTCTCCCCGCTCGCAAACTTTTGCTTCTCCTCCACCCAAAGGCTACTGTACAGCAGGTTTCAGTCCGTCGCAGAATCCTGAGCTGTCACGTCGTTTTTGGTCTTCCTTGCTGTCACCCTCTTTTCCGCCTCCATGAGGTCGATCTTTCCTTCGAGGCCTCAAACCCCTTTCGACCCACCAACGACGACACGGTTCCTTTTTCACCACCTTCTTCCCCTCTCTGTTCTGCTCTTCTTCTCTCACCCTGTACCCACCCCTCCAAAAAAAACCCTAGGACCTCGCTCGTTCCTTGCTTTCCCACGAATGCCAACCGTCGGCGGACTCCTCCCCTCGCCTTCCTTCTCTTCCCCTCCCTCAGCCCTCCGTTCCTCGTTCGACAATGTTCTCAACAATCTCCATCGGACAGCCAAATCTCCTCGTCGGACCATCAGTATTCTAGTCTTCATCTCGGTCCTCGGAGTTTTGGGCTTTGGCTGGAAGGAAGGCAAACTGTCCGAGGTGAGTTGAGCTCGAGCTCTTTCCTTTTTCCCCCTTCCGCGGACCCTCCGACAAGCAGAGCTCCTTCCTTCTGCAAAATGAGGCTCCAGTTCCAGGTTGGAAGCTGGGTGGGTGTGTATAGAAGAGCTTGCAAAGATGTTCTGCATCGCTCAGATTGAAAATGGGAAGGGACGGCAGCTCAACCGCGCATACCAACGAAGCTCAAAGCTCACGACTCCGTCCGCAAGCTGACCTCTGCTCCTCTTCTCTCTCCAGGTCCATTCAACCCTCTTCCGTCCCTCCTCCCCAGTATCTCTTACACCTCTGCCCCCCGTCACTCCACCACCGCCAGAAACCCTCAACCTCACCCTCTCCTCCCTCCTCTCCCTCGCCTCCGACCCCCTCCCCCTCAAAACAACCTCGACCAAGGACCGTCTAGCAGCTTGGGCAGCAGCTCCTGGAACGGAAGACATATCCATGGAGCAGATGAAGCTGCAGAACATGGAGACATGTGCAAACGTGTGGCCGAGTCAAAGTTATGCGTTGGAGAAGGAACACAAGGCCGTTTGGGAGGAACTCGACGCGAGTCAGGCTTTGTTTCATAGGACCCGGCTGATTGAGAGGTGAGCTTCTGATCGAGAATATAACGGCTAGGGGAGGAAGAGGAAGGGGTATGGCACTGTCAGGAGGGACTGATCGTTTTGATTTGCCAACTCGAAAACAGACTCGCGTTGCGGGAAGCCCGAGGGGAGATGGAGATCTACGGGAAGGGACGAGGGATCGTCTTCACAGCTGGAGATGGAGTTAGTCTGTCCAGAGTGGTGTATACGCTGAGGATGCTGAGAAAAGGTGGGCATTCACGAACGCCTTTCGAGTCTCTTCTCCTCCCGCTTGAGCTCAGAAGCTGACCTCTCCTTCTTTCCTCCTCTTTCTTTTCGTTTTCCCTTCCCCCTCTCGTCGACTGATCCATCCACAGTCCACAACTCTACTCTTCCCGCTCAGATCTACCACTTCCCCTCCGAGAAACCTCCCTCTGACTCGGCGCTCGTCAAGGAGGCTCGTGAACTTGGAGCGGAGATGGTGGAAGCTGTGGGAACGACGAAGGATCTGACGAGAGGAAAGAACTACCATCTGAAGGCGATAGCCATCGTGCAGTGTCCTTGGAGGGAGGTGCTCTATCTAGTGAGTCCCTGGCTCGCGAACGCACGGAGGAAGCGACGGGAAGAAAGGAGGTTTCCGTTCCCAAACGCGTAGCTGACTCCCTCGTTCCTTTCCTTTTCGACTGCTGTTCAACAGGACTCGGATAATGTCCCTGCGCTCGATCCAGAGTACATGTTCGAGGCCGAGCCTTACAAGCGTCTTCGAGCCATGTTCTGGCCAGGTTCGTCGCCTTCTCTTTTCCGAACGAGACGCGTCGTTTCTCCTTCCTGTCGATCCGAACTGATCTTGACCCTCCCCTCTCAGACTACTGGAAGACCGCTCATCACAACCCAATATGGGCGATCATGGGTGTCCGATGTCGGAACGAGTGGGAGATGGAAGCTGGTGAGTAGTGGGACGTTCGTTTCGCCGCGACTTCGAGAGAATGATGCTCATCTTCTTCCTCTCTTCCCTCGGGTCTCTTCTCTTCAGGTCAGATCCTGATCGACAAAAAGTACCACATGGATGCGATGCTTCTCTCTCAGCATGTCAGTCTTTGCTTCCTTCTTTCTCGACGAAAAAAATAAGCTTACAGGGAACGAAAGCGACTTGAAGCTGACTTTTTCCTGTTCCCGTCTCCCTTCACGTCTTCTGCTCCTCTTGCAGATGCTCGAGGACTGGCCTTTCTTCTTCGCCTTCTCCGATGGAGGTTCGTTCTTCCCTCCTGCCTTCTATCCTTCGTCCTCTCTCCATCTCACTCCTGTTTATCGCTCTCAGACAAGGACATCTTCCGATTCGCTTTCCTCGCTCTTCGGAAACGATGGGCTGTTCCGGGGAGATACCTCGGTGTGGGAGCTCCTCCAGAAGGAAAGAGCCACTCGTTCTGTGGACTCAGTACGTCCTACCTCTCAACTCCAATCGCTTCCGCTCCTCTGATCTTGCCGTCCTTCTTCTTTCTATTTCCGCAGCAATGATGCAGTACGACCATCTTGGATCTCCTCTTTTCGTGCATTACAACCTCCTGAAACAGGTTCGCTCCGCTCGATTCCTTCTCATCTTCGCGTCCGAGGCCAGAGGGTCGAGGCTGAAACTGACTCTTCTCTTTCCTTCCCGTCGTCTCCCTCAGGCTCAAGAGGGAACCGTCCGGCAAGGCTTCTCTTGGGGTCGTACGAAACGTGAATAGATCTCCACTTCTTCGGGTTCCTCGATCTCGAAGTGAAACCTGATTTCTTCGTCCCGTTTTGGTTTCTTCGCCCAGGATTCCCTCTCTTCCTCACTGCCACGCACGACCCTCAGCAGCTCAACTCCACCACTTACATCGAGCAGATGAAGCTCAATGCTCAAGACGTGGAAGATCCTGATTATGCGGACGAGTTTGAGAAGGTTCGAGGGTTTGGAGACGGTGAGTCCAAACTCCACGCTCTTTGATTTCTGAGGTCGCCTTTGAGAGCTGATTCTTCCCGCCTTTCTCATTTATCCATGGAAGTCGGCTGCGATATGCTCGCTGATGCCGACGACGAGGGTCACGCTCGAGCTCCTGCGTTGGAGGAGATTCGGAGGAGGGCAGCGACGGAACGAGGGTTCGTTCCTTCTTCCCTCTTGCCCTTCCTCAATACCTCGAAGACCCCGCTCACCATCTCTTTCCTCCTCAACCCTTGCTTTCTCAACTCAAGATCAAGAGCCTTCTTCCACTGCGACGAGCCAGGCCTGTGTTGCGTGTGAGTCTCCCTCTTCGTCCCTCTCTCTCGCTCTTTTCGCTTTCAACTGACTCGAACTCCTTATCCTTCTCGCTCTCTCATCAGTGACACTCGCTACGACGACCCTCGACCTACCGAGACACGGAACGGAGAGTCGTCGCTGGGTATCGAGTGGGACGCGGGAGATGCGAACACGGAGATTCACTTCTGGCAGGATGATCCTGTTTTGGCGAAGTTCGAGGACAGTTTGTATGGATTGGGATACATGCCTCAGGGTCAGCTGTAGAGTCAGGGGGTTTGTATTAATTTGTGAGTAGAGTAGTACATCTTCTGTATGCTTTGTCGGAGAAGAGGGAAAGAAAGGAGAGTTTCTTCGCGGTCGACGCGTCGACCTCCGATCTCGCATCTCGACTTTCCTTCGCGTCGTAAACCCTTCTTCGGCTGAAAGGTGGGCAGGCAAAGAAGCCGAAATTTCGAAGATTTGGTTTCGCTTCTCGCTTTGTCTGCTGTCTGCGAAGAGCGAGAAGAAAGGAAAGAAAAGTTCTCTTTCGAACGCGTCGACGCCCAGATCGTTCGTCCGGCCAAGTTTTCCTTTCTAACAAGTCGAGAGAGGCTTAGGAAACCCTTCTATGTAAAAGTATGAAGATCAAAGCAGAAGGAGAGCCTCAGAACCCAAAGAAAAAGAAGAAAAAAACAACCGAACGAGATCGCGAAAAAAGGGAGAAAGCAAAAATCAACGAAACGCGAAGCAAAAGCGTGTACCTATGGAACGAAACCCCAAACTCAACTCAGAGTCAACCATCCCTCTCCCCTCCCTCTCGACTCGACCTCAGCGCAGGTCAAGCCATCACCCTCGACCTCGTATCCTTCTCCAACACCACCTCCACCGTCTCTCCCTCTGCTTCTCCCCCTTCCTCCACCTCCTCCACCGCTGTCTCCTCCCCTTCCTCAATCACCTCCACCTCAGCAGCAGCCTTCTCCTTCTCCCTCCTCTCGAGCTCTGCCCTCCTCTCAGCCCTGACCCTCTCCTCCTCCAACTTCCCTACCCTGTCCCTAGCCTCCCTCTCCTCTCCCTCCTCCAATTCCAGCCTCTCCTTCTCAGCAGCCTCAATCCTCAACCTAGCCTCCTCCTCCTCCCTCTCCAACCTCTCTGTCCTCTCCTTCTCCGCGAGAGCAACCCTCTCCCTCGCTTCGGCTTCCTCCTTCTGAGCCTCCTTGATCATCGCGTCGAGCTCGGCTTTGAGGGAAGCTTCCTCGATGAGAGCAGCGTCAGGGTCGGCGGCGTTGCGAGCGGCTTCACCACCGGAAGTGATGACGGCTTCGATTTCGGCGTGGTCGGCGAGAGCATCGGCCATGTTGTCCATGGTGAGGTCGATGTTGGCGCGTTGGAGGGAGGGAGAGGAGAGGAGGGTGACGAGGGTTGCGGTGGAGGTTTCGTAGGCTTTCATGATCTGGAGGGGGAAAAGAGAAGAGAGTGAGTGAAAGATTCGGCGTCCACGTTGGTGGAGAGAGGGTAAGGTAGAGCGAAAGCGAGAAGAAGAGAGGGTTTCGAAGTCGACAAGACGCGTCGGGTCGTCTGAATGGAGAGGAGAGAGAAAAACTCACCTCGATATCGCCAGCAGCCGTCTCCACCTTGATCAACACGTTTTGGACGATCTCCAGACTTCCCACCCGTTTGGCGAGCAGGTCTTCGTAGGTCTTGCGAGAGCGGAGGTGGGAGAGAGCGACGGGTTTCTGGTTGTTCTTCAGCGAGTAGGAGAGTTTGTTGGATTGGCTGAGATGAGATGAGAACGAGGAAGAGAGAGAGCGATGGATGAGGTGTCAGTAGCTGGGAAGATAAGAAGAGATGAGGAAGTATCGTCGAAGAGAGAGTGAGAGAGAGCGGGATAGGAAGGATGGATGGACTCACTCGGTAATCTTGATTTCGAGCTCATCAATCTGAGCTTGAAGGGCGAGGAGTGTTGTGCTCATCTCCAAGACTCCATGATCAACTGAGGAGATGGGAGAGATGGCGGAAGTGAAAGGATCGAATTTGATGACCTAGGGTTCGAGCGAAAAGGGAACGACGCGAAGAGGAAGTCAGATGAGAAAGGAAAGGACGATCTTCTGCTAGCCCCAAGAAAAACTCACATGTCCCTCTCGAAGCAGAACCTTCCTATCCCTCTCGAGGAACCTAAGCACGACTTCGATCTCGTTGTTTGACAAGACGACGTCTGGGAGAGCGTTGGACGCGAACGTCGACCTGAAGGAGGTTTTGGTGAAGAGGAGGTTCGTGAGGGAGGTGTGCGGGAGGGTTTGGAAGTGGCTGATGATATTGTTGGCGGCTTTCTATGTTTCGGTTTGGATTTGGTTTTGAATGAAAAGGAAAAAATAAAAGGGAACAGATCAAGGTTAGCTCTTTTAAGCGTCTCGGGGTTTCAGGAAGATGGTTGGTTTGGGGACTGCGTCGGGTGCTATTGTTTGAACAGGATGGGAACAGCCGGCCGGATGCAGGAGAGAGAGCGAGTCCTGAGCGAGAGTGGAGGGAGTACGAACCTCTAGGGTAGATTTGACGACGTACTTTCCCTGTGCTTTGGCCCAGCGGGAGGCCGTTGAAGATTGCACGTACTCGTCCGATGCGACGATGTTGAGTTGCTGCAGTCCCCACCAGAGCGGCGAGACGATCAAGGTCGATGCTATCCTGAACGGGATGGAAGGGACGGCGAAGATGGAGGCGGTAGAGGCGAGGAAGGACGAGAGAGGGAGGAGGGATTGATCGGAAACCATCTCGTTCTGTATGGAAGAAGGTGGGCGTTGAAGGTTAAAAGGCGAAAGAAGGGCGAGCGAAGGGAGAGAGCGAGCGAAGGCAAGGGAGGGAGGGGAAGGTGAGCTCACCACGACCGAACCCAAACCGATAGCTCTACCTCCTCCTTCCTGCCTGAGCGCCTCACCAAGCGCATCGCCGACGTCGATAACGATCGCTCCTCCTGCTCCCTCCGTAGAAGGGAAGTAGGCCTTCTCGGACGCAGCCTCGAGGACGGATTTCCACCAGACCAGGTTCGCTTGGAATCCAGGCGGGTTCGAACCTTTTTGAGGGCCAAAGTCCGAGTAGAGAACAATCAGGCGAGCGGGAGAGACCGAGGAGAACTGTGGGAGAGTGAGGATAGAGTGCGTCGTGGTGGAGGGAGCAGGAGAGCTCATGGCGAGCGTGAAGGGTGGCTAGGGAAGGGAAGGGAAGGGAGAGGAGGATGACGGTTAATGAAAGAGAGACCACGGAAATCTCAAGGTCGCTGCTCGCAACCTCCTCCGTTTTGACTGAGACTCGACTTCTGAACCCTCATCTACTCATTTTTTCCCGATCAGACGAACGTCGCGCGAGCAGAGCTTTTTTCTACAGCCTTCTTCCTTTCTTCTGCAAAGATCGACCTCTTCAGATCCAAAATCAAGGAGCTCGGGGTATAGAAAAAGAGAAGCTATCTAGATCAAGAGGGCCTGGCTTCTGCTCTCCTTCTCAGGCCTTCCTTCCTTCCTTTCGTTCTCTTTCTAGGCCCAGACCTCAGCTTCCACCTCGAGGTCCGATCTTCTTTTTTTCCCTGTCTGATCCTTGGTATGTTTGTTCTTCTACTCCGATCTCTCCCCTTTTCGTGTCTCTGGTCTGTAAGGAGAGACGGGCGAGTAAGCAAGCTTTCGGGGGACGGTCCAGGAGGTGTCTTGAGCGCGACCTCCCTCCATCGCCTCTTCTCTTCTCTCAGCCGACCTCTCGCCCTCGCGGAACCAAAAGAAATCGAATGCCGCCTCAGCAGCTCTTATTCCTCGTATCGCTCCTTCTTGGAGTGAAAGTCAGAGACGAGCTCGACGCGTCGTGGGCCGCTCGGGTCCTCTCCCTCTCGTGAGATAGAACGTTTCGCTTTTTTTTTTTTTTTTAGTCTCTTCGACTTTCTACTAGTACTCTGCTATTGTATTTATCTATCCATTGATCGGTCTCTCGATTCTCTCGGCGTCTCCGAGTGGGTCAGAAAGGAGTTCAAACTTCTACTCCCCTCTCTCCCCTCAGAACAGCTTGCGATAGAGAAAACTCTCTCTCTCCAAGTCTGAAAATCTAGACAGCTTAATAAATATAGACGGCCCATGCGGTCACCAGAGAAGCAGCCCCGACTCCACGACTGGACTCGGATCGGATCCCTCTCGACCTCTCCTCCTCGGTCTCGATTTCCGACAACCCACGCAACTCCTTTTCAGATGCACGGAGATAGCCGTTGAGGTATCGCGCGTAGAACCAAAGATACATTCCTCCGAGCAGGAATTCGAGCGATTTGAGAGCGATGAGGAGGTAGAAGACGCCTGAGTATTAGCGAGTTCCGCTGGGTGTGAGGTCCTTTTGGGAAGTTGATCAGTTCGTGATGACTTGAGATGAAAAGAGCAAAAGTGGGAATAAGATGAAAGGAAAGAAGAACTCACCTGAATAGCTCCAGACGCGACGTTGACGATGCACACTCCGATGTTCGCGAAGCTTTTCCAGATCCCGTAGGCGATCCCCACCGAAAAAACGATGGTGTCGAGCGAGATATTCTGATCAAATCCCATGTCCGCTCCAGCTTTGAAGACGACTGAGACCGGAGGAGTTGAGCGCGTCGTTGAGAGTCGCGTCGTCGTGTTCTTCGAAGGGATCGAGGCTGTAGCGCACGGATCCTGGAATGGAGCAGAAAGAGAGCGGACTGAGCGTGGGAATGCATAACAGGGTGGAAGCAGGGGAGGGGAACCGAACGGGTCTGAAGGGATCTGTAGAAAGAAGAAGGAAGAGGGAAGAGAGAGGTCAGTTGGTGACGACCGGATGGGAGAAGGGAAAGAAAGGAAACTCACGATCGTGATCGTGGCCTGAAGATGATATAGATTGATTTGGCTCGAGTCCCAGCCTGGAAGACGAAGGAGAAGGCGGATGATGAATGCCAGCAAGGAAATCGCAAACTCTTGAACGAAGTTAGAAGAGAAGACGACTCAAGATGAGGACCTTGCCCTCCGTAGGGATCAATCGAAGCCGAGAGAGAGAGAGAAAGAGAGAGAGAGAGAGAGAAATAAGGCCTCTCAGCCTGAAGAGTCGTAGGAGAAAGAAGGTATCAGTCTAAGACTACAGGCGAAAGAAGCTGCAACGAGACGACTCACCTCCCGTTCGACCGACGACTCCAATCTTCTTCAAAGGTCGAAATCGTGAAAGAGAGGGCCTCCAGGACTGCCGACCCAGTCTCGGGGTATCTAGCCGTAAGATCTTCGACGTCGATGCTTCCGGGATTCGGCCAGGCCACGAGGCAGGCAGGAGGAACGCGAGTCGCGTCGAAGGGAGGAGGGAAAGGGAAGTAGTCGACGATTCGTTCGAGAGAGTTGGAAGGAGAAGGAGTGAGGAAAGTCAGTCGAGACCTTCCCAAAACGCCGCGCGTGAATGTACAGCCCACCTGATAGAGAGAACAGGGGAAAGAGTTAGCTCAGACGTCGAGAGCGTCTCTTCGTGCGAACGACTCACCCAAAGCTGCTTCGACGAGACCCAGATTCAACGAGGCGGGACAGCGATGATGTGTCTATCGTCTCGGTGCCAAAAACGAATCCATCATTCCCACGATCGCAAGAAGAGCGACTCTCCACCAGACAAAGCTCGTCCTTCCAGTGCTCCTCGTCTTCCCCGATGAACCGCGAAGTCGGGAGGTTGACCGTGGAAGGAAAAGTGAGGAGAGGGTAAAGGATTCGGTAGGCTGAAAGGTAGAAGGGAAAGAGGAGTAGGAGGACGAGGTGAGATTTGAGTTGGTGTCTGGAGGCGAAGATGAAGAGGGAGGTCGTCAGTGAAAGAGAAGAGGGGATGGGAGAGGGGAGGGAGAAGAGGGAGCTCACTGGAGTCGAGCCTTCCTGACGGTGAGCGTCAAGAGAGCCAGGACTGAGGTGTAGAGATGAAGCATCAAAGTTCAGTGCGTGTCTTTCTCAACCTCAAGTATACTTCCTGCAGGAGTAGACTCACGGAAAACACAACCTGAGCAATCTCAACCCTCCCTCCTCCCTCCCTCCCTCCCTCTCCTTCTTCCTATGCCTCCGTCCCCTTCCCCTCCTTCCCTCTTCCAAGCACCTCCATCCCGTCCTCCTCCAGCATGCTAGACGAGCTGCCCTTCTTTGAGTCCGATACGATAGCTGCGACCGTCAATCCCAGCAGGCCGATGCATCCAAGGAAGCAGAACGTCGGAGGTTCAGGGCGAAGATGGCTCTCGAGCCGTAGAAGTCTCGATGTGCTCCCGTAGATCGGACGAGACGGTTCCGCCAGTAGCTGGGAGGATCAGAGGTTTTGAAGGAGAGGAAGTGAGGAAAGGGAGTAGAGGTTCTTGATCATGGTGTCCGAGGAGGGGAGTCGACAGTCGAGAAGGAGGAGCCAGCGAGCTTCGAGCTTCCGTTGCTTGACGGAGCTGGAGGGCGAGCTGCTTGAACTTGCTCACGAGCTCGATGAGAAGGGAGAGGGATAGGGAGAGGACGGTGAGGTATAGAAGCAAGGCTCGAGGATCCTTCCTACTGGGTTTGTGGCAGTCCTGGGGGAAAAGGGCATGGGAGTTGAGGGGAGCTCGCGGACGAAATCCTGAGCGCCAGCTGGGGAAAAGAAGTCTTCTAGAGAATCACATTCTAGAGGGCCATCACGTAGATACAGGGAGGAGCTGTAAGAAGACATCTATAAGACTCAGAGCTTTTTTTTTTGAACTTCTCCTGAGAGGAAACCAGACGAAATAGACAGAAACCTTGCTTTCCTTTCTCGCTCGTCGCGTCGCATCATTTCCACCAAAGCGATTCCTACTATCACATCGTACAGACAAGCAGAGAGATAGAAGAAGCAACATACACGAGACTGAAACAGATACAACGAAGGAACTATCGCGTAATATTAAGACCTAGGAGCTTCCCCATCCAAACGTAACCAAATTCTCCCCTCCTCCTCCCTGAACCATCCCTCCATCCCACCCTCTTCCTTCACCGTCTGCCTGATCCTCTGAAGAGTTCCTAGAGTTGAACCTCGGGACTTCGTACATCTGTGCTGAGGGGTACGTCGAAGTCCGTTGAGGTCCGGAGGAGGCGGTGAAGTAAGGATGTGCCGGCGAGAACAAGGGGAAACTTGAAGGTGGTTGGAGTGGACGCGACGGAGGAGGTGAAGGGAAGTGCTGGAATCGGTCGGGGAGGAGGTGAGTGGGATTGGAGTCGAAGGAAGAAGACGGAGCGTAAGGGAGAGCATAGGTGGGCTCGGAAGGTTGAGGGAGGGGAGGGCGATGGTGGCGAGGACTGAGTTGAAGGTGAGAGGGAGGTGCGTTCGGGGAGGAGCAGAGGCCGAGGAAGGGTTGGGTGGGGGAAGCTTGGTAGCTGAAGGAGGGAGAGGAAGCATACACGGGCTGGATTTGATGGAGAGACGGAGGGTAAGGGTAGGATTGAGGGGAAGCATGAGGACCGGAGGCGAGCCAGCGGTCAGGAGCGACGAGTCGAGTTTCCGAACTGAAGTTCTGATCCCCCTCGCTCTCCCTCTTCTCTCCGACTTTCCCACCGTCCGACATCAGCTCCACTCCTTGGAGGGACAGTCCTATTCCACCTGGGGACGCCAAAGAATTCGACTGGAGGGAGTCTGACGACCCTGAAGTTGATTCTGAAGCCGAAGACGCGTCGAGAGGATGGTGGGACTGAGCAGGGATTGAAGGGTGTTGATGGTATTGGTAGGGGTGGCGAGGGATCTGGGTGGGATCTTTATTGATGGAGGACGAAGTAGAAGGACGGGGAATCGATTGGGGACGCTGCTGGCCGTAAACGAGCGACGATCTGACTTGTTGTTCCAGAGCGACGGAGTGAAGCTGATTGTCGGTTGAGGTGGAGGAAGTAGGGAGAGAGACTCGTAGATGTTGAGCCTCGAATGAGGGAACAGGGCTGCCGCATCTCTTCTTGGAGTCCGAAGACCTCGTTGGCGTTTGGTCGGTTTCCAACTTGAGAGACGCGGAGGGAAGCGTGTTGGAGGAGGAAGGGGGAGGAGGGGGAGATGCGAGCTCGGACTCGCTGGAGGAAAAGTACCGATTCAATGACATGGGAGTCAGTTTATGGCTCCTTATCTATGACAGCGGGGAACGGCGCAGAACAGAGCAAAGAGACTCACTCATAGTGCACGACTCCATCCGCGTCGACGACGACTTTAGGCGGGAACCTAAAGTGAAGTGGGTCGAGCTGTGATAAAAAGAGAAGCTAGTCAGCTAGTGAAAGCGTGGCTTCACTGGAAAGTGGGTGGTAACTCACATAAGCCGGATGGATCGTCAGAGAGGCGAGTTCGGGAAAGCTCGAAGGCGAACGGAGAACGCCCGACAACGCGTCTTCCATCGAGTAGTACGAGACGAGGTGTTGAACCATCCAGTTGAAGTGAATGGAGATAGTCTGCAGGATATATTGCAGGAAACAGAGTCAGGATCCAAGCCAGGACGTCGAGAAGAGACGAAAGCGCGACGCGTTCGGCCTGTTTGGTTTCCTCTTCTTCGCTTTACTACGACGAAGGCAGAAGGAAACTCACCTTCTTCACCAATCCTTTACTTTTGAAACGATACGTCCCCGACAAGCTTCCTACGAGCTCCCTCTCCCTCTCCGCATCCTGTGCGCCAACGATCGGTTTCGTCCATCCTCCTCCCTTCTTTCTTCGACGGATAGGATGAGCCACCTTCTTTTCCTCCTCCTCCTCCTGCCCCTCCTCTCCATCTTGATCCATCCGAAGCTCCTGGTTTCCGTCGGACGGCGACTTGAGGGAGGAGGACGAGACCGAGCGAGAGGAGGAGGAGGTCGACGAAATCGAGTGCTGTTTGGGTCGAGGAGTTTTGGAGGATCGATTCGGGAGGTTTGGATGATGTCTATCCGTTCGAGCTGTAGTTTCCCGGTAGAGCTGTATAAGATCGTAGAAAAAGAGAGTGAGCGAGCGCCAAAGGGAAAGGAGACGGGCGAGAGGAAGAACGAACGAGGAAGTTGGATTGGATACGAGAAGGAGACTGTTGAAGAGCGAAGTCAGTCAGCGTGGGACGTAATGGAGAGAAAATCAAGAGCGAGGAGGTACCCAGATGAGGCCGTCGGTCCATCTGGTAGAGAGAAAGGGAATGAGTGAGTCGGGATAGAACGCCACTGAGAGAAGCCTGAGGGAAAGAACGAACCGCTTTATCGAGCTCTCCCGCTCGTCGAAGATCTGCAGATGGGCCGGGAGAAGGGTGAGTAGCTGAATCTCTTCTTGAAGTTGACGATGGAGGTGAGATCTACTTACAAAGATACTTCCAGACTGGATGAGCGAGCGCTGTTCTTTCGCAAGAAGCCGTCGAGTGATCCGTGGGAAAATCCCCCGTCTAGCTGCTTCGAAGAGGATCAAAGCGTCGCCTGTGGTCTCGATGATGCCAACGAAGGGTGGAGTAGTCGTGGACATGCTACCTCGAAAGATAGGAGGATATAGAGAGGGTTGAGGGCTGTGGGGCGAAGGACGAAAGAAGCGAGGAAAGGGAGATCGACGGGTCAGCTCCAGAGCGAGTGCGTGGAAATCTCCCTCAGGGGGCTGGCTGTGTTTGTTCTGCCGAAGAAGGTGTAAGGATAAGGGAGCTCGAACGCGAAGAAGGAAGGCGAGTCACCTTTGGTACCAGAAAAGAGGGATGGTGTTAGAGGGAAGATGATGGGAGTTCGCGAGAGCGGCGTCGTTATTTGGTTCTCGCCTTGAACTAAGCGGGGGTAGAATCGAGATAGAGGTCGGCTTCTTTGATGTTCTCCATGAAAGAACCAACCAAACGAAGATAAGACAGCCCCGTGACGAGGGAAAAGGCTTCTCAGAAAGAGAAAAGGATTGGTCGTGGGTTTTTGAGGCGTTCAGATCTTTCTCTTGAAGTGATCGTTCGAGACGTGCCTTGTCTTCCCCTTCCCCCTGCTCTGCCGTGGAGAAGGAAGTTATGAGATTTCACTCGTAAAATCTAGCAGTCTCACCGAGTAGATCGATACCTGTAAGGGGGAGAGGAGGGGAAGAGAATGGAGAAAGAACGACCTTCACACAGCCAGCCATCTCCGACCAAGTGAAACTTCCTACCGAACTCGGAAAAAGCCGACCGTCGTGGCAGTGGCGATGCTTTTTGAAAAGAGGAGATAAAACCTTATATCTCCATGCAGAGAAAAGAGCGAGAGCGAAATCGAGGGGAAGGCGAAGGGGATAGAGGTTCTGGATGGAGACGTTTCAAAGCCGCCGTGAGAAGAGGTGCAGAGAATCAACAGACCTAAAGCTACGGGCCCATGCGGAAGGACGGTCGAAGCTGAAAGGGAAGCGCGAAGAAGGAGCCGAGGCAAGAAGGAAGGAAAAACGGAAGACGCGTCGCATCGAGCTTGAGCATGCTCTTCTCTTCTCACCGTCGCTTGCTCGATCCAGCGTGATTTTCGTTTCGTTTTCACCGTGGCCTTTGCCTTACCGTATGATGATTAGCACACCTTGGACGTAAGCAGGGTCAGCTTTCCTTCTGCCAGAAACAAAAGCGGGAGCTGTTTCGCCACGACGCGAGAGAGTGTCGTAAAGAGATCATGCATGTGAAGAAGGAGGTGGGTGATACACAAAAAGAGAGATGAATGTGAACAAATACAGCGATAGTAGCTATCAGATAAGAGTCTACATATCTGAGTCGAGAGAGAAGCGAAGGGAGGTCGGTCTAGGCGACGACCTTGTGAGCAGACTCCTTTCCGCTCTGGAAAAGCTCGTGAGCGTGAAGGAGCTTCTCTCGAGCTCGAGCGACTTCCTTCTGCTTCTCTTCCCTCTCGCTAGCATCAAGGATGTGGGCCCAGGTGTGGTCGGGCTGAGCGAAGAAGAAGAGGGAAAGAAAAGACGTGGACGTCGAGGTCAGCCACGAGAGTTCTCCATCTGAGCACGGAGGGCAAACGAAGAGGATGAGAGTGGATGGAAGACTCACCTCTCGAACCTCCAGCTTCTTCTCTTCCGGTGTAAGGGAGGTGAGAGCCATAGCGGTGAGCATGAGTCCAACGGTGAGGGTTTGAGCGATGATTCGAGCGTTGATGAGCTTCTGCATCGTCGTGAGTCCTGGACGACGCCAGACGGAGGCAACGGATCCGATCATGCAGACTGGAAAGCGGGAGAAGAAGAGAGAAGGTATCCGTATAGATTAGCTCAAGTCGAACGATGGAATCTGAGAAGGGGAAGGAAGGTCGAAGTCGAAATTAAAGCTCACCGACCCAAGCTCCTCCCACTAGCGAGTACTGGTTCTCCCTGGAGGAAAAAGAAAACGAGAAGGGGCAGGGTTCAGCTTCGTGCTTAGTAGACTGAAAGAGAAGGAGCAGAGAAACTCACCTGGCCCAGGCCTTTCGCTGATCCCACACCGACAGACCCTCCCATGCCTGCTCCTTGAGCTTTTCCTCCCTGTTCATCTCCTCGAGCCCGATTCCAGTCCACTGAGCGTGCTGGAACTCTCGACCAGCCTTCTCGGCGTTGATGATCATGAAGGGAACGACGACGAAGATGACTCTGCAGGAAGAAAAAGGGGAAGGGGTGAGAAGGAAGGAGGCGGAGAGGTCAGCTTGAGTTTTGGAGTCTAGCGCTCGAGTTCAAAAGATGCAGAGCGACTCCTTGTTCCTCTAGGACACAGCATAGGATGTAGAAAGATAGCGGAACTCACCCGAAGGCCTTGAGAGGAGTAGGGAGAGTCTTGTAGTAGTGAGTTTTTCGGTAGGCGATGGGGAAGACGATGGACGAGACGAGTGCTCCGGCAAGTCCTCCTCGGACTCCTCCCATGATGGAAGCGTGGTGGTGAGCATCGGCTTCCTCTGTGAGGTTTAAGAGAAAAATGCAGGGGAAAGGGAAACGACGTCAGCGACGATGGGAGGGACGAGCCTTTTGAGCGTGTGGATGAACGATTCGGAAATGACCCGAGGGCTTTGAAAGAAGGACGAGCTCAACCCTCTCCTCGACCTCCTCCCACAAGAATCTGAAGACGCTCTCGGTATCAAAGACACCTCAGGAGAGCACAAGGAGGCGAAGCACTAACCTTGAGATACGATCTGAGGGGTCGATAACATCAAAAAGGATGGAAACACGTCAGCTTCAAGTGGTGAGCTTCCAACTTCTCAACCCTTCGGTTTTCCAGCTCGAGGAGAGCGGTCGACGAACGCACCTTCATAGTGCTGGTAGGAGTGGGGAGGTATTGGTTGGTGTTGGATGAGGTAAGAGTAGGAGAGAGTTTAGGATGATGAAGTTTTTTGGAGTCTGATGCGGTTGGTGTGCAACAAAGGAAGGGCAGAGTTCGAAATCGAAAGAGGGAGCAGGGCTGATCGGCGGCTGAATAATTGACCTTCCGAACTTCCGAGCCTCTCTTTCTCGCTCTCTCCCTACTTCAGGGCGACTGCTGCACATCTACAAGGCCGTGACCTCTCAGCGAGCCCGAGGACGCCCTTTCCGATGGATCCTAATTTTTTCTCCCAGAAGGAGGAGAAGAACGGAAAGGGCCAAGTCCATCCGCTTCCCTCCTTCGTCCGTCGCAAGTCGAGACCGAACACCCTTCCTCGTTCATCTCCTAGCCGTCATGCATGCAAATCAGAGCTCTCAGACGACCCGTGTCACCTCCACTGCCTTGAATCCCCCAACGAACGATCCAGGAAGAGTTTTTCTGGAAATCCAGTGCAGGATTCGACGCGTCGCGACATACCTACCTTCCCGCTCTCCTGCTCGCGTTTTTATTCTTCTCGCCCCTGTTTCAGGCTCACGCGGCTCAATTTTCCTTCCTTCCTGCTCCTTCTAGGTCATCTCACGAAGACGGTGGAACTTCAGTAATGAAAGAAAGCAAGAGAGACGCGTCGCCAAACGAAGGAGGTCGAAGGGGAAATCGAGGAGGCCCAACTCACGCTCACGAGGCAAACCTGCTGTTGTTCCATTCTTCCACATTACAAGTCGTAGGCATGCTGGACGACACGAAGTGGGATCTTTTCTATGCGGAAGAAATTATTCGGAATGGACGCTTCCGATTTGGTCCGTTCCTCCAACCTGCCTTGCACTCAGATCTCTAGTAGTCGATGCCTACTCTCCCAGTTCAGAAAATATATCTCTCGAATCTCCTCCTTCCCCTCGCGTCCCTTCCGACTCTCCTCCGCCCCAAGGACGACTCCTCCCAGCAGCTGGGCATTTCGGACGACGCGTCTCCCTTTCGTCCCTCCTCCCTTTCCTTCCTTCTCCCTCCTCCTTTGTATGCCGAAGAAAGCGTGAATATTAATCCAAGACATGATGCGATAGTGAGAGGAGGGATACAAGGGCCGGACAACGAAGCGGGTATCGAACGAGTCGCGAAATCAACAAAAAAGCAAACGAAGGGACGGACGAAAGGAGGGTGGATGCGATGGGAAATAAGCATGAAAAATGTAACGATAACGAGGTTCGCAGATGAATTAGTAAGGGAAGTAGAATATAAGAGCTAGGTGGGTAGGCTGGAGCGAGAGGAAGAAACTGAAGAGAAATCGAAGGGATTAAACGAAGGACGCCGACGCGAAGACGCGAGCAAGTGATTAGGAAGAAGAGGTATCGAGAAGATAAATGGGAATAGAAAGGTAGGAAGAGGGTATACTGAAGCTACAAAACGGAAAGAACAGGAGAAAGAGCGAATGAAGAACGCCTCACTCTCTCAAGCTCCCACTCCCGAACACCCCCCTCGCCCCACCCGTCTTGGGTTTCCCCCGATTCAGGATACTCGTCGCGGCGAGATGATCTCCTGGGACATGAAGTGCTGCGGTCGAAGCTGAAGGAGCGGTGTTGAGGTGGGATCCGCAGGAGCTGCACGACGGGTGAGGGTGAGATGAGGATGAGGATGAGGATGAGGATGAGGAGGTCGAGGTCGAGGTCGTGGGACAGACGGAAGGGTGAATCATGCCGTTGCTGGTGGCGGAAGGAGAGTTTGACGAACGAGATGGGATGGTCTTGGTCACGGGTGGGTTGAGAGCGAAGGTGAGTTCTCGGATTTGGGACTGCGAAGGAACGAAAACCGCGACGAAAAAGAAAGACGCTCGCGTCAGTTCGTTCGTTCTTTTCAGGGAATAGAACACCTGAAGGGAAGAAAGAAACTCGCCTCGTATTCAGCCTCCTTAATCCTCCAAATCTTTCTCTCGTTAATCACCATCTCCTCCAACCTCTTGATCACCAGATCCTTCTCCTCCTCCGAGTACCCCCCACCCTCCTCTCTCCCACTTCCACTGCCACTGCCACTCCCACTCCCGTTTACAAACCCACTCATCGCAAACCCTCCAGCTCTCGTAGGCGAAAGCAACGAAGCCGACTCCACTGTGCTCCCTCCACTCGCACTCGAGCTGAACTGGTTCGATGCCTCCGACGCGTACGAGTGAGCTGTGGTGAACGAGCTTGCCGAGGGGGAGGGAGGAGGTTTGGAGTGAAGTTGCAGGAGCGAGCCTGCTTCGAAGTAAGGGGAAGCAGGAGCGAGAGAGGGTATGGGAGGGGGTACAGAGGAGAGGTAGGATTGAGGGAGACCGGCCGTGAACGCCATCGATTGAGGTCGAAGCTTGAGGTTCGGGAAAGGAGATATTTCGTCGGAAGAGTTTGAGCTGGAGGATTTGGAGATTGGGAGGAGGGAGAGGTTGGGAGGGGGAGGTTTGGATCTGAAGGCGTTTGTGACGGAGGAGGAGAAACCCTCTGTGTGCTTGAAGATGGAATCGGTGGGAGTGGGAGGGAGGTTTCCGTTCGCTGAGGGTCTTCGAGAGTAAGATTGAAGAGAGAGACCCGATGTGGAGGATATGGAGGGTTGAGCCGTGGATGAAGCCGAGGATGAAGGGAGGGAGGGAAGAGGTGGCGGGACGAAGGAGGTTGGAGGAGAGGTCGACGAGCGAGAAGGCGGTCTGTTGTTGGAGAAGATCTTCATGAGTCCTCCGACTCCCCCAACGCTCTTCTTGTTCTTGAGAGACGATTTAGGAGGTGTAGGAAGGGGAGGAGCGGAGGCGATTCCCTCCGTCGACGAAAGCTTGAGCGAGACGGGAGTCCTCCGATGCTGATCCGCGTCGACTTCAATGAGAACGACCGAGTCCGCCGACGAGACCGAGGCTTCCGAATCGCTCTGCTTGATGGTGGACGAGCTGCTGGCCAACGCTCGGAGTGGACCTCTCGCGGTCGACGCGACGGCAGGGGAGGGAAGGGGCGACGGGAGCTGCTCTACGCCTCCCTGTTTCGAAGGCGTCGCCATCCTGTCGAGAGTGTCCTTCTGCCTTTCCTGAGCTTCTCCGAGAGAGATGAGACCATGGTGCTGGGTGTTGTTGATGAAAACGAGGGAGGGAGAGTCGTTCAAGAAGGGAGAGGGAGGAGTGCGAGGGTTGTTGTTGGTGGGGTTCGGAAGAGGAGGGATAGGCCGATTTGGAGACGAGGAGGTAGAAGTGGAGTACTGGACGATGTCTTGGTTGGAGTGGGTCGAGTAGAGGGACGGTGCTCGAGAGGAAGTTGGCGAGCTTCGACCGATTCGGAGGGAGGTAAACGACCGTTTCCCTGAGAGCTCTCCTCCTCCTTCATGACGACCCCTCTCTCCTCCTCCTCCCCCAAATAGATCTGCTCCCAGCATGACCGTCTCGCTCGAAACCTTCCTCCTCAGCGATCCTTGTTTTGTCGACTCGATTCCCAAACCTGACGCCGCCCAGACCTCGTCCGCGTCTCCCTCCTTCGACTTTTTCCTGCCCATCAACCCTCCCAACCCTTTCAACACCCCAGCAGCTGTCTGCGTCGCACTCCTGCTCCTCGTCCTGAATCCGTTGGCGGCGACTCCGAGACCTGCTGCTGCTCCTGCTCGGCTGAAGGACATGTTCGAACTGGACGTCGAGAGGGAGTGAGGTTGATCCGCCTCGAGGCCGGTAGGGAGCGAAGGACGACGAGAGGATCCATCTGATCCTTCTTCGATGTGAGAGGATGTAGAGGGAGAGTCGAGCTCCCAGGGAGCAGCTTCTCCGAATCGAAGTTTTGGACCGAGCGCGTCTCGGTTGTTGACGTCGATGGAGGAGCGAGGAGAGGATTCGGTTCCTGAGAGGGTGAGGTTGTCGTCGAAACTTTGCGAGGTTGGGGATCGTTCCGAGGGGGATAGTGGAGAGAGAGTGTGGTTGTGTTGAAGGGAGAGGAAAGCTTGATAAGGCGAGTAGGGAGTGTTGTCTTGGAAGGAAGGCGTGAGAGTGCCGCCGCTCTCTCTCCTCCTTCCCGTGAACCCGAGCTCGTCGTCGTCGTACGATCCCAAAGTGCTCCCTGCTGTAAGCCTGTCGTCCTGAGCTCCTCCTTCTGCCACTGATGGTGTCGGAGCTTGGCTTGAAGGGCTCATGCCAGAGTAGAGGGAGGGCGAGTCGCTTTGGTCAGACTGCCAGGAGGACTGCATCGTTGAGGGAGAGTCGAAAGGGTGAGGAGCAGGATTTTCGTCCAAGGGGGAGTGGCGAGATCTGGAGGCGATGAGGGAGTGGACCGAAGGCATCCCAGCGAGGGAAGCGGCCGAGAAGGAGCTCATCCTCGAAGAGAAGGGTCGAGGGAGGAACGTTCGAGCTGTCAACGGCTTGAACCGAACAGGAAGATACCCAGAGTCAGCTCAAAGCGAGGGATTCGAGAAGCGAGAGAAAGGAGCAGGATACTCACTTGTTTCCCAGGAAGTATTGCTTTTACGAGGAAGAGGGAGGGAGGGAGGGGCAAGGGGAGAGGACGGGGAAGGAAGGCTGAGGGATGGAGAGGGAAGAGGGAGGCGGTTGTTTCCAAGAGCTCTGAGGAGAGGTTGATCAAGCGGGAGTAAAGTTACTGGTCGAAATGAATGTGAAAGGGGACGGGGAAGGGCTGGGATGGGGGCAAAGGCCCAAAAAGGGAACGGTCGAGGTTGAGATCAAAACAAAAGAGGAAGGAAAAGGGAAGGGCACTGGAGCTCGGAATTGGGGATCAGAGGATCAGCCGGTCGGAGATTGAAAGCTCGGATGGTTTCTGCTTTGATTCCGAACTCTATACACTCCCAAGAGACGACCTGCTTCCAAGAGGGCAAAAAAAAAACAAGGAGCAACAGGATATATACGTTTCGGGCATCAGAATCCAAAGCAAATGCGATCTCCATCTCCCTCTTCGCGAGACACCTCCAAACCAGCATGAGCTCGCCTTCCTCCGCCTCCCCCTCCAGCTCTTTCTCCCCTCACTCGACCACTCTTCCGTCACAAGAGGATACTATCCCTCAGATCAGCTCGAGCTCAACGCCCTCTGACCCCTCCTCGTCGACCGACTCGTCCCGGCTGCTGCAAGGGATCATCCTCAACTCGCTCTTCTCCCTCGTCGCCTCCATCTTCTTCTTCGGTCTGGTCTTCGCTCCCCCAAGCAGCAAGATTCCCACAGCCTTCATCGTCGCCTACGGGGGAGCCTCAGCTTGGTTCGGGGTCTCGGGCTGGAAGTGCTGGTCGGAGAGGAAGGAGCTCAAGCTGAGAATCAGGGAGGGAGAGGGGAAGGAGAACGAGAACGAGAAGAAGGTTGAGTTGGGAGAGGAAGAAGCAGAAAAGAAGGAGGCAGAGGGCGAGGAAGGCGGGGATGGGGTAGAGGAGAGTAACGAGAAGAGTTGAGATGGGATAGAATGGGTACGTTCTGGGTTCTGCTAGGACGAGGAGGGAGGAAGGAAAGGAGGAGGACCTACAGGAGCCGAGCGCAGAGAGCTAGTCGAGATAGAACCTCTCTTGACCGGATGAAGCTAAGAGAGTGGGACAGTGTGGCGTGGGGATCGAGGAGAGATCATCATCTGCTGAAGCCGAGGGATGATCTACAGACGAAGCAGAAGGGAGGAGAGGAGGGCGAGGGCTGACGGCGTTTTGATCGAGCTCACCATCCAAACTCCCTTCCTTCTTCCTCTCCTTCTCCATTTTCGATGGTTCTCTCTCGACGACCAGCAGCACGGATTGCCAAGATTTCTTCTCCAGCTAGATCTCAACACTCTCGCTCTCACTCCTTGAGATCTCGGAACAGCTCAACATCTACCCTTTCGTGTCTACGGACCTGGACGACCTTGGGCGACCTCTCCTTCTCGAGCTCAACCTTCCTTCCTTGTTCCTTCCCTTCCTCCCTCTCCCTCCCTCCCTCCCTCGGCCGCTCAGCCTTGTTCCTTCAACTCCTTCCTCCTTATGGATGCGACTTCCTTCCTCAAGAACCCTCAAACTGCACGGACGCGATCAACACCCTCCCGCCGACGCGAACGGTTCAACCTCCGACGCGTCTCGCTTTTCTTCGCTTTGCTTCTCCCTCAGATCGGATCAAGGCCGCATCTTTCAGCTGACAACTGTGAGTAGATCCCTTTCCCCGTTCATCTCCTCCCTTCTCCTCAAAGGTCCCGTCCGAATCTGACGCTCATCTCCCTCTTTCGCTTTGTTGAGAAGTGCGTCATTGAGACGAGCCGCGTCGAGTTGTTTCTAGCACCTTCTCTCTTCTGCATAGTTCTAGTAGTTTCTCCGTAGGTAGCTTAGTCATCTCTTGTAATAGTAGATACGTCATAGGTGCTGCGGAGGGTTCTCGTAGAGTATATAAAGGAGGGCTCGCACTGAGAGGAGGAGGTTCTTCACTTGTACTGAAGACCATCCTCCTCCAGGTAAGTTCTACCGTCTCTCGCTACTATATCTCGTTTATATATAACTTGTTCTGAAGACCATCCTCCTCCAGAGATGAAACCTCACAACACGCTTTCCTTCTCCCTTCACCCGTTTTCGCCCTTCCTCCGTCCGTCGTACAGATGACCGTCTCCTCCTCGACCTCTCCAGCACGGAACTGTGCTTCTGTTCGAAACCTCAGCTGACCTTCTAGATTCTGCTATTTAGTCTGGACTTTCCACTCCTTCTCCCTCCCTCTCTTCCCTCACCTTCTCCATCTCCGCCCAACTCGACGACACCCTCCTCCAACACCAGCAACACCTCTCAAGATGATGAGCATTCCTCCTAAGATGCAGGCTCTCTCCACCACTACCGATGGAAAGAACATCGTACGTGCTTCTCCCTTCTCTGATCCGACGAGCGACGAGGCGATGTGGATCGATTCGATTCTCTGACTCTCTCTCTCCTCCCTCCTCCCTCCTCCCACTCCTTGTTCTTCTTCTCCAGAACGAAGAATCTCCTATCCAGGAATCCGTCAAGATCAAGGAGGAGAACATTCCCGAGTTGAGAGATTACGAGTCGCTCATCGAGGTCCGAGTAAGTCTCTCCTTTCCCATCTCTCGTCGACGACTCCATCTCCATCTCCACCTCTCAGTTCCATCTGACCTCTCCCTTTCCATCCATTCTCTCTTCGCTTAAGTACGTTGGAATCGGACCTGCCGATGGTGAATCCCTCTTCTCCCACCTTTCCCACCTTTCCCTCTCTTCTCCTTTCCTCAAACACCAAGCTCACTCTGCTCCTCCCCATCCCTGTTTCCAGTCACCTGCCTTCGAATTCAACACCGAAACACCACTCCTGGCTTCGATGTTTGCGGTCTCGTCGTCAGAGACAAGTCTGGAAGGTTCAAGGAGGGAGATCGAGTTTGCGGAACGGTGAGCTCGCGCTTGTTCTTCTCCCTCTTCCCCTTTTCTTCTATCCAAACGAAGAGCTGATCATGCCACCACCTCTTCTCCCTTCCAGGTCTACGGAGGTCTCGGAAGCACTCTCAAAGATGGTTCGCCTTTCCCTCTGTGTACCTCTCTTCTCCTCGCCTTCCATTCGACGCGTCAAGACTCATCTCTTTTCCTCTCTCTTCCTCCCTCTCCTCCCTTCTCTCTCTTCTCCTCTCCTCTCTCCAGATCAACTTCGAAAGCGATACGAGAACAACGGAGCCTTCGCTACCTACGCCGTCGCTCACTCCGACATGCTTTTCCGAGTCCCCGAGAATCAAAAGATGGAGAAGTGTGCTGCTCTTCCCTTCTCCACTCTCACCGCTTACCAGGTCAGTCTTTTTCTCTTTCTGAGTTCTGCAGTCCCATCCCGAGGACGAAGTCGCTCTCGCTCACTCTTCTTCCTCTTTCATCCCTCCCTCCCTTCTTCTTCCAGGCCTTCGACCTCAAGAACTGGCCTCACCAGGTCAAGAATCACGAATCCATCCTCATCTGCGGAGGAGGAACCTTGATCGGTGAGGAAGAGGAGTTCCTCATCTTTTATCTCCTTTTGCCCTCGACGCTTCTTCCTACGAACGACGAGCTGATTCTTCGCCTCCCTCTCCCCTCCTCTCTCCCTCGTCGCGTCGTTCGCCTCTCCTCACCAGGACTCTCCGCCATCCAGCTCGCTCATCGAATGGGCTACAAGGTCTTCGTCACCACCTCCCAGGATCAGTTCCAGCGATGCAAGGAGTACGGAGCGGATGAGTGCTTCAACGTGAGCCTCCTTCCTTCGGTTTCTCTCTTTCTTTCGCAGAGGCGAGCGACGCGTCTTTCTTCTCGAACCACCACTCACTCACCCCTCTCTCCCTTCTTTCCTTTCTCTTCCAGTACAAGGATCAGAACATCGACCAGCAAATCCGAGAACAGACCCAGAACTCGTTGACGTTCGCCATCGACGCCGTCGGTCGAGTAAGTTCGATTCAACCTCCCTCTCCCTCTCCCTCTCTCTCTCTCTCTTTTCCTTCCCGTCAACTCGAAGCGACGCGTCTCTCTCCTCTCGCTGACTTCTTGTTTCGCCTCTCTTTCCTTCTTAGGGAAACTCTCTCACCGTGGCCTACCAGAGCATCGGATCCAAGGGAGGAGAGATCTCGACTGTCATCCCTCGAGACTTGAAAGAGGTCGAGGGTCAGGTTTCCGGAAGGAACGACGTTCGAGTCAGAATGAAGTGAGCTCTTCTTCTTCCTCTTTTCTCGTTTCCTTCTTCCCTCTTTTCCCTTTCCACATCTTTCTCTCTCCCTTTGCCTTTTTGCCCAATCTTTTCATCGCTAATAACGCTTCCCTCCCTTTCCTCTGCCTCCTCCTCTTCCTCTAACAGGCTCCCCACCACCCTTTGGGGACACGAAGCTGAATGGGACTCCATCCACTTCAAGGTTCGTCTCCCACCCTCTCTTTTCTTTTCTTTTCTTCCCTTCTCTCCTTCTCGCTCATCCCTTCACTTCGTCGAGCTCACCCTCCCTCCCTTCTTTCGCAAGCCCTCCAACAACGAGCACCAAAACACCAAAGCCTTCCTCAAGGACTTCCAGAACTGGCTCGAGGAAGGAAAGGTCAAGTCTCTTCCTACCCAGATGGAGCAGGAGCACGGTCTCGACGGAGTCCTTCGAGGATTGGAGCAGGTTCGAGTGAGTTTTTTTCGACGACGCGTCTCTCTTTCCCTCTCTCTCTCTCTCTCTGTGTTTCCACTTTCTTCGCCTGAAAAAAGAAACAAGATCTGACCTCCTTTCTCTTCTTCATTCTTTGGCTTCTTTTCGATCGCTGCAGCGAAACCCTACCATGGGAACGCGACTCGTGTGCTGTGTGAAGGATGATCAGTAGACGCTCGAGCTCCCTCTTGCGCGTTCGCTTTTGGTCTTCTTTGGTTTTCTTGCTTTGAGTTTGATTCAACGAGCCTTTTTTTACGAACTTCTGTTCTGCATTTCGGTTCGTCGAAGAAGAAAGAAGAAGAAGAAGAAGAAAGGAAGAAGAAGGAGAGGGAGAGGAAAGGTGAGAAAAGCCGCGTCGCTTCGTTCTCCCTCTTTTTTCACCTCCTGCATCTCCTCCTTCTCTCTCGACAGAAGAGACAAGATTTTGAACTTTTCTGAAAATCTATCTGAGCTTCATGAGTTCCCTCAGTCGTTCGACTCCTCTTTTCCCTAGACCACCTCAACTTTCTCTCGTTTCCACGTCCATCACGTCTTTTTCTTCTTCTTCAAGTGCGCTTTCAATCGTGCGGTGCCTACACGATTCAATTTGTTTCATTCCTTTCAAAGCCATCAAACTGACCTAGTGTATATCCAGCTCGGTGGAGCGAAAGAAACCAAAGAGCTCTCCAAGCAAAGAACGCGTCGCGTTTCCGAATTGGCGGGAAAACAGTGATCGCGAGCAAAAAGTAACTCCTTGCACCAGCTCTTCCAATCCAACTTCTACGATAACAGGAAGCAAGACCGAAGGAACTGGGCCTAGTGCCCTAAGGCGGAAGGAAGAGAAGAAGAGGAAGAGGAAACGGAAGAGGAAGAGGAAGCAGTAACGAATAGTAACGAATGTATACATTTGGGCAGAAGAATCGTATAGAAGGGGTGTGAACGAACTCGGGAACAACCTCCATTGACCGTCAAATCAAACCCTCTTTGGCTCTCGAAAGAGGAAAGTGAAGGCCGAAATCAACTTGTTCAACGCCACGCCCGAAGAACGTTCACGTCTAATAGCTCAAAATTATGAGAGGAGAGGGAGCAAGTGAAGGGATTCCGGTTCTCGATTGCTGGCGAGAAGGAGAAAGATGGCTGGTCGGACGTCGACGCGCGACGCGGGAAGAGAAAGGTTTGGAAAGTGGCCCGATGGACGGGGAAGGTTTTCGGGATGAAGGCAGTGAAGAGAGTTTACGAGTAAAGTATGTATCCTGAGATCATAGATTGATGTGGGAGTGATTGATGCACGCGGGAGGTGTGTGAGAGAGAGAGGGGAGAGCTCTGCATCTGTTCCTCTTCCAACCGTCTTTCCTTCCTTCCCTGTCAACGCAGCGAATCCACTGGTCCAGTTCTGACTCCATCTCTTCTGCTCGAGATTTGAAGTTTGAAGTTCGATGGGCTCGTAACGCGAAAGACCTGCGTCCTGGAAGAAGGAGCAGATCCTTTCGATCTCGGAGGAGAGAATTAACAAAGGAATGCCTCGTCCCAAGCTTGCGACCCCTCCTTCTTCACTCGCCCGTCGTACCCTCACCTACTCAGATCTAAGTATGGGTTTGATCGGGAGAAGCGAAAGGGGGAAAGCTCGAAAGGAACGAGGGGAGAGGAAGAGGGAAAGGGGAGTGATTACTGTACAGACGCGTCCCCTCAAACTCGCTCGATCATCGGAGACGACCGAGATCAACCTTTCTGATGGGATGATTCGATGGTGATAGGACTTCGAGGTCGAGAGGAGCGAGAGACCGAAAGGAGAAGGGAAGAGGGATCGAACGGGACAGGATGGAAGAAAGAGACGCGTCGTCGCTTTCTGGCCAGCTCATTTTTGCGTGACCGTTCTCAGCACCAGTTGAATGGTAATCCCAGGTGGTGTCGAAGGAGCTGCACAGCGGCACGAGGGGAAGGAAAGGGAGGGAGAAGATAAAGAAAGAGAGGGCAAACGGGAAACGAACTCTCGACAACCCATCCTCTGAACAGCGGGCGATCTTCTCGAGAAGATCCCCAGCTGGGAGTGGAAAGGGAACTGCCGAGAGACTACTGCTTGACGGAGGAAGAAGGAAGGCAGAAAAGAAGAGGCTGGTCGCTCTTCCCCGCCCGCGAAGCTGACCCTTTGCAACCCGACCATGCCCTCGTCAGTAGAGGTTTCCTGGAAAACTACCATTGACGAGAGAAGGTGCCAAGCTTAAGGGAGAACTTCAGAGACAAGGAAGTGGCAAGAAAAGAAAGAGAGAGAGAAAGAGTAAACAAGGAAAGGAGCAGGACGAAGAAAGCCGAGTTGGGCAGGAAACGGAAATGAGAACGAGCTGGTGGAAGAGAGCTCGAGGAAAACATCCTTTCTCTTCAACAACATGTCAGATCATGATGCATACTGTCGCATCCTCGAGAGGAGTATCAACGAGGAATCAGGATCTGATGCAGGGAGTGAAGGGAAGGGATGAAACGCTTCGAGCTCGAGGCGGAGCTGACGTTCCCGTCGTTGTTCGAGCGCTTCCACCGGTCGGGGTTCCTCTTGACAGAGAGTACAAAGAGAAGGGAGACGAAGGAGTGGGGTACGAGAGAGAGAGTGAGAAACGGAGGAGAGGAAAGGGGAAGGGATGGATGGAGGAGGAAACTTAGAAAGAGAAAGAGAGAGGTCGAGCGAGGCAGACTGATGGCTTGAGCTGGACGTCCTTCTCGCTCCTTTGCCTGCGAAACTTCAAGAAGAAGGGAGTCGCAGAGAGAGGAGCGAGCGACGAGCATCCTGGGACAGCGTCCAGCGTGAACTCGAGACTTCTTTGGAGTGTGGGTGGTGGAGGGAGGGCCCCGAGAGAGCAGCAGAAAGGACTCGCTCTTTTGAGCTTGAACGAAATCTCTTTCTCTCCTCCTTCCTCCCTACCCCTCACCTTCTTCCTTCTCCTTCTCCTTCTTCCTCCCTCCTTCCCTCCTCCTTCGACACGACTGTCCATGCTCACCCCGAGAGCGACCTAGGAAGCTCTCTTGAAACCCACCTCCGTCTCTCTCTCTCCAGCTCGTGTCGCAGATTCTCTTGGGAAGATCCGTCAAAGGAGGAATCGAAGCACGTCGAGCTCACCGCCTTTCCTTCCTTCCTCCCTCTTCCTCCCTTTCCCCCTTCCTCTTCACCACCTTCCTACCATCTTCTCCTGCCACCACCTCATATTAGGAAAAGGCCTCACCACCTGTCGGATCGCAGCCGCTGGGAGACCGCCTAGTTCCCGAGAGAAGGACACATCGCTTCAAGTCGATCTCGCTGGTTGCCCTGTCTCTTCCCTTTTTTTGTTTTGTTTGCTTTCTCAACGTTCACCAACAAGACAGACCGACAGAGAGACAGCTTTTTCTTCTTCTTCCTTTCGCTCTCGACGACCACTGCCTTTCAGTTTCTCTACGAACCACGACCATCCCTCCGTCGACTCGAGATCGAGCTCACCTCCTCCTCCTCCTCCTCCCTCCCTCCCTCCGTCCGACGCCCTTCTCTCCTCGGTCAGCAGCAACCATGTCTCCCACCACCATCAACGCCTCCTCCCTTCCCTCCCAACCAGACGCCTTCCTCGACATCGAGAAAACCTCGCAACCCTCGGACGACGCTCTCTCCCTCAGCCCTTCCACGGCCGAATCCACAGAAACCTCCAGACGACGAGAAGAAAAGAGGTTCCTCAGAAGGTTGGACATGTGTCTTTTGACCTGGGCTTGGTTGGCTTACATCATCAAGGTAAGCACATACATATCACACTCAGGGAGGGAGGGAAATGAGGACGCAGAGGGAAGGAAGGGAAAGCCCGAGCTCACTTCGTTTGGTGTTTCACGTTTCTTTTTTTTCGTTCAGCAAATGGACGCAAGCAACTACAAGACTGCTTATGCTTCTGGGATGAAGGAGGATGTAAGTTCTATCTCTTTCATGCTCCTCTGGTTGCCTACCCTCTCAACGCAACCTCAGTCGACCTCGTCTTCTCGAGAAAGCTCACCCTCGAGGCCTTCCGCATCCTGTCTTGCCCGAGTTGACTCCTTCCTCCCTCTCTCGCTGCCTTTTTCGTTCACGTCTTTCTTCTTCTTCTTCTCTCAAGCTCGGACTCTTCGGCAATGAACTCAACTACATGGACACCTGCTACCGAATAGGCTACGCCCTCTTCCTCATCCCCTCCCAGCTCGTCTTGCTCAAGATCAAACCGTCCATCTGGTTGCCCGCCTTGGAGGTTTGTTGGGGAGTTTTGACGGGTGAGTTCCGAGGCGGGAGGAAAGCCTGAGGGAGGAGGAGGGGAAAAGAGAGGAGGAGGAAGAAGACGTTCTAGCTACCGGCTGACCCTTGTTCTTTTCTCTATGTCTTTCTTCTTCGCTTGTTTTACAAAGGGTTGATGGCTGTGGCTCACAATGTGAAAGGTACATATCCCTCTCTCTCCTCTCTAGATACCTCCTTTTTTTTTTTGCCTTCAGTTCGTTTTTTTCTCGCTGACCTTTCCTCTCCTTCCCTCCTCTCTTCGTCGTTTTCGATTCGCTCAGGAATGTATGCTCTCCGCTTCTTCATCGGAGTTTGTGAAGCTTCTTCATACCCCGGTATCATCTGCATTCTGTGTAACTGGTAGTGAGTCACATATCTCCAAGGGTCGATCGGACGAAGCCTTTTGACAAAACAAAAGAACTGAAGCCTCTCCGCGGTCGTTTCGTCTTGTTGGATTCGACTGCAGCACCCCCGCCGAGCTCGCCACCCGAATCGCCATCTTTGGAACGTCCTACCCTGCGGCGAACATCTTTGTCTCGGTCATGCAGGCTGCTCTTTCGAAGGGTCTCGAAGGTACGTCTTGTTTTCCCTCTCTCTTCCTCTCCTCTTCGTCGCGCGAAACTTACTCGTTCGTTTCGGTTTGTCAACCCTAGGCAGCGGAGGTCTCCCAGGATGGAAATGGCTCTTCATCCTCAATGCTCTCATGACCGTGTTCGTCGCGGTTGGAGGGTTCTTCCTCGTTCGTACTTTTTAGGACCTCTTCCTTCTTGTCAAACGCGTCTCGTTCGTTCGATCCTAACCCATCTTCCGTTCTTCGTCTTTACGTTTTCTATTTATTCTTTTCTTTCCTTCGCTCAGCTACCAAACACCCCAGGAGACACCAAAGTCTTCTGGCTCTCTCCCGAGCAGAACTCCCTCTCTCGAGCGAGGATGGTCCGGGTCAAGAAACTCGCGCCGACGGTCCTCTCTCTCGCCAAAATCAAAAAGATCTTCTCTTCCTGGGTCATCTATGCTTTCACTCTTGCCTACTGGTTCGTTTTCTCTTTCCCTCTTTCCATCCCTTCTCCCCCTCTCTCTCTCTCACCCGTCCTAACCCTTCCTCCCTCCCTCCCTCTTCCCTCTTCTCTTCCATCCTTTCTTCCTCAGTTGCTGGACCTGGTCCCAAAACTCCAACTCCTACACCATCCTCTTCTTCAAATCCATCAAACTAGCGGACGGAATCACCCCTCGCTTCTCCATCCCCACCCTCAACGCGATCATGATCCCGGGTTACTTCTTGCAGATCATCGTGATGGTCGCGTGTGGGTGGGGGAGTGGGAGGTGGGGGACGAGGGTTGGATGGATCGTGGGACAGGAGCTTACCATGTTTTTTGGGACGGTGGTTTTGAGTGTGAGTCGAGTCGAGCGAGAGGGAAGAGGGAAGAGGGAGAAGAGAGAAACTGATCTTGAACCTCATCCTTTCTTTTGGGGGTTGGGATGTGTGTGCAGTGCTGGCCAGCTTCCTTCGCCTTCAAGACTTTCGCGTACTTCACGTTGTGGTTGTCAAACGCTGCTGGGCCTATCCTCATCGCGTGGATGGCAGATATCTGCCCTTCCCCGGAAGAACGATCTATCATGATCGGAGTTTCTTCAACTCTCGTGCGTTCACCTTTTTTTTTCTCACTTCCTTCCTTCCCTCTCCCCTTCTCTCCCAACTCACGACGCTTCCTCTTTCTTCTTCTTCTTCTTCTTCTTCTTCTTTTCTCCATCTCACGCACGCAGGTCTTCATCATGGACGCCTGGGACAACATCTTCATCTACCCCACCGTCTCGGCTCCCAACTACCCCGCTGGCTTCAAGGTCGCAGCAGGCTTCGCGGTTGGGTGTATGCTTTTCACCGGGGTGTTCTGGTTCTTGGAACGGAGGACGAGGTGAGTCTCTTTTTTCACGTCTTCCCTTTGATGGAGAGAAGAAGGAGAAAGAGAGAGAGATGGAGCGAAAGAAAGAGACGCTGATCTGAGTTGTTTGATTCGTTCGCTTCGCAGAGCCTCGAGAGAGCTGGAGCTTGAGGAGGCGGAGGAAGAGGAACGACGAAGGGAGAGGGAGCGGGAAGGGGAGGGTGAAGGGGAGGTGGAGAAGGCTTGATGAGAAGTGTGGGAGGTTGTCGAGAACGAGGGACTAGGTTTTCATCTTTTAGGGGACATGTTATGAATTGGATGTGCACTTTCCTATCCTTCTTCGTGGTGGCAGCTCTCTCGACTCCTCACTTCGACTTCCTTCTCTCCTCCGAGATCGAAAGGATCTGCTCCTTCTTCCAGGCCGCAGGTCTTTCGCGTTACGAGCCCATCGAACTTCAAACTTCAAATCTCGAGCAGAAGAGATGGAGTCAGAACTGGACCAGTGGATTCGCTGCGTTGACAGGGAAGGAAGGAAAGACGGTTGGAAGAGGAACAGATGCAGAGCTCTCCCCTCTCTCTCTCACACACCTCCCGCGTGCATCAATCACTCCCACATCAATCTATGATCTCAGGATACATACTTTACTCGTAAACTCTCTTCACTGCCAGGATGAGAGCACAACTCTCAGTCAGCCAGCGAAGGATGCATGTATAGTCGATAGCATCAGATGCATTTTTACCTTCCTACGCCCGTTCCTTCCAGCAGAAGGACGAAACGGTAAATCCTAGGGGGAGAAGGAATGAAGCCGACGAGGCGAGGTCTCCCCATCGTCTGCTTCGGAAAGAGCTCCTCTCGTCCTAATCTGTACATTCCGATTTTTGAAGGGACAGAGACACATACGACCGTCTTTGCTCAGAGATTTGGTACCACTGCTGGCTTGGGAGGCGAGCAACGAAGTTGCAGCGAGCACGAGGCGCGTCGTGAGTTGTCGTTTCCCTTCTCTCTGCGTCGCTGAGATTGGGCAGCTTGCCTCATCGCCAAGCCGAACAAGTACTTCGAGAAACCTTCTCGGTTCTCGCGGACTCACTACTCAAACTTTCTCGCTTCCAGGCCACCCCGCCTTTTCTCCTCCCCTCCTTCTCGAGCCTCGCCCCTCGAAGCTGGGATTTCTCTCGCTTCCGAACAAGGCACCTGATACTTTGCCCGGAGGTTCACCTGATACTTTGCCCGGAGGTTCACTTCCTCTTGGAACCTCGATGGTTCCTAAACCAAGGTTGTCCCCTGTTGAAATCCGAGGGTACTAGAATTAGAATGTTGTTCGTCTGACAGTCCGTGAGTCTCTTCTTTCATGCATTCTCGTCTTGTTTCGCTGAGATTTCTTTCGTACTGCTCGAGCTGAATACCTGTCCTTCGTTCTGTTTTAGTTCTGGGCAAGCGAGAGGGGAGGTCCGACCCGGAAAGAGAACTCGATGCGTCGATGGAGTGGGTCTTGCTTGCAGGAACGCCTCACGCGCGTTCCTTTTTCTCTCTTCAGATCCAACGTGGAACAAACTTTCACATACATCTTTCCATTGCTTTACCAGTGTTTGCCTGTACCCTAGCGGCGTGTCTCGCATGCGCGGAGGTTGGAAACAGAGACGCCTTCGAATCCCCCAGTTCAAGAAGAAGAACGGCGCGTCTTTCTTTTTTTCTCTCTTTTCCATCAACCCTCACTTCCTCCCTTCCTCCCTCCCTCTCTTTCCCAACTCCCCCCTAATATTACCATCATGCTCGGGTGAGTAGCTCTCCTTTCTGCTTCCTCTCATCACTCTTCGACCTTTGCAACCTCTTCGAGTTCGACTGACCATCGCAGCCTGTTGACCTTTTCCTTTCTTCTCTTTTCCCTTCTTTCCCCCTTCTCCCAGATCATCCCTCTTCGCTCTTCTCACCCTCGCCACTGTCGCTTTCGCTCAAAACGGAGTCATCTGTTCCGGTCTTTCTCAGACTGTTGGCATCGCTCGTCGAGCAACCCCTTCGGTGAGCATGGCGCGAATTCTATCTTCCCCTTCCCTCATCTTTCCTCACTTCCTCCCCGTATCCATACTCCTTCTCTTCCACCCCTCCTCCTTCGCTTGAAGACTTTCTTTCACTGTTACAACCCAAAAGCTGACGACCTTCTCGTTTTCTCTTCTTCTCTTCCTTCCTCCAGGGATGTACCGTTCGCTGCAACCCGACCGGGATCAATGGTCGAGTTCTTACTCTTCAGGACACCACAACCTACGCGGGCGAACACTACATCTGCAAGTGAGTGTTGCTCCTTTCTTTCTTCGTCGCAACTCAAAAACCGCTCACTCTTCCCCTCAACCCCATCCCTCTCAGGTACGACGTTCCAGCTGGAGGGTCCCTGATCTCTTGCGGCTACCACAACCACGTATGTTTGGTCTTTGACTTCTACCTCCCCGCGGCGTAGCCTCTGTCTCACTTGCTGACCAACGCGTTCCTCGTTCCCTCGTCTTTTCACTCTCTTTCCCAGAACTACGAAGATCCGAACTACTCCAATAAATACTACAGTTACCTTTCGAATACGCCTGCTGCGAACTGTCCTGCCACGCTGCAGAAATCCTGTGGAGGTTCGGCGTACGCGAAGAGAGCGAACAAGAGGAAACCTCTCGACGCGCTTCTGAAGAGGGAGAAGATGGTCACGGTTCCTGCTGCGTTGATGGAGAGGAAGAAGGTTTGGGGGAGGGGGAAGAAGGCTTGAATTTTGAGCTCGTATTTGGGTCGTCGATGGGTTTCTATAGATTGGTCGGGCGGGTGTTGAGGTCGTGTTTTTCTTTTCGTTTTTGGTTCTTTCTTTGCCTTCCTCTTGATCTTTCTTGGGTTTTACGTTTCAGGTTCGGTTTTTATGCCTTTGAAATTTGCATGCCATCTTTTCATTCCTGCAACAATTCCGAGTAAAAGTCTGCTAGAGCGAACAGAATCGTTACCAGTTCCTTTCAACTTTTCGGCTCCGCCTTGAGCTGGAGCGTTTAAAGGTGTTCCGAGCTTAACATCGAGCTTCCATGACCGAGCTCATTCTCCTAGCTCATTCGATGGCTCTCTTCTCTCTTCTCTCTCTCTCTCTCCACTCTGATCTTCGCTTCAATCTCGTTCCTCGCGACGCGTTCTTCAATCACTTCCTCTCTCGCCGATCCGACAAGATAAGACCATCGAATCCTTTCTAAAAGGGAACACTTCCTAGTTGCGTCTTTTCCTCAGCCTCAGGCACCCTGATCCAACCCTCTCCAACCTTCACGACTCCTCCTCCGATCCAACACTCCTTCACCTTCCCATCCTCTGCGACGACCCTTCCGAACAACTGAGAAGGACGACCCATCTCGATCCCTTGAGCGACGGTGTAGTTGAGGGTTCCGACGAAGTCTGGAGGAAGGCTGAGGGAGGGGGTTTGTAGGAGGACGGGACCGAGGCTGTGGACGACGGAGCGGGGAGAGAAAGGACAACGGAGGAGAGGGAGAGGGCCGAGTGAGCTGATGAGATGAGAGGAGACCTCGTTTGAGATTGCGCGAGAGAGGAGTGGAGAAGGGAGACCGACCACTCACGCGATGTTGGCGCTCCCAGTAGCAGGATCCTCTCCTCCGTCGAAAAACAGTCGCGCATGAACCCTCACGTTCACTTCCTCTCCCTCCTTCCCCTCCCTCTCTGCAAAGAAGAAGAGTACACTCCGACTGACTTCCTCCTCCCCACCCACCCTACTAACCTCCTCAACTACCTTCCTCATTCCCTCGTCGTTCCCCTTCACCTCTCCCAAAGCCCTCTCGTCCTGAACCTGAACGCACAAGAACGCAAGTCCACAGCTGCTGCTCTTCACGATCCCAAAGCTCGTCGCCTCAGGGAGGGAGAAGACATTTTTGAAGATGGAAGGAAGGGGGAGTTGGTTTGGGGAGATGTACTTGTGAGGAGAGGAGAGATGGATGAGGGACCCGTCGGGGGAGAAGGGGAACGAGGTTTGGAGGGTGACTCGACCGTAGAGGCAGAATTGGGTGAGGACTTGGGCGGAAAAGGTGGGTGGGGGGATGAGGGATCGGGTGAGGAGGGAGAAGCAGGTTCCTAGGGAGGGGTGACCTGGTAACAAAAAAAGGGACAAAGGAGATGGCGAGGAGGAAGGAGGAGATGGTGAGCTCGAGCTGAAGTTCCGGAGAAGGCCGTGGGAAGATTTACCTGCGAAGGGGAGTTCCTGATATAGATCAAGACGTTGGGATGGAAGGGATCTATCAGCTCGCTGATCTCACGTATGAAAACGGACGCAAACAAAGCTTCGTCGAAGAAGGAAAAAGCAAAAAGTCGATGCTGACTCGACGGACTGACCTCTGGAACGGTGAAGATTCGAACGTTGTAGTCGATCCCGCTGGCTTTCTGCTCCTCGGAGGGAAGAGAGGCGAAGGTAGTCTCGGAGAGGTTGAAGTCTGTCCAGCAGAGAGAAAACGAAGCAGAGTCAGTCTGAGGCGAGAGGGGGAAAGAAGGAGGGAGGGAGGGAAGAAGAAGGAAGTCGAGCTCACCTCTCGCGATTTTCTGAAGCTGATCCTGGGCGAGGTCTTGGGCGCTATATACGACGGCGAGAGGGTTTCCAGTGTAGGGTTTGCAGAAGTCGAGGGTGAATACGTCGACGAGGTCGTAAGAGAGCGTAAGGAAGGAGGGCCTAGAGCTCATCGTGGTTGAAGGGGAGATCAAGCTCGGAGACGAGAAAAGGTTAACAAATTACTCGCTCTTTTTTTTTTTTTGAGCAAATCAAGAATGATGGAGCTGTAGAAAAGGGAGATGCAGTAGAACGCACTTGCCATCCGAAACAAGATCCAGGAAGAGATCGATCGAAGGAGGAAGCAAGGTCGCGGGCGGGAGGAAGCTTCGAGCTCGACATTCTCTTCTTTCTTCAAACTCCCACCATCTTCCCTGCCAACCTCCCAGCCTCTTCCCGAGCATGCTCTCTGCTCTTTCGTCGTAGTTCTCTCTCCATCAAACCCTTCGAATCCATCTGACTTTGCCCCGACCCGCTGAGCTTTGACCTCGACCTTGTTCCAACTCGCCCCTCTCCTCTCCTCCCTTTCCTCCGCTCCTCTCATGTCTCGCTGTCATGTCAGTGTCCACCCAACCAGAACTATCTCTAGAAGGGAGGGATGCCCGTCGCTATCGAACCTTGCTGGCTAAGGTGACTCTCTTCCCTCTGTCTCCTGGTCAGACTCGAGCTCACCTTCTCCTCCTTCCTCCCCTCCTCCTCTCAAACCAGAAACGACGCCCCATGTGAGCTCTTAAACGCTCTCCGCTTCCTCTATCAGGACGATCCCATGCTGATCCTTTTCCCCTTTGCCTCTCAGACGCTACACCTCTCAACCATCTCGGGAAGCCGTGTAGGAGAAAGGTCTCGGACGAGGACTGGATCAGTTGGGCGATGTTGATGCTCTGTGCGTCCGGCGTTCACCTCGCCTTCCTCCTTCCTTCTTTTTCCTTCTCCGACCTGACATCATTTACTCGCCGCTCTTCAGGTGCCGTCATTCTCGTCGTCTGTTTCGTGGGGTGGATCGTGAATTACTCCCAGAAAGGTGAGTCGAACTTCCCTCGCTCGCTGGTCGAGCTCAAAGTGAATCAATCACCTTCCCACTCCTAGCTCACCTCGCTTCCCTGCCTCTCCTCCCCTTCCAGCATCCGAATTCCGGACGTTCTGGAACTCCGATAGTCCTATCCACGGTGATCACGACCTTAGCAGCAGTCTGGAGATGAAACCCTCCTTCATTTCATCTTCCTCCTCCTCCTCCCTTCACTCTCGTACTCCCTCCGTCGTCCACACTCTTTCGACCATCGTCCCAACCCTCCTCATCCACTCCCAACCCCAATCCATCAAGTCCTCTCCTCCTTCTCCCTCTAAAATCATCCGCCACACCTCCCGAGCTCCCTCCATCACTGTCCTCTCCGTCGACCAAGGCGCGAGCACGATGAAGAAACGATCTCCCCTCGGTTCAACCCTCCCAACCCAACGTTTATCCACTCAATCCGTCACGGTCACCATCGCGAGCGACCTAGGAGTTGAAGCGAGCAGAGCTGGTCTCTGGGATGCTCGCTCTTTCGGTTCAACAGCTCAGATCTCTTCCGAAGCAAGCCATCAGCCTCAAGGAGGACGAGACTTCGACAACGTTCGCTGGGGACAAGTCAACGACAAAGTAGGAGGATATGGGCATCAGGGACTGGTTAGCCCTGCATTCGCGAGCTCCTTGCGGTCGGAGAGGGCGCCGGTGATGATGGAGACGGGCATGGGGAGGGGAGGAGAAGGATCCCAGTCGAGTTTGAGCGAGGTTGGAAGAGGTTGGTTGTTCGCGAATGCAGCGTTGTCGAGCCCAGCTCCCGGAGTGGCTCCCGATCCACACTGGGGAGGAGCTCGTCACGATGCTCATCAGGACTACAGCCAGCTGTCCTATGGTCAGTTTTCAGTCTTCGTCAATGATACCCTTCTTCGCCTCGTTTCGTTCTTCGACGCGTCTCACTTACTCTGTTTCGTTCTTTTCTTTCTCGTCCAGGTGCTCCTTCACCTCACCAAAACGATCAACAACAACACCTTCCAACCTCCCCTGCCTCCTCAGCATTCTATTTCCCTCCCTACGTCCCTCCTGAGTCTCAACCTCCAACCTCGCAACTCCACCACCGAACACCTTCCCAGGTCCTCGCTGGAAACTTCTCTCGTCCTGGAACGAACCTCCTTTCCGTCTCGACAGCAACAGCAACGAGGCCGCTCAGCACTCGACAGGAGGAACCAGAGGAAGAAGTGGTGGGTTACTATGATCGGCTTTCGTATTATCAAGCTGTGAGTGGGCGATTTTCTTTCCTCTCGATCGACGCGTCGGTCTCGCTGACTTCTTCCTTCCTTCCTTTCTCTCTCTCTTCCTCTTCTCAGCCACCAGGCTCGCCGTGGGGCTGAACCTGATCTCTCACCTATCTCCTTAGCTCTGATCTCTTTCTCTACGTATCTCATCTTCGTGCGCGACTCAATCTCAAGCTCGTCCATCGTATTCACTTTCGCGAGCCCACTCTTAAAACATGGGATCTCCAGGGGATGAGAGTCTAGAAAGAGCGTCATAGAGATTCCAGATGATACGAGAAAGAGAAGTGTCCGGTGGGGGGAAGGAAGGAGGCAAAACGAAGGGTATGAAGCAAAGAAAAAGAAAAAGAAAAAGAAATGAAGCCTGTAAAAGAAAAGAAAAAACGATGCTATGCAGAGAGAGGAGTAAGTTCGGTCGTGAGATGGGGAAGAGGGCCAAGAAGCGAGCAAGGGGTAAAGGTATAAAAGCAAAGCAAAGCAAAGCGAGCGGAGAGGAGAAAGAGAGAGAGCTGTGACGCGAGGCGACGCTGGGAAGACGAAAGCAAGCAAGAGACGAAACGCAACGAGCGAAGCCGAAAAGAAAGCTCTATTAGAATCAAGAGTGCGTTTAGAGCCAGGTCGTTGCTGAGGAGGCGAAGTCGAGGTGATCTCGCAGGACGAATGGAACAGCTGAGCGAAGAGGAAAAGAGGGAACGAAGTCAGCACGTTGGGCTGAAAGAGAGGTAGAGATGCGACGAAGTTGGCTCACCGATGAGAGCGGCGAAGAAAGCGATGACCAAAGCGTAGAGAAGGGAGTATCCAGCGATGACTGCGAGAGAGAGGGAGAGATAGGAGATGGTCAGCTTCGTGTTCGAGCGAGGAGAGAAGTGCGACTCTAATTACTCTTTCTCCTCTGGTTTCGCTGCTTGAAGGAATAGATAGGAGGTCGGATCTGCTTGTTGGGAGCGAGCCAGACTGGAGAAGAAGAGAACGACGAAGAAGGCGGTCAGCTTGTGGATCTCGGAGAAAGAGGGACTTGATTTCGAGCCTGGACTCGAACGGAGGGATTAGAAACTCACAGAGCATGACGGAGTGGATCCTGTCGATGTAAGGGATGAACAAGGGGACCGTGAGGACGAGGAGAAGGATGTGGCAGGCGATGACTACAAGAATGAAAGAAAGAAGTCAGCGCGAGTTCGAAAGGTAGAAGAGAAAAGACTTGTTCAGAATACTCACAGTCGGCGGCGAACAATCCCAACTCGACAAGCTTGACGATGAACTCTCGAGCAGGCTGGCTCATGACTCCTCCATTTCCGAGGGTTCGGTTGTACCTGAGAAGAGGAACGCGTCGCAGAAGAAACGCGAAAGTGAGCGACGGCAATCGAGCAAGCACCCGAAGAGAAAACTCGACTCGAAAGCACTCACCAGACTCCAGTCCACCAAGCTCGGTTGGTCTCGTCGTGCTTGAACTCTCGAGAGAGGAAAAGCGAGATGAGGAGCTTGTAGAGGGCTCGCTGGATCGACACCGAGGCGAGGACTCCGAGGACGGCGTGGGACGCGTTCCATCGCTCGAGGAACCACTGCGAAGACGAGGAAGAAGATGGTGATGTTAGCGAAAAGAGAATAAGAGATGCAAAGAGAGAGAGAGGGTACCGAGAGACGGGAGGGAGGTATCGGGGGATCTTTTGAAAACTAACCAACAGCTCGAAGAAGGCTACCAGACCGACAACGGCGAGTCCGTGAGCGACTCCTGCCATGGTGGCTCCGAGCTTACCACAGCAGTTGTTCATCATCGGTCCGAGCATGAGAGAGATGAGGAAGAGTACGAGGAGGAAGGCCATGTTGAGGACGACAGGTCCAAGTGAGATCACCGCGATTCGAAGGAGTCCAGAGACTTGCTTGGTTCCAGAGACGGTGAACCTGAGAGGAAAGAAAGAAGAGTCAAATTAAGCCTGAGAGAGTAGTCGATGAAAGAGGAAAGAGATGGACTCACGACTTGACGAAGAGGTAAGGGATAGTAAGGATGATCGCGAGAGCGACGGGTCCAAAGATCTCGGTCGCGAGGACGACTCGCCATCCAGCTCGAGGCACGTCGCTGGCGAGTTTCTCCGAAGGGTGCCCGAGCTTCTTTCGCCTGGGAACGAGACGAAAAAGAGAGAGGAGTGAGAGAGAGTCAGCTCGCAGCTCGTCGACGAAAAGTGGGAAGGAAAGAGAGAATAGGGGAAGAGAGAGAGACGAACTTGTATCCAGTGATCCTCGTCCTCGAGAGCCTGCAGTATCCGACCCAGGAGTTGGCGTGGGTCCTTCCGTTTCCTCTCGACATCCAACGAAGGAACTCCCTGTAGTCGATGATGAAGTCCGAGAAGGAGAACTGATGCGGGTTGAAGAGGAAAGGCGAGATCGAGAGGGCGAGGACACTGCGAACGAGGAAAGGGTGACGAGATGAAGTCAGCAAGCGAGATTGAAGGGTAGGGAGTGAATGAGGGAGATTGGCGCACCTTGTCCAGAAGTAGATAAACCAGTTCATCCAAAAGGCCGTCTGAGGGAGAGAGAGAGAAGAAAAGAAAAAAGGAAAGAGGGTAAGCGCGTCGTTTCAGAGAACTTCACCCCGTGGCGATCGCAACAGAGCAGCAAAGGAGGATGGCTACTAACCGTAACGTAGAGCATCATAAGGCCGAGACGCAGTCCGAGGTAGATGGAGGGTCCAGCGAATCGAGAGTAGAGGATCGAGAAGTTGATCCTGGTCGTCGCGAATCCTCGACCGGTAGCGATGTATCGAGCTCCTCCGAAGTTCAAGTTGGAGAGAATAGAGTGGGTGTAGATTTGAGTCGAAAAGACCTGAGGAAAGAATAAGAAGTGGGGTGACGATTAGGAACCAAGGCGTGAGGAACAAGGCGAGCGGGAGAGGTGGAAGGAGAGAGGAGAGAGAAGAGAGAGAAGAAAGACGTACCTCAAAGATGGGAGACAGCGACATGAAGTGCTTTCCAAGTCGGTAGACGGCTTTGGCGGTTCCTCGCTCGGTGAGTTCTGAAAGAGGAGGTCGAAGTCAGGAGAGGCGTTCGAGTTTCACCAAAACGAAGAGAAGACGAACCTTGGAGGAAGAGAGGCAAGAAGGCAATCAAGAAGACGAGGAAGATACTCTGGATGCATCGCTCGATCCATTGGAAGACTTGAGAAAGGGAGGAAGAACAAAGTTAGACGCGTCGTCGAAAGGAGTGAAGAAGGAAGAAGAAACCAACCAGGATCGAGGTTGTAGCATCCGTTCTGACCAGCGATGAGATCTCCGAGCTTGTTGTACTTGCAGATGGCGAGTTGCTGGTTGAGGACTCCCATGTATACGACTGTTCGCGAAGACCGAGAAGAGAGGTCAGCTCGAGTTCGACCGAAGAAGTGAAAGGGAGAACGAGAAAGAAGAGAAACGAACGAGTGACCATGAAGATCTGAACGGCGAGAATGACGAGGATGTTGTTGATATGGAAACCAGGGTGACCGTAGTAGAAGGTAAGGAATCGATCCATGGGGAGCTGGGTTCCGAGGTAGTAGTACTCTCGCGAAAGCATCTGCTCTCCCATTCCGGTTCCGATCTTGGTCTGGAAGTTGAGGATCGTTCCGAATCCTAGATCTCGTCCCTTTCCACACTGTTTTACGACGATGATCAGAGAGTCAGCGGGTCATTCCAGATCGAGAAAAGGGGGGAGAACGTGGAGAGAGACGAACCTGGTAATACTCCGAGTGCTTGATTCGACCTCCTCGTCCGAACGCGTTCATTCCGGCGTAGATATCCTCGTTGAGATGGAGACCCTTCTGAGCTTTGGAGACTCCTCCTCGAGTGTTCATGAAGATGGCGTTGAGGAAATCGGGGTGACCGTAGTGAAGCTTTCCTCCGATCCAGGACAGAGCTCGAGCCGAGAGGGTTCCGAACGTCTGTTCCTTTCCGGCGGCGACGTCTCCGAGGACTCCGATATCTACGAAAGGCAGAAAGAGGAAGAGGGTCAGCGAACGAAGGGAGAAGAAGGGAAGAGGAAACGCGAGGGGGAGGGGAAGAGGAAGTCGCGAAGACGGGACGTCGAGAGTCGTCGTGAAAAAAGTCGAACTCACTCTCCGAGAAAATGTACTCTCGAGCTCCAAGGATAGCGACAGGAGCCTTCCTGAACTCGGCGTGGCCCCATTGAGCGTAAGGCGACTGCGAAAAGGAAAGGAAGAACGAAGTCAGAGGGAGTTGAAGTTCTTCGACGACGCGACTTCAGAAACAAAAAGACTCGAGTAAACTCACCTGTCCCGAAGCGTTGAACTCCTCAAACTCTCCCAAAACGTTCCTGATCTTGAGGCACTCCTCGAGGTAGTTATCCTGGTTGGCGTCGATGAGCTGAAGGTACTCTCCTCGGTAGAAGATCATGGCGTGGTTCTGGTTGTCCGATTTCCCGTCTCCGAGGATGGGGTTTCCTGGGAGCTCGATCCTGAACTTGGGTCTTCTCTTCCCCGATGGAAGGATCTCCGAGTGGCCGTCGATGAGGGCCGAGAACAACCTCGTCTCTCCTCCTTCCTTCCTGGGCGGTTCCTCGTCGAGGAAAGCGATCTGCAGGTCCGGGTAGGCTCGAAGAAGGAACTCGGCGTTCTCGTGCTCCTCCTTGGAGAACTTGGAGTACCGTTGCATGGAGATGACGAACTTGAACTTCCTCCTCGACATCCTCTCGAGCTCTCGTTCGAGCTTGTCGGTGTTTCCTCCGAAGAGCTGGACGACCTCCGGGTTTTCGACTCGGTAGAGAAGCTTGATGGCCTTGGAGTAGTTCATGAAGCCGGAGACGGTTCGGTAGAGGGTTTGAGCTCGAAGGGAGGCCCAGATTCGGGTTCGCAGGGTGTACTCGGGGGCTGCCGACTTGAATCCGACGGTGTAGAAGGGGATGTCGTCGACGGCCTTGGTCTCCTTCTCGTTGGCGTCCGGAAGATGGAACGGCTCCGATTCCTCGGCGAGGATTTTCTGTGAAGGAAATAAAAAGGGTATGAAGCGAAGAAAAGGAGAGGAGAGGTGTCAGTGAAAGGAATCGAACGAAGACGCGTTGTCGAGGAGGAAGTTGAAGCGAAGCTACTCACGGTGTCCTTGACGAAGTTGTCCCACTCGACCGAATGAAGCTGCTTGAGGTACTCGAGAAGGGTGACTCGGGTGTTCTGGTCCTCCTCTCGGATGATCTCTCGAAGGGAAAGCAGGATCTTCTCGGAGTAGTGAGGAACGAGGACGGTGAAGGTAGGCATGGCGTCGACGGGGAGGGGCTCCGGGATCGAGGTAGTGAGGGATTGAGCGAAGAAGGAGATTCGTCGTTCGGCTTCGGATCCAGCGGGGAAGAACTCGATCCTGGGTCCGTTGGCTCCTTGAGAGGTGAAGAACGCAGGTGCTCGGAGAGTCCTCTTTCCCTCGTCGTCGGCTTGAACCTGGTGGTAGAGGAGTCGTTGGACGTGATCGATCGATAGGAGATGCTCCCTGTACATGGAGATGACGATGGCGTTCCAGACTTGAGAGACGAGGACCTGAGCAAAGGAAAGAAAGGAAGGGAAGAAAAGTCAGCGAAACGAAGGGCAAAACGAGCACTCCGAGGCGTCTCGTAGAGCTGAGGCCAGAAGTTCTACGAAAAGGAGATCGAGAACGAACCTTGGGCTTGTACTTGACTTCCATGTCTGAGGTCGAAAGCATCTTGGCGTAGATTCGCTTCGGGAGTCGAGTGAAAATGTCCTTCCAAGGGGTCCAGATCGACATTCCGAGACCAAACGAACGACCGATGGAGAAGCAGGTGTTCCAGATGACGTACCTGGAAAAGAGTAAGAGAAGGATGATCTCGAAGAGTCAAAATGGGAGAGACGGTGATCGTTGTCTAGTCGCTCGTTCGGAGGCCGACGAGGAGAACGAGTCGAGGAGAAGAGGGAAAGCGAAGACTCACCAAAGGAACGTGTCGAGGAAGAACAGCGAGAGGTCCATAACGAACATGATGGTGAGGGTGAAGGCGGCTTGGTTGGTGCAGAGAGCGTTTCCGAAGTACTTGTCGGAGCATCCTTGAATCTTCATCCCCGTCATGACTCGGATGGGATCCTTGAACGAGAGCGTGAGGAAGAAGTACGACTCGACAAACTTGCATCCGAAGATGAGGCACCAAAGGAGGATCGAAGCGGCTCGGGGTCCAGCTGCGAAAGAAAAAGGGAGACGAAAGGAAGGAGGAGAAAGGGAGGAGGGCGCCGATTGATCAGCGACGCGCTTCTTCGAGCGAGATATCGCAGTGGAGAAGGCTTGGAGAAGGATGTGAGAACTCACCATCAAGTTTGGGGTAGGAAGCGGTGAAGGTTTGGTTGGCGAGGTACTTCCTCGCTTTCCCTGCGACTCGATCTCCGAACATTCGACCCGAAGGCATGATTCCGAAGAGGAGGGTAACGACGACCGAGAGGAAGAACTGAACGATTCCGATGATGAGAGCGACCTGGGACGTATCGTCGAATCCGGCGATCCAGACGGTGGGACCAGCGGTGAGGGCGAGGATGATGACGAGGAAGAGGAGTCGACGAGTGAGGTGAGCAGTGTTGTTCCAGGTGGTGGGGATGTAGGAGAATTCGCAGAGAGTGGCTCCGATCATGATGAGGGTGGCGACAGCTCCACCTGAAAGAAGAAGAAGAAGAAGAACAGCAAAGAAGCAGTCAGTCGAGGTCGCGAGAGGAGGTGAGGGAGGGAGAGACGAAGTGAGAGATGAGAGAAGGGAAACGAACCGAGAGCGGTGACGGACCAGGTCATGGCTCGCTCGGGAGATGTCGAGTTCTTCGGAGAGTAGATGGTAGGGGAGTTGTAGGCGGTGTAGAACCAGAACATGGAGATGTGGGAGACCCAGATTCGGTTGAAGTTGACGAGGAGGTGGAGGAAGGATCGTTTCTCGAGGTAGGTCTTGAAGAAGGCTCGTCCCCAGTCGATCTTGTCGAACTTCATGAACCTCTGTGCCGGAGGAACGTCGACGAGTCGAGTCTGAGAGAGAGAAGAGGAGAGAAAGAGAGAGGAAACGCGTGAGCGAGAGCTGGAGAGAGTGGCGAGCAGCAAGATGGGAAACGCGAGCTCACCTTGTCCGCCAACACGATCCTAGCGATTCCCTCGGGGTACCAGAAGAGTTGGTTGACGTCGTCGTACCCGATGATATCCTCGTGATCCCTCTCCCTCTTGAGGAACTTTCCATCGACGACCTCGTACCCTTGATCTCGAATGAATCGGTAGAGAGGCTTGACGACCGAGCGAAGGTAGAGTCCCTCGGGGACGGGTTCCATCCTGTTCTGGCAGTCGGGACTCCTGTAGTAGTCGTCGGCGCACTTGAAGATGAAGCACAGGCACTCGGGCACGAATCGAACCTGGGCGGCCTCTCCCCAGCAGAGGAGGAAGAGGGCGATCTGGCGAAGACGATCGTACTGGCTCATGTTGTGCATCGCTTGCCTCCACCGGTTGATGGCCGAGTCGAGCGACTTCTCCGACGCGGTGGTGGGTCCCTTCTTCTTCTTCCCAGCGAGCGACTTGACTCGAGAGAGACCTTGGGACTGGACGGATCCGATGGCGTCGTCGAGATCGAGTTGAGCGGCGAAGTACCACTTTCGATAGTTGGCGTGTTCTCCTCCGATGTAGTCTGCGTGGAGGGTGAGGAGGGCTTGGTTGGGAGTCATACGAGAGGCTCGGGAGTCGAGTTGAATCATGAGGAAGTCGAAGATGTTTCGAGAGGAGTCTGTAGAGAGGGGAGAGGAGAGACAGAGAGGGAGAGGAGGTTTGAGTTCGTCGTCGTCGTCACTTTTCTCCTTCCCTCGTTCTAGAGAGCGAACTGACCCTTCTGGAAACCAAACTTGTTGGAGAGATCGATGAGGACGTCCTCGATCTCCTCTTTCGAGAGAGGGATGTTGCTCTCCGATGTCCAAGCAGGCTGTATGCATCGAAAAGAAGGCAGGAGGGAGGCGAGGTCAGAGCTCAGCTTGGTCTCTTCTCTCCTTCGCCGCTCCTTCCCGTACCTTCCTTGTCGAGAGCGCCTTCGTTCTCGAGGGAGTAGACAGAAGAGACGAGACTCACGTAGGGTTCACTAGCTCTAGCATGTCCGCCTTGGGACTCAGAGTAGGTGGGAGTCCCTGAACGAGAAGGAGGTTCCTGTCCAGCGTAAGAGTCTACCGAAGGAGCGTAGCCTGGTCCTCCTCCTCCCGCGACGTTGGGAGCTGCGTACTGCTGGGAGTAGTGATCGTTAGAGGAGTTGGAAGAAGGAGCGGGACGGCCTGGATCGAGCGAGAGAAGCAGGAGTCAGAGAAAGGCGCGAGGAGAGAGGACGATATCGAATCGAAGGACAAAGGAAGGAACGGAGGGAGGAACGAGCTCCCTTTTCTTCTTCACTCCTTCTCTTTGGCCCTATAGAACAAGAACACAGGTATATGCACTCACCAGCGTACGAGGACTCATATCCTCCACCCTCCTGGGAGCCAGCGTAGGACTGTTGCTGCTGGTAGCCGCCAGCAGGAGGTTGTTGACGAGCGTAAGGGTTTGAGTTGTCCTGGTACGACTGATACTGGACGTTGGGAGGAGGTTGAAACCCTGACATGGAGCGAGAGGGAAGGGGGAGGAGGAGGGAGAGCTCCTTCTTGCTGCTCTCGTAGGTATAGAGAAAGGAGAAAGGAAGGTGGAGAGAAAGGAAGAAGGGCCAGGGGTGTGGTTGGAGGCTCTCCTTTCCTCTCCTTCAGCCCCAAAAGCAATGGACGCGGCCTTTCAAATCGACACACAGCGGAAAAACAAAAGGGAGGGGGAACTGGGAGCAGATCTCAAGAGGAAGCGTGGAGGACCAGAAAGGTGACGGCCGGTGGCAAGAAAAAAGGTCGGATGAGGGACAGGGTCAAGAAAAAAAAGGAAAAGCTGCTTCGTCGAGAGCGCGTCGCTTTTCTCTCGCCATCATCCTGGGTGATGTTCTACACAGCATGCTGCACTCAAGCCCACCGTACTGGACGACTTACGTAAAATAAGTGGTTTGAGAGAAAAGCTGATACGAGGAGCGGAAGATCCAGACGCGTCTGCTCTCCTCCGGATCTCGATCTCGTCGACATTCAGCATCTCCTTCTCTCGCAGCTTTATTGCTGAGGCCTCGGTGGATTGAACGGGTGGACTGACATTCCCTCTGTTTCCAGATTACATGCTGCGCCTTTTTCTCTCGAGAGATCGCTGACGACGTGGAAACCTTGCGCGAAAAAAAAGAAGAAGAAAAAATGCACGAAACGAACGCGAACTTCGTCGTCGTCTTCATTCCGAAGCGAAGAAACTCCCGAGAAGGTGATACATATTCACTCTCGTCCTGAGCGTCTCTGTCTTTGCTCAGGATAAAGGAGAAACCAGGAGAGAGAAAGCAAGTTCCAGAGCCAACGCGACGCGACGCGCGCGCCGTCTCAAAGTGCTTTCCGAGTCCGACGAGAAGAAATATCAGCCCTGCGGTCGTGATGATACCCTCAGATAAGCTAAGAGATCGTACAAGAAGGATGTACTCGTGAAGTGGAACCCATCAAAACAGAACCGCAAAAAATCATGATGGAAAGCGAAGAGGAGAAGACACGGATTAGAGCTCTGTAAAGGACGCTTTAAACGAACCTGAGAAACCTGAGATCAAGATGGCCATCGTCATGGAACCGTCTAGGATTGCTCATCCAGATCTAGAAGTTCCTCCAGCCTGAAGAGGAGAGGAGATCAGCTACGAAAGAAATAGAAAGAAGAGAGTCGAAGCCTGAAAGTTGCCGCCTATTCGCGATAAAAGTGATGCAGGCGAAGGACGGTTGGGTGCGTGTGGTATTTGGTGTGATTCAGTGTTGATGCTTGGCGGGAGGGAAGAAGGGGAGGGAGGGGGGGGGGGAGGGGTCATTTTTTCGGGGGGGAAGAAGGGTCCTCGAGCGTTTTCTGGACTATTTTCGAGCCATAACACGGTTCTCCATGTGGAACAAGACCCGCCGGCAACTTTACCGTGTGGGTCAACACAGAAGGAAGAGGGAGAAGGAGGAGAAGGGAGGGGAAGACCGAGGAACGAGATGAAGCCTGCACCCCCAAAGGGTGTACGCGTCCCAATCGATAATGGAGCTGAACGCAGGATTGAAAGTATGATGGTACGATAAGCTACAGAGAAAGGGAAGAAAGAGCTTACGTCTGGAGCTTTGGGCGGTGGAGAGGCTGAGAAGGTTGGAAGGTCGTGACGAAAAGGGCTGTCCGAGGTTGGGAAGGTCGGGATTTTTTTTTGCCTCTGCGATCTTCCACGAGCTTGATCGAGCTACAGGACCTCGTCATGCACACTTTTCATGAAAGCGGAATCAGACGTTGGCCGGTGAGCGAACGAGAAAGGCTTTCCTGTTTCCTGTGCTCTTCTTCCCTCCTCTCTTCTCTTCCTTTTTTGAAGGGCCTCCAAACGAAGCAGGCTTTAAAGACGATATATATTTTCAGCAGTACAACAAGTGGAGGAATATAGAGAAGACAGAAAAGAGAAAGAGAGGAAGGAAAGGAGGAGAGAGGAGCAAAAGACAACGAACGGAAACGACGTGATATAAAGGAGTATGTTTGAGCATGTGTGTAGTAGATCTATCTAAAAGAAGTTTCAGCGAGAAAGTGAAGAGCAGATGAACCCAAGAGAGAGAAAGAAAGAAGCCCCAAAGAAAAGATGAAAGAAAGGAGAAAGATACGCAGAATGACAAGTCCATAGAAAAAAGATCACCAACCCGAAAGGCCTCTGCAAGCTAAGAAGAGGTCTTCTTCGCTCGCGCGACCTTCCTCCCCTCCTCCTCCAGCAAGGCAGCAGCGGCCTTCTTCGACGCCATCGAGCGGTTTCTTGGCTTCTTCAAGACTTGAGTCTTTGGGTGAAGGAGCTTGAGAAGTGTAGGGTTGTCTCGGTTGAAGTTGGCGTGGGTGAAGCCTGGATCCGTGAGAAAGGAGAAGAAGTGGGATGATGATTAGGAACGAAGGCGAGAGGGACGAGGCGAGGGGAAAGCGGGAAGGAGAGAGAAGAGAGGAGAGAAGAGACAGAGATGAGACGTACCGCATGCCGTGACCTTTCGAGTTCCCCAGTCTCCACTGGTGGGCAGAGAGGAAGATTTCCGCGAAGCAGAATCGCTGAGCTCGAAGGAGGCGTCACCGTTCTGTGCTAGGAGCGAGTGTCGGCGAAGCTTGGGCGAAGCCGAGGTGTATGCGTCGCTAGGGTCCTGATAGATTTCGAGGGAAAGTCGAAGGGAGGAAGATAGTCGTCAGCGAAGAGGTTCTCCTTTTCAAAAGAGCGGAGAAGGGAGTAACGTCGAAGATGGGGAAGGAGAAAGAGGAGATGGGACGAACGAGAGTGATCACGACCGACACGCGCGTGAATGAGTATAGTCGTAGTTGCCGTAGGAACGAGTTGACCTTGGAGTGACGGAAGAACCTGGGAAGGACTGAGTGAGGAAGAAGAAGAAATTCAAGAACTGGAAGTCAGTCCAAGAGTCGACGAGAAGAACAGACAAAAAAACAAAGAGAAAGCTTGCATACCTTTGGTAGCGAAGTCGTCACTGTTCAACAAGCAGAAAGCCGAACCGTCTTGAGACCATCGAAGGTAGCGAGCGTACTCGGGATGAGTGGCGATGTGGTAGAGCTGTTGAGAAGGGATTGGAAGGAAGAAGTGACCAGGAGAGGGCGGAGGAGATGGAAAGGAAACGAACGATGTCGCTCACCTTCGAGATGAAAGCCGTCTCCTCGCCCAAGAATCCAGACACTCCTTCCATCGGAGAGAGGTCGTCCTCGCTCTCGATGGACTTTTGGTAGACTGCTGTAGGCGCGATCCTGAGAGGCGTCTCGGCAGGAGGAGAACTGGATGGAGAGCTGTTGAAGAGTAGATCCCTGAAGTCGACCTCCAAGTCGTTCCCACTCGATCCTACTCGTCCTCCTACATCCACAGGGTCGAAGACTTGGTAGTATCCTCCGGCTCCCTCGGTCGAATTCCAGGTAGCGGTCTCGTAAGGCTGGGGGCTAGTCGAGAACAAGGTTGAAGGGAGGAGGGGAACCTGTTGAGCTTGCCGAGTGGGTTCCTCGCAGTCGTGGATGTACTGGGGAGGAGAGACGGGTTGTTGGAGGAGTCCGTAGCATTGGGATTGGAGGAAGGCGTCGTGGGAATCGGTAAGAAGGAGGGGATACGAGGAGGTTGGCGAGGAAGGGAAGGGAGGAGGGATTCGGGAAGTAGAGGGAGCGAGGAGATCGTTCGCCGAGGAGAGTGACGTTTCCCAAGGAGCGAAGAGCTGGGGGGTGGATGAAGAGTTTTTGACGAGGGTGGGATGGTCGAGGATCCCATTGCCAACGAAGAAGAAAGGGGACGGGGAGGAGGGAGTCGCCATCGCATCTGCGCTGGACCACGAGCTCGAGGAAGACGACGATCCTTCTCCCTGCCCGTGTTGGGTTTGCCTCCGGATGACCTCGTTGCGAAAGTCGACGTCCTCGGATGAGTCGGGAAGGGGGAGAGGGAGAGAGGTGGTAGGAGGAGCATAGGAGGGGCAGTGGAAGGAGGGAGAAGAAGGTCTGAACTCGCGGGCCGAGTCGAGGAAGGCGAAGGACTGGAATCAGAGGGAGAAGTCAGCGAACCGATTCCCGGGGTCTGTTTATTGAGGAGATTGTCGCGATGGAGTACTTGAGAGTACTAGGAGCGAAAGCGAGAGAGAGAAAGGAGGACCTACGTTGGAAAGCATCGGAAAGTTGAAAGTTTAAGAGGGAGATGATGTGGTTAGGGTGCAGGAGAGACACCCGAACCAAAGCTCGTAAACACATCCCTAGCCTGCCCGAGAGGGAGGAATAAACAGGAAGAGCGACCTTCTGAAAGGTGAAAGGCAGAGGCCCCAAAGTGTCATGGAGAAACCACACAGCGCGGCGAGTCCCTTTGATTTAGAAGGAGCTGGAAGTCTATGCGACAGGCAACACAGGCAACACAAAGGAAACGAAGGGCCAGGCCTTCTCCGAAGCGATCGAAGAAGGTACAGAGAAAGGTTGATGAACATGAGCTTGGCTTCAAACTCTTCATGGAAACCCTGCTTTGTTCTCCTTCCAAAAGACGACGCCCTTCCTCGTCTCTGGACGTACTCTCCTTCCTCCGTTACCGCTCAGAACAGAACGCTCGCGGCACTTGCAAGGATATCACCTCTGCCTCCTTCCAAAAACTCAGGCAAACTCACGACCGAGCTACAGATTACATACCAACGTCGCGAATCCTCCGTCTACTCCTCCGTCGACCGAACCTTCCCTTCCTCGACCACCAAACAGAAAACCCATCTCACTGCCAACTCGGAAGGTTCCTTCCTGAACCACGACCTCTCCCGTCGAAGATGCAGGCGATGATGTTGCAGGAAGGGAAGCTTCAGGGACGGTCAAGAAGGAGAAGGAGGTAAGGCTACCGACTTGACGTGGGAGCGATGAAGAAGTTGATGATTGGTTCGACGCGTCGGAGGGAGAGAAACCCGAAGAAGGTCGGTGAAGAAACTGATTTCATGGAGCAAAAAAAGCGAGCCCGTTACGTCAGCTCGCAGGAAGGAAAGGGAAAAGAGAAATGCTCACGACAAATTTCGATCCTTCTGGAAAGCTCTTCTCGCTGTCGAGAGCCATGCCGCCTCTCTTCGGATCCCCACTCATGATCTTGACAATCCTATCGACTTTCCCTTCCTCTCCCAGGAAACCGAGAAAGAAGCTCTTCTCCTTCCCTCCGAGCCAGGCTTTCCCCACGGCGGCGTTGGCGAGGGAGGGAGATGTCGACGACGCGAGAAGGGAGATGAGATGTTGCGTTGGGTTGCCGTTGCTGAAGGAGGAGGAGGAAGCTGAAGTGGGAAGAAGAGTAGTATCGGTGCTGGGGAGGACGTTGATGTCGAGGAGGAGATTTCCTTGAGCTCTGAGCAAAAGATGGGAGGGAGGACGCGAGTGAGCTCGTGCGGCGTTCGAGACCGAATGAGGGAGAGAGAGGGCTGCTGTGAAGGAATGCACTTACTCTTGAACCTCGCATACTAAGGGGCTCAGCTGCTCCAGACCTTCCCATCCGACGACTAGCTTGCTCGAAGTCGGTCGAAGAAGGGCAAGCCCAACGGAAGCATCCTCGCAAACCGAGTCGTTGTGGTAAAGCGTGAAGGGTCGACCAGTGACAAACGGAGTCGGAGGAGCGATTATACCGAGCTATATATAATGAGCAACGTAATAAGAAATAGCTTTAGTAGAGCCATGGAGGAGGTGAGATGGAAGAAGGTCGACGCGACTCACTCGATTGGAGTTTGGAGCCAGCTCGAAGAGCTCTTGGAGGACCGAAGGAGCAGAAGTTGGAGTAGCGAGAACGATGACTGAGTCGATGGCGTTGAGACTGTCAAAGTATTCCAAAAAAGAAAAGGCGAAGGTCAGATCTTTGCTCGAAGCGACGCGCAAACGACAATCAAGGGATCGCGAGACTCACTCGACGTCTTCCAAGCCGCTGAGCCGACACTGCAGCGACGCTTCTCCCTCCAAAAACACCTCACCGTCCCCTGTCCCTGGAGAGTTCCATATCGAGCTCCAATCTCCTCCTTTGAAAGCAGCTTCGAGTTCTGCCCCTCGAGAGGAGGAGAAAGAGGTGGAGTTGGTGACGTTCTCGTTGAAGGGTCTCCACCTCCCTACGGTGACCTTTTCCCTCCCTTTTCTCACGGATCGGAAGACTCTGGATATTTCTGGATCGAAGAGAGCGACGGAGACGGTGTGGGAGGGAGGGGAGGAGGAGGGGGTTGGGAGAGGGGAGGAGAGGAGGCCGATCGAGGTTGAAGCTGAGGTTCGAAGGAGTGAGAGGAAGGAGGGAAGCGTGGAGGATGGCAGGGAGGTTGGCAGGGAATATATAATCACCGGGAGTTGGTTCGACTGTCGAGGAGTGCTGGAAGATATGTAGGTTTGCAGGTGGGAGAGGAGGGAGGACGGGGAGGAGGAGGTGAAGGAAGAGACTCGGCTTCCGAAGGAGCGGGTCTGAAGAAGCAGACCTGAGCTTGATTTTCGAAACGAGGTTGTCTTGGGGAGGCAGCCCATGCTGGGATACCTGGGAGAGAAGAAAGAGAGAGCGAGGTGAAGACCTTCTCGGAAGGGAGGGTCATGGGTTGAAGGAGGAAGCCTCGTCAGCTTGCAGCTGTTCAAACACTTGAATCGTTTCTTTGCTTCCCCTTTCCTCCAACCTCCATCCACACAGATTCGAAACCCACCTCAATTCTACGTCAACATGGCCTGGAGATGCTCAGCTTCCTCGAACTCCGATGTGAGCTCACCTTTCTCCCTGCTGTCGAACCGGAGCGACCCGAAGTGGAGATCGAGCTCACCTCTCTCTCCTCCTTCCGTCCCCCTCTCCTCCCAACTCCCCTTCGATAGCTCATCAAAAACCTTCAAGCCTCTAATCTCATCAAATCTCCTCGAGTGGCAGCAGCCATGGCCAGCGTCGACAGATCTCACTACGTCCCTCGAAAGGATGAAGCTTATCTCGATTCTCCCGCTTCGATTGGCTTCGGCGCTACTATCTCTGCCCGTGAGTCTCAGCTCTGTCGAGGCCCTCAGAAGCTCTCAAAGAACTCACCTTGCCCTTGTCTCGCTTGCCTTGAAAGCACACATGCATGTCGGTCTCGCCGTCGGCGTACCTTCTTCCATCTTCCGTCGCTTTCTGCTCGAGCTAACCTCGGCTCTTCTTTGCTCCCTCTTCTCCTGCTAGGCATACGCTCTGGAGAACCTTCTCCCTTTCTTGAAGCCAGGGAGTAGAGTTCTCGACGTCGGGTGCGGATCTGGGTACCTCCTTGGCTGCTTCCACGAACTCATCCGCTCGGGAGAGGGAGGGGGAGAAAGGGTCGAAGGGAAGGTCGTCGGGATTGATCACCTCTCCGGTTTGCTTCTTCTCTTCTCCACCTGCTTCCACTTAGCTGAGGGAGAGAAGAATTATTACTGATAATAACGACTTCTCCTCCTCCTCCAGGACTCACGGATCTCTCGATCAAGAACCTGCGAAAGGATGGGAGAGGAGACGCGTTGGATCGAGGCGAGATCGAAGTCGTTTGTGGGGATGGCAGGAAAGGTAAGTCTCCTACGCTGCTCACCTCGCTCTCGCGAGAGTATCCATTCGATACTCATGCGGGACTGACATACTCGCGGGTTGCTTCGCTTCCAGGATATTCGTGCGAAGGCGAGTTTTTCCTCCTTCTTCGACTCCCTCTTCACTCGCCCGCCTCTCCCTTTCTCTCCTCGTCTTATGCTACCTTCTTCATCCTCCAGGTCCCTACTCTGCTATCCACGTAGGAGCCGCTTCACCTATTGTTCCCTCAGATCTGCTTGGTCAGGTGAGTCTCGAACGACTTCTTTCACCCGTCGACGAGCTTCTTCTTCCGCTTCCTGACGCGTCTCTCCCTCAACGCAGCTCGCCAAACCCGGTCGCATGTTCATCCCCGTCGGTACTCACTACCAAGGTTAGTCCTCTTGCCTCTTCCTCGATCATTCACTCGCTGACTTCGTACTCGTTCGTCTTCAGACGTCCTCCAAGTCGACAAACACATCTCCGGCGAAATCTCGACCAAAACGCTCTTCGGCGTTCGTTACATCCCTCTCTGCGATCCTGGAGAGCAGTGGTCATCGTAGCTTTTTTTCCTTTGTTATTTCTCTGTTTCCTTACGCTCACGAATATATGCCCCTCGCACGCTCAAAACGCTCCGAACAGGAAGTGGATATCGTCTCGATCCAGCCCTATACTACTCTAATCTACTAGATAATCTCCCTATCTACCAGTCCAACAGACTCTTGCCCTTCTCTCTCCTCAAGTTTCCTCCTCCTCTCAGATGCTCCGCCAGAATCTCTCCCTTCAAAATCGTCTGCTCGACGATTTTGACGCAGTCTCGAGGTCTCACTCGTCCGTAGTAGAGAATCGCTCCGGAGGGGAAGCAGATCTGTCCGAAGGGGATTCGAGGCGACGAGAGGGAAGGAAGAAATCAATTTCAGATTCACTTCGAAGATCGAGAGACGCGTCGAAGAGACAAAAGACTCACGATCATCACTCCTGAGTACTTGTGCCCGCTCAGATGAGAGATCCTAAACAAGCCCACCTCCTTGCTCTCCCCACTTCCGCCGTCTCCTGACCCAGAGACGCTGTGAAGCACCTTTTGGATCTCCTCTTCTGACGAAATCGAGATCTCTTCAGCGTGTGGGAGGTGGTGAAGGGAAGCACCGGTCGTATCGACGGTGATATCGTGAAGGGTAAGCGTCGAAGTGAGAACCTGTTCGAGTAGAGGAGCAGCGATGCCACCTGAGAAAACGAGACGGATAGACGTCAGCTTGTGAAAGCGGAGGAGGCAGAGAAGAAAGAACTCGAAACGAACACTTCTTGTCTCGAGTCTTGTGGGAACCTGGAAGGACGGAGAAGATGATGGTGAGAGTGATTAGTAGTAGAACATACACAATGTGAGATGCAAGAGATAGAAGGACAAACAGAGAAGAACGACCGCTCGGTAGGGAAGGACCCAAGTCTTGAGCTGCTCAGAGGGCGACGAGGCGGGCTTGCCGAGAAGACCGACGGAGGGATCCAGGTTCTGATCGTAAAGGGCGTGGGCTCCTTCCTTGGAGATGGAGATGGCGGAGATGTACTTGAAGTCGGGGAAGAGGACTGATAGAACGCCCAAAGCAACGACCCGTCAGTTCGGTTTGGATCCCTGGGGATCCTTTCTAATCCGTCGTTTTGAGTCTGGTAGAACGTTCAAGTATATATTCCCCTCCTGAGATCATCGGCGTCCTCTCCGACATATCTTCTGCGTGAAGAAAAGGAGGCAAAACTCACGAGCCGACGTTCGTCCGTCCTCCGCATCAACCTCGATACTACTCGCCAAGACCGCGAGCTTCGACATCTCTTGGGTATCGTACACTCCAGGGATTTCGACGGGAGCCTTGACGTCGGTGTCCGAAGGAGCAGCTCGCGTCGCCTTCCTCTTCTCGACCAGGGAAAGGTGGAACGCGAGGGAGGCGGGTTCTTCTGCTACTTCGTGCAGCCAATCCGTCTTGGAGGTGGCGATGATGGCAAGTCGATTCATGGGTTCTACAAGAAAGGACAGAGGACATGTGAGCTCGCGAGCTTCCTTCTTTCCTTCGTTGCCTCTCCTCCCTCCCATCAGCAACGAGCAATCTCACCTCCCACACGATGCCTCGCACACGACGGATATAGGAGACAACACTCACTGATGATATCTCCCAGCATTGGGGTCTCGAGATCCATATCAAACTTCTTCGGCAGCTCAGGGAAAGCTCGCTCGTCCTCCTCGTCCTCCTCACAGGACTCGCACGAGCCACAAGCGATAGGGAGCTGGGACTTGAGGTCCTCGAGCTGGGAGGGAACAGGGAGAGGACCTCGACCGGTGGCGGGAAGAGCTTCGAGGAGGGAGGAGGAGAGGGAAGCGAGGGGGTCCTCGACGGGCTGAACCGTCGAAGGGGAGGGTGACTCCTTGGGGGTGGAAACGAACGAGCTTAGGCGACCGAGCATGGCAAGGGAGGAGTGTGAGCTGTGAGGGTTCGCTAGAGAGGTTGCTGGTGGTTGGAGATTGAGTCAAGTGAGCGAACGAAAACGCTGCTGTTTCCTTGACCTCTCACGCACGGTCTTCTCCTCCTCCTCACCCCGCACTCGCCCAGACTCGAAATTGAGCTTCGATCTGATTTTCATGCAAAACAGCAGACAGCAAACCTATAGATGTGCCACGATGCGCAGGGGTTTCAGGAGGGAGGAAGGAGAGCTCGCTAACCACGTTCGTTGGGAGGTTGAGGAAAGGTCGAGGATTGGGTTGAGACGAAGCGACGCGTCCGAGAGCTCTTCGGACGAGAAGGACCAGGACTTTGAACGCGCGAGGTATCCAGTGGCTCAGAGAGAAGGACCTTTGAATCGAGAGAGGGAGAGACGAGGATACTTGGATAGCGGGTAACGAAAGAAAGAAGAGAGAGCTGCTAACGGTACAAAGAATCCCTTGAAATCGGAGCGTCGAAAAAGCAAAATCGAAGCTCAAAATCTGCCAGAATCGGCTGAAGAATGACGAAAAACTGCCTCTACTTCGAGCTGTCCTCTTTTTTCTCTCTCTCTCCCTCAGAAGAGCAGTCTGTTCCGAAGACGCGTCGCGGTCAACGTTGTCTCGTCTCCTTCTGGTCTGTGAGCGAGTTGAAAGAACAGGAGCGACGCATCTCTCCCACTTCGAGCCTCAGATCTCTCTCGCCAGCGTCAGTTGAGCTGAAAAGTCCTCGAGAACGAAGTTTATGAGAGCCAAAAAGCCGAAATCTGCTCTCACGTCGCGAGTTTCGCTTTCGTTGCCCTAGATTCGCTTGAAATCGACTCGAAAAAAAAAGAAGAAAAACTGCTCCATGCCCCCCGAACAAAGTATGTCCCGAGGGGACTGGCGGAGTTCCTGCTTTCTTGGGAGAAAAGGAAGTCTTTCGCGTCGCGAGCAGAACTAGACGACCTCAACTTCTCTTCAACCTTCCGAGCCGGAAAGGGGATCCCACAACCGCTACCGCAACGGCCGTTCCCGAAGGAGGTACTATATCAAGTGTTCCTGCACAGCGGGCAAGGAAAGGCAATTTGGGAATCAAAGGAGGGGAAGCGTGGAGAAGAAGGACCGAAGACATCATGCTCTCTCTCTTTTCCCCTCTCCCTATCACCTCCCTCCAGGCCTCTTTTTTCTCCCGTATACCCACAAGACTGAAGCCTAGCGACCCTTTCAAAGATCTCAGGGATGCCTGTCCACTACTGTGAGTAGAAGCCGTGGAGTTTTAAAAGAGGCGCGATGCAAGCCTCCGACGATCCGTTCCTGCTCTTCGAGCTCATCGAAGAGTGTTCAGCTTCTTCTACGAGCTGATCCTCCCTCCCTCTCTCTCTTGCTGCTATACTAATATCCAGGTGCCATCTGCAATCGATCCTTCTCTCGGTCCCAACATCTAGTAGTTCGTTCTTCGACTCTCTCTCTCTCTCCTTCACGCTCGCTCTCTTCGGTCGGTGTTTGGCTCACCACCTCTCTTTCTCTTTCTCTGCCCTTCTCCTCACAGCGCCATAGCCGTATCCATACCGGAGAGACTCCCTACAGTGAGTCCTTCGCCTGGCTCGGATCCCGGTCCGGCAGAGTGTGAAAACCTTCCGAGCGAAGGAGGGATGAAGAGGGGAGGGAAAGGAGAGAGAGCGAAGGAGAGTTGACGGAGGTTTGTTTGACATGCTAATTTCTTCTTTTTCTCTTCGTCCAGAATGCTTGTCGTGTACGGAGAGCTTCAAGAGGTCGTGAGTCGAGCTTCCTCATCTTCCTTACGGCGATCCACTTGCCGCTCTAGGGGAGGAAAGACCAGGAGGAGGAGCCAAGCATTGAGCTGACCTGTCTCTCCTCATCCTTTCTCTCTTTCCAGCGATATGCTCAAACGACACGTCCTCGCAGCCCACCTGGATGATGTTCCGCCCAAGCAGCCTGTCGTCTCGACTGCCTCCAGCAACAAGAAGAAATCATCGCCTTTGTCGTCGCCAGCAGACGGAGAGGAGGACCAGAAGGAGGTTCCATGGGCGGAATCGACGAGGGAGAAGAGAGAAGTAGGGTCGGACGGTTCGAGCTGGCAGAACAACACCAACGATCTCAGTGAGTTGCCGAGGAATCTCTCTTGGGGAGAGGTCGGAGATGGGTGTAGATCTGTACCGAGATATTATAGAAGAAACTAAATCTCCGCGCGTCTCTTTCTCCTCGCCAGACTCTCAACCTCCTCTTCAACCCCCTCCCTCCGCTTCCACCTCTTTCGACCCAAACCGTTTCTACATCCCTCCTCCACCTCCTCCACCCCCTCCATCCATGCCCAACTACAACCAAGTCCTTCATCCTTATCCCTATCCTCCCAACAACACCGGCCATCCCTCTTTCCAGACATCCTACCTCCCTCCCGCTTCGACGTTCCACCCTCAATCCAACTATCCTCTCGGTCCCTCTCCTCTCCTCTCCGGATCCCACTCCCCCATGGCCTTCGGTATCAACAGTCTATCCCAGTATGGCTTCACAGCTTACCACGACGGGTCGAATTCGGGAGGAGGAGGACCGGGTCCGTCGTCGTCGTCGTTCAATCTTACAGGCAGCTACAACGACGTTGATCCTTCAACGTTGCCGCTAGGAATCCAAAATCCCCATCTCTACAACGGAATGCTCAGTCCGAACGGGAGGACGGGTGGGAATCTCGATTGGAGTGAGATGAACAATCAAAGGACGTGGGAGGGAGTCGACGAGAACTGGATCGCTCACGCTTTGGGAACGACGGATGGGTTGGATTGGGATGGAGGAATGAACTACCGTCTAGCAGAGAAGCTTGGCATCCAGAACCCTTCGCTCTTACCACCACCACCTCGTCCACCTGCTCCCCCTTCTCCCACAACGGCTTTCACAAACTCCACCTCCGCTCCCTCTTCCATCTACCCCACTCAACCCGCTCTTACTCCTTCCCCTTCCACTCTCTCCAACGGAAACTCCTCGAACTCCTTCAAGTCTTTGTACTCTACTCCTGCCCCCGCTTCCTCAACCTCGACCTCCCATCCAGCTCCCAGCAACGATCCCATTCAAAGCTACGCCAACTCCCTCCGAACCTTCAACCACTCCGTTCTCTCCACCCTTCCCATCCCACCAGCAGGATTAATTCCACCCGAAATCGAGCTCCACTACCAATCCCATCCCCATCTCTACGTCGCCTCCCACTTCGGTGTTCCTCCTCCTCCCAACTCCTCAAAAAACAACTTCGGCGTCGAGGGAGATAACCATCATCAGTACGTCGAAGGAAGACTCCCTTCGCCTTCGAACCAACCTCAGCTGGATCCGCTCAACATCCTTCCGATGACCATCTTCGAGAGGAGGAACTTGAAGAAGGCCATGGTGGAACTGGAGATCGGGTTGGACGGAGGGAAGGTTGGAGCGAGGAAGAGCGGGATCAGGAACGAGACGGAGGGAATCGCTGGAGTCCCGATGGGGAGGAGTTTCGCGTTGGAGACCCAAGGAATGTTCAAAGCCAGGGATCGAGTTACGGATCTGGATATTGGGACTGGAGGAGAGGGAAGTGGGGAGGGAGTGAGAGTACTTGCTTAAGCGTGATCGTTTCATCTCGTTTTCTTTTCTCTTTTTTCTCTTCTCTTCTCTTTTGCGCCTTCATCTTCCTCAGGACTCCTCTCGTACCTCACTCGCTTGCTTTTCTATCATCTCCCCTCTTCAGCGTGGCCTCTTTCAATCGCGTTCTTCGTTCTTCGTTTCTCGTCTATGCTGTATCCTCCTTCTGCTGTAGCCCTTCGTGCCTTCGCTGTTGTCGTTTCGTTTCGATTCCGTCCTTGTCATCTTTTAGTTCACCCAGCCTTTTTTCCACGCTTTGATTTATGATTCAGTTGACGTGTCCGAGGAGAGGTGAGAAAGAAGAGAATCGGTCTGCGACCCGCGACGGGTCATGAGCTCGCGCGGCTCTTTTCCTTTCACATCCTTCTCTCCGCTCCTTCTCCGAACGAGAGGTACCAGAGAAGTAAAGAGGAATGTATTGAGATCGTCTCGAGAGCTTGGTGGGTGTTATAAAAGCTTGCAGAGCTTGACAGGAAACTCATGAAGGGAAGAAGTCCTGTGGATCGAATTTTAATTGCAGGTCTCATGCTTAACTTCCTTCCCGAAGGAAGCACCCCATTGAGACGTAGAAGGTTGGTCTCAAGAAAGGGTCGTCAAATCCGTGAACAAAACACGCTCGTATCGTAAACAAAAGAGATCTCGCCTGCTGACAAGTGAAGGGAACGACGCGTCGAATCTCAAAGCCTCTCAAGCTCGAACATCTCGTCCACCGTCGCCTCGTTGTACACTTCAGGAGACCAAGTTACCGTTGGACGTGGAGGGAAGGAATCCATGAAGTTGGGAGGAGTCCAGGGAGGGAGGGACTGTAGAGGATGGGGATCCGAGTTGGTTCGTTTCGACCGTGCTCCTTTTCCCTTGGGGCGGAGACTGCTGGAGGAAAGGCGAAGGAAAAGATGGTTCTGCCGAGAGCGAGATGGATTGGATTTGAGCCCTTCGACAGTCTGGAGGAAGAAGGGAAGAGGAAACGCAGAAACGGGAAGATTGGAAGAGAAAGAGTTCAGCGGCACGCGACGATCTTGTACCGAGCGTCCGAACTAGATTGAAAAGCAGCGACGCTTCACTCACCACTGAGTTGCCTAACCTCTCTTCTCCCAAATCCTCGGCTCTCTCCACAGAAATCATCGACGTCGTCTGGACGCCGACTCCTCCTCCTCCTCGTCTTCCAACGTTCTCCGGCAACGAGATCCCCAAACCCATCACCGATCCTCCATCAACCTCCCCAGATCCCTCCTCGACTATCTGCTTCCCTTCTTTCTCCAAGCGACCAGCTTCCACGTCCGCCAACCGAGACTTCCTCCTCTTCTTCCCTCCTGCAGCGACTCTGAGAAACGAGAGCTTCAACCCTCTTCCTCCCTTCCTCGACCCTCCTCCCGATTCATTCCTCGACGACGACCTTCCTCCTGGGGAGGTTTGAGACCCACTTCCCGAGGCTGAAGGTGAGTTTCCCGCGCGTCGTTCGAAGGACCGGTCGGCGGTCTCTGCTCGGAGAGCCTCTTGATGCAGGAAAGCGCGATAAGCTTCGCGAGGAGAGGTTATCGAGTAGATGACGGTAAGTGTGGAGACTCGGGGGAGGATGGAGTGAGCAGCGTCGGCCCATCTGGAGAAGTCGAAAAATAGACGAAGAAAGTAAGATCTCAGCTCGTCCGATGAAGGCAAAGAGGGAAAGAGAAAAGTAGAGTTGGAGAGGGAAGAAGAGGGGGAGCTTCGAGTACGAACACAGGCATGTCCGCAAAGTAGAGAGTGTTGAGTATGGTTTGAGTTCTGGGAGAAGGATAAAGAGCGGGAGGGGAACGATGAGCGACGCCGAGAGGAAGTGAGGAGATAATCGAGACGCGAAAATGGTGGGAGAGAGAACTCACAAGGCGAGAATGACACCGCACCGAAGTGAGACGTGGACCAAGATCTTGATGATCGAGCCTGATGAGGTTTGAAAGCCAGTCTGGTAAATTGAGCGTGATCAGCTTGAGAACCGAAGCGTAGAGAGTGCAGATTCGTGGAGGGACTGAACTGACCCGAGCCTTCTTCGCGTCCGACCACATCGACCAAGCGATAGACAGGTCGGCTACACTCCCCATCAGCAGCCACATCATCTGACAGAGAGGGAACCTGTATGAGAGAGAGACAGAGAAAAAACCGCCGTCAGATGGGGGAATTCGAAAGAAATGCGTCACAAGAGACCTTCGCGAACGGTATGAAGAACTCACACGCTCTTTCCGATGTCGCTAACGTAATTTACGGTCCCCAAAACAAAGAGGTTGTCGTAGGAGAACTCGGTCACGATCGCACCTATTCCAAAGGCGAGGCTTCCGAGGATGAGGACGGCGCGAGTGACGGCCAAAGCGATGTCGAGTTTTGACCGTTTCCCGGACGCTAGCAAGCTGCAGAAGAGGTAGGATCGGATGGCAATGACGGATTGGCTTGTGGAGATGATGAGAACCGAGCTGGAGGAGAGAGAGCGACGAGGGATGAGAGATAATCAGTTCGTCGCTCGTCTCGTTGTGTCGGACAGAGTGGAGTGGTGGGCAAAGAAATGTGCTTGTGAGGGTTTCAAGGGGGGACAAGAGCTTACAGAACGGGAGTAATGAAGTCCTGACCTCCTACGGACGAGAGAAGGAAGAGGAAGCCGAAGTCAGCGACGGAAGAACGGACGCGAATCGATCGAAAGGACGTACTCGAGTGGAAGTCGCCCAACTTCTTCCAGTCTCCGAAACCTAAGCCGAGAATGACGAGGTCTCTCGAAAGTTGAGCGGCGGCTTGGGCGATGTTGGCGAGAAGAAGGAACCAAACGACGACTCGCGTCCGGAGCGGGTCTTTTTTGTACTTGCGGATGTAGTACACAATCTGGAAAACATCATGGTCGACCAGGCGAGGAAGAGCAACACAAGAGCAAGGTCAGCTCAGTGGCAAAAGAGCTGCATAGAGGTAAAGAGAGGTCTGAACGAGCGGATAGTCTTCCGCGAAGGAAAGGTCAAACACTCGATCTTAACCTTCACTCCAGTGTCCAGCTCCCTTTGTCCTCCCACGTGTACCAACGAAGGAGAAGGTAAGACTTGGTAAGACCGATGCGAAAAACTCTGACTGACCTGGACGATGAGTGAGCCCAGAAGAACGTAGGAGAGGGTGTTGGCGAGCAGAATTGGGATGAGGAAAGAACGACGAAGGCCTGGAGGCCAGAAGACTGGCGGGAAAACCAAATCCGAGATGGCAGCAGCATCCATGGGCAGCTATAAGGCGAGAGGTTAACTTCAAGGAGGCAAAGGGAGGGAACATAAGAAGGCGTGAGCTCAAGAACGAAGGGAAGGATCAGGTAGGGAGATTCAAGTCGAGCTCACCTTTGTTCTCCTTCGCAAGATTGCTGGAGCGGCTCCTACAGAAGAGTCGTGGACGACGGGACGTTGAAGGAAGTTGTAAAGGGGAGGAATCAAGTGCAGGTGGGTCTGTGGCCGTTTGGGAGTTGGACACGAAGCAGAAGTTGACAGAGGTCAGGCGTTGGGTTTCAGCGACTCGACCGATCGGAGATGAGTTCAAGGGCCTCTCAGGATTGGCCGGCAGAGATAATTTGCAAGCAAAGCCCGTGAGCGTAGATTGTATAGGTACTGAAACGAGATGGGGTGAGACTTACGCGAGGCTTGAGGAAGATGGAGGGAGGAGGGTGGGAGGGAGGGAGGAAGGAGTGCTCGAGCTCAAGTCGAGATGTCGCCTTCTTCTTTGAGGAAGAGTCCAAGCTCGAGCGAAGCTTTTCGGGGAGGCCAACGAGCGCCATCTGGAACGTCTCAAAAGTGGAGAACGAAGAGAGGGATCCTGAATAATCTGCGGGTGACGGCTTGAGGGAAGAAGCAGAGAAGCAGCTCGAATCGAGTTGACGTCCAACTCCATTTCTCTCTCCTTCACGACAGACTCCTTCCGACCTCAAGCCTTCTTCAGCCCAGCCCTCGTTTTTCTCTCCCTATCTCGTCTCGTCCATCTACACCCCCTTATGGTTCGTGCGCCTCCCTCCCGAGAACGCTCGGTCTCGCTGGTTTATCCGCTGACGAGCTCACTCTCCCTCCCCTTCCCAGTCTGTGACTCTCCACACCTCCCACGGGGATCTCAAGATAGAAATCTTCTGCGAGGCCGTTCCTAAAGCAGCCGAGAACTTTCTCGCTCTCTGCGCTTCAGGCCAATACGATGGATGCATCTTTCACCGGTCAGTTCAGTTCAACCAGTTTGTGTGAGCTCGACTCCAACGAGCTCACCTCCTTCCCTTCCCTCCCTTCCTCCCTCCCTCGCCCCTGCTTCTTCACAGAAATATCAGAAAATTCATGATCCAAACCGGAGATCCTACAGGTACAGGCAAAGGAGGTCAATCCATCTGGAATCGCCCGTTTGCTGATGAAGTCCGATCAACCCTGAAGGTCAGCTTCACCTCTCTCTTTCTCCTTCCCTTCTATCTATCCATCTTCTCCGTCTCCCTTCCCTCTCCCTTTATCAGCCAAGTTCATAGCCCACTATTCTTCTCGTCTCTTCGCAGTTCAACACCCGAGGAATCGTAGCCATGGCCAACTCCGGCGTCGACACTAACAAATCTCAGTTCTTCATCACCTACGCCAAACAGCCTTCTCTCGACGGGAAGTACACCATCCTAGGCAAGGTCATCGATGGTGCGGACTCGACGTTGGATAGCATGGAGAAGGTCCCGGTAAATGCGAAGAGCAGACCGCTGCAGGAGATTATGCTGCAGAGCGTGACGGTGCATGCTAATCCGGTGAGTTTGAGAAACGAGACGAACGAGCGAGAGGGACGAGAAGGAGGAGGAGAGAGAGCTGACTCTTTGGCTGCGCTTGGTTCGGTATCTGTAGATAGCAAACTCGGCTATATAGTTTGATGGTTATAGACGGAAGTTTCTCATCCAAACGAAAGGAGGAGAGAGAGAGGAGAGAGAGGTCGCGCGTCTTGTTCTCTCGTTCTCTCGTCCTTCCTCTCGACTCTCCCTTCCTCCTCATCAAGCAGCCGACGCCGGCGGCCTCCCAACCTCCTCTCATTCCCTTGAGGTCTTGCGTACAGCCAGAATGAGGAAGGACCGCTGGCTTCTCTCTTTCTACGCGAGTCGGCCGACGACGAGCGAACGAACCCAACTCTCGTCTCTGCTCCTCTCCCCTCTCGCCCGGATTCCTGTCTCTCTTTTAACTCAGCAAGGAACTCTGCCGTCCAGCGCTTCCTCCCTCGCTTGCAAAGCTCTTTTGAACTCTCAGCAGCATACTTATCGCTCTCCTCTTCACCTCTCTCTCTCTCTCTCTCTTTCATTCTCCCTCCTCTGATCTCTTCTTCGTTGCGAACACAACTGAATAGATCTCCACGAGCAAACAAAAGGAAACAAAAATGGAGTTAAGTACTACCTACCTAAAGAGAGATGAATCAAAAAGGCGAAAAGAGAAGAAAGGAGGGGCGGGGACGAGACGCGAAAAACGAACGCTTCCGAACCCAACCCAAACACTCTTCTCGACCTTCTCAACCCACCGAGAGGGAGAAGAAAAACACGACGCTTAGAGACAGACACACAAGGGAAGGGCTACGACTACTAGATAAAGGAGGAGAGCGAGAAGAGAGACCGAAGCTGGTGTATGGACATGTTTGAAGACCGATGGGCGAGAGAGGGAGACGAGCGAGCGACGGAGGTTGAGTCGAGGAGGTTTGCGAGGTGTTTCGAGAGAGAGGGAGAGAGGTGAGGGTGAGAGTGAGAGGGAGGGAGGGGGTGGTTTGGAGTTGGATCCAGATCCGAGGTAGGCAGCAGCGAGACGAGACGAGAGAGAGGGAAGGAAGGGTTGAGGTTTAGTTGGCAGCTCCGGCTCCTCCATTTCCGAGGACGATGGACTTGAGCCATCTGCGAGACGAACGAGAGGAGGAGGAGGTTCGGTTAGTTTTTGACGTAAGAGAAGGGAGAGAAGGAGAGAAGGTAGGCATGGATGGATGGATGAATGAGAAGAACAAAAGCTCACCCGTTCTCTCGTCGAAGAGTCTCGACCTCTCGCTCGAGGAGAGCGCATCGGCTTTGGAGTTCCCCTGCGAAAGATGGAACGGAGAACCTGGTTAGCGAGACGGTAAGAAGAGAGAGAGAGAGAGAGAGAGAGAGAGAGAGAGAGATGGAGTAGAAGAGGAACGAACTGGAGGTCTTCTCGAGAGCTTGCTCTCTCTCCTTCTTCTTCTGTCGGAATCGAGCCGAAGCGGCGGTGTTCCTCTTTCGCTTGCTGTTCATATTCAACGAAGCGAGGGATCAGCTTCTCATGCTCGCGATAAGGCCTATATATAGGAAAGAGTACTCACTCATCCTCAGGAGCGAGGACCTCGTCGTTCTGCTCGTTCTTGAGAGGAGTGGAGGCAGTGGAGGAGAGAACGGACTCCGATCGACTCATGTTCTTCCTCTTGTTGGGTCGAGCGTCCTCGTCGTCCTCGACGACGTTGGGGAGGTATCGCGAGGCTTGAGGGAGGATGGATCCAGGGCTGGCAGCGAGAGCGGCGTTGGCGGTTGCCTGCTGGTGGAGAGCGAAGAGGGTCGAGTTGAATCCGAAAGGGTCCAAGGGATCGTCCTGTTGGTGCTGTTGGTCTGGATCGACGTGCTGCTGGTGACCGAGGAAGGAGGACGACGACGAGTGATCCTGCTCCTGGACTTGGTTGTGGTGTTGGTGACCAAAGTGACCGTTGGAGGGAGTCGTCGAAGGCTGGTAGGAGTGCTGTTCCCTCCGAGCCAGTCCTCCTTCGAGATCCCTGGTGGATCGTTGTCCCCGCTCGAGACCTGCCGCCTGAGCAGCGTCTTGTTCCAGCAACTTTTGAGCAGATTCCAACCCGATTCCTCCATCGTCGTACGAAAAGTCTACATTCGTCCACAGAGCGAGCGTCCTAGCGAGGTCGTCGTCCGAGATGGAAGGAGAGCTGTCGTACGGAGAAGGGTCCACGAGGTTGAGACCTTGCAAGTGCGAAGGAAAGGGCATTCTTGTCCAATGTGAGGGGGTAGAGGTGGGGTAGGGGGTGGTAGAAGAAAGAAGAGCCGAGTTGTAGTCCTTCTTGAGTGAAAAGAGAGAGAAAGAAGGAAGGAGTTGGAGGGGAAGAAAGAAGAAGGAAGGAGGAGCTGATTTCAAGCAAGAAAGGGAGAAGCGCTTAGCGTCGTTCAACTCCCTCTCTGGTTCCTTCCGATGCATCTTTTCCCGGAAAAAAAATCGTGAGAAGACAGAAGAGAGACTCATCTACAGATGCATCTCTTCAGATTTTACATTCCATCAGAGAGAAGAGGAGAAAAGCGACCAGGGACCAGGAAAACAGGCTCTCCTTCCTCCCTCTGACGCTCAGCTCAGCCTGTCTCATCCGCGGCCTTCTCGCTGACTCGCTCCCTCCCTCCCTCCCTCCCTCTCCCCCCTTTCTCGACGCTCCCAAGCTCGTCCTTCATCAAACTCGATGCTGCCAGCTTTGCTCTTGCTTTTTGCTTCTCTCTCAGGCTTAGGAGGCGAGCAAGGCTGCTGAAAATCTGCTCTTCCATCCGCGGTCTGGTTCGGGATTTCTCTCTCTTCTGTTCCATCCTTTTCGTAAACAGACGTCGATGCAGCCTTCGCATACAGGAATGTCGTGCTCGTCGGGCCGGAGGAAAGGGAGGAGCTGGAGAAGTCGGAGAGGCTGAACGTGGGGACGAAGGAGGGGAAGCGCGTCGAGAACGCCCCGCGGTTTCGCCTTCCTTTTCTCCTCTCTTCCCTTTTTTTTCTCTCTGCGTTCTCCTCGAGGACTGAATGCAGCTTTCTCGAAACCTTTTAATGTCACCATCACGTTCCTTCCAACCCTCTTCTTTTCCTCTCCTCGCGCGGACGGCTTCAAGCTCGATCCTCTTTCCTCTTCCTTCCTTCTTTTCCAAACCATCCTACTCCCATCACTCACAGCTCCGTTCTTGTAATCTTAACCAGGCGAAGAATCATCTACACCGGCTCATGATCGCTCTGTCTCTCGCTCGTAGACGAGGGAGCGTGAAATCCAGGAGAAAGATCGCGCGCCGACGGGACGAGCGAGTCTCTATGAAACTCGCTTTCGACATCCTTACATCCCATACTGAATTCATGAGAGAGTCGAGATGGACAGGATGGTGATGGTTGAGAGGGAAGAAGGAAGATGGGCAGTGCTCAGCCTAGATACGAGCTTTTTTTCGCTCTCCTCCGAGTCGAGTTCCTTGAAGCTTGACGCGAGGCGATTCGAAACGAAACGCGAGAATGCCGCAGGAAGACTGGACTTGAGAGATGACGAGAACCATGATTGGCGCGGAAGGAAAGCAAAAGCTGGCGGCTGAAGGTTGGAGGAAGGAGAGCGTTGAGGAGGAAGAGCGGAAGAGCTCAGCTTCACACGCACTCAAATCGCGTTTTTTCTTTCTTGATCTTTCTCGTCAACTAGACTATATCTTCGCAGTTTTGAACGACCTGAAAATATAACCGTCACAGACAATTTCAAAGTCCGTTATTTAAAAAGACACGTAGAAGCAGCGAGCGAAGCATGGAAGATAGTGATAAAGTGAACGATGGAACAAACGAGACGCGTCGAAAGGGAAAAATCAGGGCTACAAAGAGAGATACAAACACAACTTCGTAAAACGGAAAGCTGGTTAAAGATACAGAGAGTCTAGTAGTTTGAAGCGTACGGAGAAGAGCTGAAAGAGGAGGAAGAAACCGTCAGTCCTTGAACTTCTCCGTTGTCGAAGGGTCGCCTGCTCCCTCCTCTCCATTCCCAAAAGGGAAACTCGACTCACCAATTCAAACCCATCATCCAGAGTAACTCATCGCCGTCCACTCGTCTTCGGCCCAAATGAGTTCACGTCCCCTTGCCCTCGGAAAACCAGGCGAGGGCAACGACCGTTCATCCTGCTGAGGGCTCATTCCGCGAGGTGACGACGTCCAGGAGGTCTTGCGAACGGGGTTGCTGGGAGACTCTGAGGGTCTAGGCTGATAGTAGGAGTGAGGGGTATCGTTGCGGGTTCGAGGGGAAGAGGCGGAGGACGCGACCGAGCCGAAGTCGTATCTCAAGGAAGGAGGCGAGGCCTGAAAAGGATGGAGATGGGGATGGGGGTGGGGGTGAGGTGTTGTATGGGTGTGAGAGTAATAGCCTTGGGAGGGAGAGAGC